>CM033475.1:48120146-48850146 GCA_019447015.1 Hymenochirus boettgeri | reverse complement strand
CAAAAGTGCACAAAAACTGGTAACACGGTAAATTATTAATGCCAGCTATTCAGAGGAATCATGAACAAAAGGCAACTTGAAAATTAAAATCAGTGTGAGTGTGTTCATGAAATGAGGGAATTCTTTTCATCTACTTACTTCACATCCCACCTTGCCAAATGTGGATTCCGGACAGGGTGGGGGAGAGGGTGTGGTTGAGATGGTAAAAGGGCGTGGCATGGTGTAAGTGATGTAATTCAGGGTGGGGCTGAGTTAGGGCATTCTGGGGGTGTTGCAAAACATAAAAGGGGCATTCCAGGGGCAGGGAATATAGGTGCTTGCAGTTACGGGAGTTTGGGGTGGTCTCGCGCACTCCCGGGAGACCACCCCATAATCCAGGAGACTCCGTGACTGCCGGGATTGGTCTGATACCTGACTTTAGAATTGTTCTGATCTAAATTTACCCCTTGAAGAAACCAGCTAAATAAGAAACCAACTACAGCCTCATCAATCTATTGAAAGAAAGAGATGCATAGCACAAAATAATTTATCAGGGCGATGCTAAATCGCCTTTTTAAAGGCAAAATTAGCATAAAACACATGCTACCTGATGTATTATCGGGTTTGTTTTGGATTTACACTAATTCTGCGTTTCCAAAAAATCTAGAAAATAATGCAGGGAATTCTGTGTAATATAGGCAGCTTTGGTACTACCTTGTAGCACAGAAATTAACTCCTGTATGGCAGAGGTGAAGATCGGAGCTTCTTACCTGACCGTACCTGAATCTCGCAAAGGGATTTACTGCATCGTGGGATCTTGCAAAGGTAAGTAATGCCACTTCTGGTCCTGTATTGGCCTCTATGTTTGTAAAACACAACAATAATTTTTAGTCAATTCTGTCAATTCTGTTGAATAAATAATTTCTGTAGAACAATTCTGTTTACCAAATAATTTCTGTAGAAATGACTAAATGTATGTTTTGTTACTACAGAATTTCTTTCAGTCGACTAAATATAGTTTTGTCCCCAAAGTATTATTTTTTTGTTGACTAAATGAACTGGGAACAAACGGGAACCCCATAATTCAGCAGAGAACGATACATTCGAGGGTTAGCGACTGATACATTCTAGGGTTAGCGAAAACGATCCATACATTCAAGGGATACCGAAAATGAACGATACTTTCGAGGGTTACCCAAAATCGAAGGCTACATTCGAGGGTTAGCGAAAACGAACAATACTTTTGAGGGTTACCGAAAATCGAAGACTACATTCGAGGGTTAGTGAACGATACATTCTAGGGTTAGCGAAAATGATCCATACATTCAAGGGTTACCGAAAATGAACGATACTTTTGAGGGTTACCGAAAATCGAAGGCTACATTCGAGGGTTAGCGAACGATATATTGTGGAGTTAGCGAAAACGATCCATACATTTGAAAACGAATTATACTTTCAAAGGTTAGCGAACGATACATTCTAGTATCCAAGTTCGGCTTGAACTCGGGTTCGAGTTCGGTTTTGTGTCCATCTCTAATCATGTTTGACACTTCATAGTTGGGACAAACTATAGTGCTGAAATGTAATTGTTATCTCTATTTCAAAAAGTATGCAGAATGCAAAGCATTTAAGAATTATGAAAAGGCTACAAGAACTTTTGTGGGACTTAAAGTAGAAGAAAAGAATAAAAAAACTATTTTTCATCAGTGTAGCTGAATCAAATGGTTCCCAAACCCAGCCTGTTAAAGTCAGAAAAATCCTCTAAAAGAAAGAGCACGTGACATCACTGCTGCTCCTCAGTGTTTCCAGACTCTCTTCTGGTACAGTAATACTTATTGTCAGCAATGATCTGTGGGGAAGGGAAGATAAACTAAAATAGAAGTGAGGCAAACAATAAACAATTTAATATAGCTAAATGGGTAGAAGAGAAAAAGCACAATTCACAGCCAAATTTAGGTTGAAGGAGAATTAAACTTAATTTTTTGAAATCCTAATGTGAAAGCTTTGCTCCCCAGAACACCTATAAATTGTAAGAATATTCTCTAATAAGTTGCATTTAGTACATGTAAGAAGAGATGGGATGGGATGCGATCCGACACGGAACCCCTTGGTTCCGAAATCCGAATCTTCCATCCAAAACTGAGGGTTTGGATTTCTGGAACATTCTGGACTGCATTTCCGAGGGTTATCGAATGTATGAGGTTATTTTCAGTAAACCACGAAAATAACATTGAACGTTCAATCACCCTCGAAAATACAATCGGAAACTCGAAAGCTCTTTTGAGATAATGGTTTAAAGCTTTGCTTTTAGCAAGAAAAAGTGCATGAGGTTGCAGGTTCAGTTCCCCAGACTTTTTAATTTTTACTGAAATGCTAATATTCTGTTTCTTACATCCATGCTATCTAAGAAACAAACTTCAAAGATTACTTTTTTTTGTATGTGAAAAGCAAAGAAATACATAATTGTTAGAAACAGAAGCATTTAAATGTTAACATGAAAACTGCATTGAAATTCCTGTTCTGTGTCAGGGAGAGGGAGGATCTCTATGCTGTTGAGCACTATAGAGCATGTAAAGTGTACTGTGTACACTTATCTATGAGTCAACCAACTAAGGTGGATTATGGAAGCTGACTCATAGTATCCACAGGTTAATTTCAAAATTACCCAACAACCACAGCAGAGGAAGAGGTGATACACAGCCTGTTGTATGTTTTTGAATGTGTCTGGAGACCACTTTAAGGATTACATACGTTTACCTCAAATAACCAATATGTTCCATTGCTTGTGAAGATTCTCATTCATCCAGGTTATGGTGTATCTGTTGTATTCAGTTAGATCAACTGGATTTGAAGTTTAGTTCTCACTAGTCATCCAACTGGCTTTTCCAATTCAGAATGACTTGTACAATAGTCTGTTGACAATAAATATCCTTTAAAGGCCCAATCAAGACATAACCGCAATGTTTTAGGGACCTTCTGAATGCAAGGTGTTGATTACATTGTGGCTAAGAGGTGTTATCGAAATGCACTGGGTAATTCATCAAACAGCATTGTACACGACAGATCCCCTCATACATACACCCCTATTCCGGCCTGGTTTCTTTATTTTGACATAAATTGGCTCGTCTCTTGAATCAATCCCGTTCTTTTGTCAAGATGTTGGCATTACAAATGTATGTCCTTTTTCCTTAAGTTTCAGCAGTTGCACCAAGTTATGGCCCAGCACAGAAGAGAAAATATGTCAGGTCAGGACTCAGCCATCTCCTTGCATCTTAAGGAAAAAGGATATACATAAAGTACATAGAGGTCTCTTTTATCTCTCAAATGTATTCGTTAAAAGAGCATGTCCACCCCATTACTTAATTATAGAAGCAACTTAAGGCCCCCCAAAGACACAATCAGGGAGATTCACCCACAAGTAAGTAAAGATATCAGCAGGCATTAATTAATTACTTACACACCGCTGCACAGCCTCTGGTATGCGATGGTTGTGCGAGTGTCTCTTCCGGGACTCAAGCAGCCACCGCAAACCAAGGCTTAAAGTAGCACTAACCGCTCATAAATCAGTTAGGGAGACTTTAATAGGGATGGACTAGAACTCGAACCCGAGTTTGAGTCGGAGATTATGCGTCCATACTCTGACTCTTTAGAACACGCTGACATATTTTCTACATATTTTCAAAATCAAAATTGACTGTAACCATTGGTTGGTACAGGGATACTATATAATATTGAGTATTACTGGTATTAATACATATACTGTAGTTCTGGTTGGTACAGGGATACTATATAATATTAATTATCACTGGTATTAATACATATACTGTAGTTCTGGTTGGTATAGGGATACTATATAATATTGAGAAGTACTGGTATTAATACATATACTGTAGTTCTGGTTGGTACAGGGATACTATATAATATTGAGAATTACTGGTATTAATACATATACTGTAGTTCTGGTTGTTACGGGAATACTATATAATATTGAGAAATACTGGTATTAATACATATACTGTAGTTCTGGTTGGTACAGGGATACTATATAATGAGAATTACTGGTATTAATGCATATACTGTAGTTCTGGTTGTTACAGGAATACTATATAATATTGAGAATTACTGGTATTAATATATATACTGCAGTTCTGTTTGATCCAGAGATATTTTCCAATTGCCGTTTAGAGTCAGGAAAGAATCCCCCCATTTTTTAACTGGGTTTTTTGCCTTCCTCTGAATCAACTATTGCCGTATATACTCGAGTATAAACCGAGTTTTTCAGGCTGTAAAATCAGCCTGAAAACTCTGCCTTGGTTTATACTCGATTCAGTAACTAAACTTAGCAATCCGGCAGCTGCTCGCTCACTCCTTGTACTGGCGTGCTGCCCGGCGCCGAGTAGTGACATCAGCCGGCGCCAGTACAGGGAATGAGTGAACGGCTGCCGGTTTTAGGTGAAATTGGGTACCTCGGTTTATACTCTGGTCGGTTTATACTCAAGTATATATGGTAGGTAGGGTTAAAAAGGAGGGTGTGCAAATGTTGGACTTGATGGACCTGTGTCTTTATTCAACCGCAATTACTATGTTACTATGAGTAAATGAGGCTAAATGTGCTTTATACTTACCATAAAACTATTGTTAAAATTTTGATAGATTTGCAGACAATAGCTTTTTTTTATAAACGTATTTGTAATATCAACATCAAGCGTTATAAAATATTTCTCTATATATATCTTAAAGACAGTTACTACTGAAAAAAACCAACGGCAGGTCAATAGAAAATAATTTCTCCTTTCAAGGCTATATGTTAAATTAAAAAGGTCATTAATGTTCTTTTTATATTATACAAACCCAATAACTGCTCTTGTTAATTAACTGCCACTTTTAAACTGTAGGCAAAAATAGATTTCAATGACTATAACCATAAAAAGATTCTTATAATATCATTCTAAGATTCTGCCTGCAAATGTCATTTGTGAGTTATTACTGTGTTATCACTGCATGGATGCTGGGTTCTTAAAAGTATTCAATAAAAGTGTGTTTTTAATAAGGTTATAAACAAAATGTATTGTGCATCTCTGCACTGTTTTCACTATAGACACCACTATATCCTGATCCATATTTTGGAAGAAATTGTAGCTGATGCTGCGAAGTTGAGGATAAGCCTGTGTGACTCCGTAAAGGATAAGTGCACTGTAAAATCAAGTTATGCTCATTTGGAAGCTGCAGCTCCTTTCTCCTTAAAGGACAACTAAAGCCACAGAACAACACTGAACCAGAAGGCAGAACACCATGATATAAAACCAGTAATCTGTCTTACCTCTCATTTTGATACGGGTGCTGGGAAATTTACTTAAATAACATATGGTTTGTGCTTAACATCACAGCATTCTAATATCACACAGTCTGGTCAATGACCATTATGTTCTGCACATGCTCAGTCTTTAGCTATGGCAGAAACTTGTTACAGTTGGTCACACCCATTAATAATCTCTAGCCAATCCTTTTACAGGACAGATAAAGCAAGGAAGCATGTGACTGAGGGCAGGGGGTGTGGTCTGACACAGCACATACACACAGATACTTCATCTAGTTCTTAACAGGCTTACATTTACTTTAATCCAATTTACTGAAGTCATATTTTATAGCTTATTGGTGTTTTTAGGGGAGTTGTTTTCAGATTCTGGAGTATAAAAAATGGATTTAGTTCTCCTTTAAGCCCCTCTAGAGCCTCCCTTTGTAGATTCAAAGTTACTGACATCTTGTTTCTCCTTAGATGAATGGTTAGCTCCACCCCTCCGAGAT
Source organism: Hymenochirus boettgeri (assembly GCA_019447015.1). Lineage (NCBI taxonomy): Eukaryota > Metazoa > Chordata > Amphibia > Anura > Pipidae > Hymenochirus > Hymenochirus boettgeri. The sequence continues at coordinate 48,844,362 of CM033475.1, read as the reverse complement.
TTTCCCCTACCTGCGTCAGCCTCAATTGGTGTGCCTGTTCGCTCTGTGCACGGACGTGTGCATGTGTGATGTCATCTCGCCGTGCCGTGTGAGCGCGTGGCGAAATAACGAGCGGGCTTACAAATTGTAGAGGTTCCAATATTAGAGATAATTCCAAATACAATATGGCTTACTCAATACAATACGGCCTACCCCACTGAAATGACTGCAACATTTTTTAATCAAATTGTGATTTCACTAAAGGTGCTACAGTTTGTATGTTACAAATGAACTGTCCATAAATAAACGGTGTAATTCACCTATTGGGTGGCCATTGTTAGCTAAGAATAAAGCCAGCAGCAATGACTTAATGTCTAAATCTAAAGCACAGGTCATTCCTCAGATTGCTTGAAAAGGGTCACTGTAGCACACCAATAGGGCAATGTGTATGTAGGTGCAATCCTCCTATTGCCCCCCAGCCTGGGGTAGAGGATATTCAGTAACTGCAAAGATGAGTGGATATACTGTATCTGGAGGCCATATATAGCCAAGGTATATCTACCACACTCACATACAGGATTTTGTGATTTGTCCCTACCCAAAATGGCCCCACACACATACTTTTGACAGGCATGCCTGTTTGTGGGCAATTTTAAGGGCATATCTACCCCAGACACCCCAAAAGTGGAAACCGCAATATTTGCATTGAGATCCGACGCTTGTAAAATTACTTTCAAGTACTCCACCCCCCGTGTCTCTCGGTTCTTTTCAGCTTCTTCCAAGTATCAGCAGTCTTTTAATGTCTAATGGCTGAAACTGAAGCGGCCTCCTCTGCTGCTCAGTAAACCCTCAGTAAAATCAAAGAATTAATAAAGATAGCAAATAATGCAAGCAATAATTGCGGCCTGGTACTTCTGAAACTTAAGCTATTATAAAATCTACAGCTCTGAAATGTCTAATGAGTAATTTAAAGTCATCCAGACATTTTTAACCTTTTGAAAGAAAAAAAAAATAAGAGATGGGATCCGTGTTCGTGTCCTGGTTTGTTCCGACACTGAACCCCTCGGTTCCGAAATCTGAAAGATCCGTCTGAATCCGGATGGAATCTACGGATTTTGGGATTTCAGAACAAATTTTAGAAAATTTTCAAATATACGAATCTATTTTCGATAATTATTGAAAATCGCCTCGAACATTCGAAAATCTTCGAAAATATGATCAGAAACTCAAAAGTGGTCTCAGATCGTATTTTCAAGGATTTTCGAAAATTATCGAAACTAGCTCCGTACATTAAAAAAAAAATTGTCGATAATTTATTCCGTTTCCTGGTTTTTGTATCTTCGGGATTTTCCCGAGATCTGGGAATCCGAAAACGGAACGAAACTGTGTAGTTTCGGCTGTCTCAATTTTTGACCAATTCGATCAAATTGATTAAAGAGTTCCAAACAAGCAGCAGATGGAATCCTATGGTTGCTTCCAGTCCAGCAACTAAAGACCCCTGACTTTACAATGTTTAGCTCTAGCAATGACTTGTTCACATGAGAATCAATGGCTCTGCACTAAAAATCTGTGTGATTCAATCTCTGTATGTCTCCAAGTGATGTTGGCAAAGGCTTGCCTACTGGCCCAACTCTATCCAGGGGTGCCCCCTACCATGAAGTAAACTAAAACATTTGCTCATGGCGCCACCCTGTGGTCACCTAGAAAGGGGGCAGTTAAAAATCCTCCTTCCTGCAATACTACATGAGAGTTCAGTACATAGAAGGAGTGAAAGGGTGTATGTGCTTCACCTTACAGTGCTTTCACCTGGGAATGGAGCAGATTGGACAGTAAGTAGTTGTAAATAGTAATAGAAGGAATATTGTACAGGGGGCAGAATTCCACTCACACTTTCTCCACACTGGCAGTGGCAGGGGTGTAACTACCAGAGAGCAGGGGGAGTAACCTCAGGGGGGCCCAGAAACCAAGGGGCCCCATCTTCTTATTTTTCCTATGACAGATATAGCCTCCTACCAGAAAACCACTGTGGATGAAGCATGGATAGGGGCCCCATCATAGTTTTGCAGGGGGGCCCAGTGATTCCTAGTTACGCCACTGGTGGGTGAGATCGAATACTCTTCCTTGTGCTTGGGGCTGAACACATGGTGCTGTCTGGGGGGCTGGGTTGAGCCCATTTTATGAGCTGCCTAGGCCCTGGGTTATATTGTGGGAATGGAGAATGATGGGAACTGTAGTCAGGGGAGATATTTGTTAAGTTTAGTTACACTTATGTATACATACCCTAGGAACACCCCTGATTCTATCAGCTTCTCACTAAAACTTTGAGATTAGGATGCACTGCAGTCAAGGCCATAAGATACTCCTCCACACTCAACATTGATATGGAATAAACTATTCGCACTTTAATAAAAACATTAGCTACAAAAAGGAAATAAACAAAACAATGATATTTTGCCTCCAGTAACATTAGGTCAGAACGAAAGAGGCAGTGATCACCAGAGGTGCCTTTTGTCTGCCCTACCTTCAGGTTTTTGCTTTAATTCTCTTTAAATGATCCAGCAAACGGAATATCAAAGAAAATGCATTCCCCTAGATCTCATACACATGTGTAACTAATGGATGTAATGCTAAACTAACAACGTAAATCAGCTGGGCCTTCGCATTGAATTATTTCTTGGATCGTACTGGGAACGTTCATCATTTGACTACAAGTTACAATTAGTCCCCATCAAATAACAGGTCACAGGGTAATTATTATGGTAGCCTTGTGAATACAGCCCTTTAACAAGGAACACCAGCATTACACTTACTGACCTAGCAGAGTCTTATGTAATTTGATTATTTATAAAGTATATGAAATAGAAGTCCCAAAAAGATGGTGTGCCTTTAAATGACAATTAGCAATGATTATCAGCAAACACACAGTGACGAGACAATCTCCATCACACAACATTTATAACACACCTAATGGGGCTCATTCACAATCCCAATTTCGTATGATTGCCATCGATTTTTTACATTTTATTGTATCGGATCAAGGGAAAATGTATTGGTTTAATAACAAAAATAGGAATACGTATATTTATAATGTATAACTATATAACCTATATAATCTGTATACTTATAAAGTATACCTTTATAATCTGTATATTTATAATCTGTAAATAATCTGTATATTTATAATGTATAGCTTTATAATCTGTATATAACCTGTATTTATAATATGTATATAATTTGTATTTTTATAATATACTCTAGTTCAGGGATAGGCAACCAGTAGATCTCCAGATGTTTGAAAACTACAACTCCCTGCATTCCAGTCTACTGGTTGCCTATCCCTGCTATAGTTTTATATTTATATATATATTTATATGTATGAATTCTGTAAATGTATAATGTATAGTTTTATAATCTGTATATAATCTGTATATTTATAATGTATAGCTTAATAATCTGTATATAACCTGTATTTATAATATGTATTCAATCTGTATATTTATCAACTGTATATTTCTAATATAAATATATATAATCTTTTTTTAAAAAAAATATACTAGTTTTATAATCTGTAAATTTATATGTATATAAAATGTATATGTATAATGTATAGTTTTATAATCTGTATATTTCTAATGTAAAGCTTTATAATCTGTATATAATCTGTATATTTATCATCTGTATATTTATAATATGTATATAATCTGTATTTGTATATGTATATAAAATGTATATTTATAATATATATATATAATATGTATATTTATCATCTGTGTATTTATAATATGTATATAATCTGTATTTGTATATGTATATAAAATGTATATTTATAATATATATATATAATCTGTATATTTATCATCTGTATATTTATAATATGTATATAATTTGTATTTTTATAATGTACTATAGTTTTATAATCTGTATATTTATAATGTATAGCTTTATAATCTGTATATTTATGATTTGTTTATAATCTGTATATTTAGAAATTGTACATTTGTAAACAGTTTTTTATTTATTATACATAGTAACATAGTAATTAAGGTTGAATAAAGACATAAGTCCATCAAGTCCAACCTATTCAACCTATTATCTGTATATTTATAATATATAGCTTTATAATCAGTATATTTATAATATGAGGGATAATACTAAACAGCCATTATAATACTGTCATTTTAAAATAAAATAAGTAAGGTAAATAAGGTCAACCAGGATTAATTCTCCATAGTTTTTACCCACAGTGGAGTCTGCTTGATGAGAGGAAGGGTATACGTAAGGAAGAGGGCTGCTGACCCCCTGCACAATAAATACTGTTATATCTACTACTGATGAGAGCAGAGCGCGTGCCTCTGTGACTAAAGCTAGGTACACACAGGAAAGACTTTTGAAAGATGACAGACAGGATCTGCAAGCCCACCTTAGATACACAGACCTTTATTTTATGTGACATTACCATGTGTTTTATTATTTACTGTACCAAGGTAGCTAGATATAAACAGGCTCATTTACCCCGACTCGCTGAGCAAATATATGGAGTTAAAGCCGCACTTACCAGTTCGCTACTGGTTAGCGCGACTTTAAATCCATATTACGTGCGTTACGCAAAAATCACCCACACATTCAATGCTCGCGATTCAATATCGCGTTTGCGCTAGTTTTAGCGCAGGATTTCAACTCCAGCAAATAGATGGCGTAAAAATCCCCTTACTGGGATTTACCCACATTTGCAAAAACAATATTGAATCGAAAGGAGCTTTTACCCAGAGAGATAGCGGCTCTGGGTAAAGGAGCCTGAAAGACTTTAAAGAATCAATAATAAAAGATTTTTTTAAATAATCAAGAATAAACAGAGCAGCCAAAAATAATTTTCTTTAGAATATTCAAAATATAAGAAAGGAAAATATTTCACATAATTTAAAACATTTTATTTATTTATTTAAAGGAATTGTGAACTAACAGTGAACTATTTCTTTAAAGGGTAACCCTGATCTCCATACAATTGTCCTTTATTGAAAAGAGCTCTCACATTTTAAACAAACCTAGGTAAAGTATCTAGCTTCTCTGGATTTTAAGTTAAATGCTTGTAAAATTACACTTTTCAGACTGCATTATCTCTGTTTCTCTGTGATAGGCTTATGTTATAAGCTGTGTCATAGGCACCACCACCAAAATCTTTTCTGAAGATTGTTACAGACCTGCAATCATTTTCTGATGGTCAATTCCTCTACCATAGGACACCTTTAAAAAATATTTTGAATTCCGTGGGCAGGGCTTATGATGCAGCTTATGATGCTCTGTCCCAGCAGTGGGCATGCTCCAACCTTAAACTTGGAGGCTGACCCCAAGTGCTGCCGCAGCTCACAGTGCTATCAGAAAAAAAACACCATTAATACTGCTGTAACTTTGGATAGACTGCAGCTAGAAGCATGATCCTGGAGTCATTTTAATTAAGGCCACTTGTATGGAAACCAGAGACAAGAAAACCATACAATGAGAATCAGCCTTTATGCAATGGGATTGTTCATTCTTGTATTAAATATATGTGCTTAAATACATTTTATATCCAGCTGTTATGTTCACAAGATATTGTGGAAAGTTATGTTCAGGTCTCAAGTAAACGATGAATTCATCTACCTATGAAAATCAATTATGACTAAGAACTGAGAATATGGATTCGATAGCAAAATCATTTGGTCTAGTATGTAAGTTTCTTCTAGTTGAAAGAATTATATTGCATTTGATCTGTAATCTTTTTTTTAAATGATGCTGACATGAGTTGGATTATAAAAGGAAAGGAAAGAGGATCAGCACATTTCTGCAATTTTTGTGTGTCATAGCCACAATTTATTCTAGTTGTGTTTTAGTGACCATTGTTTGCAAATATATGGACATCTCAAAGACTAGGTTCAGACAAATGTCTATAGTTCATCTTACCAGCATTTAACCATTGTTTTTTGTTTTGTTTTTTTCGTGCCTCTTGGAAAATGCCACACGTGGCAAAACATCTGGAAACACGGCTAAATCGAAGTATATACACTTCGTCTGAATCTAGCCTAAAGCAATTGGAGTGCAAACAATTTTCTTTTAACCTTCACTTGATGCTTGGGTATAAAAAGAAGCGCTGGTGTACTAAAGTAGGAAGTATTGGGTCCTGTAATATCAAGCATCTTGCTATTTTCCACTGTCATTGTAAGGATCTAATGGTAATGCACCATAATAAATAAACTTCCCTTAGCTTCACTGATATCAATGAGAAAAGAACACCAAGTAAAGAGGCAGATTGTCAACCATTCTGTCTTCAAGCAATCTGTCTATTTTCATGGATATCAGTGTGTCAGTCTTTATAAAATTAGCCTGTCTGGGTTTCTTTGTGTTCCTTTTTCATTGTATTTAAGTTTAGTTGGATTGGTGTTTATGCGGGTTGTATGGGATGCCTGTACAGAGAGCGATGTGCAAGCAGCAGACGTATGACAGATGAGTGCCCATTTTGGGCCAACATTGCCCCATGTTTGGTCAGGCATTGCTCATTGATCTGCTGGGATGGCTAACCAAGCAGCCATACTAGTGTGATTATCAGCCAAAGTGGACATTCATTTATTGAGCTTAGCCCACTTTGCCTGGTCAACATCGAATGTTAGACTCTATATTGATAGATTATTTCGGCAGATTCAATCATTTTGATTGAATCTGCTAAAGAACAAATACCTCCTAACACCTGCCCACCAGCTATCAGCTGGTATTAAAGTCACCTGGGGCAATCAACAATTTCTATTTTCAAACAGCTGGAGGTTGGGAGGTGTGCATTACTTGTGATTTCTCCAAGTCTGCATGCACCAATTTAAGAGACTACTAAAATCTAACATGTATCTTTTCCATTAGTTAAAGGACAACTGTAGTGCTGTTGTTCCACCCTCCCTTCTGGCCCAATGCCTAACCAATGAAAAGACACTATCTGAAAGAAGCACTTTTTCCCATTGGATAGATCACAGACAGTGGTTGGACAATACAGTTCCCCTTTAGGTTTTTAAGAGATTCTTGCCTTTAAAGTTTTGTGCTGACAGCATTGGACAGTAGGGAGAACTGGTGCATGCATAGTCCACCTCCCTTGCTGCAGGCCCAATGATAGTTGGCAATGCAGAATTTCTATATGGAACTTGGAGACATCACTCTTTCAGCTTTATGGGGGGGAAAGAAAGCAATTTTTAAAAAACAAAAGATTTAGAAAATCTTAAACATAGTTTCTAGGGAGGGAGGAGACACACATTTTTACTAACCTCTTCTGTGCCACGACTTCAAAGACAACGTCAGAAAATGAGGAAGGTTGACCTGAGAGTAGTTGAAAAATGCCTAGGGGTCCCCTGTACACACTCTGAACCTATCAACATCACTTTCTGTGGGAGGAAACCAGTGTACCCATATAAGCACTGGTAGAACATACAAACATAGAACCCATGATTAGAACTAAGCAATGTAAGCCATCAGCGTACCAGTGCTATTGACTGAGCCACCATGCTGCCCATGTGTGTACCTTTACACATTCAATATAGATTAGTTAACCTGTGATAATTCAATTAAATATACAACTGAAAACTTTTTTATGTTTTTATGGTAGTTTATGTTTCTTTACTATTATGTGTGTTATTGTTTACAATATGAACCAGAGATCTTTAAATGTTGTAAAATGGGACATGTACAGGCAGCATGGTGGCTCTGTGGTTAGCACTGATCCCTCGCAGTGCTAAAGTTCTGAGTTCTGAATTTGTGTGGTTTTCCCACACAATGATGATACATTGTTGTATCATAGGTTGTATGCGTCCAATAAATGTGTTCAGATTGTAAGCTCTTCGGGGCAGGGCCTGGTGTGAATGAATACATGTAATGAAGATGTTGGTCACAATAATAATAATTTGTAAGAACAGCAATTATGCCAAAGTAGTAGAGATTTAAACAGCTGCAAGCTCAGGCCTAGCACTAGTTTTTAGTCTTCACTTTCCTTTAAATAGGCTGCTATCTCACAACATGGTACATTCCTTTCCCTAATTACTCCTACTTTAGTCCTTCCAACCCTAACCTTTTACTTGCTTCCCATTGTCCTAAATTTCACCCATCAGACTAACATTTATGCCGGGAGCTTCCTGCTGGTCCACCCACTGTTACAGATTTGATGTCTTTATAGGGAATCACTAATGAAGAGACGTATAGAAAGTTCAGTATAAAGCTAAATTAAATTTTTAAGGGTGAGGCCACATTACAACGAATGGGACCACGCATGTTACCGTCCCCTTGTGATGCAATCCGTGCAATGTTGCATTATGAGAGCACATGCAATCTGCAAAAATATGGTGTTCACATGCGCTCCCAAAAATCGGATCACAGCACAACTGACAGCAGCGCACCTTGTGTGGCCAGACCATTTGTTTTAGCTTTTTCAAAAATGGACTAGTGTGGTCTAGCCCTAAAGATGGATGGTATATTGGTAATTTATTACACTGATAATAGCAAAGATCCGAGGTGTTCCTCCAGATGTTTAAAAGCCACAACTACCAGCATTTCCTGGCAGCACTACAACTCCTAATATTGGGAATGCATAAGCTACTTTCAGATAAATGGCAAATGGTGGTTCCCAGGCAGTCGCTGCCAGAGAGACGCTACAGACAGCATTTCTCTAGTGGCAAACATCTGCAACCGCTTAAGATTAACGCCTGCCTGAAAGCAGCCATAGTTTTCAAACTCCTGGAAGGCTGCAGGTTGGACACCTGTTTTATATATAAATATAAGCTATTTCGTCATAATTTGACATTTATAATCGTTAATAAAGCAGGTATGTAGTTATATGAAACCTTTGTGCCCTGTTTATAAAAGAGCTAAATCTTCATACTGCTTCTTTATCACAGTCTCCAAATATCCCTGGCACTGGTTTAGCTGCTGCATAGTGTGGTCCAGTTGGCTTCAGTAGCCTTATTATTATCAGTATTGTACATCCGCATTTAAACTTACGGTTGTAAAATTGCATATGCGGCGATAATTACGGTGATAACGTTATTTTTTGTTATTCTTCCTTTATAAATTTGGCCTTTGGTGTTTGTCACTTTTCTACCGTTAAATCTAAAAATTCTAGTTGATCTCAGTGCCATAACTAGGAATCACTGGGCCCACCAGTAAAACTATAATGGGGCCCCTCCCTCTTCCTGCTTCATAAGTGGTTGTCTGGGGGGAGCCTGTGTACCTTGGTAGCTACACCCCTTTGCCACAGGACTGACATCTTCTCAACTCTTGTGCATGCTCAGTTATTTCTATTTGAGCTTATGTATTAGCAGAAGAGGTGTGGTGGTAGCAGCTGTAAGTCATTGGACATGGCGTCTTTGTCACAGTCGTGACAGACAGTTGCTACCAGGAAGCTGGCACAGGCAGAGAGCCAAAGGAATAAGGGTCTGTGAGAGCAAAGGTGACTATCACAGTCTCTGGGTTTGGAATGCTCATTATCATAAATATCCATGGGGTTGGGGGGTGGACATGGCTTTTTATTCTAGAGTTTGTGGTTGACTGCATCAATCCAAAGTGCTTATTTCTAATTCTGAAGAAAACTGCACAATCCTTATTTAAATGCTTTTCTACTTATGAACCAGTAAACGCTAAGACTCTGGAGGAGAGACATATTTTAAGTAATTAGTCCCCACTAGTGTCTTGTTATGTAATACAAATAGTATCAGGATGCTTTTTAAAATATTTACATATAAAAGGACCAATTTTGATATATGCCAACAGATGCAAAAGTGACATCACCTAACCCCAACATCTGGTTTAATACACCAACCATATCCATTCATGATGTCACAGTAATAAAAAAATAAAATAAGGTAGTAAATTGTGGCCCATGAATATGCAGTGGGCTGGAATGATTGGGGTTTGTAGGGGGTGGAGAGGCTGAGTGATGATTTTCGACCAATCCAGAAATCAGGAGAGGAGAGAAAGCTCCCCTTGCAGCAGGGATTCATGCATCAAACTTCAATTTTCCGGACGATTGAATTAGTGATTTTTTTTTCTCCTGAACTAAAATACACTTAAGTCTTTGGGATTAATTACTACGTTCTGGTCCCTCAGACTGTAGTATTAGTTATCGTTGCCACGTTTGACATCTTCCCTGACACCTCATAAAATAAGGAACTGAATTCCACTGACTCAACCTGCAGCGGCCCAGCTGGATCCCTCAGAGGGGGCTGTTTTTTATTTGGGGGGGGGGGTGTTTACATTAAAGGGTTAAAGGCATTATCTAGATTTCAAATTACATTTTTTTAAATTTTATTTTGCTATCTTGATGGGAAACAATAATGCAATGAGGGGACCCCCAACCCAAAGGTTTTAAATGGTGGAAGGTTGAAAGGAGGCCCATACACAGTGTTTTGTCCAGGGGCCCTCACAGATCTTGCTCCAGCCTCAAGTGTAACTATAATCTCTGCTAACCCTACAGTTGTGGACATTGGATGGGGGGATCATCTTGCTAGTTATCTACTGTAATTGTAAACTGTTTAAGGGGCCCTGGAGGCCTTTACAATGTTTCTGGGGGGCCCACTAGATATTCTTGGTTGGACTAGAATACTAGGTTTAACCTAAAATACTATACTAATACTTCTGTCTGAATATTGCTTAAGGGCTAGACTACACTAGGGCATCTCTCACATTTCCAAAGCTATTTTTATGTAAGAATCACTTGCCAGTTCATTTTTAAGGTGGGTGACCACACTGAATGCCCTGCGATCTGTATTCGGAGCGCATGCGTTCACCATTTTTTGTGCAGATCGCATGCGATCTGATAACAGATTATTGGCACAATTGCATCTGAAAGCACAGAAATGCTTTGCAACTGCACTTTTTACACACATTACTGTGCTTTGATATTATGGCTGCAGCCTGAACAAGATAAAGAAACAATGAACTGTTATGCTGTCCATACACTGGAAACACACCATACAATATTTCCGACTGACTGATAGTACCATGTATCTGTTATGTTGGTAAATCGCAAAATTCAGGGTACACTCCAGCACACCGATGTTGGCTGTTTACCAGACAAATAGATAGGTGCTATCCCCCTAGCCCTCCACTCCAAGGACCAAACAGTTCTATACCACAAGAAAAATGATGGGGGAGCACACTAGTTAGGTGAATCCAAGTGTGTTGGATTCACCTAACTAGTGTGCTCCCCCATCATTTTTCTTGTGCTATGTTGGTAAATCACAGCCGATCGTGCCATTCCTGATTGGACAGTACAATCAGTTGCAGCGAATTGCCAGCCACGGCTACTTTTGATGCGACCGACAGTGATTTTTCCTGCCCAACGGCTCACTAGTGACCAACGGTCTGTCGGGACAAATCTCGGCCTGTGTGTACCCAGCCTTCAGGTGCCCATACATTGAACTCACCTCTCAACCAACCCCACGACATTCAATCAATTCGTCAAGAACCGCCTTTTCCGTTCTTTTCGCGACATATAATAGTGGCGGTCTCGCCTGGCACATTCATTTTGCGATAATCTGTCGGTCACAATAAAGACCAGGAAAGGTGGTTCCTGAAGCTTTAATTAAATGTTGTGGGATTGGTTGGGAGGTTCTAATGAATGGGCACCTTAACAATTGTCCAGTCAATCTAATATATATGCCTGGATTATTAAGGTCAATCAATATTTGATTGTGCTTGGTGGTTGTGGGAACTAATGTATGGCCAGTATCACACTTTTCTACTTTCACAACAGATCACAAGCAAGACACACGTGCAACTGTAGATAAATATTGGGTGTGGTCCCATCTATTAAAGGAAAAATACAAACCAATTAACTTTTTTTTAGATTTACAAATAAATTTAAAATGTCTGAAATTTACTGTACTTGTCCAACCCATGGTCTGGTCTGATAGTGATCACCAGCAGTAACTGGTCACTAGCAATAGACAACTCTTAGCTACAGTCTAACACAACACATGTTACATTGAGTATATCAGAGATCAAAATACAGCCAACAAGGGAAACCAAACCAACTAATGGGAATAAGTGTCTCTGGTCCATTGGAGTTCAGTTGGTGTGCTGTTTGCAGTACTACAACTCCCAGAATCCACTGAAAGTAAATATCTGGTTATGTGTGTTATGTGTGTGTGAGAGAGACATTTCCCTCCTGCCATACAAACTTACAGGATTCACTAATCCTAACCAGAGTTTGGACAGTCAGGATTTCATAAAACTTCTATACAAAAGATCCAGCACTGATAGATTTATACAGTTGTACACACATGCCTATTACACACAATCACACAATTTGTGCCCACACAGACACAATTACTTACCAGCACATGGACAGATCTAGGGTCTGTGTGTGTATACAGTGTCAAGAAGATCTGTACTGAAATCCCATGGTGTCTAGAAATCCAGACTCCACACTCCCAATCGATAAAACCAATAAAAACCAATAGTGAAAACGTTTCACCAACAAACTGCTCACTTCTGTGGGAATTGATTGTGACAATGGTGAGCAAAACCTCTCAAAGGATTTCCAGAGATCATTTAGATTCAATACTACATGTCTACATGTCTGTCCCAGGGTTTAATTGGTGGTTTAAGTTGCCCAGTGTATAAGTGGCCCATTTGGGTTATTCTGGAAGGGATCTGTAGCTGAACTATGTGGACATGATTACTGTAAATCCACTGGATGTTAATTACTTCCTATCTGATTACACAGCTAAAGTGAGGATGTAGAATTTCATTCAACGATCCCCCACTATTAATAGAAAGAAACAAACGACTCATTATGGAATCACTAATAGTAACACTGAAAAAAAATAGAATTGTCCAAATACACATATAAATATATAATAAATTGTTAGCTGAATTATATATATATAGAGAGAAAAGATAACACCACACACACACACACACACACATATTACATGGTAAATAATATATATATAATACTGGGTTGTTAATAATAATAATATTATATAACATATATATATAATACTGGTTGAATAATGTGTAAAATACTAGGTTAATAATATAAAATAAATATAATATTGGGTAAATGATTTTTATAATACTGGGTTAATAATAATATATATAATACTGGTTGAATAATATATATATAATACTGGGTTAATATATATGTAATACTGGGTAAATAAAATATAAAAAATATATACAATACTGGTTGAAAGGAAAATATATATATGATTATAAATATATAATAGTATATTATAAATATATATATGTATTACTGGGTGGGTGAAATATATATATAATACTGGGTGAGAAAAGAGAAATCCAGAATCAAAAGGAAGTATTTGTTGCTAAGCTTGCTGATTAGCTTGCTCTATTTAAATGGCCAACCTTGCCACGTGTAAAAAACTTCCCTGGGCTTTGCCCTTTCATTCTGTCTCTTTCTCTCCCTACACAAAAGCTGTAACCTAAATTAACTTAAGGCTCCCCTTTATTTCTTCTTACTTTATTTTGGGACTGAATTGAAGAGTTTCAGCCTCATTAAACCTCCCCTAACAAAACAAAAGGATAAAAGCAAGAGAGCAACACAAAGCCAAGCAAAACAAATAAAAAGCCCTTTAACTAGGTCTTCACATAAATGTCACAGCATCCAAAAGCATTTAGGGTTTGCCTCTTTAGCATAAACACTCCAAGATGGAGAGGATTATAAAATATCTGGATATCTATATCTGGATCCCCCCCTCCACAAATAAAGTCATTAACATGACCCCCCCAGCCCCAAATAAAGTCATTTCCATTCAAATCAAACTCCCAAAAAAAAAGAAAAAGAGGAAAGTGACACAAGGGTTCTCATAGAGACAAGTGGATTTCATTGTAATTCATAGACTTGTTCAGAAAGTGAATAAACACATGGAGAAGCACAGATGCCCTTCATGAGCCATGTTTTCATTATTGCCATTGTAAAGTGGGAGTTAAACAGTCTCAGGGAGGGTTAACCCAATCCATCAAATTGTCTACAAATTGTGAAGAAAATTCCAAAACCATATGGCCTCCAAACGTTTTGCCTTCTTGGCTCTGAAGGGCCACGCTTGTCTCAGCATTGAGAACTGCAGGAGGCTGTACATGGTCCATTGTCACTTGTCACATCAGGGAAGGCGACTCATTTGTCCCCACTTTTCATGGTCTTAAGCTAAAATTATAGCCCCATCTATTTTGAAAGAGAGAAGGGAGAGAGATTTATATAGCCCCAGAGAAACTGGCCCAAAACTCACATTTATTTTCTATGTTAACACTTCTCTCTCTTCTCTCCTCTTTGTACTAAGCCAGATTTCTGCCTCTCACATAAATTTTACTAAGAAGAACAAGGAACACACTTTACTGGGTCAGAAAAGGGCAAAAAGTGAGGAAAAAAACAACAAATTTATAGGGAGAATCTGAGTTTTTTTTTTACACCATATGTTCTATACAAAGAGTCACCCCTGAATAGTCTACAAAGCATGAATACTGAATGGCATATTAGTACTCTATCCAATTCTCTACCCTCTTCTTATTAATGGGAGCCTGGTCTACAGTGTATGTGTTTATCATTCCATCTACTAGCATCTATCTATATTATCAATCTATCTTGCTATCTATCTATCTATCTATCTATCATCTCTCTATCTCTCCCTCTCTCTCTCTATCTATCTTATCTATCTATCTGTATGTGTGTCTATATTTATTTTTATCTATCTATCTATTTATCTATCTACCATCTGTCTGTCTGTCTATCTATCTATCTATCTATCTATCTATCTATCTATCTATCTATCTATCTATCTATCTATCTATCTATCTATCTGTCTGTCTGTCTGTCTGTCTGTCTGTCTGTCTGTCTGTCTGTCTGTCTGTCTGTCTCTGTCTATCTTTATCTATCTATTTATATTTCATCTCTGTCTATCTATCTATCTATCTATCTATCTATCTATCTATCTATCTATCTATCTATGTATCTTTCACATTCAAGTAATATACAGCCACGATGTACAAAATAAATCTGATAAATTTGGACCATTAACAGCTGAAATAGTATTAAAATGTTATTTATTTTATTGTATTTTGAAAAAAAAATCTCTGTACAAGTCTAAAATAAACAAACCAGCATTACTGGCATATAAACTTAAATAGCAGGCCTTTCAGATCTTTGTTTTTTGTTTTTTTGAATTTTTTTTTACACTTCCAACAAATCTTTTTCCTGTACAATTCATATTTTAACACAGTTTAAATGAAGGTATTTATGTATTTCTGGTATCATGCAAAATTTTAGAAACAGTATAAAATAAATCTAGGGTTTTAGAATCCCTTCCTCATCTCAATATGAAAGGTGTTTTAAAATCATAACAGAAAAAAAACAAACTATAAATATATTTTCTAGTTGACCTTTTTTTGGGGTGGGGGGAGTGGGATATGTGTTGGAGGAAATAATATAGTGTCGTAAAAATATGAATGGACAGTAAAGCAAAAAGAAATAAACATAATGGCAGAAAGTATATATTAATAACATGCAGGAATAATGGAAGAAATAAAAGAAATGTACACACTGGAATTATAATACTGAAATCTGAGTGAGACTCTAAACTTATGCAAGCAACCTGTAAATTATATACAGATACAAATTAAAGCTCCAAAAAATAACTTTAAATATATTAAACAGAAGCCATACATAATTGCACCATTCCAAAAAAAAAAAAAAAAATTAAAATAAAAAGGGGAGGGAATAAAGTGGAAAAAAAAAATAAAAATACCTGATTGGACAGCCATGGTAAATTTACTTATTTCCTTCTATTTCTTATTGCTTTAATTAAAAAATAAACTGCCTTAGGTGTCAATATGATTGCGTTTGATTTTTTTTTTTTCTGGATTTACAAAAAAACAAAAATAAAGTTCAGCATATAAATGATGTCCATGCTTGTCATTTTATTTTCATTTTTAGTCCACAGTCTTTGATGTATTAAAATAATGAATAAAAACTCAGTCATCTACATCTATCTCCACATCTTCCTCATCCTCTGAACATTCCTTGCTGGTGAGATGGTCTGAGAGGGGTGAGGAGGGGGACATAGGTAAGTGGCTTGATAGTCCAAGTTGGGGTGATGTTGATCCAGTCTTATGACTGGTCACTGAGCTGGTCTCCTCTAGTTCTGAGATGGTGAGCACAGCTTCTACTGATGTTGGACTAAGTTTTTTGGCTGATTCCACATCTGCTTTCATCTCCTCCAGATCTCTCTTAAGCTTTGCCCTTCGGTTCTGAAACCAGGTAATGACCTGAGCGTTGGTCAGTCCTAGTTGTTGGGCGATTTGATCTCTGTCTGCAGGCGATAAATATTTCTGATACAAAAATCGTTTCTCCAGCTCATAAATCTGATGGTTTGTAAAAGCTGTTCTGGACTTTCTTCTCTTTTTAGGTGTTTGTCTTTGGCCAAAAATAGTCATCCCGTCTCTACCTGAAAGCAAAACAATTCCAGTTAGAAAAAAAACTTGCCCTTTAAAAGCATGAAAGCCTCTCCGAAAGCTAAACCCACGCGATCAGAAATATCGTTCAATAAGTCAGCGAAACAAAGGAAACATCAGTTTAAAGGGGGAATTATGTGAAGGAAATAAGTTTTTCTGCTCTGGGTCTTTATTTTTATTTTTTTTTTGTTGCAGATTATTATTTAAACGATGTCTAGAATAAATGTTAAATTACATCACAACCAATATCCCCTAAATAAACCTTTTAGATCCCCTATGATGAATGGAACCATTGAACATTCGGTGATGTTCTTACCTTCTGCTGCTTGCAGGACACTCACTTCCAGACCTTTAAAAGTCTTGCTGGCCAACTCCTCCAGGGCACACAGAGGGGAGGTTTGAGAGAGAAGAGCCCTGCTAGACAGGGGCAGCCCAGCTGTAGGAGGCTTCTCAGCACTGGTCAGTAGGTGTGCTGTCCCACAGATGGTGTAACTTCTCCTAACTGAGGGCTTGTTCAGGATATCCTCGATGCTAAAAGGAGTCAAGGGCTTGTTAGAATTGGCAGGAGGTGGCAAGTGGTCCAAGGCATTCCTTCTTCTGTCTTCCACCGAGGACGATTTTGCCTCTTCTTTGGAAGTCATGATGGGCTTTTTACCTTGACTCTTCCCCCCCAAAAAAGTTCTCCCACTGCTCCAAGAATGTCTCTGTTTGCTGCCTTCTTAAAGGAGGACTAGACACAATCTGCAAGGTTAAAATGATTTTAGAAAGGGGTGGGGGGTAAGGGGTGGGGGTGGGGGGGAGAAGGTGTCAAGCAGTAGCCCAAGGATTCCACAGCCCCTGATTTGAAGATGATTTTTTTCTATGTCACAATAGTCTTGGATCTCTTGCTGGACTGAGCTCTTGGAACCTCAAACCTCCTTTCCTCAGAGAGACTTATCACTGCTCACAACAAAATTCATCCTTTGGCCAGACACAAGGTACAAAAAAAATCCCCCAGTGACTGATACATTGACTTGGGCTAACAAGTTATTGTTGATTAAGATGTAATCAATTATCTCCAATGGCATCTCTCCCTCTCTCCCATCTCTCTCTCTCTCTCTGTCTAATGCAGGGGTTTGCAACTTGGAAGCTCCATTAATTGTCAAGCATTGGGATGGTAGGAGGAGCCCAGCTGAATTATATTACAGCCTAATGCACTTGTCAGCTTCTCTCCTGTTATTTGTTTGGCCATCTATATATATATATATATTTTTAAATTGCATTATACTGGGTACACACAGTCTACACTCAACCTGGATATTCCTATACCTAGGAAAATAATCTAGGGGAGGGGGAGGGGAGGGCAGTTTTCCTTTTAATTTTTTTCTCTTAAAAATTTGCTTTGCCTTAAAAAAAACCCCACCCTCCTCTGTTCTAGTAATATAAATCTGATTACAGCCCTGGATACAAGTGACAGGTAAGATTGGTTCTATGTATACCCAGTGTATTATTGTACAGGGTAAATATTCATATTGCAGAGAAAGAATTCTGCTTCCCTGTATCCTTCATCGACTTGTATTTTCAATTCATTTTAAACAATGTTAATGTTTTTATGAACCCTGGGGACAGTAAATGGTTAATACAATATGATGGACGGATCTGGTTGTATAGTAAATGATTGATATAATATATTAGAAGACTTTGATTGTATAAAAAAATGGTTAATAGAACATATAGTAAGAATCTGATTATATGGTAAATGGTTAATATAATGTGGTTTAAGGCTCTGATTGTATATTGAATTGTGAATATAATGTATTTTAAGGATCTGATTGTAAAAAAAATGGTTAATAGAAAATATTGTAAGGATCTGATTGTATGTTAAATTGTCAATATAATTGTTTAAGGCTCTGATTGTATAGTAAATGGTGAATATAGTATATTTTAAGGATCTGATTGTATAGTAAATGGTTAATTTAAAATATTGTAAAGATGTGATTGTATATTACATGGTGAATATAATATCTTTTTAAAAATCTGATTGTATAGTATGGTTAATATAATTTTATTAAGGATCTGATTGAATAGTAAATGGATAATCTATTTTTTTCACGGATCTGATTGTATAGTAAATCGTTAATATATTTTGTAAGGATCTGATTTTATAGTAAATGGTTAATATAATATTTTTTTTTTTAAAAATCTGATTGTATAGTAAATGGTTAATATCATTTTCTTTACGTATCTGATTGTATAGTATATCGTTAATATATTTTTTAAGGATCTGATTTTATAGTAAATGGTTAATATAATATTTTTAGAAAAAAAAAATCTGATTGTATAGTAAAT
This sequence comes from Hymenochirus boettgeri, assembly GCA_019447015.1. Taxonomy (NCBI): domain Eukaryota; kingdom Metazoa; phylum Chordata; class Amphibia; order Anura; family Pipidae; genus Hymenochirus; species Hymenochirus boettgeri. The sequence goes on along the minus strand of CM033475.1, from coordinate 48,825,585 downwards.
GGTTAATATATTTTTTAAGGATCTGATTTTATAGTAAATGGTTAATATAATATTTTTAGAAAAAAAAAATCTGATTGTATAGTAAATGGTTAATATATTTTTTAAGGATCTGATTGTATAGTAAATCGTTAATATATTTTTTAAAGGATCTTATTTTTTAGTAATTGGTTAATATAAAAAAACTGATTGTATAGTAAATGGTTAATATAATTTAAAAAAAAAAAAAATCTGATTGTATAGTAAATGGTTAATATAATTTTTTTAAGGATCTGATTGTATAGTAAATCGTTAATATATTTTTTTAAGGATCTGATTTTTTAGTAAATGGTTAATATAATATTTTTTAAGGGTGTGATCGTTGAGCACATGGTTAATATAATATTATTAAGGATCTGGGTGTGTAGTAAATGGTTAATATAATATTACTAAGGATCTGGGTGTATAGTAAATGGTTAACAAAATATTATTAAGGATCTGGGTGTATAGTAAATGGTTAATATAATATTATTAAGGATCTGGGTGTATAGTAAATGGTTAACAAAATATTATTAAGGATCTGGGTGTATAGTAAATGGTTAATATAATGTTTTTAAGGATCTGATTGTATAGTAAATGGTTAATGTAATGTTTTTAAGGATCTGATTGTATAGTAAATGGTTAATATAATGTTTTTAAGGATCTGATTGTATAGTAAATGGTTAATGTAATGTTTTTAAGGATCTGATTGTATAGTAAATGGCTATTATAATATTTTTTATTGTGACAACATTTTTAATGTACAATCTTTGTTTTGTAGATTGTCTGTAAGGTAATAACGTTGTTTTAACGAGGGGAGGTCAAATTAAACATTTCCCTTTAACTCCAGCTCCCATCCATGCAGTCATTCAGCAGCCCAGAGAGGAGGATTTTCTCACATTAGGAGGTCACTGGGTTTCCAGATCTGGGTCCCAGTATTGGGGAGAAGCGATCGTAGCAGAGAAAGTCCCTGTACAACCAGGGAGAAACACACACACACATACAAGCATATACATATTTACACATAGACACACATTTACACACATGTCACACTACATAGTCAAATATAGACACAGACACGTATACACACACCACCACACCACATATTTACACATAGATACATATACTCACACATACAGACCACACCACATATACACACAGAAATCTATGCACACAGACACAGACACACACACACACTCTCTCACACACACACATACACACACACACACACACACACGAAGCAAGGATCAGAGTAGGAATCTGAATGAATAACCTCATGTATCATTTAATACCATGGAAACAAATAACAGAGGTAATAAAAATACAAAAGATTTGACACCATCAAACCTTTAAACCCTTGTTATTTGTATATTTTATCATCTTGATCTACATGTGTGGGGATTCCTCTGGATTTTAAAGTACAGTTCAGCATAGTATAGTACAGTATAGTGCAGTATAGTATAGTGCAGTATAGTACAATACAGTATATTGTAGTAAAGTATAGTACAGTATAGTACTGTACAGTATAGTACAGTTTAGTATACTACAGTATAGTATAGTACAGTATAGTGCAGTATAGCATAGTATAGCATAGTATAGTATAGTACAGTATAGTGCAGTATAGTACAGTTCAGTATAGTATAGTACAGTATAGTGCAGTATAGTATAGTACAGTATAGTGCAGTATAGTACAGTACAGTATAGTATAGTACAGTATAGTGCAGTATAGTATAGTGCAGTATAGTACAGTACAGTATAGTATAGTACACTATAGTACAGTATAGTACAGTACACTATAGTGCAGTATAGTATAGTACAGTATAGTACAGTACAGTATAGTGCAGTATAGTATAGTACAGTATAGTACAGTACAGTGCAGTATAGTATAGTATAGTTCAGTACAGTACAGTATAGTGCAGTATAGTACAGTATAATATAGTATAAGATAGTGCAGTACAGTACAGTACAGTATAGTGCTGTATAATATAGTATAGTATAGTATAGTATAGTACAGTATAGTCCAGTACAGTATAGTGCAGTATAGTATAGTGTAGTACAGTACAGTATAGTACAGTATAATATAGTATATTACAGTACAGTATAGTGCAGTATACTGTAGTATAGTATAGTACAGTACAGTACAGCATAGTGCAGTATAGTATAGTGCATTATAGTATAGTACAGTATAGTATAGTACAGTATGGTACAGTATAGTATATAGTGCAATATAGTGTAGAGCAGTATAGTATAGTATAGTATAGTGTAGTATAGTACAGTATAGTGCAGTATAATGTAGAGCAGTATAGTATAGTGCAGTATAGTGTAGAGCAGTATAGTAGTTAGTGCGCGTATAGAGTAGAGCAGTCAGTAGTGTAGTCGTAGTATAGTACCAGTGTACAGTATAAGTGCAGTATAGTGGTAGGTTGAGCAGTTTAGTGATAGTGTTAGTGGTTAGTAATCGTGTATTCAGTAACAGTATAGTGCAGGATGAGTGCAGACTGTCAGTATGCGTACAGTACAGGTATAGTGTAGAGGGGGCAGTATTAGTATTATATACAGTTCGTATGTGCGTATAGTGCGTAGTTGGTTCTAGTGTAGAGCAGTACTATTATAGATAGTGTAGTATGTACTGATACAGTATAGGTGCAGTAGTAGGAGTTAGAGTAGAGCAGTATAGTATAGTGTTGTATAATACAGTACAGTATAGTGGAGGGTATAGATGTAGAGCAGTTAGTATAGTAAGTAGTGTAGTATAGTACAGTACAGTTATAGTGCAGTATAGTGCACAGAGCAGTATAGTGTAGTATAGTACAGTACAGTAATGTGATAGAGCAGTATAGTATAGTCTTCGTATAGTACAGAGTATAGTGTAGAGAAGTATAGTATAGGTAGTATAGTACGTACAGTGTTAAGTAGTATAGTATAGTGTAGTATAGTACAGTACAGTACAGTGTAGAGCAGTATAGTATAGTGTAGAATAGTACAGTACAGTATAGTGCAGTATAGTGTAGAACAGTATAGTACAGTATAGTATAGTGCAGTATAGTGTAGAGCAGTATAGTATAGTGTAGTATAGTACAGTACAGTATAGTGCAGGATAGTGTAGAGCAGTATAGTACAGTATAGTATAGTGCAGTATAGAGTAGAGCAGTATAGTGTAGTGTAGATTGTACAGTACAGTATAGTGCAGTATAGAGTAGAGCAGTATAGTATAGTGTAGTATAATACAGTACAGTATATTGCAGTATAGTGTAGAGCAGTATAGTATAGTGTAGTATAGTACAGTACAGTATAGTGCAGTATAGTGCAGAGCAGTATAGTGTGTATAGTACAGTACAGATAGTGTAGAGCAGTATAGTATAGTCTAGTATAGTACAGCAGAGTATAGTGTAGAGAAGTATAGTATAGTGTAGTATAGTACAGTACAGTATAGAGGTAGTAGTATAGTGTAGTATAGTACAGTACAGTACAGTGTAGAGCAGTATAGTATAGTGTAGAATAGTACAGTACAGTATAGTGCAGTATAGTGTAGAACAGTATAGTACAGTATAGTATAGTGTAGTATAGTAGTGTAGAGCAGTATAGTACAGTATAGTATAGTGTAGTATAGTACAGTACAGTATAGTGCAGCATAGTGTGAAAAGTATAGTATAGGGTAGTATAGTACAGTACAGTATGTGCAGTATAGTGTAGAACAGTATAGTATAGTGTAGTATAGTACAGTACAGTATAGAGCAGTTTATTATAGTGTAGTATAGTACAGTACAGTATAGTGCAGTATAGTGTAGAGCAGTATAGTGTAGTATAGTACAGTAGAGTATAGTGCAGTATAATGTAGAGCAGTATAATATTGTGTATTATAGTACAGTACATTATAGTGTAGAGCAGTATAGTGTAGAGTAGTATAGTGCAGTATAGTATAGTATAGTATAGTATAGTATGGTACGGTATGCTATAGTGTGGTAAGGAATGGTGTGGTATTGTATAAAGATAGATGTATATTTATTTGTATCTATTTTTCTTTAATTCGTTGAATAGCATTGCAATACTTATCTACACACACTGTGTATTTTAATACATTATTGGATTAATTGTCCCTGTAGTGCCGCATTAATATCAGTTTCCCTTTGTGATAGTCGATCTTGATCCCTTTAATGTTCCCATGTTACTGATACAATGGATTTATCTTATATATACAGTGTTCCTTACCAGCAATGTTAGCCACACACACACACACACACGCACACGCGCGCGCGACTCCATCTTTTAAAGAGCCCTTGACTTATTCCCTGTAATCCATGATCCATAATGTTTGGACACATGTTAATTCATTCCTAATTTTAAGGTGTAGAATTATTTGTATCTTTATGCTCTATAAATAAAAGCTTTACCTGGCAGATCTTTAGGGCTAATTCCACAGATATCTGCTGTATCCTGTCCTCTCTATTAGTGTGAGATTGAATGGAATGGAACAGATAGTTGTTGTTGTTCTATATACAGTGCACATGGCCTTTCTGTATCTTCCAAGCACAAACATAGGAAATACATGGAATACATAGTGATACACATGGCATATATAGTAACACACATGGAATACATAGTGATACATATTGAATATTTAGTAATACACATTGAATACATAGTGATACACATGGAATATTTAGTAACACACATGGAATACATAGTGATACACATGGAATATATATTAACACACACGAAATACATGGTAACACATTGTGAATTAATAATTATACATATAGAATACATGGTAACACATATGGAATACAAAGTGATACACATGGAATACATAGTAATACATAGGGAATTTATAATAATACTTATGGAATACATATTAACACATGGAATAGAAAGTAATACAAATGGAATACATAGTTATACATAGGGAGTAGATATTAATACACATGGAATATATAGTAACACACATGGAATACATAGTATCACATTGGGATTAGATAGTAATACACATGGAATACATAGTGATACACATGAAATACATATTAACACACAGGAAGTAGATAGTAATACATAGTAACACATTGGGATTAGATAGTAATACACATGGAATACATAGTTATACACATGTAATACATAGTAATACATATGGAATACATAGCAATATACAGGGAGTAGATAATAATACACATGGAATACAAAGTAACACATAGGAAATGTATAATTATACATAGGGAATGCATAGTAAATCACATGGAATACATAGTAAGTAATACACGTGGAAAACAAAGTAACACATATGGAATACTCAGTAACACATAGGGAATTTACAATTATGCATATGGAATGCATAGTAATACACATGGAATACATAGTAATACACATGAAATACATAGTAATACGTAGTGAATATATAATTTTACATAGGAAATATATAGTACTACATAGGGAAAACATAGTAATATATAGGAGTACATAGGGAATATCTAGTCATACATAGTAACACAGTGAATATATAGTTATAAATAGGAAATACACAGTAATAAATAGGGAATATATAGTTATTCACAGGGAATATATAGTTTTACATATGGAAAACATAGTAACACATATGGAATATATAGTTATATATTTGTAATATATAGTAAGTAACACATAGGGAACAAACAGTAAAATATATGGATTACATAGTAACACACAAGGAATACATAGTTATACATATGGAATACATAGCAACACATACGGAATACTTAGTAATACAGAAAATATAGTAATTAATTTGGAAAACATAGTAACACATAAGGAATGTATATCTATACATAGGAAATATATAACAATTCACAGGGAATACATAGGCGGAAATACACAATTAGACATAGGGAACATATAGTAACGCATTGGAAATACATAATAATACATAGTAATACATAGGGAATATATAGTAATACATGGGGAATATATAGTTATACATACGAAATACATAGTAAGACATAGGGTATACTTAGTTATACATAGGGAATAGATAGTATGACAGGGAATACGTAGTAATACATAGAGAATATATAGTAATTGAAAGGGAATATATAGTAAAACAACGTAAAACATAAGAAATATATAGGAAATATATAGTAATACATATGGCATCAAATAAATACATAGGGAATATATAGTTATACATTGGGCATGCATAGTAATACATAGGGAATATATAGTAATACATAGATAAAATATAGTAATACATAGTAATGCATATGGAATACATAGTAATATATATGGAATATGTAGTAATACATAGGGAATATATATGGTAGTACATAGGGCATGCATAGTTAGTAATACATAGGGCATGCATAGTAATACATATCGGATATATAGTAATACTTAGGAAATATATATTAATACATAGGGAATATATAGTAATGCATAGGGGATATATAGTAATACATAGGGGATATATATTAATACTTAGGAAATATATATTAATACATAGTGAATATATAATAATACATACGGAATATATAGTAATACATAGTGTAATTATAGTAATGCATAGGGAATAAAAAGTGATACATAGGGTAAATATCGTAATGCATAGGGAATATATAGTAATACATATAAAATATGTAGTAATACATAGGGAATATATAGTAATACAAAGGGAATATATAGTAATACATAGATAATATATAGCAATACATAGGGAATATATAGTAATACATAAGGAATATATAGTAATACATAGGGAATATATAATAATACATAGGGAATATATAGTAATACATAGATAATATATAGTAATATATAGGGAATATATAGTAATACATAGTGAATATATAGTAATACATAGGGAATATATAGTAATACATAGGGAATATATAAGTATACATAGGGAATATATACTAATACATAGGGAGTATACAGTAATACATAGAGGATATGTAGTAATACATAGGGAGTATATAATAGTACATAGGGAGTATATAATAATACATAGGGAGTATATAGTAATACACAGGGAGTATAAAATAGTACATAGGGAGTATATAATAGTACATAGGGAATATATAATAATACATTGGGGGTATATAGTAATACATAGGAAGTATGTAAGAGTACATAGGGAGTATATAATAGTACATAGGGAGTATATAATAGTACATAGGGCATACACACTATAATTCGTTGATTGGATTTGTTATAATTCGATTGATTGGATCCATAGAATGAAAGAAAGAATAGGAAGGAAATCTGTATTATGAAATGATATCTATAATGTATATATAGTCATTCTTGTTTGTTACATCTTAAAAGAAATGCTGTATGTATTAGCTGGGCTTGTTATGGTGGATTTGATTCTCTTATCCCTATATAATCCTATAACCATTCAGATCATCCTTTGCCCAATTGTCTATGAGTAAAGTAATATCAAGTTAATGCCCCTTCTACTCCCCCCAGTCCAGGTAAAGAACCCCCCTCCCCTGTGTGTCACATTTAAAGGAAAACGATGGACATATCCCTGTGACAGCCTTATAAAGCCATCGCTAATGCTTGTCTGCTCCTGCCTACCATCAATCACTCTGGGCTTAACCTATGTGTCACTGTCATTAATTCTATTTTATTGCATGATAACACACATCAGGGTTTAACTATATTTCTGTGTTATTGAAAGAACAGGAAATGTGGCTTAATGCCTGTGAGCACATGGGCTGGGTTCAGTCTATTTAAAGCAGTGTGTGTGTGTGTGTGTGTGTGTGTGTGTGTGTGTGTGTGTGTGTGTGTGTGTGTGTGTGTCATGCATTCTATGTACATGATTATTATAGGTGTATACAAATTATTATAGTATGTACAATACAATAACAGATTAATATATCTGCAACCCCCAATTAGATACTGAGACGGTCTTAATTATGATTTAGTAATTACAGACAGTGTATCAGTATATCAGTGTATCAGTGTGTCAGTGTATTTGTCTTCATGGTAACATGGAATCTCTGCCCAATCTACCAATCTTGTATCGGAACTCAGTTATGTAGGAGCCTTAGTTACTACTATATAGCAGCTTAGTTTAATACATTTATAGGCACTCAGTATTATATATGTATGCAGCTCAGTTATTATATATGTATAGGCAGCTCAGTTATAATATACATTTATAGGCAGCTCGGTTATTATATGTATAGGCAGCTCAGTTATAATACATTATAGGCAGCTCAGTTATTATATATGTATAGGCAGCTCAGTTACAATACATTTATAGGCACTCGTTATTAATATGTATAGGCAGCTCAGTTATTATATTGTATAGCAGCTCAGTTATTATATATGTATAGGCAGCTCAGTTATAATACATTTATAGGCAGCTCAGTTATTATATATGTATAGGCAGCTCAGTTATTATATATGTATAGGCAGCTCAGTTATAATACATTTATAGGCAGCTCGGTTATTATATATGTATAGGCAGCTCAGTTATAATACATTTATAGGCAGCTCAGTTATTATATATGTATAGGCAGCTCAGTTACAATACATTTATAGGCAGCTCAGTTATTATATATGTATAGGCAGCTCAGTTATTATATATGTATAGGCAGCTCAGTTATAATACTTTAAGGCAGTTTAGTTATTATATATGTATAGGCAGCTCAGTTATTATATATGTATAGCCCTCAGTTATTATATTGTATAGGCAGCTCAGTTATAATACATTTATAGGCAGCTCAGTTATTATATATGTATAGGCAGCTCAGTTATTATATATGTATAGGCAGTTCAGTTATTATATATGTATAGGCAGCTCAGTTATAATACATTTATAGGCAGTTTAGTTATTATATATGTATAGGCAGCTCAGTTATTATATATGTATAGGCAGCTTAGTTATAATATTTATAGCAGTTTAGTTTATTATATATGTATAGGCAGCTCAGTTATTATATATTATAGGCACTCAGTTATAAAACATTTTAGGCAGCTCAGTTATATATTGTATAGGCAGCTCAGTTACAATACATTTATAGGCAGCTCAGTTATTATATATGTATAGGCAGCTCAGTTATTATATATGTATAGCAGCTCAGTTATTATATATGTATAGGCAGCTCAGTTATAATACATTTATAGGCAGCTCAGTTATTATATATGTATAGGCAGATCGTTATTATATATGTATAGGCAGCTCAGTTATAATACATTTATAGGCAGCTCAGTTATTATATATGTATAGACAGTTCAGTTATTATATATGTATGCACGCTCAGTTATAATACATTTATAGGCAGTTTAGTTATTATATATGTATAGGCAGCTCAGTTATTATATATGTATAGGCAGCTCATTATAATACATTTATAGGCAGCTCAGTTATATATGTTAGGCAGATCAGTTATATATATGTATAGGCAGCTCAGTTATATATATGTATTAGGCACTTAGTTATAATACTTATAGGCAGTTTATTATTATATATGTATAGGCAGCTCAGTTATTATATATGTATAGGCAGCTCAGTTATAATACATTTATAGGCAGCTCAGTTATATATGTATAGGCAGATCAGTTATTATATATGTATAGGCAGCTCAGTTATAATACATTTATAGGCAGCTCAGTTATTATATGAGAGGCAGCTCAGTTATAATACATTTATAGGCAGCTCAGTTATTATATATGTATAGGCAGCTCAGTTATAATACATTTATAGGCAGCTCAGTTATATATGTATAGGCAGATCAGTTATTATATATGTAAGGCAGCTCAGTTAATATTTATAGGCAGCTCGTATTAGATATGTATAGGCAGCTCAGTTATAATACATTTATAGGCAGCTCAGTTATTATATATGTATAGGCAGCTCAGTTATAATACATTTATAGGCATCTCAGGTATTATATATGTATAGGCAGCTCAGTTATTATATATGTATAGGTAGGTCAGTTACTATTTGGGCAGTTCAGTTATTAGGAGAGAGAGAGAGAGGAGAGAGAGAGAGAGACAACTCAGTTACTATATATGTTTATGCAGCTCAGTTACTATATGGGCAGCTCAGTTATAAATGTATAGGCACGTGTAATGTGCAATTCTAAATCTATTTTTGCAGAAAAAAACAGGTAAAATAATGACACAAATTACCCATTTTACTGTATAAATGCTATTCAAGTTTAGTCTCCAGGTAAATACACCAACAGGTTACCAGTAATATTCATACAATGCAAAACAAGAATGTCCTTCAGCAAAAAGGATTAGCCCCCTCCCCAGAATGCAGTTGTTTTCCCTTTTATTTACATGGTGCAATGTAATATGATATATATTCATATATGCATTGCACCCCCCTGTTAAGTATATGCTCTCGCCACTTTACCTATACCTATGAAATAACAGACTGCATATTTTATGGTACTTTGGATTGCAGAATTGAGCTGACATAATGTTATCTGTAGGATGTGATGCAACATTTTAAAGGTAGATATTGTAACTTAGCTTGCAGACCTGTCTCTCTGTGCTCTCTGGGTTACTAGGGGGTGATCATGTTTACCCATGTCAAGGCGTGCTTAGCTAGCTCTCACAGGCATCTCTGCATTGAAATAAAAGGTCTGATCACATTCCTAGTAAATAATGCTGGTAACACATGGGCCAACAAGCAGATGGAACATTGCACTAATGCCCAATAAAATTACAATGTGAGATAAATGTAGATGGTGGATCTGTAGTGACCTCCCACACCTGCTAAAAGGGATCAGCAGATTGGATTTGGATTTCACCTACCATGGAAAATATGGAAATCACAAGATAGTCTGTTAAAAGTGAGGGCTTCAGGGCTAGGCCCTGCAATCCATTTGCACGTAAGAAACGCAGAGCAGTGCATGTCAATGTGAGTGGCCATATTGCATGTGTTGCATCCATTTTCGGAGATTACTATTTGTGAATTGCGCACATTGCGCAACATTATGTAGCTCGAATTGCAGGTGGACAGTAATGTGCATGAAACTTGCAACACTGCTCTCCCACGTGTTGCTGTCCAGCATAGTGTGGCCTCATCATTTCACATGTAAAAACAACCAGGCATAAGGTTGTAACTAGGTAAGAAGCCAAGGGGGGGCCAACTCTTACTTTCACTATGACAGATACAGCCCCAGTCAGGTCACTGGTCAGCAACAAGCTGTTAATCGAACAGGGGCTGCTCCACTGAAAGTTACACCCCTGTATTCCTGCTCTGGTTAGCTGACTCATGTCATGGCCTCAGAGTCCTTTACCATTGGGCACAGTAGGCACATACCTAGGGGCATCTGTGGATGCAAGACGGCTGTTAATCTCTCCACCTTTTTCATTTCACCATTGTTGGCAATTTATTTTAAAGCAAATCAGATTTTTAAAACACCTGACACCCCCTTTAGTGGCGTGTTTAGGGGGGGATTACTGGTGCCCTGTACTGGTTCCCATAGATTGTTACATAGATTGTTCCATAGACTGCTACATAGACTGCTACATAGATTGTTCCATAGACTGTTACATAGATTGTTCCATAGACTGCTACATAGACTGCTACATAGATTGTTCCATAGACTGCTACATAGATTGTTCCATAGACTGCTACATAGACTGCTACATAGATTTTTTCATAGACTGCTACAAGATTGTTCCATAGACTGCTACATAGATTGGTCCACAGACTGCTATATAGATTATTACATAGACTGCTACATAGATTGTTACATAGATTGCTACTTTGATTGTTACATAGACATAGACTGCTACATAGTGTTCCATAGACTGCTACATAGACTGCTACATAGATTGTTCCATGACTGCTACATAGATTGTTACATGACTGCTACATAGATTGTTCCATATACTGCTACATAGACTGCTACTAGATTGTTACATGACTGCTACATATGTTACATAGACTGCTTCATAGATTGTTCCATAGACTGCTACATCGATTGTTACATAGAATGCTACATAGATTTCCATAGACTGCTACATAGATTGTTCCAAAGACTGCTACATAGATTGTTACTAGACTGCTACATAGATTGTTACATAGACTGCTACATAGATTGTTCCATAGAATGCTACATAGATTGTTCCATAGACTGCTACATAGATGTTCCTAGACTGTACATAGATTGTTACATAGAATGCTACATAAATTGTTACATAGACTGCTACATAGATTGTTACATAGACTGCTACTTTGATTGTTCATAGACTGCTCCATAGACTGCTACATAGATTGTTACATAGGATGCTACATAGATTGTTCCATAGACTGCTATAATAGATTGTTCCATAAACTGCTACATAGATTGTTCCATAGACTGCTATAATAGGTTGTTCCATAGACTGCTACATAGATTGTTAACAATGTAACAATCTTGAGAAGAAGAATTTGTTTGTTTCAAAATGTATCCAGTCTGTCCTGTGATTGACAGCAGAGTAGAGATCTGTATCAACATTCCCCCTGCAGCTGCTGGTGATTGCTGAGACTGGGTTTGGTTACAGTACTTAATGTACCTACTACACTGTGATGGAGCTTAGTGAGCAGGAACAGGGATAATGAGAGATCCAATTGAGAGCCAGTGTACAGTAGTGCATATACAGTATGTCACAATAGTAAGTAAACCCCTCACATTTTTGCAAATATCTTATTATCTTTTCAAGGACAATACCTAAGATATGACACTTTGATACAATGTAAAGTACTTAGTGTACAGCTTGTATAATAGTTTAAATCCCCTATCCTCTCAAAATAACTCAACACACAGCCATAAATGTCTAAATCACTGGCAACAAGAGAGTCCAAATTAGGCCTAATAGCCATTCTCTCCCCGGTGTCAGGTGTGAATGGGGATCAGGTGTGTTAAATTTGGTGTTATGGCTCTCACATTCTCTCATACTGGTCACTGGAAGTTGAACATCATGGTAAGGAGAAACTCTGAGGATCTAAAAAAAGAATTGTTGCTCTAACTAGAGATGACCTAGGCCATAAGAAGATTGCCACCCCCCTGAAACTGAGCTGCAGCACGGTGGCCAAGACTATGCAGCGGTTTAACAGGACAGGTTCCACTCAGAACCTCGCCATGGATTGCCAAAGAAGTCAGTGCACATGCACAGCATCATATAAAGATTTCTTTTGCAAATAGATGCATGATGTTTGCCACCATTGCAAACTAAAGAGTTACCGCAACAGTCAAGCATGTGTTGGGAGTGTCATAGTTTAGAGCTGTATGAGCACTGACCCACTGGGTAGCTACATATGCCAACATGTACTGTGGCATACATTAGAGCATGATCCCCTCCCTTTGGAAACTGGTCCACAGACAGTATTCCAACATAATAACAACCCAAACACACCTACAAGAGAACCACTACCTTGCTAAAGGAACTGTCTCCAGACCTAAACCCTATTGAGCATCTATGGAGCATACTCAAATGGAAGGTGGAAGAGCACAAGGTCTCTAATATCCACCGTGGCAACCTGTGAAGCTCTATGAACTCCTTCCTCTGAGAGTTAAGGCAGTTCTGAAAAATGATGGAGGCCACACAAATTATTACCACTTTTGGCACAATATGGACATTTTTCACTTAGGGGTGTACTCCCTTTTGTTGCCAGTGGTTCATAGGCTCCACAGCCTCCTGCAAATCTTTAATGGGCACCCCATTCCTGCTTAAGGTAAGGTGGCTGCCTGAGGGCTAGCCACACTAGCGCGTTTTTCACGCGTTTGGCGCACGCGTTTCGCGCTCGCGTTTGCGCCCGCGATTTTCGCTAAATGGAATCGGGCGGAACGCAAAAATTCCCGCATTTTCCGATGCGCATGCGATTGCGCGTCCGTTCGCTTTATGGTAACGCATGCGTTCACCATTTTTGGTGCGTTAACGCATGCGTGTCCATAACGTGAAAAGGCGAAAACGCGTGCGCAAACGCGAACGCGAGCGCTAAATGCGCAGAATCGCGCACACATCGCGTGCGATAACGCGCGATTTTGTCGCGATTCCTGTGCGTTGCAGTGTGGCCTCACCCTTAGTGGAGATTTTATCTGTCATAGGAAACGTAAGATTTTGGGGCACCCTAGCTTCTGGGAGCCCTGTCACTCTGGTAGGTATGCCCCTGGAGCCCAGCCCATTGATCAGTGGCGTAACTAGGAATCCCTGGCCCCCCCTGCAAAACTATATGTAGCCCCTATCCATGCTTCATCCACAGTGGTTTTCTCTGGGAGGAGGCTCTATTTGTCATAGGAAAAATAAAGAGATGATATAGTAAAAATAAGAAGATGATCCCCTTTGGCTCCCAGCCCCCCCCCCCCATGGTTGCTCCCCCTGCTCCCCTGGTAGTTACGCCCCCATGGACTTTTCTTGAAGCAATTTTTTTAAGAACCAATCTCTCTGATCCTTTCAGCATTGAAGTACACAAATCAACTAGAAAGGGAAAGTTTAAGTATAAACTTTGAATTTGGCTTGAAAGACTGCATTTTGGAAGGGAATTTGTGTGTTTGTGCTGCAGATTTTGAAATTCAATAATGCCAATGAAGAGGACAATCTTGTTTTTTACTTACCCTTTAAATATGTCAACTGCATTAAAGGTAGGTCAGTTGGTGTGTGTGTATCATATCAGGTTGGGGGTAAAATACTAACTTTTTTGATGATTGATTAAAATGTGTGTTTTTTTTTTTACTATAGTTACCCTTTAAATAGGGTGCCATGGAATGGAAGGGTGGGTCAGTAGGTGTGTACCTGGATCAGGTTGGAAGTTAAAAAACAAACTTTTGATTATTGATCAAAATTAGTTTTTTTTTACTTTAGTTACCCTTTACGTATGGCTGCCAATAATGGATAAGTAGATCAGTAGCTGAGTGTACCTGTGTCAGGTTGGGGGTTAAAAAAAAAAACTTTTTTGATGACTGGTCTAAATTAGTTTTTTTTACTTTAGTTCCCCTTTAAGTATGGCTGCAACTAATGGGTGTAGGTCGTAGGTGTGTTTACCTGTATCACGTTGGGAGTTAAATAAACAAACTTTTTGATTATTGATCAAAATTTGCTTTTTTGAGGATAAATCTAAATTAGTTTTTTACTTCAGTTACCCTTTAAGTATGGCTGCCACTGTAATGGGTAAGTATATCAGTAGGTGTGTGTACCTGGGTCTGGTTGAGGGGGTGTGTCTTTTTGTGTTTACAACCATAAAACTGTCTTTTATTGAGGCTAATCTAAATTATTTTTTTTTACTTCAGTTACCCTTTAAGTATGGCTGCCACTTTAATGGAAAGTAGATCAGTATGTGTGTGTACCTGGATCTGGTTTAGGAGGTATGTGTTTTTTGTGTTTACAACCATAGATAAATCTAAATTCGTTTTTTTTGACTTTAGTTGCCCTTTAAATATGGCTTCCATGGGAATGGAAAGGTAGGTCAGTAGGTGGGTGTACCCGTGTCTGTGTGGGGGGTTGTGGGTATCACCATTTGTATTTCAGCAATCGCAATGCCCAAAGTATAGGGATAATGTGTCGTGATGTGTGGGCATTTTTATATGATGCCAAGGAATCTGTCTGCCATATGCTATAGATCTGTACATCCAAGCAAGGAAAAATTAGAGGAGCACACTACTATGGTGAATACTTCTTTATTTGTGCAAAAACAACAGAATACAACACATTCACAGCCCCTAGGGCCTAGAGTCCCGAACCGTTGTATGCTGTTGTTTTGCACAAATAAAGAGTATTCACCATAGTAGTGTGCTCCTCTACTTTTTTCCTTGCTTGGATGTTGAAGCCCCGGAAGTAGGGGCTGAGAGATTGCGCCTACCAACTTGTCGGGCCAAGGAGCCACAGCGGTGTGCCATTGTGCCTTTTTGGAACTATAGATCTGTACAGCATGCGCCCAGCTTTACACCCTAAACCCATTTTGTGTTGTTAATAAACCCGTAAGACAGTCTTTCAGTAAATCCACATGGACAATAACACACAGACTTAATGTGATTTCTCCCATTTTTTACACAGTTTGTAATTATAATATATAGGAACAGACAGACAGACTTGTAATGTGTGTCCAGAAACCCAGGGGATGCACAATAACAGATTGCAGGCAAATCCTTTATTTTTATTTTCAGAACATTAAAGGGAATGTCCATCCCCAAAATGACTTGTAATATTCTGAAGCCCCCCAAAATCGAAACATTATACCCTGATCTGCACACAAAGCTAGTTATTCAGGACAATCCCTGCAGGCCATATGCTGAGAGCAGGGAAAGTCAGAGCTGTATTCTTTTAGTATATATGTTTGCGTAGATTTTCAATGGAATTTGTATTATAAAAGGTCAATAAAAGCACAGACGTGTGATTCACATGTGATTAATGGTTGTACTGCATGATAATCGTATGTGTATGGCCATTCGGTCTGCATTAGTTTATGGTCCGTCCCTGCGGAGCAACAAACGTTGCATGACTGAGCGCCCATACACATAGGATTATCATACGGTACAGACGGTCTGTCAGCAACTCGATCTGCGCTGTTCACATGCTAAAATATGTACATCTGTACCAGCCTTAAGGTGGCCATACATATGTTCCATTGATCCTGCTGGAACCGCCTCTCCCGTTCTTCTATGCAACCAACATGTGATCGCAAAACAAATGGGATTTTGCGATCACATGTCGGTCGCATAGAAGAACGGGAGAGGCAGTTCAGTAGGATTGATGGAATGTCGCGAGAGTGCTCAGCGGGTTAGTAAAATCTAACATATGTATGGCCACCAATAAAACCTGTCTCAGCTCAATTAACCAACTATTAGAGATCCTGCACTTCATAAATGTTCTCTGCAATGCATTGTGTGTGTGATCCTGTTGCAGTATAAAATAAACACATATAACAATAAATGTATTAAAATGAGTGTGACTGAGTGGAATATCTAGCTTTGACATTATAATGTGTGTGTGTGTGTGTGTGTGTGTGTGTGTGTGTGTGTGTGTGTGTCATGCATTCTATGTACATGATTATTATAGGTGTATACAAATTATTATATGTATGTACAATACAATAACAGATTAATATATCTGCAACCCCCAATTAGATACTGAGACAGGTCTTAATTAGTAAGATTTAGTAATTACAGACAGTGTATCAGTATATCAGTGTATCAGTGTGTCAGTGTATTTGTCTTCATGGTAACATGGAATCTCCTGCCCAATCTACCAATCTTGTATCGGAAGCTCAGTTATGTATAGGCAGCTTAGTTACTATATAGGCAGCTTAGTTATAATACATTTATAGGCAGCTCAGTTATTATATATGTATAGGCAGCTCAGTTATTGTATATATGTATAGGCAGCTCAGTTATAATAATTTAAGGCAGCTCGGTTATTTATATGTATAGCCAGCTCAGTTAGATAATACATTATAGGCAGCTCAGTTATTATATTGTATAGGCAGCTCAGTTAACAATAAATTTATAGGCAGATCAGTTATTATATATGTATAGGCAGCTCAGTTAGTATATATGTATAGCGACTCAGTTATTTATATGTATAAGGCAGCTCAGTTATATACAATTTATAGGCAGCTCAGTTATTATATATGTATAGGCAGCTCAGTTATTATATATGTATAGGCAGTCAGTTATAAACATTTATAGGCAGCTCAGTTATTATATATGTATAGGCAGCTCAGTTATAATACATTATAGGCGCTCGTTATATATATGTTAAGGCAGCCATTGTTACAATACATTTATAGGCAGCTCAGTTATTATATATGTATAGGAGCTCAGTATTAATATTATAGGCAGCTCAGTATAATACATTTATAGGCAGTTAGTTATTTAATATGTATAGGCAGCTCAGTTTATTATATATGTATAGGCAGCTCAGTATATATATGTATAGGCAGCAGTTATAATACATTTATAGGCAGCTCAGTTATTATATATGTATAGGCAGCCAGTTATATATATGTATAGGCAGTTCAGTTATTATATATGTATAGGCAGCTCAGTTATAATAAATTTATAGGCAGTTTAGTATTATTATGTATAGGCAGCTCAGTTATTATATATGATAGGCAGCTTAGTTATAATACATTTATAGGCAGTAGTATTATATGTATAGGCAGCTCATTATTATTATGTATAGGCAGCTCAGTATAAAACATTTTTTTATAGGCAGCTCAGTTATTATAATGTATAGGCAGCTCAGTTAAATACATTTATAGGCAGCTCAGTTTATATATGTTAGGCAGATCAGTTATTATATATGTATAGGCAGCTCAGTTTATATAAAGTATAGGCAGCTCAGTATATACATTTATAGGCAGCTCAGTATTATACTGTATAGGAGATCAGTATTATATTAGTATAGGCAGCTCAGTTATAATACATTTATAGGAGCTCAGTTATTAATATGTATAGAAGTTCAGTTATTATATATGTATAGGCAGCTCAGTTATAATATCATTTATAGGCAGTTTAGTTATTATATATGTATAGGCAGCTCAGTTATTATATATGTATAGGCAGCTCAGTTATAATACATTTATAGGCAGCTCAGTTATATATGTATAGGCAGATCAGTTATTATATATGTATAGGCAGCTCAGTTATTATATATGTATAGGCAGCTCAGTTATAATACATTTATAGGCAGTTTAGTTATTATATATGTATAGGCAGCTCAGTTATTATATATGTATAGGCAGCTCAGTTATAATACATTTATAGGCAGCTCAGTTATTATATATGTATAGGCAGATCAGTTATTATATATGTATAGGCAGCTCAGTTATAATACATTTATAGGCAGCTCAGTTATTATATATGTATAGGCAGATCAGTTATTATATATGTATAGGCAGCTCAGTTATAATACATTTATAGGCAGCTCAGTTATTATATATGTATAGGCAGCTCAGTTATAATACATTTATAGGCAGCTCAGTTATTATATATGTATAGGCAGCTCAGTTATTATATATGTATAGGCAGTTTCAGTTATTATATAGTATAGGCAGCTCAGTTATAATACATTTATAGGCAGTTTAGTTATTATATATGTATAGGCAGCTCAGTTTTATATAATGTATAGGCAGCTTATTATAATCATTTATAGTCAGTTTAGTTTATTATATATGTATAGGCAGCTCAGTTATTATATTATTTATAGGCACTCAGTTAAAAACATTTTAGGCAGCTCAATTATATATGTATAGGCAGCTCAGTTACAATACATTTATAGGCAGCTCAGTTATTATATATGTATAGGCAGCTCAGTTATTATATATGTATAGGCAGCTCAGTTATTATATATGTATAGGCAGCTCAGTTATAATACATTTATAGGCAGCTCAGTTATTATATATGTATAGGCAGATCAGTTATTATATATGTATAGGCAGCTCAGTTATAATACATTTATAGGCAGCTCAGTTATTATATATGTATAGACAGTTCAGTTATTATATATGTATAGGCAGCTCAGTTATAATACATTTATAGGCAGTTTAGTTATTATATATGTATAGGCAGCTCAGTTATTATATATGTATAGGCAGCTCTATTTATAATACATTTATAGGCAGCTCAGTTATATATGTTAGGCAGATCAGTTATATATATGTATAGGCAGCTCAGTTATATATATGTATAGGCATCTTAGTTATAATACTTATGGCAGTTTATTATTATATGTATGGCAGCTCAGTTATTATATATGTATAGCAGCTCAGTTATAATACATTTATAGGCAGCTCAGTTATATATGTATAGGCAGATCAGTTTTATATATGTATAGGCAGCTCAGTTAAAATACTTTATAGGCAGCTCATGTTTATTATATGTATAGGCAGCTCAGTTATAATACATTTATAGGCAGCTCAGTTATTATATATGTATAGGCAGCTCAGTTTATAATACATTTAATAGGCAGCTCAGTTATATATGTATAGGCAGATCAGTTTTAATATATGTAAGGCAGCTCAGTTAATCATTTATAGGCATGCTCAGTATTAGTATATGTATAGAGGCGAAGCTCAGTTATAATACATTTATAGGCATCTCAGGTATTATATATGTATAGGCAGCTCAGTTATTATATATGTATAGGTAGGTCAGTTACTATTTGGGCAGTTCAGTTATTATGGAGAGAGAGAGAGAGAGAGAGAGAGAGAGAGACAACTCAGTTACTATATATGTTTATGCAGCTCAGTTACTATATGGGCAGCTCAGTTATAAATGTATAGGCAGCGTGTAATGTGCAATTCTAAATCTATTTTTTGCAGTAAAAAAACAAGGTAAAATAATATGACACAAATTACCCATTTTACTGTATAAATGCTATTCAAGTTTAGTCTCCAGGTAAATACACCAACAGGTTACCAGTAATATTCAATACAATGCAAAACAAGAATGTCCTTCAGCAAAAAGGGATTAGCCCCCTCCCCAGAATGCAGTTGTTTTCCCTTTTATTTACATGGTGCAATGTAATATGATATATATTCTATATGCATTGCACCCCCCTGTTAAGTATATGCTCCATGCCACTTTACCTATACCTATGAAATAACAGACTGCATAGTTTATGGTACTTTGGATTGCAGAATTGAGCTGACATAATGTTATCTGTAGGATGTGATGCAACATTTTAAGAAGGTAGATATTGTAACTTAGCTTGCAGACCTGTCTCTCTGTGCTCTCTGGGTTACTAGGGGGTGATCATGTTATACCATGTCAAGGCAGTGCTTAGCTAAGCTCTCACAGGCATCTCTGCATTGAAATAAAAGGTCTGATCACATTCCTAGTAAATAATGCTGGTAACACATGGGCCAAACAAGCAGATGGAACATTGCACTAATGCCCAATAAAATTACAATGTGAGATAAATGTAGATGGTGGATCTGTAGTGACCTCCCACACCTGCTAAAAGGAGATCAGCAGATTGGATTTGGATTTCACTACCATGGAAATATATGGAAATCACAAGATAGTCTGTTAAAAGTGAGGGCTTCAGGGCTAGGCCCTGCAATCCATTTGCACGTAAGAAACGCAGAGCAGTGCATGTCAATGTGAGTGGCCATATTGCATGTGTTGCGATCCATTTTCGGAGATTACTATTTGTGAATTGCGTCACATTGCGCAACATTATGTAGCTCGAATTGCAGGTGGACAGTAATGTGCATGAAACTTGCACACATGCTTCTCCCACGTGTTGCTGTCCAGCATAGTGTGGCCTCATCATTTCACATGTAAAAACAACCAGGCAATAAGGGTGTAACTAGGTAAGAAGCCAGAGGGGGGGCCAACTTCTTACTTTCACTATGACAGATACAGCCCCAGTCAGGTCACTGGTCAGCAACAAGCTGTTAATCGAAACAGGGGCTGCTCCACTGAAAGTTACACCCCTGTATTCCTGCTCTGGTTTAGCTGAACTCATGTCATGGCCTCAGAGTCCTTTACCATTGGGCACAGTAGGCACATACCTAGGGGCATCTGTGGATGCAAAGACGGCTGTTAATCTCTCCACCTTTTTCATTTCACCATTGTTGGCAATTTATTTTAAAGCAAATCAGATTTTTAAAACACCTGACACCCCCTTTAGTGGCGTGTTTAGGGGGGGATTACTGGTGCCCTGTACTGGTTCCCATAGATTGTTACATAGATTGTTCCATAGACTGCTACATAGACTGTACAAGAGTGTTCCATAGATGTTACATAGATGGTCCATAGGACTGTACATTAGACTGCTACATAGATTGTTCCATAGACTGCTACATAGATTGTTCCATAGACTGCTACATAGACTGCTACATAGATTTTTTCATAGACTGCTACATAGATTGTTCCATAGACTGCTACATAGATTGGTCCACAGACTGCTATATAGATTATTACATAGACTGCTACATAGATTGTTACATAGATTGCTACTTTGATTGTTACATAGACATAGACTGCTACATAGATTGTTCCATAGACTGCTACATAGACTGCTACATAGATTGTTCCATAGACTGCTACATAGATTGTTACATAGACTGCTACATAGATTGTTACATAGACTGCTTCATAGATTGTTCCATAGACTGCTACATCGATTGTTACATAGAATGCTACATAGATTGTTCCATAGACTGCTACATAGATTGTTCCAAAGACTGCTACATAGATTGTTACATAGACTGCTACATAGATTGTTACATAGACTGCTACATAGATTGTTCCATAGAATGCTACATAGATTGTTCCATAGACTGCTACATAGATTGTTCCATAGACTGCTACATAGATTGTTACATAGAATGCTACATAAATTGTTACATAGACTGCTACATAGATTGTTACATAGACTGCTACTTTGATTGTTCCATAGACTGCTCCATAGACTGCTACATAGATTGTTACATAGGATGCTACATAGATTGTTCCATAGACTGCTATAATAGATTGTTCCATAAACTGCTACATAGATTGTTCCATAGACTGCTATAATAGGTTGTTCCATAGACTGCTACATAGATTGTTAACAATGTAACAATCTTGAGAAGAAGAATTTGTTTGTTTCAAAAATGTATCCAGTCTGTCCTGTGATTGACAGCAGAGTAGAGATCTGTATCAACATTAACCCTGCAGCTGCCTGAGGTGATTGCTGAGACTGGGTTTGGTTACAGTACTTAATGTACCTACTACACTGTGATGGAGCTTAGTGAGCAGGAACAGGGATAATGAGAGATCCAATTGAGAGACAGTGTACAGTAGTGCATATACAGTATGTCACAATAGTAAGTAAACCCCTCACATTTTTGCAAATATCTTATTATCTTTTCATAGGACAATACCTAAGATATGACACTTTGATACAATGTAAAGTACTTAGTGTACAGCTTGTATAATAGTTTAAATCCCCTATCCTCTCAAAATAACTCAACACACAGCCATAAATGTCTAAATCACTGGCAACAAAAGAGAGTCCAAATTATGCCTAATTAGCCATTCTCTCCCCGGTGTCAGGTGTGAATGGGGATCAGGTGTGTTAAATTTGGTGTTATGGCTCTCACATTCTCTCATACTGGTCACTGGAAGTTGAACATCATGGTAAGGAGAAACTCTGAGGATCTAAAAAAAAGAATTGTTGCTCTACATAGAGATGACCTAGGCCATAAGAAGATTGCCACCACCCTGAAACTGAGCTGCAGCACGGTGGCCAAGACTATGCAGCGGTTTAACAGGACAGGTTCCACTCAGAACAGGCCTCGCCATGGATTGCCAAAGAAGTCGAGTGCACATGCACAGCATCATATAAAGGATTTCTTTTGCAAATAGATGCATGAGTGTTGCCACCATTGCAAACTAAAGAGTTACCGCCAACAGTCAAGCATGGTGTTGGGAGTGTCATAGTTTAGAGCTGTATGAGCACTGACACCACTGGGTAGCTACATGAATGCCAACATGTACTGTGGCATACTGAAGTAGAGCATGATCCCCTCCCTTTGGAAACTGGTCCACAGGACAGTATTCCAACATAATAACAACCCCAAACACACCTACAAGAGAACCACTACCTTGCTAAAGGAACTGTCTCCAGACCTAAACCCTATTGAGCATCTATGGAGCATACTCAAATGGAAGGTGGAAGAGCACAAGGTCTCTAATATCCACCTGTGGCAACCTGTGAAGCTCTAATGAACTCCATTCCTCTGAGAGTTAAGGCAGTTCTGAAAAATGATGGAGGCCACACAAATTATTAACACTTTTGGCACAATATGGACATTTTTCACTTAGGGGTGTACTCCCTTTTGTTGCCAGTGGTTCATAGGCTCCAACAGCCTCCTGCAAATCTTTAATGGGGCACCCCATTCCCTGCTTAAGGTAAGGTGGCTGCCTGAGGGCTAGGCCACACTAGCGCGTTTTTCACGCGTTTGCGCACGCGTTTCGCGCTCGCGTTTGCGCCCGCGATTTTCGCTAAAATGGAAATCGCGGGAACGCAAAAATTCCCGCGATTTCCGATGCGCATGCGATTGCGCGTCCGTTCGCGTTATGGTAACGCATGCGTTCACCATTTTTGGTGCGTTAACGCATGCGTGTCCATAACGTGAAAAGGCGAAAACGCGTGCGCAAAACGCGAACGCGAGCGCTAAATGCGCAAGAATCGCGCACACAATCGCGTGCGATAACGCTCGCGATTTTGTGCGCGATTCCTGTGCGTTGCAGTGTGGCCTCACCCTTAGTGGAGATTTTATCTGTCATAGGAAACGTAAGATTTTGGGGCACCCTAGCTTCTGGGAGCCCTGTCACTCTGGTAGGTATGCCCCTGGAGCCCAGCCCATTGATCAGTGGCGTAACTAGGAATCCCTGGGCCCCCCTGCAAAACTATGATGTAGCCCCTATCCATGCTTCATCCACAGTGGTTTTCTGGGAGGAGGCTCTATTTGTCATAGGAAAAATAAGAAGATGATATAGTAAAAATAAGAAGATGATGCCCCTTTGGCTCCCAGGCCCCCCCCCCCATGGTTGCTCCCCCTGCTCCCCTGGTAGTTACGCCCCCATGGACTTTTCTTGAAGCAATTTTTTAAGAACCAATCTCTCTGATCCATTCAGCATTGAAGTACACAAATCAACTAGAAAGGGAAAGTTTAAGTATAAACTTTGAATTTGGCTTGAAAGACTGCATTTTGGAAGGGAATTTGTGTGTTTGTGCTGCAGATTTTGAAATTCAATAATGCCAATGAAGAGGACAATCTTGTTTTTTACTTACCCTTTAAATATGTCACATGCATTAAAGGTAGGTCAGTTGGTGTGTGTGTATCATATCAGGTTGGGGGTAAAATACTAACTTTTTTGATGATTGATTAAAATGTGTGTTTTTTTTTTTACTATAGTTACCCTTTAAATATGGCTGCCATGGAAATGGAAGGGTGGGTCAGTAGGTGTGTGTACCTGGATCAGGTTGGAAGTTAAAAAAACAAACTTTTGATTATTGATCAAAATTAGTTTTTTTTTACTTTAGTTACCCTTTACGTATGGCTGCCATAGTAATGGATAAGTAGATCAGTAGCTGAGTGTACCTGTGTCAGGTTGGGGGTTAAAAAAAAAAAACTTTTTTGATGACTGGTCTAAATTAGTTTTTTTTACTTTAGTTACCCTTTAAGTATGGCTGCAACAGTAATGGAGGTGTAGGTCAGTAGGTGTGTTTACCTGTATCACGTTGGGAGTTAAATAAACAAACTTTTTTGATTATTGATCAAAATTTGCTTTTTTGAGGATAAATCTAAATTAGTTTTTTACTTCAGTTACCCTTTAAGTATGGCTGCCACTGTAATGGGTAAGTATATCAGTAGGTGTGTGTACCTGGGTCTGGTTGAGGGGGTGTGTCTTTTTTGTGTTTACAACCATAAAACTGTCTTTTATTGAGGCTAAATCTAAATTATTTTTTTTTACTTCAGTTACCCTTTAAGTATGGCTGCCACTGTAATGGAAAGTAGATCAGTAGGTGTGTGTACCTGGATCTGGTTTAGGAGGTATGTGTTTTTTGTGTTTACAACCATAGATAAATCTAAATTCGTTTTTTTGACTTTAGTTGCCCTTTAAATATGGCTTCCATGGGAATGGAAAGGTAGGTCAGTAGGTGGGTGTACCCGTGTCTGTGTGGGGGGTTGTGGGTATCACCATTTGTATTTCAAGCAATCGCAATGCCCAAAGTATAGGGATAATGTGTCGTGAATGTGTGTAGGCATTTTATATGATGCCAATGGAATCTGTCTGCCATATGCTATAGATCTGTACATCCAAGCAAGGAAAAATTAGAGGAGCACACTACTATGGTGAATACTTCTTTATTTGTGCAAAAACAACAGAATACAACACATTCACAAGCCCCTAGGGCCTAGAGTCCCGAAACGTTGTATGCTGTTGTTTTTGCACAAATAAAGAAGTATTCACCATAGTAGTGTGCTCCTCTACTTTTTTCCTTGCTTGGATGTTGAAGCCCCGGAAGTAGGGGGCTGAGAGGATTGCGCCTACCAACTTGTCTGGCCAAGGAGCCAACAGCGGTGTGCCATTGTGCCTTTTTGGAACTATAGATCTGTACAGCATGCGCCCAGCTTTACACATAAACCCATTTTGTGTTGTTAATAAAACCCGTAAGACAGTCTTTCAGTAAATGCACATGGACAATAACACACAGACATTAATGTGATTTCTCCCATTATTTACACAGTTTGTAATTATAATATATAAGGAACAGACAGACAGACTTGTAATGTGTGTCCAGAAACCCAGGGGATGCACAATAACAGATTGCAGGCAAATCCTTTATTTTTATTTTCAGAACATTAAAGGGAATGTCCATCCCCAAAATGACTTGTAATATTCTGAGAAGCCCCCCAAAATCGAAACATTATACCCTGATCTGCACACAAAGCTAGTTATTCAGGACAATCCCTGCAGGCCATATGCTGAGAGCAGGGAAAGATCAGAGCTGTATTCTTTTAGTATATATGTTTGCGTAGATATTTTCAATGGAATTTGTATTATAAAAGGTCAATAAAAGCACAGACGTGTGATTTCACATGTGATTAATGGTTGTACTGCATGATAATCGTATGTGTATGGCCATTCGGTCTGCATTAGTTTATGGTCCGTCCCTGCGGAGCAACAAACGTTGCATGACTGAGCGCCCATACACATAGGATTATCATACGGTACAGACGGTCTGTCAGCAACTCGATCTGCGCTGTTCACATGCTAAAATAGTACATCTGTACCAGCCTTAAGGTGGCCATACATATGTTCCATTGATCCTGCTGGAACCGCCTCTCCCGTTCTTCTATGCAACCAACATGTGATCGCAAAACAAATGGGATTTTGCGATCACATGTCGGTCGCATAGAAGAACGGGAGAGGCAGTTCAGGTAGGATTGATGGAATGTCGCGAGAGTGCTCAGTCGGGTTAGTAAAATCTAACATATGTATGGCCACCAATAAAACCTGTCTCAGCTCAATTAACCAACTATTAGAGATCCTGCACTTTCATAAATGTTCTCTGCAATGCATTGTGTGTGTGATCCTGTTGCAGTATAAAATATAACACATAATAACAATAAATGTAATTAAAATGAGTGTGACTGAGTGGAATATCTAGCATTTGACCATTAAATAATTGTTGGCCAACTGTACTTTAAGGGGCCTACCAATTTTATTTCAGCTAAAGTATATGGGGGGTTGCTTGAATATGAAGAGAGACTGGAAAAGGTACAATTATGTACGCTAGAGAAAAGGCGCTTGCGTGGGGATATGATTACTGTGTATAAATACATATGGGCCATACAATAAACTAGAGGACATGTGGCCATCCCTTAAGACGTGAAAAAAAAAGGTTTAGGCTTCAAGTTCGGAAAGGGTTTTTCACTGTGAGAACGGTAAAGCTATGGAACTGTCTTCCAGTGGACGTTGTGATGGCAGGTTCATTGGTCAGTTTAAAAAAAAGCTGTTGCAAGTTACTGGTGTTGATACATAAACTAGAGTTGATCCAGGGAAATTTCCGATTGCCACTTGGAGTCAGGAAGGAATTTTTTCCCCTTCATAAATTTGGTGTTTTTTTTTTTGCCTTCCTCTGGATCAACAGTTAGGCAGTAAGGATGGCCGGTTCGCGGATCTGAACCCAGATCCGCCGCGGATTTATCCCGTTCACGAACGGTGGATTTTTCCGGATTTTCCGCCTTCCGAACTTCCGAACCGCGGATTTCTCATATTTTCGAAAATTTTCGAAATTACGAGATTTCTCGTATTTTCGGGAATACGTATTTTCAAAAATTTTCGAAATTACGAGGATGTCTGCTATTTTCGTAAATACGTATTTTCGAAAATTTCCAAAATTACGAGGATTACTCGTATTTTCGAAAACGCGTAATTTCGAAAAATCTCGTAATTTTGAGAATATTTTCCATTTTAACGGGTCCACTCTCGGATTTTCGAATTTTCAAATTTTTTTGAAAATTCGCTGAACCTCGAGCGGACCGGATTTTGCGAAGTTCGGACATCTCTATTAGGCAGGAAATGAGGATATTGCTAGATGGGTTGGACTGGATGGACATGTGTATCTAGGCTTGGCAAGGGGCTAGGGTTTTTGCTTGAAAGCCTTGACTACAGGGATTAAAACTTTCACAAGCAACCTGCAAGGAAACCTGCAATATGATTGAATTTCAAATCTTTCGCCACTCTGCAGAAAATGTAATTAATAATGCAAATAATTAACTACAAATTAAAAAACTGATTGATGCTATTGCCGAATGATGACATTTTTCCAGGAAAAGGGGCAAAATCGAAAAGAAAATATTCATGCCATCTGTAGAAATGTCAATTTGTAGATGTTTTTTTTTTTAATTAATTGCAATTATTTTCACACTCTCTCCAGCTTAGCATTTAAACGACTATCTAATTACAATAGCCGTTAAACAAAGCAGTCAAATAGTGGTTGATTGACAATCAAGATAAGATTTAGAAGAGAAAGTCAATTCATTCAGTATATACTAGACCTACCAACATACCTAACTAGGAAATTAATCAACATTTTGACAACTTAAGTTGTGGGTGGCCAGTGGGCACTTTCGTCTCCCTATGTTGAAGTATAGGAGTGAACAGAAAATTTTCAGCCAGGTGTCTGATACCTGAGGCTAACTTCATAAAGTGCCCCCTATAACTCACTGTTGAAATGGGCAGGGCTTGTGAAATTGGCATGGGGGCTGACTATATCACTGGTGAGTGAACTGGAGAGGGAGCTGTAAAACTGGCTGGTGCAAGTGTGGAAGAGCAGCTTTCAGGATGACCTTTTATTTAAATGTCCAACTCCAATTTTGGTGGGAAGTTCTTTTAAATTCCCTTGGGATGTCTGGGGTGTCCCAAGAGGCAGAATTCTCACTCTCTCCTCATTATGGCGGTGCCCCTGCATATTACGCCTATTTCACTTGACTCAGCCAACAGCTGTATTGTTTAAGCTTTGGTCTGTGTTTGAAAAAGCCTGCCCTAGGCTCTAGGTAGCAGGAGGCTCAGACAAACAACTGCTTAATGTTAAAACATTTTTAATGTATAAAGTAGGCAGGGCCCTTATACTGCACAACTGTGACAATTGTAAAGATTGTACAATCAAATTGTAATGTGTATGGTTACCTTAAAACACAGCAGTCAAATGTAATAAGTTCTGAAGAATACAATATGCCATTATTAGGCAAAACCTGTTGGATCCGACAGGAACCGTTAATACCTGAAAAGGATCGATCTGAGTGCACACTACCAATGTTCGACTTGGGGTCAGTTAATCTAGACAGAAATTTTTCTTTAAGTCATTATTGGCTCCTTATACTACAGTATAAATTGAGGCACATGTAGTCACCTAAATAATTAATCCCAGTAATATGGGTAAGTTTTCAGAAAATATATGTAAATATAATTTATATGTAAATATAATTCCAATGGGATCTGCCATGCGATATGTGATGACTATTGCATGTGTACCTTTATAATAGGGAATGCAGGACACGTTTCCAAATAGTCCAGCCTTGATGGCTGCCCAAAAATTCTGGATAGACACTGTAAATTGCCGTTTGCAGGGCTAGTTCACTGTCAACCCCACAGACCCATGGATAGTAGAGATGTCCGAACTTCGCAAAATCCGGTTCGCTCGAGGATCCGTGAATTTTAGAAAAAATTAGAAAATTCGAAAATATGAAAAATCTCGTAATTTCGAAAATACGGATTTTCGAAATTATGAGTAATCCTCGTAATTTCGAAAAAAATACGTATTTGCTAAAATACAAGAAATCCTCTTAATTTCGAAAATTTCCGAAAATGGCGTATTTTCGAAAATTTTCGAAAATACGAGAAATCCGCGATTCGGAAGGCGGAAAATCCAGAAAAATCCGCTGTTCCCGAACGGGATAAATCCGCGGCGGATCCGAGTTCGGATCCGCGAACCTGCCATCCCTAATGGATAGTACGAACAATCTATAGGTCTATAGGGAGAAGGGATGCACTGTAGTTCATGTAAAAGCCAAACTGTTATTGCTCAGAGCCACAACAGCTCAGGACAGCTCAATGGGAGAGAAAATGTATCAGGGAGATTTAATAAAAGTTCTTATTGTCAAATGTTAAATAAGATCTGATTGATTAGGGCAAAATTAGCACCATTTTTAACAATTAGAATTTTCATTGAATCTCCCTGTAGGAGTTAAATATTTTCTCCATATTTATTTTTTCATAAACTCCCCACAAATCCATCTGACTCTCTGCTCAGGGTGGTATTGCCATTTTTGAATTAAGCTGCAGACAACTTCAGAAGCATGGACCTTCACTCTTAAGCGAGCCATACATGGACCAATCCTGATAGTACAATAAGGCAATTGTACAATCGGGATCAGATCGGGAAACACAAATCGGCACTGCAAACCAAATAATCATTGGTAAAATGCTTTGTATATAGTCACTGGTAAAATAGTTGGCACAAAGACTGGTTAAAAGCTTGGCATGCAGACAATGATAAACTGGTTGGGAAACTGGCACTGCAAACAGCCAGGCACTGGTTAAATGCTTGACACACAGACAATGGTAAAAATTCTTTGTACACAGACCACTGGTAAAACAGTTGGCACACAGACTGGTAGTTTTGGAAACTTAGCACAAAATGGGGCCCCTTCTTTTCCAAGGCCAAGGGCCCTGGTGCGGTCCCTTCCCTGCACCCCTGGTATCTACGCCCCTGATCGGGATTGTGGTGATAAAATTTTTCCCTATCTCCCTATAAAGCAGAAGAGCAGAAGAATGGGCAATCCCCCATACACGATCCGAGGATCATACGATATCGTATGACCAGAGATTTTATCACGTAATGACCCCTTTAACAGGTTGCTTTAACACGCAATCCAAACGCGTTCCAATTGCATGTTGAAAAGTGCCCACTAGTGTTGGGCAGTTGGACTGGCCCCTCTAGGTGTGCTGCGTAAATCGGAGTGCATGCATCCACATTTTTTCAAAATTGCACATGCTTAAATTGTGCAATATTTTGCAATTGCGTGACATGGAAATGCGCACAAGTGCACTGGAATGCATGCACGTTTCCAGAAGGGCTCGGGCGAGCTATAGTGTGGCCTCAGCCTTAGTCACATGTTACATCATTTCTACCCTAATATAATGACATGTTAATGTACCTAAACATCCCCTTTGAAGGAAGTTGGCCATTAAAATGAACAATATCTTGTATTGGGAAGCCTTTTGTCTTCTGATTGCAGAGACATTTCCACATCATACATATGAAACAGAAGACACATCCCTAAACATAATACACTGATATTTCATATTTGAATCTATACGTGATTGAAACTCTTATTGCACAAATTGCCCCAAGATATAGTTTCTGTCCTTGTTATTCCAGGAAGCTTTTTTATCAAATGAATCTTCAGATATTCTGATGTAGATTCCCTAAAGTAGAACTGGAGTCTCTTTGATCTGCTACTGACTTGAGATTTTTATTGCAGTGGAGTTTTAGATTTCCCCAATGACACCAATGAATTATGGTAAACGAAGGGAAGACTTTAGATAACTTGAAGGTGATTTCCCCACAATTTTGCCAATGCCAACTACCATGTGATTGGGCATTTCTAGTGATATCATTTAGATTTCGCTATTCAGGGAACCTTTTAGAATGCTCTAGAAGTAATATTGTGTCAGCATACATGTTCCAATGTATTCCACTGTCAAATCAGATCACTGACACTCTGGGTATTATCAAATTGGAGAGTCTTGTTTTCATTAAATTCTTCCAGTTGCAGAGCTGAGAGGAAGCCATTAGGGAATCACACTATACTTATTAATAAAACATCTCTTGCAATTCCTTTACATTGGATTTAGCAGCTTGTCAGCTTTGTAAATAACCCTGTACAATATCCAAATGACTCAAAAACAACGGTTTCAAATATAAATTAATCC
Organism: Hymenochirus boettgeri; assembly: GCA_019447015.1. Lineage (NCBI taxonomy): Eukaryota > Metazoa > Chordata > Amphibia > Anura > Pipidae > Hymenochirus > Hymenochirus boettgeri. Next base: position 48,793,654 of record CM033475.1, on the reverse strand, counting down.
AGCAGAATCTGAGCTAAGAATCCCCCCCCCTCCGTATATTCAGGAGATTTGATTATGCAAAGACAGTGGAAAATAGACTGAGATGCTATTTGGAAAGATTGATGGACGTACATTGGCTCATCAGAATCAAATGAATAGGCAGAGCTGTTAACTAGTGATGAAGATACAATCCTGGTAGTTACAGACTATTTGGAGATGGTCAGTGTCTTACTGATGACATAGACGTAGCTGATGTCTGATTCATTGATTGGTTTCTTAAAGGGGAAGTACAGATACATTCTTTCAATCCATTTTTCGGAGCGCCTGCGATCAGCATTTTTTGGCAAATCGCTCCTAGTGTGGCCACAAGTGTTGGGAAATTGTTGTGGCCACACTAGGGGCCTGATTTACCCACATGTGTTATGGTAAAAATAGGGGTTAATCTCGTGCTAACCAATATTGAATAGGTTAGCGCAAGTTTAAGACAGTTTCACAAAAGACACCCGTGCAATCTGTTTAATAAAGCATTTGTACCACTTTTAACTCCATAATTTAAAACCAGTAAATGGCTGGTCTTAAAGTGGCACTTGGGTAAAATCCTTTTTGGGATTTACCCCCAGGTGCAAATCCAGTATTAAATACCAGAAGCCATATTTGCCCGGAGCAATTTGCAGCTCCTGGTGAGGCCCTAGGTGCGGTGCGTGCATTGCACTGCAATCTGGTAATCGGAGCGCATCTGCTCGGAGCAGATCTGCATTTTTTGCACATTTTTTGCACATGCTCCCCTATTGCACAACATACAACACACTCTAGCACCCCGGAAATGCATGCACTAGGATGCACTATAGTGTGGCCTCAGCCTAAATATGAATCAGGGCTAGAACCCACTTGTACACACAGCAACACATGCAGGGTTTTTGCAATTATAGTTTGCTATGTGCACTGTATTCCAATACATATCTGTGTTATTGGATTTGGAACCCATGTAATATGCATGAAAAGCCATGCACACATGCATTCAAATAATGGATTGGACCACTCCAATTGCATTGCTTTGGCAATACGAATCGAAAAAACTATTGCAACCCCCCCCATATTTTATGTAGTGTTTATAGACTTTGCACCTTTTGCTGAAGCAGTTTAGTATGATCATTTTTTTCCTTCCTGCTAACTTTGCTGATATAGTATGTATCCCATTTTTCACATAAAAGAAAATCTCTGTGATTGTAATGTGTTATCTTCTTTCCATATGTAAAGTACCCATAATGCAGTAGGAGACAGAGGCGCAGAGACATTTTCTCTTGTCCCTTTGTGATTATGTTGATTTCTGTGCCAGCACATGTGTAACAACTGGTAGAACAGGTGTGCTGGACATACAGACATTTCTCATGTTTACAAACCACTGCACTGCGTTCTATGTCAAGTAACATTAACAACCTTGTGACAATAGTACTGTACAGTATAATTCATTACCTGGCGCATACAGGGCTGTATAAGGTCTATGAAGGCCCATAAGGCAAAACATTGTGTTGACTCAACCCTTGACCCTTCAAAGCCATGGTTTGGGAGACCCTTAGCCACAGCCTCCAAAAACCTTTGGTTAGCATGACTTACATGGGATTTTGCAATAGTGAATGTTATTGTCATCTTGAAAAAACGGATACAGACGAGCGATTTCATTTGGATCATCAACAAAATCCCACATCTGCACCTAGCTAAAAACTTATAATAAGGCCATAACATGAGGTTGATGTGATAAGAGGTGTAAGCATTGCTTTTTATTGGTCTATGGTAGTTATGTAACAATGGATTGTATTCTGCAGAATAATAGCACAGACAGTGCAATCAATTGTATCTTTCATTACATAAGAGCCTATCAGGCTCATTTACCCAGAGCCGCTATCGCTCTGGGTAAAAGTCCTGTTGGTGATTCAATATCGCATTTGAGAATGTGGGTAAATCCCAGTAAGGGAATTACCCACTGCGGGATTTTAATGTCGGCTATTTGCTGGCATCAAAATCCTGCTCTAAAACTAACGCAAACGCGATATTGAATTGCGAGCGTCACATGCGCGGGTGATTTTTGCCTGACCCGCGCATCTGACGCTAATATGGAGTCGCACTAACCAGTAGCGAACCGGTTGGCACAACTTTACCTCCATATATTTGCCCAGCGAGTCTGGGTAAATGAGGCCCAATGTGTTGCACCAATGGGTGTTACTGACATACTGCAGGATGGTTTGTAATTTTGCCATTAAGATCACTGAAGTGAAAGCAAATAGGGATGGTTATCATGTAAAAAGCCACTCATGTGGCCCCTCTAAATGCATTTAATAAAAATGGATAGTACTATTTCTCTAAATTGGACTGCATCTTGCTCTGTATGTCTGAACTGATCCTTCTGTTCATAGACATACAGGGTTATTCAATAAAAGTTCGTATCGTTTAACATGGTGCTAATTTTGCCCCAACCAATCAGAACTTATTTAAAATTTGAAAGCTAAAATGTGATTGGCTGGGGCAAAATTAGCACCATTTTAAAAGAACTTTTATTGAATAACCCTGATAGTTCCTATGGTGCTGAATGTAATAACCCAGTGTGTGGTCATCTTTAGTGTTTAGCTCCAATTGTCCCATGGGAGGAACAATAATCAAATCCAGGATTGGTTGGAGGATATTTTAAACTAGGTTTGGGGGATGGGGTATTAGCAGTCTCAGGAAAGCACTAGGGGAAGTGGGGGATGGAAGAGTAGGGGGGCTTCTTCCCAGATTGTCCATCCCAACAGATTTGCCGCCCTTAGGTAATGAAGTGGAGGAGGACACCTCGGAATTAGCGTGTATGGGGGGGGCTAGTCCCTTGAGCACCCAGGGGACTGCCATCTCTGATACAAGGGAGGAGGAACGGAGGGTCAGGAATGCAAGGCAGGTGGTAGTGGTAGGGGACTCCATTATAAGGAAGGTAGATAGGGTAATCTGCTGCCAAGACCCTACATGCCGAACTGTGTGTTGCCTGCCTGGTGCTAGGGTTCGGCATGTGGTGGATCGTGTAGACAGATTATTGGGTGGGGCCGGGTGTGACCCGGCGGTCTTGGTTCACATTGGTGCCAATGACAAAGTTAGAGGTGGAGGTGAGGTCCTTAAACATGATTTCCGAGAACTAGGGGCCAAGATAAAAGCAAGGACCTCCAGGGTAGTGTTTTCAGAAATACTACCGCAGCCACGTGCTAAGCCAGGGAGACAGCGGGAGCTTAGGAGCATTAATGCGTGGCTAAGAGAGTGGTGTAAAGAAGAAGGGTTTGGGTTTATTGAGAACTGGGCAGACTTTGCTGTCGGCTACAGGCTCTTTAGTAGGGATGGGTTGCACCTCACTGATGGTGGTGCAGCTGTTTTAGGGGAGAAGATGGCTAGAGGGTTGGAGGAGATTTTAAACTAGGTTTGGGGGGGGAGGGTATTAGCAGTCTCACTGGGATAGATTGTCCAGAAGGAAAGCAGGGTGTAGATAGGCCAGTGGTGGGCGGAAAGGGGGGTGGGGCTAGCATAGGAGATAGGGAGGAATGTGTATCAAAGTGTACGAATAAATTACAGGATCATAATCTAAAATGTATGTTTGCAAATGCGAGAAGCCTGGCTGACAAAATGGGTGAATTGGAAATGATGGCATTGAATGAAAAGTATGATGTAATAGGTATAGCAGAAACGTGGTTGAACAGTTCTCACGACTGGGCTGTAAATATAGAAGGATATGCCTTGTTTAGGCAGGACAGAAAAAAAAGGAAAGGGGGAGGAGTATGTGTTTATGTTAAAAAAGAATTGAAGCCAAATTTAAAAGAAGAGATAACTGGTGATATGGATGATAAAGTGGAGGCAATATGGGTGGAATTAGGCAACAGGAAAGGGGGTAATGTCATTGTTGGTGTCTGCTATAAGCCGCCAAATGCTAGCAGAGAGGAGGTGAGTCAACTTCATATGCAGTTGGCAAGGGCTGCAAGTTTGGGGAGTGTGCTCATTTACCCTGACATTGATTGGTGTGGTGGAAATGCCATCACAGAAAAAGGCGATGAGTTCCTGAATTTGCTGCAGGATAATTTTCTCTCACAGGTGGTTGAGGTTCCTACTAGAAAAGGAGCTCTGTTGGATCTGGTAATATCTAACATTGTGGAGCGCATTATAGATGTAAAGGTAACTGGAGGCTTAGGGAATAGTGACCATGAAATAGTGGCATTTGGACTTTGTTATCGAAAGGAAAAGTGCGCTGGGTTAACAAAAACATTTAATTTCAGGAAAGCAAATTTTCCCAGGTTAAAAGCAGCTCTTCAGAATGTCAACTGGGATAATGTATTATCAGGTAAAGGTACTGAACAGAAGTAGACTGTGTTCAAGGGGATTTTAAGCCAGTTCACATCTAAATTTATACCCTTGGGAAATAAATGTAAAAAAAATAAATCCGCGCCCATGTGGCTGAATTCTGATGTAAAGAGGCAAATGGAAAGGAAGAAAAGGGCATTTAAAACCTTTAAGGCAGAGGGAACGGAAAGGGTCTTTAGGGCTAGGCCACACTGAAACGCAAACGCAAACGCAATAGCATGCGATTTCATGTGCGATTTTCGTTGCGTTTGCGATTTCTTCAATAAGTATAGGAAAACGCATGCGATTGCAATTAAAAATGCAGAACGCAAAATGCAATCGCAATCGCATCGAAAACGCGCATTTTTTTTGCGTTGCTGCATTTTCAATAATTTTGAAAAATCGCAAGCGCAATCGCAATCGCAAACGCAAGCGCAAACGCAAAAAAAACGCAGCAGTGTGGCCTAGCCCTTAGGGAGTATAAAAACTGTAACAAGGAGTGTAAGAAAGCAATCAAACTAGCTAAAATTAATAATGAAGTTAGGATAGCTGAAGAAAGCATCACTAAGCCTAAACATTTTTTTAAGTATATTAATAGTAAGAAGATGAGGACTGAGAATGTGGCACCATTAATTAATGGGGATAAGTTAGTTACGGAGGATGGCGATAAAGCAAATGTCTTGAATAATTTTTTTTCCTCTGTATACACTATAGAAGATCCAAGTACAGATATCATAGAGTATAGTAGCAATAAAGGTATACAAGATTCAAGTTCACTTTGGTTAACCGAGGATATGGTACAGAAAGAACTAAATAAGGTTAATATTAATAAATCTCCTGGACCGGATAAAATACATCCTCGGGTACTTAAGGAGCTAAGTTCAGTTTTATCTAGGCCATTGTTTCTTATTTTTGCTGATTCCCTCATGTCCGGTGGTGTGCCTCTGGATTGGAAAAAGGCTGATGTTATTCCAATATTCAAAAAGGGTAGTCGTTCACAGCCGGGTAATTACAGGCCTGTAAGTTTAACTTCAGTGGTGGGGAAGATCCTGGAAAGTTTAATAAGGGAACATGTTCTTGAGTATGTTTCAAGGACTGACATTCTAAGTAGTAACCAGCATGGTTTTAGGAGGAATAGATCTTGTCAAACTAACTTGCTTGGCTTTTATGAGGAAGTAAGTAGAAATTTAGACTCTGGTATAGCAGTAGATGTAGTTTACTTGGATTTTGCAAAGGCTTTTGATACAGTCCCCCATAGGCGACTAATGAATAAGCTAAGGTCTGTTGGTCTGGGGAGTCACATTTGTACATGGATAGAAAATTGGTTAATGAATAGGATGCAGAGAGTAGTTGTTAATGATGAAAATTCAATGTTGATAAATGTAAGGTGATGCATTTTGGACTTAAAAATACTTGTGCTACTTATACTATAAATGGCTCTGTGTTAAGTGAATCCCTGTTGGAAAGGGATCTTGGAGTTTTGGTGGATAACAAACTTAAAGGTAGCAAGCAGTGGCAGGCGGCAACAGCCAGGGCCAGCATGGTATTGTCTTGTATAAAGAGAGGTGTGGATTCAAGGGAGGAAAATGTAATTCTCCCTCTTTACAAAGCATTGGTAAGGCCTCATTTGGAATATGCAGTGCAATTTTGGAATCCTGTGTACAAAAAGGACATCTTTGAAATGGAAAGGGTTCAGAGAAGGGCAACTAAATTAATAAGGGGATTGGGGGAGCTTGAATATGAAGAGAGACTGGAAAAGTTACAATTATGTATGCTGGAGAAAAGGCGCTTGCGTGGGGATATGATTACTATGTATAAATACATTAACGGGCCATACAATAAACTATCTGGGGCATTGTTCACCAATAGAACATGTCAAAGGACACGAGGACATCCCTTAAGACTTGAAGAAAAAAGGTTTAGGCTTCAAGCTCGGAAAGGGTTTTTCACTGTGAGAACGGTAAAGCTATGGAACTGTCTTCCAGTGGACGTTGTAATGGCAGGTTCATTGGTCAGTTTAAAAAAAAAGCTGGATGAGTTTCTGCAAACAAGGAATGTTGCAAGTTACTGGTATTGATACATAAAGTAGAGTTGATCCAGAGAAATTTCCGATTGCCACTTGGAGTCAGGAAGGATTTTTTTCCAGAGAGGAAGTGAGTCAGATTCATATGCAGTTGACAAGAGCTGCAAGTTTGGGGAGTGTGCTCATTATGGGGGACTTTAATTACCCTGACATTGATTGGTGTAGTAAAACTGCCATCACAGAAAAAGGCGATGAGTTCCTGAATTTGCTGCAGGATAATTTTCTCTCACAGGTGGTTGAAGTTCCTACTAGAAAAGGAGCTCTGTTGGATCTGGTAATATCTAACATTGTGGAGCGCATTATAGATATAAAGGTAACTGGAGGCTTAGGGAATAGTGACCATAAAATAATGTTGTTTGGAGCATGTTATCGAAAGGAAAACTGCGCTGGGTTAACAAAGACTTTTAATTTCGGGAAGGCAAATTTTCCCAAGTTAAAGTAGCTCTTTAGAATGTCAACTGGGATAATGTATTATTATCAGGTAAAGGTACTGAACAGAAGTAGACTATGTTTAAGGGGATTTTAAGCCAGTTCACATCTAAATTTATACCCTTGGAAATTAAATGTAAAAAAATAAATCCACAACCATGTGGCTGAATTCTGATGTAAAGAGGCAAATGGAAAGGAAGAAAAAGGCATTTAAAATCTTTAAGTCAGAGGGAACGGAAAGGGCCTTTAGGGATTATAAAAACTGTAACAAGGAGTGTAAGAAAGCAATCAAACTAGCTAAAATTAATAATGAAGTTAGGATAGCTGAACAAAGCATCACTAAGCCTAATTTATTTTTTTTTAAGTATATTAATAGTAAGAAGATGAGGACTGAGAATGTGGCACCATTAATTAATGGGGATAAGTTAGTTACGGAGGATGGCGATAAAGCAAATACCTTGAATATTTTTTTTCCCTCAGTATACACTATAGAAGATCCAAGTACAGATATCATAGAGTATAGTAGCAATAATAGTATAAATGATTCAAGTGCACTTTGGTTAATCGAGGATATGGTACAGAAAGAACTAAATGAGGTTAATATTAATAAATCTCCTGGAACAGATAAAATACATGTTCATTTTTATCTAGGCCATTGTTTCTTATTTTTGCAGATTCCCTCATGTGCCTCTGAATTAGAAAAAGGCTGATGTTATTCCAATATTCAAAAAGGGGAAGTCGGTCAGAGCCAGGTAATTACAGGCCTGTAAGTTTAACTTCAGTGGTGGGGAAGATACTGGAAAGTTTAATAAGGGAACATGTTCTAGAGTATGTTTCAAGGACTGACATTATAAGTAGTAACCAGCATGGATTTAGAAGGAATAGATCTTGTCAAACTAACTTTCTTGGCTTTTATGAGGAAGTGAGTAAAAATTTAGACTCTGGCATAGCAGTAGATGTAGTTTACTTGGATTTTGCAACAGCTTTTGATACAGTCCCCCATAGGTGACATGTATAAGCTTAAGTCTGTTGATCTGGGGAGGCACATTTGTACATTGATAGAAAATTGGTTAATGAATAGGATGCAGAGAGTAGTTGTTAATGGGGCTTCATCATTATGGACTAAAGTCCTGAGTGGGGTTCCACAGGGTTCTGTGTTGGGGCCGCTTCTATTTAATCTATTTATTAATTATTTGGAAGTGGGTATTATCAGCAAGGTTTCTGTGTTTGCTGACGACACAAAACTTTGTCGGCCATTAAAAACTTCAGGATGTGCAATCGTTGCAGGGGGATGTAGATAGATTGTCACATTGGGCTGCTAAGCGGAAGATGAGATTTAATGTTGATAAATGTAAGGTGATGAATTTTGGACTTAAAAATCCTTGTGCTGCTTATACTATAAATGGCTCTGTGTTAAGTGAATCCCTGTTGGAAAGGTATCTTGGAGTTTGGTGGATAATTTAAGTTCATCCAATCAGGAAGTTCTAATAATGGCCAATTAAATAGCAGCAGCTGCTGTACTTTATCTGTACTGATGTCTATGAATGTTCATCCAGATCTAACATCCTCCCACCAACCCATGTTTACTTTGTGCCATAACCAGACACCCTTCATTTCCTAATAATTCCTAGACAAGACATGGACAAGTGATGTAGACAATATTAGGGTCTGGTTAATACTAAAACACACAATGGTATTGATAGTTCTATAGATGAATGGATAGTGAAGTGATAAGTTATGGAGCAGCTGATACTTAATGTTACCAACAGTTTACAAAATGTGTAGGACTCAACTCATTAGCAAGTGTTTTCTTCTCTAATTATTTGCATTTGAAATGAATAAACAGACATGTCTATATCATCAATAAAGCTCTTACCAGAATTAGTATTAGTATATTAGTATAAAGTATGAATAAACTGTAAAGTCTCCTTTTATCCCCATAAGCTGTTTGGTCCAACTCTACCTCCCAGTTCATTCCCCTCTGTACAATTAGATCAGCAAGAAAGAGGAAATTACTACTTAGACAATAGGGATCGGGAGGTAGAAAGCAGGGCAATCCTACCCCATTCCCCAGTCAGGTTGGGGGGTTGGTCTGTCCATTACAAAAGAAAGAAGTGTTATTTACATAGGAAAACAAAGGCTATAAAAACAAATGGTGAGTTTATTGTGCCTGATAAATGTAGTGACTTTAAATTATTTAGCTGTTGTTAAGGGGTTTGAATGACACAAACCAGTGTGATTTCCATTGCATAATATTGAAACACTGTCCCAGTATATTTCCAGCCTGGCCAGCCTGCCACCCACACTACCCCTTCCTGCCCTAACTGACTTTTTGCCATTTGATGCCAAGTGGGATTTCAGAGTTGGCATCACAGATCTCATTTGTGCTGTAGATAGACCCTGTGCTCCACAGTGACTTGGAGATTCCCCTTCTCTCTGCTTCAGCAAGTCTCCTAATTAATTGTTACACTTACTTCTTCTTCCTCCAACCTATTCTATTAGAAAACAAAAGTCCCCTAAAAATGCTCAGTGATTTATGACTGGGTTTTATGCTGTGTGCTGGATGGAGCCTTCCCTGCCAAATTTAGGGCAGTTAGATCCAGCAGCTGTTTAATTGCCTCTGATTCTGTCTTTGAGCTCATTGACTGAGATGACAGTTTTCATAAGCCATTGTTACACTAATTTGCAGAGCTGTAACCCTTTCCTTGCCTTGGGGAAGTGCTGGTTGAGCATCTGCAATGTGTTACAATGTCTCTGCAATTGGGCTGTGATGGGGGATGATTTTTGGGGGATATACAGACAGGGACTTTACAAACTGTAGCAATGTTCACCCCCTGAGATTGGGAGGGATAGAATTATTCTGAATATTGAGATGGAGATACCTGAGTAGAGATTGTTAATACATTAACACTGGGATTAGCTGATCAACCTTGGGGATAGACACAGAGGATAGTACACCCAGCGTGCAGTCACATGTGTAGGGTACACACACACACACACACACACACACACACACGTGAGATCCAGTGCTGTTCCTGATACTGTAAGACTATTGTAAATAGCAGCAATACAATGTGTCTGTGTAAATATAAAATTACATTCCAATGGTGAAAGCAGCCACTAACCAGATGGAAATAGGTCAGATGTGTTAGTTTTGAAAAACACGAAGTTCGGATGTGAAATAACTTTTATTCCTCAGATAGCTGTCACACTGGAATAGACGTTTTTTCTCAAGACCCATGAGTGCTCTGTAACTGTTATATGTGGATAGATATGAGTCTAACACAGTAGCAACTTGGCACTAAAGTACATTTGAAGGCTGAGTGAACCCATTTAGACCAATTAATTAGATAGATAGAGAGAGAGAGAGAGAGAGAGAGAGAGAGAGAGAGAGAGAGAGAGAGAGAGAGAGAGAGAGAGAGAGAGAGAGAGAGAGAGAGAGAGAGATAGAGAGATAGATAGAGAGATATGATAGATAGAGAGAGAGATACATACATACATACATACATAATAGATAGATAGATAGATAGATAGATAGATAGATAGATAGATGATAGATAGATAGATAGATAGTTGGATAGATAGATGATAGATAGATAGATAGATAGATACATAGATAGATAGATAGATTAGATATATACACATTGATAGGTAAAATATAGATAGATAAAAAATAGATAGGCAGACCATAGATAATTAATAGATTGTAAATTAGACAGATACATGATAGATAGATAGATAGATAGATAGATAGATAGATAGATAGATAGATAGATAGAGTGAAATAATGACAGCTAGAAAGTTAGATAATAGATAGATAAAATAGATAGATAGATAGATAGATAGATAGATAGATAGATAGATAGATAGATAGATAGATAGATAGATAGATAATAGAAGATAGATTAGATATATTAGATATATACACAATTGATAGGTAAAATATAGATAGATATATAGATAATAATTAGATAGATAGATAGATGATAGATAATAGATAGATAATAGATAAATAACCGATAATAGATATATTGGATAGATAGTCACAGAGAGAGAGAGAGAGAGAGAGAGAGAGAGAGAGAGAGATAATTAGATAGATAGATAGAGATAGATAGATAGAGAGAGAGAGAGACAGACAGACAGAGAGTCAGACAGACAGACAGACAGACAGACAGACAGACAGACAGACAGATAGATAGATAGATAGTTTATGGTGTATTCTCTTGCTGAAATTTGCAGTTTTGTTCCAATAACTATGATCTTCTATTATAACAAAGGGATATTAATAAACATTAGAAATACAACAATAGAATTTAAAGTTATTTATTCTATATGTTTAAATAATGTTAATTAAGCCTTTGGGATCTCACTGGATGTCCAGATGTTTCTCCCATGGGAACCCCCATTCTGTGTCTAGGTGACAAGCAGGTGTTGTACAAACCTTGACCTGCAGCAGCTAAGAAGGGATGATAGGAAGTAGCAGGTAGGTAATGTGATTAAGGTAGGTAGATATGTGTGGGAGATTGTAGACCTGGTGATCAGTGAATCTTATGTACCAGGTCATAGTTGGGTTCTCCTTGGATGGAATAAACTGTAGATTTCATTAATATCTATCTAATATTACAATCCATCCTCATATGTGTTAATCTCCTTGTAGCAGTGTGAATGACTGTGTTTCCATATACATCCCATTTACTTTTCTATTTCCATAGATCTGCATTGGATTATCTGGAAAGTGCATTTAATTTGTCCCCAATCAGATAGCGTCTATACCTGGAGATACATTAGCCAATAGCCATGGATTTCATTGGAGTTACAAACTGTGGGATTATATAGTAGATAATGCACCCCCAACTGTAAATTATAAGGATATTAGAAGTCACCGAGGAGTTCTGTGACCATGTAAAAGCACGAGGCCGCAGGCCGAGTACCTTTTATACAGGGCACGGGACTCCAAGGTGACTTCTAATATCCTTATAATTTACAGTTGGGGTGCATTATTTATTATAACCTACCCTGTTGCGGCTTCTGGTTTCCTTCTCCTGGAACTGTAAGATTATAAGGCTATAATCTTACAGTTCCTCCCATAGAAATCCACTACAGGGGTAGGTTATAGATTTATAATGAATGTTTTAGCACATTTAGATGTCACCACAACCTAAAATTAACCCTTTGTGTGACCAGCACAAACGAATGAATTTATTACACAGTTTTGTAGACCTGCAGGTCACTCATAGGGACTGTAAATGGAAAGCGTTATAGTCCAGTGACAGTGCCACTGTCAAGTCACATTGTGCCCATGTATTGGATCTATACACACACAAACACACACACACACTTTATCTTAAATAAAATGATATAGATTTGATTGAATATTGAATAAACACAAACTCACTGTCCTTATATCTCACCTGTTTCCTGCTATTTCCCTTACAATGAGGTCTACTCTATTGAACAGTAACAATCATCTTGTATCAGTTCTAAAACTTGTGCCTGTTTCTAACTTATTTTTGTTTGTACTTTGCAGCGCACAACGTCTACACAGCCCCACAGAAGTAACACAACAACACAGCACAGGGTACAACGAAAACGTCTCAAATATATTGCCCTATAGGAGCCACGAAAAAGTCAACAAAAAATATATCATATTATAATCTATGCTGATGATGTCATATTGTTTGGTATGTATTGTTATTTTATTAACTTTTAACCTATGACATCATAAAGAAAATTATTATTGTTATTATTTTATTATTAACTTTTTAACCTATGACATCATAAATAAAGACGAATATTATTGTTATTAATATTTTATTAACTTTTCAACCTATGACATCATAAATAAAGATGATAATTACTTTTTAAATTATTGTTACTATTTTATAAACTTTTCAACCTATAACATCATAAATAAAGATGATTATTACTGTAATTATTAATATTTTTTTTATAAACTTTTTAACTTATGACATCATAAATATAGTTGATTATTACTATAATTATTAATGTTATTATTATTTTATCAACTTTTTAACTTATGACATCATAAATAAAGATGATTATTATTGTAATTATTAATGTTATTATTATTTTATTAACTTTTTAACCTATGAAATCATAAATAAAGATGATTATTACTGTAACTATTGTTATTATTTAATTTGTATTATTATCTTTGCTATTGGGGATTATTACAAAATGATCCATTTCTGCTCAGAAGATTTTTACATTAACTTCCACCATGATGGAATTTCTATGTATTTTATACATTTGGAAGGATTTTATTTTTACAAAATCAAACTTTTTGGGGGGTTAATTCATGAAGTGAACGAAATCTAACACAATATAATACACAGCCCTGCACATTCATTGGAACTAAGGAGCTGAACCCCTTTTCCCTCTGGCCTGGCACTCACAGGGTTAAATGTATTTCTGAAGATTGAAAGAGTTTATTTTGATGTTTTGATGGGATGGTAAAATAATGCAGTTCTGGGGCACAGCAATCAAGTTACTGCCAAGGTACAGGTCTCCCCATCCAGCCTTTAATATTGCAGTTTTGTGCACTTCAGCAAGCTTTTAATAATTTATTTTGCATTAGTGACAATGACAATGATTTCCCCCCCCCCCCCCCCCCCCCCAGAAATGCTCATTTTGCAGTGATAATGAGATGTGCTGGTGATCGATAGAAAGTTAATAAACACAGGGAGAACTAAAGCAAGGGAAGGACCAGGGATCTTTCTGTAATGAACCCAGAGATTTTAATAATTCACAGAGCCCAGAAAGGAGTCATTGAATTACAGTGCAATACAAAATTGATGCATTTCATAGAGAATGAAGACAGGCAGCACAATAACATGGTTCTCCTTGAAATAAATTAGAACTGGGAAAGTTTTACCTGGCTGGGATTTTGGAGGGGAAACTGTTTATTCCTCTTATTATTTCATTTGCACTGAGGCAGCAGAAAAAATAATGAAAGTTTAATATATAAATATATATTTCCAATAAGGGTTTGAAGCTGGGACATAAAATGAAAGACTGTCAGGGTGTGAGAATAATTCTGTTCCTTCTCAGGACAGTTACAAGCAGAAATATATAAACTGTATAATGTTATTTATAACTGCATAATGTTATTTATAACTGTATAATGTTATTTATAACTGTATAATGTTATTAATAACTATAATGTTATTTATAACTGCATAATGTTATTTATAGCTGTATAATGTTATTAATAACTGTATAATGTTATTTATAAATGCATAATGTTATTAATAACTGTATAATGTTATTTATAACTGCATAATGTTATTTATAACTGTATAATGTTATTAATAACTGTATATTGTTATTTATAACTGTATAATGCTATTAATAACTGTATAATGTTATTTATAACTGTATAATGTTATCTATAACTATATACTGTTATTTATAACTGTATAATTTTATTTGTAACTGTATAATGGTATTTATAACTGTATAATGTTATTATTAACTCTATAATGTTATTAATAACTATATAATGTTATTTATAACTGTATAATGTTATTTATAACTCTATAATGTTATTAATAACTATATAATGTTATTTATAACTGTATAATGTTTTTAATAACTGTATAATGTTATTTATAACTGTATAATGTTATTTATTAATGTACAATGTTATTTATAACTGTATAATAACTGTATACTGTTATTTATAACCGTATAATGTTATTTATAACTGTATAATGTTATTAATAACTGTATACTGTTATTTATAACCGTATAATGTTATTTATTAATGTACAATGTTATTTATAACTGTATAATGTTATGTATTAATGTACAATGTTATTTATAACTGTGTAATGTTATTTATTAATATACAATGTTGTTTATAACTGTATAATGTTATTTATAAATAGTGTTATTTATAACTATATAATGCTATTTATATACGTAAATGTCATTTATAAATATATAATGTTATTTATAGTCACTGTTATAATTTCAGTTACAAGATATTTAAGCAAAACAATCTACTGATCGTTTGTCCTGATGTTTTTATGTGTTAAGAGTTTAATGCTGCTCATTATAATTATTAGATAGATTGATAGATAGATAGATAGATAGAATGAAGATAGAGAGAGAGAGAGAGAATAGACAGACAGACAGACAGACAGGCAGGCAGATAGATAGATAGATAGATAGATAGATAGATAGTCTCACTGATTACATAGATATACATAACATAGAGAAAATTATACTGTAAACACACAGTGGAAGTTTATTTTATATAATGCCACGGAATAGACATGTATTGTTTAAACAGAGTTAGATAGATGATAGACAGACAGATAGATAATAGATAAATAGATATAGATAGATGATAGAAGATAGATAGATAGATAGATAGATAGACAGACAGAGATAGATAGATAGATAGATAGATAGATAGATAGATAGATAGATAGATAGATAGATAAATAGAATGATAGATAGATAGATAAATAGAATGATAGATAGATATATAGATGGATAGAGAGATAGATAGATAGATAGATAGATTGATAGATAGATGGACAGAATAATAAATAGATAGTATATATTGATTATGATATATTATGTAATGAGGTTTCTACAGACACAATAATAGATAGATAAATAGATAGATAGGTAGATGGTAGATAGATAGATAGATAGATAGATAGATTGATAGATTGACAGATAGAAAGACAGAATGATAGATAGAGAGAGAGAGAGAGATAGATAGATAGATAGATCGATCGATAGATAGATAGATAGATAGATAGATAGACAGATAGAGATAGAGAGAGAGAGAATAGAAATGTATTGTTAAATAGAGTTAGATAGATGATAGACAGACAGATAGATAATAGATAAATAGATAATAGATTGATAATAGATATAGATAGATGATAGAAGATAGATAGATAGACAGACAGACAGACAGAGATAGATAGATAAATAGATAGAAAGATAGAATGATAGAGAGAGAGAGAGAGAGAGAGAGAGAGAGAGAGAGAGAGAGAGACGGAGCAGGGTAGGGAAGGGGGGGGAGGCGAGAGGAGAGAGAGAGCGGGATGGGGAGAGAGGAGAGAGAGAGAGAGAGAGAGAGAGAGAGAGAGAGAGAGAGAGATAGACAGATTGATAGATGGACAGAATTATAAATAGATAGTATATATTGATGATGATATATTATGTAATGAGGTTTCTACATTGCTTTCTATCAGACACACACACTTGATCACAGATGGTAGAAGCAGTGACCTTTTGAGCGAACCTTAGCACTGCGTTAACGCCCACTTCCAAACCTGTTGCCCAACATTGGCTGATGATCCTCCATGTCTAGTTAATAACATAAAATGAACCAGGGAAACACAGATGTTCCTAATCTGGCTACAAACTAACACTTCAAACCATTCTACATGTATTTCCATAGCCCAAACTGACATCGCCAGGAATGCATGGAAATGTGCTGCTGGCAGCTGGAGACACGAAGTCATTGTATCCCCAACCTGAGAACCAGTGGGTAGAGTTCCCCTCCCCCAGGGCCATTAACCATTGCAGTGCCACACTACTGTACACACACCTTATATATTCCTGTAATTACACTCATAGACAGACAGTAGGAGTCTTCCCAGCCTGTGTGCAGACATACACTGTGCATGTAACTGTAGGGGAGGGAGTAGAGCAAGTAACATGGCAGCTCCTAATGCCATATTTGTATTATCTATGAAATAAGGAATGTCACTTGAATACAATTAGAAGTGCCCTTTAATAAATAGTGGGGAAATGCAGGGAAAATAACTGGTAGCCCTAGGGTTAGGGTCTGGGGATATTTCCTCCTGAAGTGTCACTAACTGGTCACTAACTGGTAAAGCCACTGAATGTGCATCAGACATGGACAACACATACTAGATCAGTGATGTTGGATGTTTGTATTTCTCCAAAATGCTGCTAATTTGAGATGATTTGAAGATATCAGGAAGTTAGAAATGATAAAATCTATCAGGCTTTCTATATCTGGGCTTTCATAGGACGGCAACGCATGGAAAAGCACGCGCTCCAATCGCAATCCAATTGCATTTTAAAAAGAGCATTCTAGTGTTGGCCAATTGGTCTGGTCACGCAATCGCAAGCGCAAACGCAAGCGCAAACAAAAAAAAAACGCAGCAGTGTGGCCTAGCCCTTACTGTCGGCTTCAATACACAAACAATTAGTAATCACATGTACTCGGAAAAGTGAATCACAACACTGTGCAGCTAGCATGTGTTATCCTGGCATGCATATGTCACGCGCAAAGCAATTGTACGCACAAGAGAAACTTGCTAGTGTGGCCTAGCTCATAAGGCTCTGTTGTGAATATTATTTGATTTCAAATCATCTCTGTGCATTCATTCTATCAGACATACTAGAATATTCCCAGATTTCCTTCTTTTTCTGATTTCCCAATCAAAAACCTTATACAACTGTAAGGGCCAAACAGAAATTACAGCTAGGAATCCTGGGAAAATCTGTTATCGCTATTATGAAAATGACCATTTTGAACAACTGGAGCTGTTTTAGCAGATAAATAAAATCAGTGACATAGCGGGTCATTGGGGCGGTTGTTTACACTGATCTTTCACTTCTGAGGGGATATTTCCTTTATGCAGCTATCCTGGGGAAATAGACAACTCTATACATGACAGTGTTTCCAAACCTTTAGCTTCTTTATCAGAAAAAATATTTGCATTAAATATAGGAAAGAAAATGCTCTGGAGTTGCAAAGAGTGAATTTTCCATTTACGAGAACTGCAAACTTTATGTACATACATATGATGTCAAACTGCTATCAATGGACATAGCTCACCAAACCTACTTTTGACATCCATATGGAGTTGGTCCTCTCATTGCAGCAAATAGAGTTTCCATTTTGCCCATTCACCCAGAGAGGCATTTGTAATCAGGGGTGCCCCTACCATGAAGCAAACTGAAACATTTGCTCAGGGCATACCCTTCGGTCCACCAGTCACTTTTAGTCAGCCCGCCACACCTATGTTACCTGATGAAGTAACGCCTACTTCGCATGCCGCCACCCGTCTGCTGATAGGCGGCATTTAAAAGTTGTTTCACGTGTCAAAAACCCTAGGAACATCCCTGTTTGTAATGTTTTATTCTCAGTTATAGTACTTCCCAAAGGAGTTTGATGGGGTTAATATCAGGGCTCTGTAAAGGAGAGTCAAGCTCCTCCACACCAACACACACAATCTGGTCTTGCACTGGGGATATTCATGCTGAAATGCAACTGTGATTCTCCAAATTATTCCCAGAAAGTTGAAGGATTAGAACTTTCCAAAATGTCTTGGAAGGCTGGAGCATTAAAAGACAATTAGACCAATTAGACTATGACCAGGTCACAGGCTGAGGGAAGGGGCAGAGACTTGGCAGATCATTTGAACCCCCACAGGTGAAGACTAGTGATTAATCCATTTTTTTAAATGAACCAGGTTTAGATTTGGTACTTAAGGATTTGAAATTGTGCAGATGCTACGGATTTTTAGAAATTGTACTAATTTAAATAGCTCCGCAAAACTGCTGTCAAAATGACATCTCTAGTGAAGACCTGCAGGCTTATTCAATAAGAGGTCAGATGTTCCCTTTTTACTAGTCTAGTACAGTTAGAAAACATTTGATAATATCTGATTGGTTTCTGCAGATTAACAACACAGGCAAAATGTTGCACCTCTTATTTAATACAGCCCCTGGTGTTTTATGTCCTCACCCTGAGTACATTTAAAGGGAATTAAGCATCCTGGCTGTACCCCTAAAAACAGCCCCATATCATTATCCCTCCAACACCAACATTCCACAGCTGGCACAATGCTGTCAGGTAGATATCATATTTTTTGGCATTTGCCAAACCCAGGCCAATCCATCAGACTGTCAGATTAAAAAATCTAATTTCCCGCTTAACAAGTTTCCATGTCCTCAGGGTCCATTGATGCCATACTTAACACCATTCCATCCAAAGCTTTGGGCATTGTGCTTTGGCTTGAATGCACCAGCTTGGCCAATGGAAACACAACCTATAAAGCTCCTGGTGCACAGTATTTGTACTGGAGTCAATGCCATAGTACATTATCAGGGCTATGTACAGAGAGCCATTATCGGCTATTTGTGTCTTAAATTACGGTAACCAATGTACCAAGCGTTAACGTGACACAACTAACGGCAGTTGCGACGTTACACAAATTTTATTTTGCTCAACTGCCGCAACCAATGTACTGAGCCGTTAATGGCTCTAAAAGATGTACAGGGTTATTTAATAAAAGTTCTTATTGTTTAAAATGGTGGTAATTTTGCCCCAACCAATCAGAACTTATTTAACATTTGAAAGCTAACATCTGATTGGTTGGGGCAAAATTACCACCATTTTAAACGATAAGAACTTTTATTTAATAACCCTGGTAATCTCTAGCGCCAGCAGATAGCTGATAGCTAGCGTTAAAGATTCAAAATAGGCGAATTCCAGTCACAATACATTGAGAGCCACTATCAGCTCAGTGCATTGCCTAAAGGGGGCAACAGATAGTGATAGTGACTCTCGGTACATAGCCCTGTAAATTTGGAATAAAAAAAGTTGTATCCATGAAGGGCCATTTATAATGAGAATGTAATGTGTAATGCTTTGGACTTTATTGAATTATTTGAGGCACTTCTCTTAGACAGAGGCCTCAGGAACAACCTGTAACTTTATCTGGTTTGCCACTTGGTTTCTTGCTGCTAAACTATTATCTATCTTTACAAGGCACTGGTAAGGCCTCATTTGGAATATGCGGTGCAGTTTTGGAATCCCATATACAAAAGGGAAATCATGGAAATGGAAGCACTTCAGAGAAGGGCAACTAAATTAATTAGGGGAATTGAGGTGCTTGAATATGCAGGCAGATTAGACAAGTTAGGGCTGTTTACATTGGAGAAGCGACGTTTGCGTGGGGATATAACTTTATACAAATATATTAATGGGACATACAATAAACTCTCTGGTGCATTGTTCACTAATAGGTCATATCAGAGGACTACTGGACATCTTTTAAGGTTGGAAGAAAAGAAGTTTCATCTTCAGGTTAGGAAAGGTTTCTTTACAGTGAGAACTGTGAAACTGTGGAACCGTCTTCCAGCAGATGTGGTAATGGCAAGCTTTAAAAATGGCCTGGATAAGTTTCTAAAACTAAAAAATATTGAGAATTACTGGTATTAATACATATACTGTAGTTTTGGTTGGTACGGGGATACTATATAATATTGAGAATTTCTGGTATTAATACATATACTGTAGTTCTAGTTGGTACAGGGATACTATATAATATTGAGAATTACTGGTATTAATACATATACTGTAGTTCTGGTTGGTACAGCGATACTATATAATATTGAGAATTACTGGTATTAATACATATACTGTAGTTCTGGTTAGTACAGTGATACTATATAATATTGAGAATTACTGGTATTAATAAATATACTGTAGTTCTGGTTGGTACAGGGATACTATATAATATTGAGAATTACTGGTATTAATACATATAGGTCTGATTGATCAAGGGATACTTTCCAATTGCCATTTGTCAGGAATTTCCCACCCTTTTTTGCTGTTTTTTTTTTGCCTTCCTCTGGATCAACTGTTGATGGACTTGTCTTTATTGTCTTTATTCAACCTCAATTACTATCTATCTATCTATCTATCTATCTATCTATCTATCTATCTATCTATCTACTATCTATCTATCTATCTATCTATCTATCTATCTATCTATCTATCTATCTATCTATCTATCTATCTATCTATCAATCTATCTATCTATCTATCTATCTATCTATCTATCTATCTATCTATCTCTTTTTATCTCTCTCACTGTCTCTTTCTCTCTCTGTCTGTCTGTCTGTCTGTCTGTCTATCTAATGAATATGCACAATATTTGTTTTAACAGCAGTGCTATTTTTGTCAAAGCTGTACTAATAGCTGTCATCAGACTTTGTTGGGCATTCCCTAACCAGTCATCTGCCCTAAAAAGTAAACAAGCAGATCAGGGAATCCCTGGCAGAGTTTCATTAGAACTCATGCATCCTTGGAACGTGGCATTAACTTCTGATGCAAGAGCCAAGTACCCAAGGTTAAGTGACGGGGAAATTAATATAAAATCTCTGCACATACCAGAAACCAACAGGGTCATTTCAGATGGAATAAACCATTCAGCCATGTTTGTAACAGTGCTGTGGTTTTTAGCATTTAATATTACTTTATGTTTTATCTAACACATTTGTTAAAGTTTCTTCACAGGATTTATATATTTTTATTTCCATTAAGTGTATGAATTAAATACTGTCCTGCCCAATTTCAATTCTGTTGTAAGATGTTGGCTAGAAAGGTTGTTTTTGATAGAGGAAATTCCTTGTGAATTGTTTCATTGGCTGGTAGACGGGTATGATCCCACCCTACTGCTTAACATTATTTGATGAATTATCCCATTGGGTGGTAGCTGGATATGATGTCATCCAACAGCTTAACATTATTTTATGAATTATCCCATTGGGTGGTAGCTGGATATGATGTCACCCTTCAGCTTAACATTATTTTATGAATTATTCCATTGGGTGGTAGCTGGATATGATGTCACCCAATAGCTTAACATTATGAATTATCCCATTGGGTGGTAGCTGGATATAATGTCACCCAACAGCTTAATGTTATTTTATGAATTATCCCATTGGGTGGTAGCGGGATATGATGTCACCCAACAGCTTAACATTATTTTGCAAACAACACAGTGCAATGTCATCTTAGAATAATCACTGTTTTTCTAGTAAAGTCTGTGGGTCACACAGTCCCTAGTTCAGTAGCTGTAATGTTTGTTATGTGACAGCACAGTAGGACCAAGGTGGTGACCATTGACATTCAATAAGAAAAAAACTGAGCAAGATAAAACTTGATTGGAGTATGGGAGGAGCCTTGTTAGTAGAAAAAAAATGCTGGTCATACACAGTTGATTTCAAGGCTGTTTGGCCATGCACATTCAGACCAATCTCACTGTAACTCTTCAAAGCAATGGTCAATTAAGAGCAGCAACCCCACAGCAATCCCTATCAGCCCCTATTGACCTATCAAGAGCATCGTCGACTGATCCGCTGACTGATAAAGATGTCCCATGATGTCAGGATTGGTGGTTTCGGAAATATGGGCAGATATCCCTACTTTCCCACCCACTGGTTTTAGCTTAGGAAGAACAATGGTCTGGAAAATATTTATTTCAGAAGCTGAAACCTAAATTGAAATAACATTTCTGTATTCCCTGGCAGCGTTCTGCTGTTGTAGTGTTGGTAGAAGGAATTCTGGGAGTCAGGGCCAGATTTACCATAAGGCACAGTAGACATTTGCCTATGGGGCTCCTGTAGTTGCAGGTGACGATGTCAGTTTCTCACTCACTGTAAGGAATGTAGTTGGCAGCACATTCGTTTTTTAAAATGCATCTACCACCTGGGGTACAGATAATATTTCAAACAATTCACAAATTGCAGCATAATACAGTCACTAGCCACTTGATTAGGACACCTTGCTAGCACCATGTTGGAAATCCTTTTGCCTTTAGATTTGGGTCCATCACCCAGTAGATTTGTTGGACGCACATCCATAATGTGAATCTCAGTTTCCACTGCATAAAGGTGATCTATTAGATTGAGATCCAGTGACTGGGGTGGCCATTGGAGCACAGTGAACTCATTGTCATGTTCAATAAACTAGTTTGAGATGGTGTGAGCTGTTGGAAGTAGCCATCAGTAGACAGGGACACAGCGTTCATTAAGGACATGGTCAACAACAATATTCAGGTAGGCTGTGGCGTTTAAACATTGCTCAATTGGCAATAAGTGTGGCAAGAAAATGTCCCCCACACCATTACACCACTGCCAGCCTGAAATATTGACCCAAGGCAGGATGGGTCCATGTTTTCTTGTTTACCTTAAATTTATACCCCACCATCTGAATGTCGCAGCTGAAATCGAGACTCAGACAAGGCAACATTTTCCAATCTTTTATTGTCAAATTCTGTCATCCTGGTGTGGTAATCTGCTGCTCTAGCCCATGTGCTTTGGGATTCAACACGTGTGTTCAGAAAAAGCATTCTGCATGCCTTGGTTATTACAAGTGGTTATTTCAGCTACTGCTACTTGCTTTTCAATCTTCCAGAACCAGTCTGATCATTCTGCCTTGATCTCCGATATTAACAAGCCATTTCTGCACACACCTGATGCTTACTTGATTTCTTTTTTTTGGATCAATTCCTGTACACACTAGAGATGTTTGTGCGTGAAAATCCCAGTAGTTCAGCGGTTTCTGAAATACTCAGACCAGCCCTTCTGCTTCCAACAATCATGCCACAATCAAAGTCATTTAAATCCCCTTTCTCCTCTGTTCCGATGCTCTGTTTGAACTGTTCCTGCTCTGTTTTGTAGTTTAGGGTAGTCTGTATTAAAGGGTGTGTGTGTGTGGGGGGGGGGGGGGATGGAGGAGAGGACCCAATTTAAAAATTCTACAGGGGGACCTTGGCCCCAGTAGGTACACTTCTGTTTCATTATTATTTATCTTGCCCTGGCTCTCCGTGAATTTGGGGAACTATAGGGTATGGAATCTACTGGAGAACTCCTGTCCATAATTTACATCTTAGTTATGTACTCATAAGGTGGTCTAAAGAGACAGATATTGGGGTGGTTTTAATAAAACTATATTATTGTAAATATAATAAATATAATATAATAAATATATTGTAACAATATTGATATTTTCCACAGTGGTTGTTATTTTACACAATGTTGATGATCTTTGTGCTTTATAGGTAAACTCTAAAGAAATCAAATTTTCAAGAATGTTCCCTATAGATACAGCAAGATCCCACTACTCCCACTACTCCAAAACTTTTTTCAGATTTTAAATCTAAGCTGTAGATTCTGAGAAATCATCATTTGACATCACAGCATTTACAGGGACAGGGCTGTCACGCCAGAAGCAGAAGTACTTCCCCCATCCCTGACCTCCCACTAGGATCTTTGGCTGGCTTCCAGCACACTTTCTGCAACATTTAAGAGAATCAGCAGAGAAAATAAAGAAGGGGGGAGGGAGTGGAAGATGCGTGAGCAGAGCAGTGTCCATGGTGAGAATGTGCAGAACTTTTAAGTGTCACAGACACAGTGACTAAGGGAGGGTGGGGGAAGTTAACATTAATAATTTAATGACAAAGCGAGCACAGATAGATATGTGAGTATCACAATTTTACTTCTCTCAAATTATAGTTTCAGATAATGTAAAGTTGTTTGTGTGAGTAGAGTGACCCTTAAATATATGTACTGCTAAATTTGTTTAAACATGACATTTTTATTTGAAAGAAACAAGTAGTACATATGTCAAATAATAAAGGCGCAAATTTCAATTTCCGCTGTGGAAAATAAGCACTGCTGTGTAAATTAACAACTGCCATGTAAAATTATTTTGCTTCTAACTAGTTTTTAGCTTTGCGCTTGACCTGTTCATAACCATGTTTTAATGGATCAATGAATATTAATTTAGGGATGTAACCACTGTACCAATCTGTATGATACTGTTATCATTTAAAGATATGGCTACATGTTGTCCCAAACATTCTCCTTATATAAAGTACTGGAAGAAGATTGTTTGCGACTGCCACACTCCCTACAACTATTGCTAACTCCTTATACTTTAGTACAGGAGGCCGACCGTAACAGAGGGAAATTTTCGGAAAGTAACAAACATTAAAAGACCAATGCCTGGTCAGTTTGTTGGCATCAAAATAGTTCCTTTCCCGTGATTGGCCCTTTATTGGTAATGTGTGTACCCAGCTTAAGAGTTAAATGTGACTTAATCTTTAAGTCAAATACATAAACAGTGTCAGTGGCTATGCTAGAGTTATTTACCAGCATACAATATAATGATGACCCAATTGGTGATTGATATAGGGTTACTTGTCATGGTTCGGGTAGACTTTATCAACCACTTCTCACATTATGCTGACTGGTTTTTCTTCCAATCTAGGGAAGGTTCTCAGTACATTTTATTGTCTAAGGGCCATTGCAGGTCAAGAACACATTTTGTCGGAATTACATTTTCTATTTAAGGACAGAGCAGGCACAGGGTCTACTCACATTCTACTTAGTGGGTAACTAAATGCTGCTTGGACCATAGATCAGTTTTAATTGCTGATATAACTTCCTGTGTGAAGTGGATACACACATCAAAATCTTGCTAATCTGATATAGTCCTTACTCATTAGAGATGGACGAACTTTCAAAAGTTCGGTCCGTTTTTGAACTTTCGAACTATATGGAAAGTTCGAAAAAGGAACCATTAAAGTCAATTGGAGTCAAATAGTTCAAAAAGTTCTAATGAAATACAATTAAAATATCAATGGTAACTTAATGTAAATGGCTGTGGGACCTGGGAAATGGTCTGGGGAACATGTTCGAATATCCAGGACTTTTGAAAAATCAATTTTACTCTCACTTGCGCTATTTTCGAGCTCTTTCGCGCCTAAATACCATGTACATTTTACTCGCAGATTCAATGCTCGCCTATAGGCTTTAACGGACACTTTACTCGGAGATCCGATGTTCGCGCCTAGATACCATGAACATTTTACTCGCAGATTCAATGCTCGCCTATAGGCTTTAATGGACACTTTACTCAGAGATCCGATGTTCGTGCCTAGGTACCATGTACATTTTACTCGCGGATTCGATGCTCAGGCCTAGATACCATGGAGATTTTACTCGCGGATTAGATGCTCGCATATAGGTTTTAATGGACACTTTACTCGCGGATTCGATGCTCACGTTCGCGCCTAGATACCATGGACATTTTACTCGCGGATTCGATGCTCGCATATAGGTTTTAATGGACCCTTTACTCGCAGATTCGATGCTCGCGTATAGGTTTTAATGGACCCTTTACTCGCAGATTCAATGCTCGCGTATAGGTTTTAATGGACACTTTACTCGCGGATTCGATGCTCGCGTTCGCGCCTAGATACCGTGGACATTTTACTCGTGGATTCGATGCTCGCATATAGGTTTTAATGGATCCTTTACTCGCAGATTCGATGCTCGCGTATAGGTTTTAATGGACACTTTACTCGCGGATTCGATGCTCGCGTTCGCGCCTAGATACCATGGACATGTTACTCGCAGATTCGATGCTCGCGCATAGGTTTTAATGGACCCTTTACTCGCGGATTCAATGCTCGCGTATAGGTTTTAATGGACCCTTTACTCGTGGATTCGATGCTCGCGTATAGGTATAATAGGCATTTTATACCGGTCGAACAGTCCGAAAATATCGAAAATCCGGGTCCGGGATAGTTCGAGAAGTCCGAATTCGTTCGAATAGTTGGCTGCCCTCAGTCAGATGACTTTGCTAAATAATTGCAAAGTATTTTTTTATATCGATATTATCGCCCCCAACTGGGTAATAATATTGTAAAGTGTGCGGCTACTATTAGACAAGCTAAGAATCTGAAGCTATAGTTAAAATTATTTTGAAGATGTAAGAAATGAACAATATCCTTCTTCTTGGGTTAAATATAAATATTATCAAATGTTTTTTAGTACTGGAACCAGATACATTTGTAATGTTGTTGAAATGGGAAATATTTTTATACTATCAGTAATTATGTAAGTATATAATTTGTGCACTAACAGCAATATCTGGACTCAAGTGGACAACTCAGATCAGCCTTGTGTGTGGGCGTCGAATGTTTGGTTTATTGTATATATAAATCACTGAGGTTCTGTGAGCCCTTCACATTCCGTCTCATCTCTTGAGTGCTATGACCACTTTAATGATGTTTTTATGTGTATCACAATCTCTTTACACGGCAAACAAAATGTTTGCTTTGGTGCTAAGGATTATTGGTAATGGCAGTCTCTGTTCTATAAAAATGCCCTTTTCTTAGATCTAAGCCTCTATGTATAATTGCCTACTCTAACAACTTTATGAGTGTATGATCAACTGGGAATGGCTGTGAATAACAGCTGTGATATCATTGGTAGACATTTGCAAGGGACCCAGCTAAATTTACCATGCAAATACCCATTTTGTCCTCTTAATTATGAAACAGGCATTTTTGGGTTTCAGTATTTACTTTAAGTATTTTAGATTGATGTGTTTCTCTTTGTACAGGTATAAAGAATCTTAGACTTTTTAAGTTTCTAATACAAACTACACCGTTCTATTAAGACATGTCCCAGTGTGACTTAAAGAGCTTTACCAATACAGGAAAGGATTTAATATGATAAAGGATATTATTTCCAAGGATAAAAATATAATACGTACACGGGGAAGTATAGAACTAAGGCGATGAGTTCTTGACAGATGGATGCAAATTAATCAAATTCCTGAGTAAACAGATGAATCTTGGGTCTGTTTTCATTTCCAGCAAGGGAACCTTTCTAGAGGTACCAGGCACACAATTCCATATACTGTTTTTGAAAATTGTATCTAATGGCTTCCGTATCAAGCTACGTTATGCTTAGAAATGAATAACGTTATGAATGTTTACGTTGAAATGGTAGGAAAGGCCCATGGTTATCTAGGGCTCAGTGATTGTTTGGATTTCAAGAAATGCTGGGTTTCAATTTTCCGGAATGGAAGAGAAGAAGTCAAAGTAGAGAAGAAGCGAGTAAAAAGAGTCAAGTTAAGACATTGGGGGGGAAGGAATTGATTTTTAATTATTTATCTAAATCTTGTCTGGTTCTAAGTTTGTGGCCAGATCTTGCTTGCTGTGAGATCGAGGCCACCCCTATACCTACATCTAATAGATATTCAACAGTTACCAGTAACCTCGCTTTTTCTTTCAGTTACTGCCTGTCCCTTATTGGCCCCCAAACCCACTTTTTAAGACACTGGAGACCTAAATTGCAAAAGAGGTCAACGATTTCATTGAAGTAAACAAACTGATTAATATGCAAAAAACCCACATACATTGGCAGTCAATCCTATCACTCCTGCCTTTTCCTGCCTGATCAGTTTTGGACTTCTGCAGCCAAATAGCTACCTGTTAGTCAGATATGGCAATGACCGTACTCTGTATGCCACTTACATCCTGTTTAGATTTTATTAAAAGTTCCCTGATTCGAAAAAAAAAACAAGAATACCAGCACAAATGCTCAGAGTCGGCCCACCAGGAAACCTGAGACTATGGGCCCACCAATCACTTGAGCCAAAGAATTCCAGTAAACACACTAAACACACACACATGCTGTATACACACTATACACACACATTGTATACACATTATATACACACACAATACACACACTGGGCCTGATTTACCCATGTGTGCTGTGCTAAAAATAGGGATTAAACTCATGCTAACCAATATTGAATAGGTTAGCGTAAGTTTAACTCCATAATTGCCCTGGCTGCACCAGTTTCACAAAAGACACCCGTGCAAGCAGTGCAATCTACTTAATAAAGGATTTGCACCACTTTTAAAGGGCATGTCCACCCTTTAATACATCTTTTAGTATGTGATAGGTAATGATTCCCCAGCCCCAAACGCTATAATATGATTGCCAGAAAGTCCCCCGATCATTACTTACATTACCTCTTTCTCTCTATCCTCACCTTTATATTCCCCTGAAATATTCCACCTAATCTGTCCCAACTGTCCTGGTGCTCCTCCCAGCCATGTAGCTCTTGGCCTTAGTGCCTGGGATTTCTTTTCTACTGTCGCTTCATTTCAACACTTTTATTTTTCCAAGACTATAAATAAATCTTCTAGATTCATCCCGGGAAATGATATAGACATAGATAAATATGAGGACTTTAGGAGCAAATCAAAACATAAAGAAATGCATAAATAGATAATGAAGTACTAGAAACCATAATACAATATATATATATATATATATAAGACAACATTGAAAAGTATTTAGCCATACAGAATACAGACATGACATCAACCCCTACAGTGATTAGCTGGGGGTAACTATTGATCACCAGTGGTCTCAGAACTACAGACGGGGCTATTCCTGACCACATGCTGCACAATCCTTGGAAAAGCCCTTGGTATCCCTGTTTCACTGGAAGTTTCCCACTGGTGATATAAATAATCAGTGAACTATATCATATACTGCAAGTACCACGGTTATCACTCTCACTTCCCCTTGCTTTTAGCATAGAGAGATATAAAGTGGTGGCGAGTATCTCTGTTTAGTGGTTGAATTTAAATTTAAAGGGTATCTCCACTCGTTTTTAGAAGTTTTGGGAATCCAGTTCTATTGAAGAACGGGAGGTAAAGGAGCTGTGCCTTACCTTCCGTTCTTCAATAGAACATACAGGAGCCAGGAGAGAAGGTAAGAAACTTACCCGCTCGCTCGCTCCCCCGGCGCATAGTCTGACAGGTCCCGACGGACCTTGTCTTCTATGCGCATGCGTGATCTATGCAGAACGGAAGGTAATCCGTTCTTCAATAGAACTGGATTCCCAAAACTTCTAAAAACGAGTGGAGATACCCTTTAAGGAAAACATTTAGGGAAATTCAATAAAAGTTCTTATTGTTAAAAAGGGTGCTAGTTTTGCACTAACCAATCAGATGTTAGCTTTCAAATGTTAAATAACATCTGATTGGTTGGGGCAAAATTAGCACCATTTTTAACGATAAGAACTTTTATTGATTCTCCCTGATTGTTTTCAGCTGCGACCACACTATTAGCCATGGTAACACATGTGCACAACGTGCGATTTCACCAATAATCTGATTCAGAGTGCATGGGAACTGCACAAAACATGTGATTATATGCGCTCCGAAAACACATAACAGCGCAGGGAATACAGTGTGGCCGCCACACTAAAATGCCAAAATGCAACCGGAAGTTTGAGAGAATCGCGCCAGTGTGGCCTAGCCCTTAATGAGTGTTAGGACACACACAGAATAATTTGATGGAAGAGTTGCATATACTTTATTTAAATGTTAATGTTTATTGTGGCACAACATTTCAGAGGGCAACCATGTCTCTCCTAGTCTTCCATTAAAGGGGAACTGTGGTTTCCAAACAGTTCAGTTTAAATGAAAGGCCAGTTTCCTACCTTTAAAACGAGCCATCAACCACCCACCAGAAATGACTGACCTGAAAGTAAATGGGTGGGAGGCTGACTTGTGACATTCCTGAGGCTTCTCCTGCACAGTGCCACCAGCGAGCACAGCCTCAGACTCCTTCAGTGTGTGAGGGAGACAGGAAGTCCTTCCTCTTCTCTGCTGTGTAAATTCCTGACAGAGAAGGTAAGGGAATCTACAGCCCTTCTCTTTCACTGTGTGAAAACAGCCTTTTCAGGCAAAGTTCTCACTCTGCCTAAAAAGGCTAATTCCACAGAGTTTTCTGTAGGGGGGGGGTGTCTGAGTAACCCACGGCACCCGCGAGTGGGCGGGGCTTAGACCCCCATGGGTGGGCGGGGCTTAGGCACCGAGAGTGGGCAGCGCCACGGCACTCGCAAGTGGGCGAGTTCCTGAAGTCCCATAATCCGCTTGATTCATATTTCAGGAACGGAGGGGTTCCGTGTCGGACCTGGATCCCATCTCTGCTCTATCTATGGACACCTGCTTGTGAAGGTTCTCATTCATCCAGGTCATGGTATATCTGTTGTATTTAATTAGATCAACTGGACTTGAAGTTTAGTTCTTGAAGACGTTTCGCTAGGTATCCAACTGGATCTCTCAATTCAGAATGACTTGTACAAAAATCTGTGGCAATTATGTACTCTGGAAAATCCCAATTAGCATATCACAGCCAGGTGTTAAGGGCGTGATTGGATAGTGGCTAAGAGGTGTTATAGGAACCCCCAGGGTTCAGAAGTCATTCTGAATTGAGAAAGCCAGTCGGATGACTAGCGAAACGTCTTCAAGAACTAAACTTCAAGTCCAGTTGATCTAATTGAATACAAAAGATATACCTATGGACACCTTTTCAGGCTTGTGACTAGCTCTAAATAGGATTTAGAAGTTATGGGTCAGGACTTAGGATGCAGCTGATGATGCTCTGTCCCAGCAATGGGCATGCTCCAAACTTAAACTTGGAGGACCCTAAGTGCTGTCACAGTTCACAGTGCTAGCAGAAAAAAACACCCTTATACTGCTGTAACTCTGGATAGACTGCAGCTAGAAGTACAGCTGTTAAACAAAAACAGCTGATCGTGGAGGGGGGTGGATCAGGGGTTAGGCCTCCAATCTCATGGGGTGGCCGGGCACCTGCAGTTACACAACTGCTCAGGAGGGGCAAACTTACCCTGGGTGTTTTACATAGGAGATATGCCATTTAAACATGGAATCTAACTAATAACTAATATTTGTATGGTCAGCATTAGATGTCAAAGCTGCAGTTAGTAAAAATTGCTTTAGTATGAATGAGTAAAGTGGGAATTGAAAGTTATTAGGAAGAAGAACAAGTTTTTGTTTACAGACTGAAATAACTAATTTCACTTTTTCCTATATGTCAGCCTGCTGCTGGAGGATGTCGTTTTTTCGTAGGACACCAAAGACATTTTCAGTTTAATTAGGGTAAACATAAAGTCTGTGTTGTGTAACAATAGGATATTTCTCAGCAATCCCCATGTACTGACATATTCAATAGTTCTAGTTTAATGGCTCTACACTTCAGGACCTGTCATGTTGGTGCAGCCTGGATTTCCTGACCTGCATTTTCTTGTGAAAAAAGCCTGGTACATATAATACCTACTGGCAATTCATACCTTTGTTCAGTTCTCTGGCAGGCAAGAGATTTAACAATTTCAAATTAAATTGATTTCTTAAAATAAATATTTAACAATTCTTAAAGGAGCATGAAGACCAACACATCAAACAAGCTTGAATTAATCCAATAATTCTTAATTTGCGATATCTGCAACTCTGATCTTTAAAATCAGCAGCATTTTGGAGAAACCATTTGTAATTCTGCAAATTACTGTGGCATTTCCTGATTTCTACAGTCTCCTCCCTACTGAGCTACAGTATGATTGGTTATCTGACTGTTCAGTCTTGATTATAAAAAGTTGACAAAAAGGTCGGCCAGACGACCAGTAGATATTTTACAGCTCTAGAAGGGGTTGAATGGAAGGGAGGCTGGACAACTCCTTGATGTGTCCAGGACACACTGATGGCAAGGTTGTATTACTGTCTGAAAAAGCCAGAAACCTGCAGAATTAAATAGATATTTGAGAGGTAAAAGACAGCCATCTTTAAATGATAAAGCATAGAATTTCTTCAGGATTATTTTTTATTTCTGTTTTATTCCCCCTCTAATAGAATGAAATATTAATTGTTAATATCTGTACTGATATGTCAATGGAATCGGTGCAAACTTTTATGGATGTGATAAAATGGTAGTCAGCTACCAAATATACACAGTAGCCCAGTGATTAGCAGCAATTAGATCTGAATCGTCCGGATTTTGGAACTTCGGAGCCTATTTTCAATTGTTATTGAATGTTCGAGGATTATTGAAAATAGCCTTGAACTTTCGATAATATGATCGGAAACTCAAAAGTAGTCTCCTATTGTATTTTAGAGGATTATTGAACGTTCAAGGCTATTTTCGATAATCCTCAAAAATAGCCTCAAACATTGTGTGGGATTTCATCAGGTACTTCCGGTTTCCCCTACAATCGTAGGCACACTGATAGTTTGTGTGCTTGTAAGTGCTTTGAGGCAAGGCTATTTGTGAATGAATTAAAGAATTGTTCTGCATCATTCTTGTTGTGCTATATAAGGAAATAAATATCTACATAAATATACTATCAAGCAGAAAGATGTACCAAAGGTTAGTAACCTAATCGAATATATATATATATAAAAAACATGTAGTGACGCCTGCACTCATTCTTCTTTCTTTTAACTTGTGTAAGGGTGCTTCCAGGAACACAGATGCCTCAAATCTGTACATCCAACTAAACAACAAAAAAGGGGGGTTCCGAGCACTTAACACGAAATTTTATTTAACGTTTCAGTGCCTTTATTTTTTAAAGGGAATGTCCACAGCCAAAACCTAATTCTCCCCCACTGCTGGCCCCACTGTCTAGTGTGTAAAAATCCTTACTTTACCTCTCTGCTCCAAATGGTTCTCCTGTCAGCCTAAAGTCCTAGAAAGTGAACACAGGGAGCCTGTCTGCAGGGAAAACGTTTCCGCCTCTGAGAGGTTTCTGGCTTGCTCAGTGCAGACCTCCCCCCCATTCCCTCCCTCCCTCCCAATCCCTTTTAGGTTCCCTGTGCCCCTAGTGTAAATCCCCTTTTCCATGGTGTAGGGCTCCCTCTCACACCCCCAACCGTTATATTAGCTTGTAAAAAAAACAAGCCAAACTGTTTATACTGTTTCCCCCAGAGTTCTACACTACCAGAAGCTTCGTCTGTGATTGGCTGCCCCTCAGCCAATCACGGATGCGGCTGCCGGTCCAGCCCCCTGCTTGCAGTTTCATGCAACAAAAGGGCAGTGTGTGAGCGCTGCGGGAAAGAGGCAATGTAAGTAAAGTTTGGGTAAGTTTTTTTACAAGCTAATAGAGCAGTTGGGGGTGGGAGAAGGAGCCCTAAACTACAGCAAATTTAGTTAAAAGTGATGGACATGCACTTTAAATTGGGTCCCTGATATTATAGGTTCAATTCCTACATCTACAATATGTACATTTTTCATGCCACTCGTGCTGGCTGGGAAATATACTGCAAAGTTCACTTTTCCTGTTTGAGTATTTGCACATTACTTTGCTTTTAATGTTTTCATACTAGACCCAGTTCTCTCAGAGGGACAGATGGAGATCTTTTGTTAAACATGTTATGAAAGCTTGGTTCTCTGTTTGGAAGGAGAGAGGCAGGTTATTGTGTTGTAGCAGGATTGGCTGTCAGCTTCTATGGGAAGGGACTGTTTACCACTTTTCTGGATTGATCTGCTGTGTAAGAGCATGTGCTAGAAACAGTGACACCAGAACATGAAAGCACCAAAAAGAGTTGATTTTATGGTATCCAAAGTAGACATTTTAATTAGATACCTCTATCAACAGTCACATCAAAGAAAAATGTGAATATGCTCTGTCTACTGAGATGGGTTGAATTGGTGACAAATTTGCTAGCAAAATATAACATCCAATGCAGTGTAGACATATTCCAATACAGAGTGATTTGTGTAGTGCCATTGTCTAAAAAGAGTTGGGTTGAGTTATTCTGAAATAAGGAGTGAAATGTAAGATGGTATTGGTGGGTGCTGGTGTAGAATGAGCTGACTGTATTTTGCTAGAATAACGATATAACAAACATTATTAAATGGGGTCAAAAGTGGCCCAACAGTGTTAGAAGGATTGGGGTTCTCCCGTTGGCCACTGTAAATAAGCCTGTGTAAGTCTGTCCCTGCGGTCTAAATACATCATGATCCATCCTGTTAATAGCACACACAAATACTCTCTCTTCTTTCTGAAATGGTTATTGGATGAAATTGCCCTTTAAACTCTATTGGCTCAAAATTGCAACCAAACTTTGGAATTCTTTTTCTGCTAATCGTGTTAGCTAAGAGAAAGATTCTAATTATACGGCAATGCCTTTTCATTTTACTATATCTCTGTTGTCTGCATTCTACTATTAGATCTTCATGATGTTGCGTTCTGCCAAGTTAAAGAGATTGAGGGAGCAAGAGTGAGAGCAATGTTTAGAGTATGTAGTATCAGGGGTGGTATTGTCTATATGAAATGCTCAACTTTATGTTCTTTTAACTAGAGGTGTAACAGATGGTTTCATTTCTATCCAAGTAGCAGAGAGCAGTGCCCAATCCAAGTGTAGCCAATCAATCCTTCCACTCTGGGGGGAAGTACAAGCTGGGGCTGAAGGACTGGCTGCCAGAAATCCAGTGACGGTATCAACTGGCTAGCGTGAAGAGCAGAGAATACACAGGAAGAAGCATATTAATCTGTATAAGGATCAATGGTATCACCGGTTTATGTAACACATAGATTTACTCTACTCTAAAACTTTGATCATTATATACATTTTGTTATAAAAGGTTCTTTATTTTTTAATAATACAACGTATGGGCTAAGGATACAGCTTAAAGTATCATACACAATATGACAACATAACATTCAGCTTATTTCATATACTGTATAAATAACTCACTGTGCATGCTCAAGGACAAATAGATTGAATATTATAAAGTATATTATAAAGTATCTCTTGTTGTTGTCTTGGTAACATATTTATTTTATGACTTCATTGGCAGTTATAGGTAGGCTGTGACATAACAGGAATCCATGGTAAAGTTGTGTGTTTGTTTGGACAGTACTTGGGGGAGTGAGCCTTTTGCAACCAAGAACACATCTTGCTAACTAATCTTACCTCCAATTGGCTTTCGTAGATAGGTCAGTCAAGGTCAGTCAACTAGGCATCACTGAGCCCCCCTACAAAACTATGTTGTGGCTCCTATCCATGCTTCATCCACAGTGGTTTTCTTGGAGAAGGTTATATCTGTCATAGGAAAAATAAGAAGATGGGCCCCCTTGGTTCCCGGGCCCCCCTTCAGTTGCTCCCCCTGCTCTCTGGTAGTTACGCCGCTTAGATAGATCTATGTACACTTCATCATTTTTGCTTTCACATGAAAATGTGTGCAGTTTTTCTTTCTCTTCCTCGCTTCATTTTATATCTCCAAGCAATGGGCAGACATAATAATGGACAATTCAAAGATCTGCTATTCAATACAAACGTGTTTTAGATGTTCTCTGTGTTCTCTGTGCATTTACTGGGTTTTTATGCCTCTGGACATACAAATCCACAGAAAATAAAAACAAGCGTTAAGTGATCCTACACCTTGATAGGATAAGTAAATGTAACTGTAATATCAGAGGCTTAATTACCAGGGGAGCAACTGCAGGGGGTCCCGGGAGTCAGGTTAGCTCCAAATTCTTATTTTTCCTGTGACAGATATAGCCCCTCCCAGAAAAGCACTGTGGATAGAGCACGGATAGGGGCCCCATCATAGTTTTGCTGGGGGCCCCAGTGATTGCTAATTCCGCCACTCTGTCTAGGAAGCAGTCGAGGTGCAGAAATTGCTTGAATTGAAACAAATTAATTTAAATGTAATTCCATCTTTTAGGTCTGTTATATGACGCCTCGGAAGCTATTGGCATCTACTCCCTTAGACATGGCGGTTGGCTCCTTTGGCTCTTGGAATTCTCAGCAACTGAATGTGATGTTTCCATAGGCCTCATAGTAGTGTACTGGATGGGATTACTGATGTAATGAGAATGTGCTATAAAAATGGCAGCGTAAAGGAAGTTGGTGTTCCTTAAAAACAGATGACTATCCCTTTAAACAGACGAGTCTTAACATACAATAGCAGAACAAATTCCAGAAGGAATTAAAAGAAATTCTATGATCTGCCTTATTTGTATTTATGTCCCCACGCTAGGCAAAATAAGGAAAATATTTCTAATTTAACTCGGTTATGTTTTCCTTTTTAATGCAAAGCTGTAACTTATTCGAAGTGCTTTCTACATTAATAATTTACGCGTAGTTATACAAAATATTTTATTGTCTTTATTATTATGTGTTTAGCTCCGAAGCATCCCACAGTGCTCTGCAGCTGGGCTGTAATAATTACAGACCCAAATGACACAGATTTAAACAAAGGATGCTTGTATACGGTACAGACCAGGGAAAAGCACAATCTAATTATTTTTATTTACAATTTGCACTCTATTTATAAAAACTGCAGCTCAACCATCTACAAAATATATGCAATGGGTATATTTGTATTTTTAACAATGCCTCAGCCAATTATCTGGTTGGATATTAGAAAAACCTGCTAACAGGGGCAAATGTTTTCTTAATAATCCAGTTAGTATAAAAAATAAAACACGTGTATGAACATTTTTTATCCAATTAATATTACACAAATAGTATTGCTGATAACACAACATTTAACAATTGCATCTAATATTTGTGCTGCTCTGACTGACTGCAACTTGTTTTGGCCCCCAAATGTTTATTGCCAACAATTAGATTTCTGCTTTGCTAACTAGATAACTGCAATTACAGCAGGCGATAGTATTCCACTAAAATGATAACCAAATGTACTAAATACAAATAGGTGCATATGTTACATTGATTAGAGGGTTGGGCTTTAAATCTATGCAGGCTTTAGCAATCAAAGGTGGAAGGCATAGATTCTATACATGCTGAATTCAGTTATTATAATCATGGGGGGTTATTCAATAAAAGTTCTTATCGTTTAAAATGGTGCTAATTTTGCCTGCCCCAACCAATCAGATGTTAGCTTTCAAATGTTACATGGGGCAAAATTAGCACCATTTTAAACGATAAGAACTTTTATTGAATCTCCCTGTAGTATCTCTTTCCATCAGACTTCCCATATCCTAATTCATTGTTGATTCTAACATTAAACTCTTAATAAACATACAGGGTTATTCAATAAAAGTTTTTATCGTTAAAAATGGTGCTAAGTTTACCCCAACCAATCAGATGTTAGCTTTCAAATGTTAAATAACATCTGATTGGTTGGGGCAAACTTAGCACCATTTTTAAAGATAAGAACTTTTATTGAATCTCCCTGATAGACTTTCTGTGTGTGTTTATCGCAAACCAGATTAAATAGGTTGATTTTAAAATCACTGCGCTGTCTCTAAGGCTTCGTACAAATGTACGATGTTAGCAGCGACCCAAGACCCCCAATCGCATTCACGCGTGCAAACTGCTATTTCTACCGATAATCGCATGTGTGTATGCGTTTGGTCAGGGGTCGTTCATCAGTCCACCATGGCGGATACTCAAGTGCGATTATCGGGCAAAACGGCCGTTCATCTTTTGTTTGTGAGTCGGGGTTGCTGCTAAGGATCAATGTTATTAGGTGGTGGTTGGGGGGTTAAACATTTCCTTTAATTCATTATAAATATATGGGGAGATTCAATAAAAGTTCTTATCGTTGAAAATGGTGCTAATTTTGCCCCAACCAATCAGATCTTATTTAACATTTGAAAGCTAACATCTGATTGGTTGGAGCAAAATTAGCACCATTTTTAACAATGAGAACCTTTATTGAATAACCCTGAAAGCCTCTGGAGGAGGCTAAATGTGACCATACACATGCAGTTCCTATTGCATTGTGCCATTGGTATCTATCGGCACACATATACCATGGGGACTATATACATGGACACGACTGATTGCCCATATGAGGTATAGGGAATGGTCGGCCGTGCAGCTATACACGGACCAATATTATTTATGCCCCCCCCCCTTAACTTAAAGTAAAGAGAGACGATATCTGGCAACATGTGGTTCACCAGTTTTGGCCCCTACACACTGCAGATACTGGGTAAATCCCATATGGCCACCTTAAGCATTAATGTTATAAGAAAATGCCAGTAGTCATTCATTGTTACGTATGAACTTGATGTTAGACAACTCTTAAAGGGACACTATACTGAAAAAATTACTTTTCCTCATCTTAATCTATAATTGAATACATGTAAGTAGCACTTACTCTGATTTGTGTGTGTTGATGCATGCCTTCAATCCAGGAGCAGTATCCACCCTCTCTATTTTAACCACTCCCACTTCCATCTGACCTGACTTTTTTCCCACAAACCAACTGTCAAGCCTGCACACAGCACACAGCATTCCAACTGTCAAAACTCTGTCACCATTCCAGCTACAGTAAAACTACTCACAGAAGAATAGTTTTTGAAAGCAAGGTACTTGATTGACAGCTGAAATATAAGAAGTTTTAGTTGGGATATCTAAAGAAATGGGGCAGATAAACAAAAAAATGATACATTGGTGGTTGGAAAGCATTATAGTTTCCAGTTATGGTCAATTTAAAATAACCTATTTTTTCGGTATAGATGCCCTTTAAATCTAGGTCAATTAGTACGGTAGGTTTTTTTTGTTTTTGGTTCTCTTCTAATAACATTACATCAAAGGCCGTGTTTTCTAATTTGGTTATTTTTCTCTTATTGCTTACAATCAGATCAGTTGTATCCCCATATTTATATAATATTGTATGAAGATGCTCTTAGTCACATTGCAATGATTTTCTAAAGAGCATGTTATAGTAAGCATCATCTGTTTGGAGTCTCATAATAATGCCATCTATGTAGCTGCATACATTTACAGTGTCATTTCCTCATAGTCTAGCCTGAAGGTCGGGATGTGTAGTTTAGGCTGTGTACACGTTACGATATTTTGGGATGATCAACTATTGCGACTGAAATTTTGAAATCAGATTTAAAGTTTCTATTTGGAATTTTGCTTATGTTTCTAATTGCAGGTTTTGGAACTTAAGTAACAAAGATAAGAAGTCTCAAATATAGCACGCACAATTACAATGTTTTTAAAACATAAAGATATAAGTTTGTTCAAGGCTACCACATGATAGCTAATTAGAACAATTAACATTTCAAAAAAACAACATTGGCACATAACACAAAAGACATAGCTAATCACCGATTATAACTGATGACATAGCTATGATCTGTTTATTATAATGGTATAATTTACATCCAGGGGTGCCCCTACCATGAAGCAAACTGAAACATATGGTCAGGGCGCGCCCCTGCAGAACACTTAAAAGGTGGAAACATACTGCATTTCAGCACCAGTCCACCAATCAGTGTTAAGTTAGCCCTTTAGTCCACCAATCAGTGTTAAGTCAGCCCTTCAGTTCACCAATCAGTGTTAGTCAGCCCACCACACTCCACTATTTGCCCTGAAGACACCACGCCCACTTATCATGCCGCCACTCGTCTGCCAATAGCAGGATTTAAAAGTTGTTTCAGGTGTCAAAAACCCTAGGAACACCCCTGTTTACATGATATTTGAGGAGAGCACTACATAACAATCTATGCCTCACATGTTAAACAGAGTGTAATTTGCACAAAACAGAATGAGGATAAACAGATCAATCCATTTCTTATACAGAACATTATGTGGGTGTAAAATTCCCATTTATAAACACTTTATATTATTAATAACTTATCTAATTAACGATTTACTATTTAATCAACTTATTTATATTGTATTTATTATTGTGCAGCTCTCCAGATAAAGGCATATTTACAATTTCTTCAAAATAAGAAACAAAAGACACAAACATGTATATAGATTTATTTATTTACAATTTTCTCTATGTATTACCAAAAAAAGCAAAAGGCTAAACATAACCTTTTTTCTTTTTGTATCGCACGCTTAAAGCTCAATCGAATGATAT
Organism: Hymenochirus boettgeri; assembly: GCA_019447015.1. NCBI lineage: Eukaryota > Metazoa > Chordata > Amphibia > Anura > Pipidae > Hymenochirus > Hymenochirus boettgeri. Next base: position 48,753,516 of record CM033475.1, on the reverse strand, counting down.
ATCACATGGCTTATTATTGTATTTGGTTTCTGAGAAACAGTCAGAATAATGATCTAGTAGAAGGGGCACCTACGATCACTGCAGTACCTTTTAATGGTGAAATCCGGCCAGGTTGCAGCCATCTCACCCACTTCTCTAACTTAGGTGAAATACCAGCCAGGTGGCTACAACACAGCAGCATTTGGCAACCAGTTCCTAAAAATAGAAAAAAATCTTCAAGGCTGCGATAACTACTTCAGATTAAGGCGATTCTATGTGGGAAAAGACCTCATCTGATATATATTTTAATAACTTAAAAGCATTACAATCACCAGGTGTGTTAGTACCAACAGTACCTTAGGGGATGGTCATCACCAATGATGAAGTGATCCGTGAAACGTTGTGTGCTTGTGATTAAATAAAGACTTGGTGATTCACACTTCAAGTGTGCCCCTCACAGTTTCTTTGCTTGTGCTATAGCTATAGGTCCTTGGTAGAGGACCCGGTGAGGGAGCACCTTGCTAGCCACTGGCTAATAGCCACGAAAGAGAGTGCCTAGGCCCAAAATCCAACATTGCTATCATCACCAATAGTACCTAAGGGTTGGTCATTACCAGTAGTACCTATTGGATTGTCATCACCAATAGTACCTTAGGAGTGGTCAATACCAATAGTACCTTAGGAGTGGTCAATACCAGTAGTACCTTAGGGGTGGTCATTACCAATAGTGCCTTAGGTGTGGTCATTACCAATAGTACCTTAGGGGTTGTCATTACCAGTAGCACCTTAGGGGTGGCCAATATCAGTAGTACCTTAGGGGTGGTCAATGCCAGTAGTACCTTAGGGGTGGTCATTACCAGTTGTACCTTAGGAGTGCTAAATAATAGAAGTATCTTAGGGGTGGTCATTACCAATAGTACCTTAGAGGTGGTCATTACCAGTAGTACCTTAGGGGTGGTCATTACCAGTAGTACCTTAGGGGTGGTCAATACCAGTAGTACTTTAGGGGTGGTCAATAACAGTAATATCTTAGGGGTGGTCATTACCAATAGTACATTAGGGGTGGACATTACCAGTAGTACCTTAGGGGTAGTCATTACCAGTAGTATTTTAGGGGTGGTCAATAACAATAGTATCTTAGGGGTGGTCATTACCAATAGTACCTTAGGGGTGGTCATTACCAGTAGTACCTTAGGGGTGATCATTACCAGTAGTACCTTAGGGGTGGCCATTACCAGTAGTACCTTAGGGGTGGTCATTACCAGTAGTACCTTAGGGGTGGTCAATAACAGTAGTATCTTAGGGGTGTCATTACCAATAGTACCTTAGGGGTGGTCATTACCAGTAGTATCCTTAGGTGTGGTCATTACCAGTAGTACCTTAGTTGGTGGTCATTACCAGTAGTACCTTAGGGGTGGTCATTACCAGTAGTACCTTAGCGGGGTCATTACCAGTAGTACCTTAGGGGTGGTCATTACCAGTAGTACCTTAGGAGTGGTCAATAACAGTAGTACATTAGAGGTGGTCATTACCAGTAGTACCTTAGGGGTGGTCATTACCAATAGTACCTATGGATAGTCATCATCAATAGTTCCTAAGGGGTGGTTAACACCAGTAGTACCTTAGGGGTAGCCATTACCAGTAGTACATTAGAGGTGGTCATTACCAGTAGTACCTTAGTGGGGTCATTACCAGTAGTACTTTAGGGGTGGTCATTACCAGTAGTACCATAGGAGTGGTCAATACCAGTAGTACATTAGAGGTGGTCATTACCAGTAGTACCTTAGGGGTGGTAATTACCAGTAGTACCTATGGATGGTCATCATCAATAGTTCCTAAGGGGTGGTTAACACCAGTAGTAGCTTAGGGGTAGTCATTACCAGTAGTACATTAGAGGTGGTCATTACCAGCAGTACCTTAGGGGTGGTCACTACCAGTAGTACCTATGGATGGTCATCATCAATAGTTCCTAAGGGGTGGTTAACACCAGTAGTACCTTAGGGGTAGTCATTACCAGTAGTACATTAGAGGTGGTCATTACCAGTAGTACCTTAGGGGTGGTCACTACCAGTAGTACCTATGGATGGTCATCACCAATAGTTCCTAAGGAGTGGTTAATACCAGTAGTACCTTAGGGGTGGTCATTACCAGTAGTACCTTAGGGTTAGTTGTAACCAGCACTACCTTTAGGGTGGCCATTAGCGATAGTTAGTAGCATAACAAAAGTTCCTGCGATGGTGGGGGGGGCAGGGGGCTCACAATCTCCATGCCAGGTACCGTAATCAGCTGTATTTAAGTAAAGGTGCATGCAATAAGTGGGATCACTTACGTGGTAACTTGCGTATAGCTGGGGAGAGGGGGTGTCATGGGATTGCAGGGGGACCAGGGCCTCTGCAGTTTCCCTACTGACAGTATTACCATAATGAAGTCATTATCAGTAGTACCTTAGGGGCTGATGAGTCATTAACACTATCCACTTACTGTGTTTCTCTACTGGCTGCTTTTTCCCTTTAAATAGAAAATAGGCCTCACAAAAAAAGAGGATGTCTTGCCCTATAATGTTGACATGCCATGTTCCATTGCAGCTCTGTTTTCTGCATGGAAGTGTCTGGAGACAAACACATTATAAATGTTGTCAAGAGAATGTATACAAGCGCACGCTCCTCTGCCAGGGTCGGTTTGTTGGGTCACGCCTTCCTACTGCTCCATTCCCAGCAGTATAGTCACAAGCAAGTGTAATAGAAGGAAGGGGACGCCACACAGGGGTACTGCATACAAAAGGTACAAAGACCCATTTGTGGGTCGAAACATGTTGGATTAATAAAGCACCTTTTGTATGCAGTGCCCCTGTGTGGCGTCCCCTTCCTGCTATTACACTTACATTATAAATGCTCTGGATGGCTGCGGTTGTTGTTGTAGTTGCAGCTGACAGTTGAGGTATGTTTCCTCAGGTGATGCTGTCTCCAGAAACGCCCCTCACTGTGGCCTACAAGTTACACCAAGTACAGACCAGAAAACAGTCCTGGTGCCTTACCCACAGAACACAGTAATTGCAATGCAGTTTCCTATGGATATTTTGAATTCTCATTATATCTAGGTACATTATGAGGATCAGTCCTGCCCAGTATAAATACAAACACAAATAAAGTAAAATATAAACACTGCTCATACTGAGAGGTCACGTTATTGTATTGGTACCAGTCAGTTTCGAAACTATTAGAAGCAGCTTATGCTCCAGTCATGCAGGATTCATTTCATGAATGTGGTTTTGCCTCTGAAAATATTTTGGGACTTTTAGAGAAGGAATACAGTTAATAAAGTTATATCTTGGCAACATGAGGCACAGGCTGACTGCTGTCTTCCATGTTGTTAATCCCATTTCTAGCCTTTCAACGGTCTCATTAAAACCAATAACAGCAGCTGCAGAGTCTGATTTCCGTGCTCCTATTACATGTTCACAACCATTCTAAATGTGTTACGAAAAGGCACTTGTTCATTTAATAAGTAAAAATAAATCGTTTCTTCTGCCCGAATCTCTTCGAAACTTTAATGACTTTCTAGGGTACATTTTGCACAGCTGATTAACCAAACTGGGACATTTGGAAGAAAATTATAATTGATGGGACAATAACTTTAAATTCTAAGTAGATTATTCATAAACAAAGAGTTTCTGTGTATATTGATTGAATAGTAACATTATTTGCACTTTAAGCACTGCTATGGAGCAGTCCAAAACATATGCAATGTTTGCTTAAAGCCTGGTAGGCACGTAGCAATATTTCAACAAAGTTGACTGGCCAGTGAGATATTTTGTGCGATTGGGTCAAAATATCAGCAAAAGGTTTTCTTCATAAATTAACAGACGTGCCGCAAATCAATAGTCTTCAATAGGCGCGCATTTGGTTGCCAAAATATTGGCGGTACAACGATTCCTCTCCAACCGATATCCTACCATTCATCTTATTGTGTGTACAAGGCCTTAATCTGCAGAAATCAATCAGGGGTTGAGTAAACATGCATATCCATTAACACTGTTAAATCACCCATGATACCTACCTTCCAAGTAATTGGTCCACCGGACTTCACCATATCCCAGCACCTAAGGAGAAGAAAACCTCTTTTCTTCAAATATTAAGGGTTTCCCATGTGTTGATGAGATGATCCTCTAGAGAGTTAATTATTCTGCCCAGTTATGAATTTGAACGAAGTACAATGCAAGCTTCTTCATTTCCCTTATTAGTGTAGTTGCCCTTCTCTGACCTCTCCCCAGTTTGTCCTTTATGTACACAGGATTTCAAAACTGCACTGCATATTCTGGATAAGGGCCTTACTAGTTATTTTATAGAAAAGAAAATAGATACCCCAATGGTTGTTTTCTGTAACCCTCATTTTAACTATAAAGTCCACTAGAACTTAAATTTAATTGTCCCACATAGTAGGACCCTTGTGGTAGGAATCTCCATCTTCCAATATTGAGTAAGGGAAAGCCTTCTTTTCTTTAAAATCCCATAATCCTCTGCTCATTAAGAAAGGTAAAAATAACAATGGCAATGTGTATTGCTTTAAGTGATATAATAAATAATATAAATAACATGTATTAAAGGAAGAGTCATATGTGATGGATTAGGGTGGTTCTCCCATGAGTCTTGTATATACAGTGCCATTCAACTATATGGGTTTTGTGGTATAGGCTGAAGTGCTACTTACTATTCCTGGCAGGATTTGTGGAAACAGTGTCAAGATAATCTGACATTGGCAATAAACTCAGGATGTATTTAAATAAAATAAATCTATTCAATTTACACATTCTCAGTCTCTGGTGAGAAAACACTTTCCACTTCCCAGTAGAACTATTTGGATTCACCTTTCTAGATCACCATCCTCGTGGCTACAGTGCACAGAACATATCAATACCCAAAACTTTATTCCCTTTGTGGCAAGGGAAAGCTTTTCTTTAATGCAACCCAAAGGACCATATAAAAGTGACTTACAGCTTATGGAAACTTAGTGGCCATAGACAGACTGATATTATCAGACATCACAAAGTCTTACACTCCATGAATAATTGCAAAAAGTGTGCTGTTAATTTGCAGCAGCCAATCAGATAATACATTTTGTATGACAAAAAAATATTTTTGGTTGCACATATACCAAAATAAAGAACACAAAAGGAGCGTGCACACCTGATCGATTTAAACCTCTATAATAGATAAAAACTTTATAAATTTATTGAAAGATCTTTGTACACAGACCCATACACAGACCCAAATGCCTTACGCGTTTCATGTCATGAAAGACACTTAATCATAGTAGAGGCAGTCCTAGGGGAGGAAAAGCCTCTTATATACAATCTGTAAAAAACGGGGGTAGGACACATCCACTTTTTAAGGCACAGAAAGCACACATAGGGAAAATAAAAAATGGTAACAAGTGAAATTACAAAAAAACAAAACAGAATAGGAATAAAATAACGAAACAAGGTACAACTCAAGAAAGAGACAATAAATGATATGTAATGTATGATATATAAGATAAACCCTATACATAAAACGTGATGCATATCAGAAATCAGACCTATATATATATATATATATATATATATATATATATATTTATATATATATATATATATACAGTATATACAGAAAAAGGTGGAGGATAGGTAGCTATATAAGGTATCCATAGTAAAAAATAATAATGAAATAAAAGGGAAATGTAAAACATATTTATAACACTATTAATACCCCTTGGGGATTCTAGTGTCAAAATGAATATCCATTTGGCCTCTGCTCGGAATAACATAGGCTCTGAGTTTCTTCCTCTTCTATCCTCCACTGAGGACATAACCTGTTGAATGCCCTGTACCCTCAAACAGGATAGTTTTTATTATTACAAATGGCGAAGTGCCTAGCTACAGGACTCCGCAAATTGTTAGTCTTAATATCACAAATGTGTTCCCTGACTCTAGACTTAAGAGACCTTGTGGTGCAACCCACACATTTTATCACACACATACAGCAGATACAATACAAAGGATGAATCACAATTAATAAATTGTTTTATCTGAAAACTAACACCAGTGGCTGAACTACTGAAATCAGAACCTGAACTAATTACAAGTAATACACCTATTCCCTCCGCATTTAAAGAATCCCTAATATTTTAACCAGCTCTTAGTTTCACGCATTTCACTAGAGAACATACTAGGTGACAGAATTTTCTAATGGCTTTCCTAGAAACCCATTTAACGCATTGGTCTAAAATTAATTTCAATTGTTTGTCCTCATGAAGGACTGGCAAATGTTGCCAAATGATTTTAATGATCTCATAATATTGATTACTGAAATTAGTAGAAAACACTACGTGTTGTCCATAACCACTGCTTGTGTTACAAGTTACACTCTTATAAAAGGAAGTAAGTCTATCTTCATTCTCAACTATATTTTACTCGTCTAGTGGCGTTTTAACTGAATCTGTATATGTGTGTGTGCTTTTTGTATTTGCTGAAATCTTATTGGTTGCTGCAGATTAAAAGAACAGGAAATATTTTGCACCTCATTTTATAAAAGCCCAGGGTTGTCAGACAATTTCTGAACCTGAGTGGGAATAGAGGGGGCAGAGGCGGAGTTAGGGCATTCCAAGGCGGGGGTGGGTGTTCCAAGGGTAGGGCTGCCAGGTCCGTTTTTAGGACGGGATTTCCGCCCTGACTGTGAGACTCAGGATTTTATCTCTGCAGTTGGGACAATCCCATCCAAATAGGGATGCCTGGCTACCGTGAATAGGCCCCTTTATATCTTCTATAGATACTGGTATTATCATTTGACTTGTTATTGTCTTGTTAGAAAGACAACGTTATATTATTCAGAGCGGAGTTATTTAAGAAACTCTAGTTTCAGGGAAGCCAAACCTATGGTACTTATGGTACTTACAGATGTTTGAAAGCCACAACATCTGGAGAAAGCTTCTACAGCCAAGAAATGCTGGGAGATGTAGTTTTCAATGTAACCAAGGAATACTGGGGTTTTAGTTTTCAGACATCTAGAGGGTCGCAAGTTGTAGGACCCTGCACTAGTTCAATTAACATTGTCATGATAGCTAAAGGAACCATTATCATTTTCAAGGTGAACCGCACAGATAACCTACATTTGTTACATTGCATCTCAGAAATGTGCACATTAATTGTCTATGTGTTTCTATTTAACCAAATTAAGTGAAATAATTACTTGTCTTCCATATTCGTGCTCTGGATATCATTGCTGGGACTCCTGGGATTGTACAACATATTTCTGCACCATGGATGGAGACATTAAGTCATTAAGACAACTGAACCTCAGTTTAGAAGACAAATGGGGAGATTTACACAGAGCCACTCTATTTTTCCCAATTCAATGTGTAAATTGGGATTCGTCCATAGCATGACAAAAGCTATAAACAGACATTATGAAGTCACGTTTAATCGGCTGCAAAGGTAATATTGAATTAGTTGTGGCTGTTGTTAAACGTCTCTTAAAGGGGCTCATGCAATAAGAGGTCTGAATCAGACAAACAGGCGATCGGGTCCGTTGGTAAATCACGGCCGGTCATGCTGTTCCCTATGGGGCCGCACGATCAGTTGCGCTCACTGTTGGTCGTGGGCACTATTGCCGAGTGCCTGCTCGGTCAGGAAAATAATAGCCACGTGTGTACCCAGCCTAAGATACCCTCTGATTGGTTGTTGCAGATTAATAGTACATATAAACTATTTAAACTTTTATTATATCAGCCCCTAATTTATACTAAATCCATTGTAGGGATATGAGTTCACGGATCTGGTTGAGATCAGGCCAGAGAAAAAGGTACAACAGATTCTACATTTTTATTAACAGAAGAGACACCTCTGATCACAGAGCTTAAATGGTTAGTTGGAATAATTAAGTTATAATAGGTATCCGTGTCATGACAGCTTGGCCAGTGTATTACCTTCAGTTAAACAGTGGGGGAAATACACGCACAGTGAGTGGAAGTTCAGGTTTCTACGTACATACTTAGATCATCAAGGATACCCAAGCGAACGGCTGTTTCGGACCTTTCATCTTGCAAAACTCAAATATTAAAGGACAACAATAGAGTCATTTGACCCCCCCCCCTCCTTTGAAAGTAGCCAGGGTTAGGACCTAAACTACTAGGTCTTCAACCCTGGGTTCAACCTCTAAGTCCTGTACTTACCTCTACAAGTTCTGATCATCTGTGCACTTTCCTAGCATCTAAAACTTAAACTATATATTCTGGCAATGCCCTAAAATCAACAAATTATGGAAGAAATTTTAATTATGGTTATCAAAACTTCTGGGTTTTCCACTTATAGCTAAGCCTGAAATAGCACCACTAATCATAGGTTAGAGGAACAGGATCCCAGAACATGCATGATGATATTCCATATTATTCAAGCTACTAGATTATTTATATAATAAATGGAAATCTGATACTGTTCCTTCAATAGGTGAAATCAAAAACAGAATAAATCTTAATAAACAATACGAGAAAACATTTTTTCTTAACAAATAACACACACTTGGAATTTCTAGACAAATGGAAATTAATGGTCTTAAAAATAATGATCTGAAATGTCTGATATGTTACCTGTTTAAATGTAAAGCAGATATTGTAACTTCCCATTGACAGTTAATGTAAACATACTTTTCGATTTGAAATGTTTGTTCTATTCTGTTTTTTCTATTCTAAAAACCATCAGGAAGATTCATTAAAAGTTCTTATCGTCTAAAATGGTGGTAATTTTGCCCCAACCAATCAGATTTTATATAACATTTGAAACCTAACATCTGATTGGTTGAGGCAAAATTAACACCATTTTTAACAATAAGAACTTTTATTTGAATCTCCCAGTATATTTTTATTCATTAAAGGAAAGAAATCAACTTTCTTCATGCACAAAATGGTTTTTTCCACATCACATTTTTGATCATTTTCGAATACTGGAAATCAAGGGTTTGTGTACCATCGTTGGATAAATCTAGTTTTTCGTACCTGTGTCCAAGGAGTCTCGTGTGGCCACTTTCTATCTGGTCCAGTGCTCACAATGCCCATCAATACGACCATCTCCTTAACGGTGTTCAGAACCTATAACATCAAACAGAAGAAATCCAGGCCGGCCAACAGAATCCGGAATATGTAAAACTTGACTTTTATTTAATTAATTTAAAAGTATAGGGATGGTGATTACACATCGCAACAATGCCAAGACTCCGGCGAACATGTTTTGTGGCCTCACACGCCACTTGCTCAGGGGCTTTTTGGAAACGTAATCGTATTTTCGATAACTAGCTGAATACGACGAATACGACAATCAGTTGAGCAGTGCTCCAGGCCCAGTGACGTTGACGCTCGTGCGGCACCCTCATGATGTCACTACGCAAGTGCAGGAAGATTCAAATAGCTCCTCCTCTCTTCCCCCGATGCCCGCTTGCCAATTCTATTGGTGCCTTGGGTTCCTGTTGTTCGTGCTTCTTGCCTGGCAGCTTTCTCCATTGTCCAGTATCCAGCTCCATTGTTCCAGCCTTCTCCAGTGTCCAGTATCCAGCTCCATAGCTCCATTGTTACAGCCTACTCCATTGTTCCAGTATCCAGCTCCATTGTTCCAGCCTTCTCCAGTGTCCAGTATCCAGCTCCATAGCTCCATTGTTACAGCCTTCTCCATTGTTCCAGCCTACTCCATTGTTACAGCCTTCTCCATTGTTCCAGCCTACTCCATTGTTACAGCCTACTCCATTGTTCCAGTATCCACCTCCATTGTTCCAGCCTTCTCCAGTGTCCAGTATCCAGCTCCATAGCTCCATTGTTACAGCCTTCTCCATTGTTCCAGCCTACTCCATTGTTACAGCCTTCTCCATTGTTCCAGTATCCAGCTTCTCCATTCACGTCTACTCCACTGTTCCAGTATCCAGCTCCTCCATTGTTCCAGCCTACTCCAGTGTTACAGCCTATTCCATTGTTCCAGTATCCAGCTCCTCCATTGTTACAGCCTACTCCAGTATTACAGCCTATTCCATTGTTCCAGTATCCAGCTCCTCCATTGTTACAGCCTACTCCAGTATTACAGCCTATTCCATTGTTCCAGTATCCAGCTCCTCCATTGTTACAGCCTACTCCAGTATTACAGCCTATTCCATTGTTCCAGTATCCGCTCCTCCATTGTTACAGCCTACTCCAGTATTACAGCCTATTCCATTGTTCCAGTATCCAGCTCCTCCATTGTTACAGCCTACTCCAGTATTACAGCCTATTCCATTGTTCCAGTATCCAGCTCCTCCATTGTTACAGCCTACTCCAGTATTACAGCCTATTCCATTGTTCCAGTATCCAGCTCCTCCATTGTTACAGCCTACTCCAGTATTACAGCCTATTCCATTGTTCCAGTATCCAGCTCCTCCATGTTACAGCCTACTCCGTATTACAGCCTATTCCATTGTTTCCAGTATCCAGCTCCTCCATTGTTACAGCCTACTCCATTGTTCCAGTATCCAGCTCCTCCATTGTTATAGTCTATTCCATTGTTCCAGAATCCAGCTCCTCCATTGTACAGCCCTCTCCATTGTTCCAGTATCATCTCCTCCATTGTTCCAGCCTACTCCATTGTTACAGAATCTAGCTTCAGTGTTGTGCCAGTATCCCACTGCTTCCTCCTTCATCCTACTAAAAGTGACTCTTCCCTGTACCTCTATTCCTACAGAGTTAGGGTAGCGTTACACTATTGTAGTTCTGTGATCAAAATAATCCGTTGGACTCGAAACTGTACTTCATCCCTACAGGGAGTTACCCTATTCATTCAAACCTAACCAGTAGGTTTATTCATTCATGCTCAGGTATTAGATAGCCAAGGAAAATAACATCAGTAGCCTTGATTCAGCTATAGGATTTTTAACATTTCTTATTGACAAACTATTTTGGCTACTTTCAGATAAACTGCAAACCTGATTGGTTCCAGATATTTGCCGATAGAGAAACGCTACAGGAAATTTTCAGCGAACAGCTTTGCCATTCAACTGAAAGTAGCCTTACACACAAGATTTTACCCCAATAAAATTACCCCAGGAGATTCAGCATTATTGCAAAGAAAACCCCACCAAAAAGTGTATATTGGAACCATCAACATATATTTAACAATGAATGCCTGGTGCACAGTCTTATAATGCTATGGATGCAGTTTGAGATTAATTCAAGAGATGTCTCAAGAGAGAGAGAGAGAGAGAGAGAGACAATGGCAAAGACATCTACCTTCAAGTCTAAGAGGAAATTTGGGGCAGCTTTCTGTTTATCTCAAATGTATTTTCCTACAGCAAATTGTTAGAGAAATCCTGGGCCCAGTTTTCCTATTATTTGCCACCTTTGGATAAAACACAAGATTCAATTCTCCTTTAAACTGTTGTGAGTTTTCTAGCAGAGGCGTAACTAGAGGGGAGCAGGGGGAGCAACCGCAGGGGGGTCCACATGCAAAGGGGGTCCCATCTTCTTATTTATCCTATACAGATATAGCCTCCTCCCAGAAAACCGCAGTGGTGAAGCACGAATAGGGGACCCATCATAGTTTTGTTGGGGCGCCCAGTGATTCCTAGTTACGCCACTGTTTTTAGTAAGAGAAACCACAAGTTTTCAAAATCCCTATGTGTGAAAACATATAACAGCCTATGGGCTTGCCATCACACCCATTCTGTACGTATATAAAGTTCTGCTGTTATTATTTTTACTTGGGAAAGAGTGTTGACATTATTTCCTGTTTGAACTAATAGTTTCAACAGTTTGCATTTCCTTGAGCCTCACCGTGCATTAGTTCTTAATAGAACATGGGCACAATTCATTGGTGGGTTATGCCTACACCTATTTGTATATTTATACAATAACAGCAGCAGCCATATTAAATAATCTTTCATAGAACAATACTGCCATTGGCCAAAACCCGAATTTTTCACTACAATGGTTTATTTATGGCCAGGATTACATTTACCATCCACAGCATCTGGTTTATAGTGGATTTTTTAAAGATATTTCCCATCCCTCATTAATAAATCTTTATTGACAAATAAAAATGTACTTAAAATTTTCTGTATTGTATATTTTATACTTGTCAGTAGAGATGGGCGAACTTTCCGAAAGTTGGAAAACAATTCATTTTCTAACTTCTGAACTAGTAAAAGTTTGAAGTTCGAAAACGAACCCTTTAAATCAATGGGAGAAATAGTTTGAAAAGTTTAGATTGAATATAATTAAAATAACATGGTAACTTACTGTAATGGCTGTGGCACCTGGGAAATGGTCTGGGTAACATGTCAAAAATTATTTACACTATCTTCCACCCACGATTGGGCATGCTACATTAGAGGGCTATGGCCAATTCAAGAGTTCTGAACAAACATTCGAGGGTTATTGAACGATACATTTGAGGGTTACTGAAATCGAACGCTACCCTTGAGGATTACTGAAATTGAACGCTACATTCAAAATCATACATTCAAGGGTTACCAAAATCTAAGGCTACATTCAAGGGTTACCGAAATTAAAGGCTACATTCGAGGGTTACCGAAATTGAAGGCTACATTCGAGGGTTACTGAATCAAAGGATATATTCGAGCGTTACCACCAAAATAGATACATTCAAATGTTACCATTTAAGAATTTGATTATTATCAATTTTGATAATAATTTTTGATAATCAAAATTAAAAAAAAAAAACAACTAGTTTGTAGTTCGGATAGTTCGGAAGAGTTTGACTAAACTATTTAAGTTTGGGTCGAACTCGGGTTCGGTCCATCTGAATTATCAGTAATTGATTACCTGCTCTCTGCTCCTGCATCACATCTTCGCTCCGTTCTGGACTTCAACTATTTCTGATGTGCTGGTACCTTTTGGTCTTGCCTACAGCCTCTTCTGATAGCATGCAGGTGGTTTCTTTCTTCCCTCTCCCACTGATGCTACTTTCGAGCAGTGTTCTGATTAGAGATGGACTAGAACTCGAACTCGAGTTTAATCCGAACTTTATAGTTCAAACAAACACAACTTTTCGAACTATTCCGGTTTGAACTATCCAAACTTTTCTCTAATCATCAAATTTTCAATTCATATCTACTGATTCCCTTGACTTTAGCTCTCCATAACACTGAAAAGCCTGGTGGAAACCATGGGCAGGTGTCACTAGCATCCTGGCAAATGGAGCTTATTTATGGTAGGACAGTGATGGAGATTGATGTATTGAGAGTGAAGAAGCACAGGATCGGGATACAGTATTACAGCTAGATTTGACAGAGCCGTACATGTAGAATTATTTATTTTGGTCTGTGACATAACAGTTCACATGGTCTGTGACTAACAGTTCACATGGTCTGACTAGGTTCACATGGTCTGTGACGTAGGTTCACATGGTCTACAACATAGGTTCACATGATCTGTGACATAGGTTCACATGGTCTGCAACGTAGGTTCACATGGTCTGTGACATAGGTTTATATGGTCTCTGACATAACAGTTCACATGGTCTGTGACAAAAGTTCTCATGGTCTGTGACATAACAGTTCACATGGTCTGTGACATGGCTCTCATGGTCTGTGACATAAGGTTCAGATGGTCTGTGACAAAAGGGTTCACATGGTCTGCAACATAGGTTCACATGGTTTGTGACTAGGTTGACATGGTCTGCAACAAGGTTGTCATGGTCTGTGTCATAGGTTCACATAGTCTGTGACATAGGTTCACATGGTCTTTGACATAGATTCACATGGTCTGCAACATAGTTGACATGATCTGTGACATAGGTTAACATGGCCTGTGACATAGGTTGACAAAGTTGACATGGTCTGTGACATAGTTTCACATGGTCTGTGACAAAAGGGTTCACATGGCCTGCAACATAGGTTCACATAGTCTGTGACATAGGGTTCACGTGGTCTTTGACATAGATTCACATGGTCTGCAACATAGGTTGACATGGTCTGTTAAAATGGTCTGCAACACAGGTTCACATGGCTTGTGACATAGGTTCACATGTCTGGAACATAGGTTCACATGGTCTGTGACAGGTTTAAATGGTCTGTGACATAGGTTGACATGGTTCGGGACAGGTGGAAATGGTCTGTATATAGTTTGACATGGTCTGTGACATAGGCTGACATGGTCTGTGACATAATGGTTCATATGTTCTGTGCATAGCTGAGTGATTGTAAGGTTGTCACACCATTTGGGTATATTGGCACTGAACTGTGCCTATACTAAAGCTTTCACAAATATCCTTCACATCAGATTGTTAAAATGTTTTCAGTAGCCTCCATAATGCTCTAAGCATGACGTGGTCACATACTTCCTGCGTACCTCTGTCTGGAATACATTATCCTCTATACAATACACAGGGCAGACATTACTAGTAATAACGTTGAAATTAAATCTGAAGTCTTTTTCTTGAACCAGCACATCTGGCAGCCTGTCCTGAACACAAGGATGGAAGAAATCAAGAACTTGCCAACAACCTCGCCACTTGCCAAGTTTTCCAGAATCACATTAACATTCAATAAGAGGGAGTAACACAGCAAACAGTGTGTTTTCCTGCTGTGAATCCACCATTACCTGTACCTACTAGGACTAATGAACTATGCTTTAAAGATGTACACTTGTCTTGGATACTAAGGGATTCTTGAGTTAACGTACTGTGGGCGGATGCAAAAGAGGAGCAAAAGTTTGCTTATTATTAATTTGCAGCACCCAACCAAATATTGGCTTTTTAATTGGAGAACAGTTAGATAGCGTCCGATTGGTTGCTGCATATAAATAGCATGCCAAACATTTGCACCTTTTATTGTATCAGCCCAATATATATTAAATGTGTTCTACATTTTACAAAGACACAAATTGTTGACATCATCTCCAGGAGCATCTCTAGGGAATTTGCCACCTGAGCCAAACTTTTTAATGCCGCCCCTATGTACCACTAGGTGCCATGAAGCGTGCCACTGCAACCAGAGTTAGGTGGCATGGCTTCCAGGAATGGGTGTTTGTTAAACATTTGGTCTTTTTAAACTTCACATGAGGGCAGTATTTATATAGGTTTCAAAGCCTTTATTCTCTCTGTACCTATTTAATTTATTGGTGACGTTGGTCTATAGGCCTTCACACTGCAAAACCAGAGTCTTGCACTACACTGATGTTAGCTCAATAAATTTGAAACCGGTCTGTAGTTGGCGCTTTGGTTTTGCATTTAGCTTGTGGAATCTATAAAGTCTTTTTTTCAAGATATAGCTTTCCTAAAAGCCTCCATGGAAACATGGTAAATACCCATAATTCTTTGTTCCTTATTTGCATAAACTTCCTCAAATACATTTATCCATACCTAATTCCTGTAGAATAAAATATTTTTTTTCAAAAGATTTGAAAGCCTGCCACCACGTCAAGGTAGATTCTTAACCAAGCTGCCCTCATGCCCAGCTTACACAGATAGGTACATATAACATGCACTAATGCCTAGATCACACAGATAGGTATGTATAAGTTTCCCTATGCCCAGATCACCCAACTAGTTGAATTAGTTAGTCTGATCTTTATCAGGGGTGCTGCCCTGAGCAATTTGCTCATATTGCCTCATTAGAGAGACACCCCATATCATCTCCACTGCAACGTTACAATAAACCAACAACACATCTTATAAAAAAGCTTTTGTGTCATTATTTTTAAATATACACTATGTGAAGTAAATATTATTTGCCTGTCATTTTTCTTCATCATTGTTCATCCTAGGCTTATTTCCCGTCATTGGTCACAGCAATGCTGGTGTGAAAGTGCACAACAAAATTAAAAGCAAACTATACACCAAAACTTGACTTTCGTAAAATAAATGTAAGGGGTGAGATTGTGTACGCCTAAATCCACCTCCTTCTTCTCTGCATTTGCAAAGTGCCAGCATATTGAACATTGCGGTCTTCTGTTTAGTTCAACCAAGCCTGTGTCTTGAATTCTCCCGTCCTACAGATAGTAGCATATTAGTATAGTTCTCCTTTATTTTGTGCATTGGTTTGACATTTCTGCTGTCTATTTGGTTGTATATTACAGGCTGAACACCAAAAAAAACTTGAACAGGACCACACAGTAACAACTGCCTGGGAATATTTTATCATCCGCTTTGGTCTTATCATTTTCCTAATGAAATAAGGGGGAGATGCTAAATTTCCCTATCACACTGACCTGCACTTACTGCGATGTAGTAACCACTTTGGCGCTGTTTTGCATCGTGTGAATGCGAGCGGTAAGTTGCAAACTTTTGCACAGATTTAAAGCCACAATTGAAAAGGCTTTAATTTGGTGCAAAAAACGTGTGCAATTATCATCTCTAAATGTATTGCATGGCACTGAGCTATTTCCAAAAGGGTGCAGCGATGCAAAATGAGTAAAAAAAACCCTCACTAACCCTATATTACATTAGTTAGCACAGGTTTTGCACTTATTTTTCCCCTTAGCACAGGATATTGCATCTCCCTGTAAGTGTCCTTCATCCTCTAATAGTACCAAGGGTGAGAACCAAACCATCAGTTCCCCACCCTGGATTTGCCCTAGGTGCTCATTACCATGCTGTCAAAATCCGTGTTTCTCCAATAGGCCAACTAGGGACGTCCTGGATTGTGGGAGGGGGCAGGGCCAGACACTTACTACGGGACAGACTTTGAAAGAATTGTATCGGGCAACTAGGACAAACCAGGGCTGAGAACCTAGCAGTTTATATTCTTACCCTGATGGGGAAGGTGGGTGGTTGGGGTTGAGTAGGGGTGTTATAATTGGCCTTATAACCAGGCAGAAGGGTTTACAAAAAGATGCCTGGGTATGTACTGTGCATGTTATTGCCTTCCGAACCTTTTGTCAATATGTGTAATGGTTTACTGTAGTCAATAAACAATAAACACGTGAAGGAAAATGTAATTCTTCACTTCATATTTCAGAGAAATTTAGGTTGCATTGAAGTGCAGCCTGCACCCTGATTTACTATTATATTAAATGACATGCATGCGAATCAGCAACCCTAGCCATTGACTTTTAAATAGAGCTGCTCAGGGAACAACAGGGTGAAATACAACCTATACACTGGCAGCTTGGTCCGTTCATAAATCAACTTCACAGCATGAGACAAAGCAATGGTGGATGTTTCGGTTAGAAATGAACGTCAAGCACATGTTACTTAAAAATGCATCAGCCACTGACACAAGACAGCAGAGTCCTCTTCTGATCAAACTGAGCCTGTGAATGATTTAATTTGTAGATTGACAGTAAGTGTAAGCAGCATTGAATTGAATGGGGAAGACAATAGGCAAGAGAGTCTAAGGGGATGACGGCTGAATGGAATATGTAATGATTAGAGGGGCAAGATTGGAAACTGGATTATTTTGTACTCAAACACTTGAATTGATCTAATTAGTTATCAAGCCATCATTTAGGATTCAAAGCAGATGTCTGCCCTGCTGAGACACTAAACTCGCAGCAGGGAGCTTGGTTTGTTATTACGTTATCTTCTTTCAGTTTAGCCACCTAAACCTAAAGGCCCTTAACCCTAAACCTCGCCATGTGTTTTTCATCCACAATCGTGCATATGAGCGAATTGTCGGCTGATACAGACGTGCGATTGGGGGTTGTTGATTATCCGCTTGTCAATGAGGCCGCTCCCGGAATGCCAAACACCCCCACACTTCACGCCAAATGTTATGGCCACCCCGGAATGCCCATGCCCATTCTTCAAACTGGGACTGTCACGGAGAAACCATTAGGGTGTTGCTAGTAAGATAGACCTGGTGAATTTATCACTATTATAATACTGGAACACATGGTACTCAATGTTACTATAGATAAGACCTGGTGAATTTATCACTATTATAATACTGGAACACATGGTACTCAATGTTACTAGTAAGATAAGACCTGGTGAATTTATCATGTTATAATACTGGAACACATGGGTACTCAATGTTACTAGTAAGAAAGACCTGGTGAATTTATCACTATTTCATTGTTCCAGCCTACTCCATTGTTACAGCCTTCTCCATTGTTCCAGCCTACTCCATTGTTACAGCCTACTCCATTGTTCCAGTATCCACCTCCATTGTTCCAGCCTTCTCCAGTGTCCAGTATCCAGCTCCATAGCTCCATTGTTACAGCCTTCTCCATTGTTCCAGCCTACTCCATTGTTACAAAAGGCCTACTCCAGATTACAGCCTATTCCTTGTTTCAGTATCAGCTCCTCCATTGTTACAGCCTACTCCAGTATTACACTATTCCAGTTTCCAGTATCCAGCTCCTCCATTGTTACAGCCTACTCCAGTATTACAGCCTCTATTCCATTGTTCCAGTATCCAGCTCCCTCCATTGTTACAGCCTACTCCCAGTATTACAGCCTATTCCATTGTTCCAGTATCCAGCTCCTCCATTGTTACAGCCTACTCCAGTATTACAGCCTATTCCATTGTTCCAGTATCCAGCTCCTCCATTGTTACAGCCTACTCCAGTATTACAGCCTATTCCATTGTTCCAGTATCCAGCTCCTCCATTGTTACAGCCTACTCCAGTATTACAGCCTATTCCATTGTTCCAGTATCCAGCTCCTCCATTGTTACGCCTACTCCAGTATTACAGCCTATTCCATTGTTCCAGTATCCAGCTCCTCCATTGTTACAGCCTACTCCAGTATTACAGCCTATTCCATTGTTCCAGTATCCAGCTCCTCCATTGTTACAGCCTACTCCAGTATTACAGCCTATTCCATTGTTCCAGTATCCAGCTCCTCCATTGTTACAGCCTACTCCAGTATTACAGCCTATTCCATTGTTCCAGTATCCAGCTCCTCCATTGTTACAGCCTACTCCATTGTTCCAGTATCCAGCTCCTCCATTGTTATAGTCTATTCCATTGTTCCAGTATCCAGCTCCTCCATTGTTACAGCCCTCTCCATTGTTCCAGTATACATCTCCTCCATTGTTCCAGCCTACTCCATTGTTACAGAATCTAGCTTCAGTGTTGTGCCAGTATCCCACTGCTTCCTCCTTCATCCTACTAAAAGTGACTCTTCCCTGTACTCTATTCCTACAGAGTTAGGGTAGCGTTACAACTATTTGAGTTCTGTGATCAAAATAATCCGGGTTGGACTCGAAACTGTACTTCATCCCTACAGGGGAGTTACCCTATTCATTCAAAACCTAACCAGTAGGTTTATTCATTCATGCTCAGGTATTAGATAGCCAAGGAAATAAAACATCAGTAGCCTTGATTCAGCTATAGGATTTTAACATTTCTTATTGACAAACTATTTTGGCTACTTTCAGATAAACTGCAAACCTGATTGGTTCCAGATATTTGCCGATAGAGAAACGCTACAGGAAATTTTCAGCGAACAGCTTTTGCCATTCAACTGAAAGTAGCCTTACACACAAGATTTTACCCCAATAAAATTACCCCAGGAGATTCAGCATTATTGCAAAGAAAACCCCACCAAAAAGTGTATATTGGAAACCATCAACAATATATTTAACAAATGAATGCCTGGTGCACAGTCTTATAATGCTATGGATGCAGTTTGAGATTAATTCAAAGAGATGTCTCAGAGAGAGAGAGAGAGAGAGAGAGAGAGACAATGGCAAAGACATCTACCTTCAAGTCTAAGAGGAAATTTGGGGCAGCTTTCTGTTTATCTCAAATGTATTTTCCTACAGCAAATTGTTAGAGAAATGCTGGGCCCAGTTTTCCTATTATTTGCCACCTTTGGATAAAACCACAAGATTCAATTCTCCTTTAAACTGTTGTGAGTTTTCTAGCAGAGGCGTAACTAGAGGGGAGCAGGGGGAGCAACCGCAGGGGGGTCCACATGCAAAGGGGGTCCCATCTTCTTATTTATCCTATGACAGATATAGCCTCCTCCCAGAAAACCGCAGTGGGTGAAGCACGAATAGGGGACCCATCATAGTTTTGTTGGGGCGCCCAGTGATTCCTAGTTACGCCACTGTTTTATAGTAAGAGAAACCACAAGTTTTCAAAATCCCTATGTGTGGGAAAACATATAACAGCCTATGGGCTTGCCATCACACCCATTCTGTACGTATATAAAGTTCTGCTGTTATTATTTTTACTTGGGAAAGAGTGTTGACATTATTTCCTGTTTGAACTTAATAGTTTCAACAGTTTGCATTTCCTTTAGGCCTCACCGTGCATTAGTTCTTAATAGAACATGGGCACAATTCATTGGTGGGTTATGCCTACACCTATTTGTATATTTATACAAATACAGCAGCAGCCATATTAAATAATCTTTCATAGAACAATACTGCCATTGGCCAAAACCCGAATTTTTCACTACAATGGTTATTTTATGGCCAGTGGATTACATTTAGCCATCCACATAGCATCTGGTTTTATAGTGGATTTTTTAAAGATATTTCCCATCCCTCATTAATAAATCTTTATTGACAAAATAAAAATGTACTTAAAATTTTCTGTAATTGTATATTTTATACTTGTCAGTAGAGATGGGCGAACTTTCCGAAAGTTGGAAAACAATTCATTTTCTAACTTCTGAACTAGTAAAAGTTTGGAAGTTCGAAAACGAACCCTTTAAAGTCAATGGGGAGAAATAGTTTGAAAAGTTTAGATTGAATATAATTAAAATAACAATGGTAACTTACTGTAAATGGCTGTGGCACCTGGGAAATGGTCTGGGTAACATGTCAAAAATTATTTAAACACTATCTTCCACCACGATTGGGCATGCTACATTAGAGGGCTATGGCCAATTCAAGAGTTGCTGAACAAACATTCGAGGGTTATTGAACGATACATTTGAGGGTTACTGAAATCGAACGCTACCCTTGAGGATTACTGAAATTGAACGCTACATTCAAAATCATACATTCAAGGGTTACCAAAATCTAAGGCTACATTCAAGGGTTACCGAAATTAAAGGCTACATTCGAGGGTTACCGAAATTGAAGGCTACATTCGAGGGTTACTGAAATCAAAGGATATATTCGAGCGTTACCACCAAAATAGATACATTCAAATGTTACCAATTTAAGAATTTGATTATTATCAAATTTTTGATAATAATTTTTGATAATCAAAATTAAAAAAAAAAAAACAAACTAGTTTGTAGTTCGGATAGTTCGGAAGAGTTTGACTAAACTATTTAAGTTTGGGTCGAACTCGGGTTCGGTCCATCTGTAATTATCAGTAATTGATTACCTGCTCTCTGCTCCTGCATCACATCTTCGCTCCGTTCTGGACTTCAACTATTTCTGATGTGCTGGTACCTTTTGGTCTTGCCTACAGCCTCTTCTGATAGCATGCAGGTGGTTTCTTTCTTCCCTCTCCCAGCTGATGCTACTTTCGAGCAGTGTTCTGATTAGAGATGGACTAGAACTCGAACTCGAGTTTAATCCGAACTTTATAGTTCAAACAAACACAAACTTTTCGAACTATTCCGGATTTAGAACTATCCAAACTTTTCTCTAATCATCAAATTTTCAATTCATATCTAACTGATATCCCTTGACTTTAGCTCTCCATAACACTAGAAAAGCCTGGTGGAAACCATGGGCAGGTGTCACTAGCATCCTGGCAAATGGAGGCTTATTTATAGGTAGGACAGTGATGGAGATTGATGTATTGAGAGTGAAGAAGACACAGGATCGGGATACAGTATTACAGCTAGATTTGACAGAGCCGTACATGTAGAATTATTTTATTTTGGTCTGTGACATAACAGTTCACATGGTCTGTGACATAACAGTTCACATGGTCTGTGACATAGGTTCACATGGTCTGTGACGTAGGTTCACATGGTCTACAACATAGGTTCACATGATCTGTGACATAGGTTCACATGGTCTGCAACGTAGGTTCACATGGTCTGTGACATAGGTTTATATGGTCTCTGACATAACAGTTCACATGGTCTGTGACAAAAGTTCTCATGGTCTGTGACATAACAGTTCACATGGTCTGTGACATAGGCTCTCATGGTCTGTGACATAAGGGTTCAGATGGTCTGTGACAAAAGGGTTCACATGGTCTGCAACATAGGTTCACATGGTTTGTGACATAGGTTGACATGGTCTGCAACAAAGGTTGTCATGGTCTGTGTCATAGGTTCACATAGTCTGTGACATAGGGTTCACATGGTCTTTGACATAGATTCACATGGTCTGCAACATAGGTTGACATGATCTGTGACATAGGTTAACATGGCCTGTGACATAGGTTGACAAAGGTTGACATGGTCTGTGACATAGTTTCACATGGTCTGTGACAAAAGGGTTCACATGGCCTGCAACATAGGTTCACATAGTCTGTGACATAGGGTTCACGTGGTCTTTGACATAGATTCACATGGTCTGCAACATAGGTTGACATGGTCTGTTAAAATGGTCTGCAACACAGGTTCACATGGCTTGTGACATAGGTTCACATGGTCTGGAACATAGGTTCACATGGTCTGTGACAGGTTTAAATGGTCTGTGACATAGGTTGACATGGTCTGTGACAGGTTGAAATGGTCTGTGATATAGTTTGACATGGTCTGTGACATAGGCTGACATGGTCTGTGACATAATGGTTCATATGTTCTGTGACATAGCTGAGTGATTGTAAGGTTGTCACACCATTTGGGTATAATTTGGCACTGAACTGTGCCTATACTAAAGCTTTTCACAAATAATCCTTCACATCAGATTGTTAAAATGTTTTCAGTAGCCTCCATAGATGCTCTAAGCATGACGTGGTCACATAGCTTCCCTGCGTACCTCTGTCTGGAATACATTATCCTCTATACAATACACAAGGGCAGACATTACTAGTAATAACGTTGAAGATTAAATCTGAAGTCTTTTTCTTGAACCAGCACATCTGGCAGCCTGTCCTGAACACAAGGATGGAGAGAAATCAAGAACTTGCCAACAACCTCGCCACTTGCCAAGTTTTCCAGAATCACATTAACATTCAATAAGAGGGAGTAACACAGCAAACAGTGTGTTTCCTGCTGTGAAGATCCACCATTACCTGTACCTACTAGGGACTAATGAACTAGTGCTTATAAAGATGTACAGCTTGTCTTGGATACTAAAGGGATTCTTTGAGTTAACGTACTGTGGGGCTGATGCAAAAAGAGGAGCAAAAGTTTGCTTATTATTAATTTGCAGCAACCAACCAAATATTGGCTTTTAATTGGAGAACAGTTAGATAGCGTCCGATTGGTTGCTGCATATAAATAGCATGGCCAAACATTTGCACCTTTTATTGTATCAGCCCAATATATATTTAAATGTAGTTCTACATTTTACAAAGACACAAATATGTTGACATCATCTCCAGGAGCATCTCTAGGGAATTTGCCACCTGAGCCAAACTTTTTAATGCCGCCCCTATGTACCACTAGGTGCCATGAAGCGTGCCACTGCAACCAGAGTTAGGTGTGCATGGCTTCCAGGAATGGGTGTTGTTAAACATTTGGTCTTTTTAAACTTCACATGATGGCAGTATTTATATAGGTTTCAAAGCCTTTATTCTCTCTGTATCCTATTTAATTTATTGGTGACGTTGGTCTATAGGCGCTTCACACTGCAAAACCAGAGTCTTGCACTACACTGATGTTAGCTCAATAAATTTGAAACCGGTCTGTAGTTGGCGCTTTGGTTTTGCATTTAGCTTGTGGAATGCTATAAAAGTCTTTTTTTCAAGATATAGCTTTCCTAAAAGCCTCCATGGAAACATGGTAAATACCCATAAGTCTTTGTTCCTTATTTGCATAAACTTCCTCAAAAATACATTTATCCATACCATAATTCCTGTAGAATAAAATATATTTTTTTTCAAAAGATTTGAAAGCCTGCCACCACGTCAAGGTAGATTCTTAACCAAGCTGCCCTCATGCCCAGCTTACACAGATAGGTACATATAACATGCACTAATGCCTAGATCACACAGATAGGTATGTATAAGTTTCCCTAATGCCCAGATCACCCAAACTAAGTTGAAATTAGTTAGTCTGATCTTTATCAGGGGTGCTGCCCTGAGCAATTTGCTCATATTGCCTCATTAGAGAGACACCCCATATCATCTCCACTGCAACGTTACAATAAACCAACAACACATCTTATAAAAAAGCTTTTTGTGTCATTATTTTTAAATATAAACACTATTGTGAAGTAAATATTATTTGCCTGTCATTTTTCTTCATCATTGTTCATCCTAGGCTGTATTTCCCGTCATTGGTCACAGCAATGCTGGTGTAGAAAGTGCACAACAAAATTAAAAGCAAACTATACACCAAAACTTGACTTTCGTAAAATAAAATGTAAGGGGTGAGATTGTGTACGCCTAAATCCACCTCCTTCTTCTCTGCATTTGCAAAGTGCCAGCATATTGAACATTGCGGTCTTCTGTTTAGTTCAACCAAGCCTGTGTCTTGAATTCTCCCGTCCTACAGATAGTAGCATATTAGTATAGTTCTCCTTTATTTGTGCATTGGTTTGACATTTCTGCTGTCTATTTGGTTGTATATTACAGGCTGAACACCAAAAAAAACTTGAACAGGACACAACAGTAACAACTGCCTGGGCTAATATTTTATCAATCCGCTTTTGGTCTTATCATTTTCCTTAATGGAATAAGGGGGAGATGCAATAAATTTCCCTATCACAACTGACCTGCACTTACTGCGATGTAGTAACCACTTTGCGGCTGTTATTGCATCGTGTGAATGCGAGCGGTAAGTTGCAAACTTTTGCACAGATTTAAAGCCACAATTGAAAAGGCTTTAATTTTGGTGCAAAAAACGTGTGCAATTATCATCTCTAAATGTATTGCATTGCACTGAGCTATTTCCAAAAGGGTGCAAGCGATGCAAAATGAGTAAAAAAAACCCTCACTAACCCTATATTACATTAGTTAGCACAGGTTTTGCACTTATTTTTCCCCTTAGCACAGGATATTGCATCTCCCTGTAAGTGTCCTTCATCCTCTAATAGTACCAAGGGTGAGAACCAAAACCATCAGTTCCCCACCCCTGGATTTGCCCTAGGTGCTCATTACCATGCTGTCAAAATCCGTGTTCTCCAATAGGCCAATCTAGGGACAGTCCTGGATTGTGGGAGGGGGCAGGGCCAGACACGTACTACGGGACAGACTTTGAAAGAATTGTATCGGGCAACTAGGACAAACCAAGGGCTGAGAACCTAGCAGTTTATATTCTTACCCTGAGTAGGGGAAGGTGGGTGGTTGGAGGGTTGAGTAGGGGTGTTATAATTGGCCTTATAAACAGGCAGAAGGGTTTACAAAAAGATGCCTGGGTATGTACTGTGCATGTTATTGCCTTCCGAACCTTTTGTCAATATGTGTAATGGTTTACTGTAGTCAATAAACAATAAAACACGTGAAGGAAAATGTAATTCTTCACTTCATATTTGCAGAGAAATTTAGGTTGCATTGAAGTGCAGCCTGCACCCTGATTTACTATTATCTTAAAATGACATGCATGCGAATCAGCAACCTAGCCATTGACTTTTAAATAGAGCTGCTCAGGGAACAACAGGGTGAAATACAACCTAATACACTGGCAGCTTGGTCCGTTCATAAATCAACTTCACAGCATGAGACAAAGCAATGGTGGATGTTTCGGTATAGAAATGAAACGTCAAGCACATGTTACTTAAAAATGCATCAGCCACTGACACAAGACAGCAGAGTCCTCTTCTGATCAAACTGAGCCTGTGAATGATTTAATTTGTAGATTTGACAGTAAGTGTAAGCAGCATTGAATTGAATGGGGAAGACAAATAGGCAAGGAGAGTCTAAGGGGATGACGGCTGAATGGAATATGTAATGATTAGAGGGGCAAGATTGGAAACTGGATTATTTTGTAACTCAAACAACTTGAATTGATCTAATTAGTTATCAGAAGCCATCATTTAGGATTCAAAGCAGATGTCTGCCCTGCTGAGACACTAAACTCAGCAGCAGGGAGCTTGGTTTGTTATTACGTTATCTTCTTTCAGTTTAGCCACCTAAACCTAAAGGCCCTTACACCTAAACCTCGCCATGTGTTTTTCATCCAACAATCGTGCATATGAGCGAATTGTCGGCTGATACAGACGTGCGATTGGGGGTTGTTGATTATCCGCTTGTCAATGAGGCCGCTCCCGGAATGCCAAGACACCCCCAAACTTCACGCCAAATGTTATGGCCACCCCGGAATGCCCATGCCCATTCTTCAAACTGGGACTGTCACGGAGAAACCATTATGGTGTTGCTAGTAAGATAAGACCTGGTGAATTTATCACTATTATAATACTGGAACACATGGTACTCAATGTTACTAGTAAGATAAGACCTGGTGAATTTATCACTATTATAATACTGGAACACATGGGTACTCAATGTTACTAGTAAGATAAGACCTGGTTACTGGAACACATGGGTACTCAATGTTACTAGTAAGATAAGACCTGGTGAATTTATCACTGTTATAATACTGGAACACATGGGTACTCAATGTTACTAGTAAGATAAGACGGTGAATTTATCACTATTATAATACCGGAACACAGGGGTACTCAGTGTTACTAGTAAGATAAGACCAAGTGAATTTATCACTATTATAATACTGAAACACATAGGTACTGATTGTTACTAGTAAGATAAGACCGGTGAATTTATCACTATTATAATACTGGAACACATGGGTACTCAGTGTTAACACAGGGGTACTCAGTGTTTACTAGTAAGACAAGACCTAGTGAATTTATCACTATTATAATACTGGAACACATGGGTACTCAGTGTTACTAGTAAGATTAGACCTGGTGAATTTCTCACTATTATAATACTGGAACACATGGGTACTTAATGTTACTAGTAAGATATGGCCTGGTGAATTCAAAGGGTATGTCCACCCACCCCACACACAAACGTTTGGTACTATACTAACTGCCCCCAAAAGCTTCCCTGCCTTTTCTGAGCACTGAAGCTGTAGAACGGGCCAGACGGACCGGCTGCAGAGCCTGTAATTGGCTGAGACATCACATTGGCTGAGACATGATGTCTCAGCCAATCACAGGTGCGGCTGCTGACTATTACCCACACGACCGCAGGGGGGATCCGGGGGCATAAGGGGCCCATTACTAGTACTCAGCATTACTAGTTATATTTAAATGTGTACATTGAGAAAATGAATTGCTATGGTAAAAAGGCATGTCTACTAGATACATTACATGAGCCCCCAAACTGTAATTTGCTGCTTGTAAACCAAGTCACAATGTTACAAACTTTTATTAAAAGGCGACTTGTGGGTGTAAATTTTATGACCCAAAAGTTGCCAATGGGAGAAATTAAAAACATCACAGAAATTATTGTTGCTAATAAATTATTTCCGGTCGGATCGCCTATTAAAAATGACTAATAAATAGTTGTCTTTTCCAACTTGAATTTTCACAAATATTAGAGGAATCAGTTACAATGTGTGAAATGAGGTTTAAGGTTCAAAGCAAAGGCACATCTTTTAGTGCAATCGCTTACCTACCGCTGTGATTAATTATCGTAAGGTCGGGGTACCCATTCCAAGCAGAAATGTAGTCATGTTGACTACATAAGCCTATATAATATATATCAAAAATGTCTCCAGATCTCATCATTAATCTTAGGCTGAGTACTAGTAATGGGCCCATGTGATATTTCAACTGACGTGTATCGGTCAGTCAGCCAGAAATATCTCATGGTGTGTGGGTGGCCGCGATCAAGCTTTTAGTTGGTCGGTTGCGCAAACTGTTGGCCGAGCCCACTATTGCCGCGACTGACAGTCATTTCACGCAACTGAGCGCTTGGTCCGGAAAAAATAGCGCCCTGTGTGTACCCAGCATTAGAATGCATGTGTAACTGATTGACTTTAATACCATTACCAATACAATTAGGGGATATTATAAAGGGTTAACTTGCTATTGACTAAAATAAACATTTTGACCATTTGTGCTTAATTGACTGGTTTATCACAGTCAATGTAATTTTAGTGTGTATGCCAAACCACTCACGTCAGCCTCTTCTTGTGTTTAGTTTAGTTGTGTTTCAGTTTTAATGTGGTGGATTATGATGGATATAAATATTGTTTGAATAATTTGATTATTTTAACCACTTCTCTACCCAGTGTTCAACATGGCCATGGAGTTATATTAAATTATTAAATGTACAAAAGGCCATCATATGCATGTTGGTTTATAGGGTTAAGTAATAGGTTTAACTAATGTAATAATATGAGCTTTAAAATGACCCCTTGTACGGAGGCTCATCCCCCACCATGCCCTGCCTCCTTCTGTAACATAGGCACATGCATACCTACGTTAGAGATGGGAGAAGAGTCCGACCCTTGGGAAGGTGTGGGAGAGCTATCAGTAGTGCTATTAGAGGCTCTTTGACAGTTTATCACTAGAGATGGCCGAACTTTCCAAAGTTCAGTCCATTTTCAAACTTTCGAACTATATGGAAAGTTCGAAAACGGACATGGGAGTCAAGTAGTTCGAAAAGTTCTAATGAAATACAAATAAAATATCAATGGTAACTTAATGTAAATGGCTGTGGGACCTGGGAAATGGTCTGGGGAACATGTTCATCAACTCGCGCTATTTTCATGCTCTTGTGTACATGTACATGTACATTTTACTCGTGGATTCAATGCTCGTGTATAGGTTTTAATTGACATTTTACTTGCAGATTCGATGCTCGCGTATAGGCTTTAATGGACACTTCACTCGCGGATTCGATGCTCGCGCCTAGATATAATGGACATTTTACCCGCGGATTCGATGCTCGCGTATAGGCTTTAATTGACATTTTACTTGCGGATTCAATGCTCGCGCCTAGATACCATGGACATTTTACCCGCAGATTCGATGCTTGCGTATAGGCTTTAATGGACACTTTACCCGCAGATTCGATGCTTGCGTATAGGTTTTAATGGACACTTTATTCACAGATTCGATGTTCGCGCCTAGATACCATGGACATTTTACCCGCGGATTCGATGTTCGCGCCTAGATACCATGGACATTTTACCCGCGGATTCGATGCTCGCGTATAGGTTTTAATGGACACTTTACTCACAGATTCGATGCTCGCGCCTAGATACCATGGACATTTTACCCGCGGATTCGATGCTCGCGTATAGGTTTTAATGGACCCTTTACTCACAGATTCGATGCTAGTGTATAGGTTTTAATGGACATTTAACTTGTGGATTCGATGTTCGCGCCTAGATACCATTGAAACTTTACTCGCGGATTTGATGATCGCGTATAGGTTTTAATGGACATTTTACTCGCATATTCGAACTGTCGAACTTTCGGTATTTATCGAAAGTCCCAAAATATCGAAAATCCGGTTCCGGGATAGTTCAAGAAGTCCGAATTTGTTTGAATTTGAATAGTTTGTCTCGAACTCGGGTTTGAGTTCTAGTCCATCTCTACTTATCACTTGTGTTACATTGCAGAAGGTAGGTAAGAGGATTTCATCCCACCCCCTGCAGTTGTTGTTTTGGCCATGTATGTATGCCCAATACCGACCATATACTATTATTATATATTATATCCTGATACTGTACAAAGGGTTGCCTGTGTGGGGGTGATCGTACAATGATTGGTGCAATTTTTCTGTGACTAGAATCTATTGCACAACATTGAGATCATATGATCAGTATCATTCTGTGTATTAAGAAACATGTCTTTAAGCAAAATACCAATAAAAGTCTGGGTCTGGTGGGATTGGCTTTTTAATGGGTGCTGAAAAACATTTGCTTTAAGATCTGATCTGTCGCCTCCCCTACACTTTAGGATACGGAAACAATAGTTGCTACTGGCCAACCGATTGTTCTTACTATACAAGATGGTGTCTAGGAAATACAGAAATGTACATCATCACCCACCCATCCCCACTCAGGCCAATTGCCTCTAGATACCATGTAAATTTACTGTGACTGTCATGCATTTGTTTAGCTTAGCATATGCTCCTTTGAACTCATCAATCAATTTACTTGTGTAGTGAAGGCCTTGACCAGGATGAATAGAAAGTGTACGGGCATTTGAACCCTATGTGAAAATTGAGAAGTAGGGTTAAAAAGATATCTGAGCAGGACATTAGGACAGGAGACAGATGAACAGAACAGACCTGTCGCTGGAACGCATGCTCTACTTCAAGCATTAGGTATTAAAGGATGAAATATCTCTAAGTAACAATTCATCTGTAACTGGAAAGGCCAAAGAACTGATGACATTTGGCTGAGATGTGCATTCTGGATGCCTGTTTGATGAATGCTTAAGTGAACAAGGCATGTGGGTAAAAGTGATTAATCACTATTCATATTATATGAGCTATATCAAGGGTGCACATCTCATATTTACAAGGGCTGTTGACAGGCCAGGCATTCAGGGCAGTGCACAGCTAAACAGCCTGCTTAGTCATGTGGAAAACACAGTTAATTTGTGCTGCTTACATATTAATTCAGAAATGACAAAACTCTGGTCAGTCTTTGATCCCGAAGGACAAGCTCTGTTTTCCCTCAGCAATACATTATTTTCTAGCATTAATCAACAATTGCTTATAGATTTGTTTTAATATACAGAAACTGTTTTAAAAAATTGTGTTAAAAGGACTATTTCTATTTATTCAGGGACAAATGTCATAGAATTGGTGTTAGATGAGATTAGGTAATACATGTGCAAAATGTACAAAGGGTGGAAAAACCACAGCCCTATTGCATGATGGGTGCCCATTGCCTTGTTAATGATCAAGCCATCATGAATACAAATGTAAGAACTTTGGGCATTAGGTATGTTTTTTCTTAGCTTTAATGTTTAGCCAGTTACACGATCCACAATGCAAAGTAAAGGCAAAATTGGACACCACAATGGAATCTTTCTTTCTCCATCTAACTAGAGTATTTGATGGCATGAAAGATGTTACATGTTTGGGGAAATGACCAAGTCACATTATAAATTAAATACAGGTGAATGACCAAAAGTAGAAATAACGAATGGGATGTAGGTAGCAGCTATAGTAAATATGATGCAATTAAAAAGCCACTATTGCATTTCACATTAAATTTAAATATAATAAACAACTGTGGAGATTCAGGGGAGCCATGTTAACATTGTAATATACTCCAGTGTAGTTGTTTTTACTCTCTGTGCCCTGGTTATCTTGTATAAAGAGGTAGAGATTTATGGGAATATTCACCATTAAAACAAAAAACTGGTCAATTGTCAGTTACCTGCCCCCAAACCCCAACTGATGTATTATACACTTTATTACCTGCACTACTAAACAGATATTTAAGGATTGTGATTATAAGCTGGTCCCTCCCTTCATGCAGTCAATCAAGACTGATTACATCCCAACCAATACTGAGCGCTGTTTTACCTGCTGCCTTCTCTGCACATGTTCAAGCTTATAAAAAGCTCTTGGAGCAGAGGGAGGAAGCAGATACCTTTGCCAGAAAGGAATAGAACTTATCATTAAATAATTTCTTACCAATGCATGTAATAAACTGGGAAAAATAGCAGTTGAGGTTGCAGGCAAGTCACTAGTTTTTTGTTTTAAGGGTCGACATGCCCTTTAAGCTTTTAAAATACTATTATTCCTCTTTACAAGGCACTGGAATGGCTTCATTTACAATGTGCAGTAGAGTTTTGGAATCCTGCATACAAAAAGGACATTAGAGGTTTCAGAGGAGGAAAACTAATTTAATCAGGGGAATGAAGAATCTTGACTTTAAAGACTAAAGGTGGCCATACATATACCCAATATTACTTACCCGACCACGCAACCGCTTCTACCGATCTTCTATGCGACCGACATGCGATCACAAAATGAATGGGATTTTGCGATCGCATGTCGGTCGCATAGAAGATCGGGAGAAGCGGTTCCGGCAGGATCGGACGAACGTCTTGTGAGCGCATGGTCAGGTAAGTAATATTGGGTAAATGTATGGCTGGCCACCTTAACTCTGCTTCTTCCATTGCATGTCTTCCTATAGGCCAGAGTGAGGGGACGGACGGGGCCTCACTGGACTGGCAAGCACAACCCCCCAGGGACTACTAGCACAATGGGTACATCAAAATGGAGGGGGTGGTTTGGGGGTTTCATTGCCCTTTACATAACTAGGCACCCATTGTATACAGGACACATATAAAGGAATGCAAGTCACATTATTTTGCATTCAAACAAATAAATGCTTTTTTGTGTAGATTCATAATACTAATTTTGTCTATTTTGTAAGTACACCAGCAGCATTAACCAGGGGAGCTTCCTTGTTGGACCTTAGCTATTAAGTGATCTCACACTCTTTTTATCCTATAAAAGGGAATACTCCTGAGAATTAACAGGTAATGTGGACGAGAACTTGGTAAGTGGAAGAATAATTGTGATTTGGGTCTGTTTAGAAGAAGGGATGTGAGAATCCTCCGGGTTTCGTCCCACTGGAAGGTTCTCGGAATGGACCCAGGTTTGATGCTGCATCAAAATTACACAGCATCAAAATTACACAATTTTAATGTTAAAACCTAATTTCAATGCTAAAAGTTCCAGCAGTTCTGTGGTACTAGTGTCAACCAAAGAAATTGTGAAATTAAAACTGCCACATTCCTAAAATGTGGAGAAAAACACACATATGGTAAATGTGTAAAATTAATAAATCATGAAATAAATGATAAATTCATAAATAAGACTGGAAAAGGGAAATATTACATGTACAATTATATATACAAATAATGTTTTCAGAATATGGACCCTGCAAACTGGACTGTTCTTTTAGCAATAGTACTTGAAGTTTAGTGCCTAATTCTGGTTTCAAAATTAACCTGGTTTCGATTAAAGACGGGATCTGGGTCCACATCGGACACGGAACCCCTTGGTTCCAAAATCTGAGTGTTCCGTATCCTTGAAAATACAATCAGAAACTCAAAATTAATTTCCGATCAAATTTTTCAGGATTATCGAACAATCAAGTCTATTTTTTTTAAAATAGCCACGAACGTTTGATAATGATCAAAAATGGGCTCCGAAGTCCCGAAAGTATGTTCCGTTTTCGGATCTTCTGGATTTTCCCGAGATACCTAAATCCGAAAACAGAACAAAACTTGGTAGTTTCGTTAATCTCTAATTTCGATTCGGAATTGCCAGTTTTGAAAATCTGCAGAAAATTTCAAAACTCACAACTTTTCATCAAAAATTTTTTAAAATTTAAATGGGAAAATCAAAAATTACATTAGAAAATGTCTATCAAAAAATTGAAAATTCTTAAAAAATGCTATAGAATACTCAATTTTAAAAGTTCCGATTTAATTGGGTTTGAATTTAATTTTTAAAACTTCAATAGGTGAAACCGCTGTCAGAATGAAATTGGAGTTGGAGAAATTGGATTTAAAGGGCATGTTCAGTCCCTAAACAAAATTTTAACCACACAATCTGGACCCCCAAAACCATATTTTTTAAATACTTTGGGGAGCTCTTTGTGAACTCACGCAGCCATAAAGCAGACAGCTCATGTGGCCGTTGTAAGTTGTTGGCTGTTCTCAGTTGCTTAACTAGAAAACACTGGGGCCCCCTGCAAAAATTATGATGGGGCCCTTATCCGTGCTTCATCTACAGTGGTTTCATAGGAAGAGGTTTTATCTTTCATGGGAAAAAAGCCCTATGGTTGCTCCCCCTGTTCCCCTGGTAGTTATGCCCCTGGCTGTTATGTCCTCATCATGGCCTTGACTGATGGCTAGCACCCAGTAGTAGAAGTTGCAACTGGCAAGAGTAAATTTTTTTGGTGGGTTCTAGATTGTGTGTCTACATTTTTGTTAGGGGGGTGAACAAGTTATTTAAACAAAGCTTAACTTTGTATTGGTTGGTTGGTGCTATTTCCAAGATTGTATGAAAAATAGGGCAGACCCCCCCCCCCCCCCAAAAAAAAAATACTGAAAACCCCACACCAAACCCATCTAGTAGCTTGGGTTTTCATTTGGGCGATAGTGCCCTTTTCAGCACCTCCATAGTTTTTAGATTTTACACATCCTTGGCATAAAACTATAACTTTTACTATACAAATTTTATTGATGCTACAGTGCTTTATTCTTATTTATATATTTTCTTTTCTGCAACTTTACCTGCAACTGTAACTTTATCGTTTTTCCATTTACTTTTTTCATTATCTGTTCTTCTGTCTTACAACCCCCAGATAAATCAGCAAACAGGAATTAAAACCGCAACTAAGTTTTCAAATCTTGGTTAACATATATCAGGGATCCTGTTATTAATGTTTGCTACTGAGTATCACAAGATATCTGACACAAGCTAGTTCTGGGAATATAACCTGCTCATATATCATATGATTACCTCTTTATATAAATTCAGATCTGATCCAGGAAGGGAATTGGATATAGCGATCATTATAGGACCATAAAATGTCTTTGATGTTTAAATGACATATTCATAGTCAGGAAGTTTAGTGGTAGATTTTCTTTTTTATGATGTTGACCTTGCAAATGGAAATATAATTACATATGGAATCATTAATACTGTAAGTACTGTTTTCAGCTAGATGTAAGTACTAGATTTTCATATATATCTATAAAAACACACATTGTACAGTTAACCTTGGTCATAAGAGATCTAATGAAATAATTCTCCCTTGTACAATATTACAGGGTTTATATATAGGGTGTATATTTAAATAACTAGGGCACAGGAATATATTTCTTCTATTTCATTATCCAGAGACCCTAGAAACTGTCATAAAATCCCTGACCTGCATGAAGGAGATGTCATCGATTTTATCAACCCTGTGGGGGTCCCACAAGGCTCAGCACTTGGTCCTCTTCCTCCATTTCCACCTATGGCCTTGGACAACTCATTAGCTCATTTGGATTTCAGTATCACCTGTTTGTGGATGATACCCAAATTTACATCTCTGCCCCAGATCTCCCTACACTGACATCCCAGGTCCCTAACTGCCTAAGTTCCATCTCTGCCTATATGTCTTCCCGCTTCCTCAAACTAAACATGGAAAAGACCAAACTTGTAATTCCCCCACCCTCACGATCTGTTCCCCTCGCACTATTAAATTAAATAAGAGAGAATTAGGCTTTGCATCTCCCCTTCAGTAGCTTGTGGAATGATGTCAAAACCTTTTATTAAGTGAAGCATTTTGTGGGGCTACCGTGGAAACATGGAAATTACCCATTAGTCTCACTATTAATATTAGCAACACACCTATATCGCCATCTCCTTATGTCTCCTCATGTTGCCTGGGAATAATGATAGATTAAAGCCTCGTACACACGTGCAATCACGGGTCCCGACCCACGACGCATGATGCATCCGATCGTTCGTTTCGGGCGATAAGCGGCCCTTGTATGGGCCCTTTATTGGCCTAAATGGCGGGTAGTTAGGTGATCCGACTGATCGGTCGGGCAACGATCCCCGACCGAACGACCACTTCGGACGATAAAGAGCCCATACACAAGCCAGTTATCGTCCGAAATGAACGTTCGTACACATCGTGCATCACGGGTCGGGATACGCGATCACACGTGTGTACGAACATTAAGATCTTTCCTTCAAACCCCATGTCAACACGCTTATCAACTCCTGTTGGCTCCAACTCAAAAACATCTCCCACATTCATCCCTTCCTCTCGAACGAAGCTACAGAAATTCTAGTCCATGCCCTAATCATATCCCAGGTAGACTACTGCAACACACTCCTGTGTGGTTTACCAAACAACTGCCTGACATCCCTTTAATCCATTCTAAACTCTGCTGCCTGGCTCATTCATTTCTCTTCTCTTTTCTGTAATGCCTCTCCTCTCTGTCAGTCCCTCCACTGGCTGCCCATTATACAGGATAAGAATCCAGTTCAAACTGCTTACCCTTTCCTATAAAGCACTATCCAACATAGCCCCTCCATATATCTCAGACACAAACTCTGCTCTGCTGATGATATCCTCCTCTCATCCAGCCTTGTCACCTCTTCCCATGCCCCCATGCCTTTGTTTGTGCTGCCCCTCTGCTTTGGAACTCCCTTCTTCCATCACTTACCATCCCTTAATATCTTTAAATGTATAATATGTATAACCCTGTATGTAATGTATGACTGCATAATTTTAAAGCGCCACGGAAGATGTTGATGCTATATAAATCCATAATAATAATAATAATAAATAACTTCAGTGGAAAGGAAAGAACCAATTAGATAGATTTACTGAGAGGTGCAATGTCCGTTTAATGATCGCGCATCACGCTAAATGGAAACTGTTACATCTGACTTTAATTAATTCCGTAAAATCAAATACCAGCAGGACCAGCCATGCGTCCATTTGCAACACTTCAAGGGGGAGGAGGAGACAGTGGGTGGTAAGGTTCGGCCTTCGGTTGGTGACAGTTTGTCACTTCCTCAGAGGCCAAGAGATGCAATCGATATTTCCTGCCCCAAATATTTAGATGCAAAAATAATTATTTTTTATGTGTGTTTAAGGTCTGGTAAACATGGATCAATTATGGCCTAATGAATACTGATGTCCAACTGAACTTAACAATAAATCTGCAAAACAAATCTTACCAATATTGCAATATGATCAACCAAAATATTGCACAGGCCGATTGCTTGGGTTGAAATATCTTCCCATGCATTAAGAAAATCAGGCGAACCTCCCAATTTTGATTTATAGTGGTATTTATATATATATGGTTTGCAGTGTGAAGACACATTTTCCAATACTGTGAATAAAATGCAAACTACATCTTAAACCCATCCTAACCCCTGACACATTGTTACTAATGGGATAGAAAAGGGTTTTCAGCATTGCGGCTCTTGATGCATTTTCCTGATAGTAACTAAACCATTGACCATCTGCAAACTTACAATTTTATGGTTTGCTGCTTTTTCATTTTCAAATAATTGTTATTATATTGGCAGGGTTGCCCAGAAGTGATAAAACAGATAATATTATCAAGCACTGCTCTCACAGGGATATTTCCTGCATTTGTGAAGGTTCTCATCCATCCAGGTCATGGTATATCTGTTGTATTCAGTTAGATCAACTGAAGATTAGTTCTTAAAGACGTTTTGCTAATCAACCGTCTGGACACCTCTCCTAACCAATCCTGTTTCCTTGCCAAGATTGTAATGTCAACATCCTCGTTAAAGGAACAGGATTGTTTAAAGAGAGGTCTCAAGAAGCCCATGTATGTTAAAAAAAATGCTGTTTTGACACATTACCTTGGGTTGTTTCGATAACAGCTCTTAGCCACAATGCAATCACACCTTGCATTCAGAATGTCCCTAACACCTGGATGTGCTAATTGGGACATTCCAGGGTACATAATTGCCACAGATTCTTGTACAAATCATTCTGAAATGAGAAAGACAGTCGGATGACTAGCGAAATGTCTTAGAACTAAACTTCAAGTCCAGTTGATCTAATTAAATACCACAGATATAAGTTAACCCTTTATAAATGGGAATCTTAGTTCCAGTGGTAGAATAAATGTGCTTAGGGCACTGGCACCCCTGTAAATTTGAGTTTGAGCAATGGTTGCCTTTGAAGCCATTCTGCTTTGTGCATCACTGCAGCTGGATTTATTTCAGGGCTCTTTCATTGGCTCTGTAAGTCTAGTTTTAGTCAATTAGCCTCATTTACAGGGAGGTGCTGGGCGCTCTTCCAGAGTTAAAGTCACGCTAACCAATATTAAATATTCATCTTAGCGCCTGCTGCATGGCTTTACAAAAGACGGCTGCGCAGCTGGTGTTTGCAATTTAATATTGCGCTTGTGCTAATCTTTTAAAATCACGATGTGGGTAAATCTCAGCATTAGAACCTACATTTTTAGCATCATTATAACACCCTTTCTCCCCTGAAACTTATTGGCGGAGATTTACCCACAGCCGCTATTGCTCCGGGTAAACCTCCCATCTGCAATATAATATCACATTTGCAGCTATGGGGAGAAAGGTTGTTATAACAATGCTAAAAACGTAGGTTCTAATGCTAATGCCGGGATGTCCAACATGCAGCTCTAGGGTTTCCAGATCAGTGACAGAGTACAGCCACAGGGAATGCAGTTTGCAGTTTGTGAACAACTCCTATACAATGTCCTATACCTACCTATGCCTGTCACTGAACAATGTGTTTGGTATCAAACATAGGCACTAGACAAACAGATTTAATCAAACCAAAATACAGATAGATCATCACTTAAGCTAGGTACACACACTAGCGATAAAGCCCTGAGGCGGCCGGATCCGACTGTACCGGTGCTTTATCGCTAGTGTGTGTAGCGGCTTCCCCGAACAAATCGCTCGGGAAAAAACGGAAATTTCCCTCGCCCGCAGTAGTCTCTCTGTAGGGGAGTCGAGGGAAACATGCTGTGTATAGGTACAGTAGAACAATCGGGACTGCGTGTTCTCTGATCTTTGAAGAATGACAGACGGGATCTTGCAGATCCCGTCTGTCATCTTTCAAAAATCTTTCCTTTGTGTACCCAGCTTTTGATTGTGAGCTCTAGGCACAAACCTAAATCATATTTCTATGTATATGACTTGTGTTTGTAATATTTAATATGAACTCTGGTGATTTCTTTCCAACTTTGTATTATAATATATTTTAATAATGTGCAGTACTGCATACATTAGTAAGGCTTAAATAATAAATATATACATACACCCCATTATTTGTTTCCAGGCAAGTGCAAAGAAGGTTTTCAATGAGGCAGAGCTACAACAAGTGCTATTCATTTGCAGCATCCAATCAGATTATGCCATTTTACCGACCTACTACAAAAACATTCCATAGCATCTCATTGGTTGTTGCATTTTAATATCCTAGGCTTATTAAATAAGCTCAGTGTTCTGCAAGCTTGCTTCATCTCTGATTCTGATCATCGGGCAAACACAATACAACGCCTGTAACCGTAATTACCATATTGCACAATAAGATACTAAAGTGGAATGTAAGGTAGAAATAATAGAATAGTTTAGGATTAAAATGACAGTAGAATTTGCACGGCGTTTGACTATATCCACTTCATTTAGCGGAATGAAAGGCTTGACCGGGGAGTTCAGATTGAAGCGGTAAGAGTAGTGGCAGCAGAAAATGAAAAGCAAATTAAACACAGAGACAGTTAAGTAAATCAGCGAGTTTAATTGTTGCCAGTGTCACGCCGGGGATTAAATAAAGTTTCTTTCCTTGCAGGTGAAGAAGGTTCAGACAGGGTCATTCTGTGCTATTCCGGTGTTAATCCCCATTACAAGTCCTGGATTCATTTATCTGTTCAGTCTGCCTTCCAACAGAAAAATAATTTGCATAATTCTTTCTGTGACTTTCCAGCAATACGGCTGCATTAATCTTAATATAACAAGTAGGGAGTTGTTGTGCTGTAAGGAGGTAATTTATTAAAGGGAATCGCTGTCAAAGCACCGAATTGGATTCTATTTAATCGAATATGATGGTAACATTTTTAAAAGCAAATGGCGCCTGATCCTGATCCTGAGACATAAAATTTCCCATCATGCAGGATTTTGTGCATTTCATGGTTTTTCTCCTTCATGCACTGCATTCAACATACGGAATTTGCATCAAAGGTATAGGTGCAAAACCAGAAATGTATAATGTACTACTGTAAGTCTGTACATTATAGGGTATACTGTAGATACATTATTTATCTGTGCTATGGACAGTACCTAGCACCTAAAGGTGAGTACACACATTATCGTTAAAGTGAGTAGCGCATTTCCGAGCCGTCCTGAGGTCGGCAAACATTCACCATCGGCCTCGTAATCACTCAGACGTGCCCCCAAAATTTCCCGCAGTTGTCTCTCTCTCTCTCTCTCTCTGATAGATTCTTAGATTCTGTCCGTCATCTTTTAAAGGTCTGTAATGTGTTTACCCAGCTTAAGCCAATAACAAAAGACTAAGGGCTTATGGAGCCCTTAAATACATCATTCTGTATGTACAGCGATTTAATCATGTGTGCATCATTTGATGATCTTTCTGTTCTTTTATTCCTAAAGGCTATGGCCACACTGCAACAAGCGGAAAAAGCAAAATTGCAAAGCACATTTCACATGTGTAAACATGCGTGTGCACTGCGATTTTCTCAATATTCTTTAGCGGAGCACATGCAATCTGCACAATTGTGATCACATGCGCCCTTGATAACAGATTAGAGTGCAATGCAAACAGTGTAGCCTGCCACATTGCTATGTACTGGCATGCATTGTGATTGGAAGAGAGCGAACTTAGGGTCAGTGTGGCTTAGCCCTAATGGTTATACTGGAAAATGTATTTGACTGAGATTTGGCTCTTACGATTAGTATTCCTCTGTGTGTAGCCTCTTTATAGATTGTGGTTGAGGTTACAATATAGAAATGATTAGTCAGAGTTTATTTCAATTAAGCTCCTGGTCCTGATAAAATCTGTCCATCCCCGAGTCCTCATGGAGCTAAATTCACTTTTAATCTAGGCGATTGTTCCTTATCTTCTTAGATTCACTTTTCCAAAGATGTGCCTCTGGATTGGAAAAGGGCTGATAAAATACCAAGATTCAAATGGGGCAATCACAGCCTGGTAATTATAGACATTTAACCATATTCTTAATTAAGGACTGAATTTACCAACGGGATTGGCCCTTTAGCACTGTTGTGTACCGCCGACCTGAGTTTTCCCGAGGACTGATGAACATTTACCGTCACCATCAGGATTGCTCGGAACTGCCCGAAAATTTCCCTCACCCATGGTCACGGCTGAAGGAAATGTGCACTCCCAAGGATTCTCCCTATGCTCAGGAATCTTGCAGATTCTGTCTGTCATCCTTTCAAGATCTGGACTGTGTGTACCCAGGTTTGTACAAGGAATTGGTTAATAGATTGTGTACAGAGAATAGTTCTCAATGCTTTATCAATAAGTACTAAAGTGTTGTGCAACAGGGTTCTATTTATTGGGTCACTTTATAAATTATTTAGAAGGGGGTATGTACAGGTGTAATCTGTGTTTTCTGGTGACACAAAACTATGTGGGGCATTCAAACTATGTGGGGCACTAAAATGTCAGATAAAATTCAATGTTGTTTTGGCTCCCTCTACAAGTAGTAAAGTTCCCATAGATGTGGTAATGGTGGGTTCATTGGATTGTTTTATGAGAGGGTTGGATGAATTGGTAAAATAAAAGAATATTAAAAGTTAGTGGTAATTCAGAAAGTTTTTATTGATCCTTTCCAATTGCTATTTGTAAAGGAAAGACAAAAATTCCTTGTGTATGTCGGTAGTAAATAAGATACGGGCTCAATTTGCTTTCTGAAAACTACAGTGGAAATTGTTTAGAACGCTGAACACATTTAATGACGATACCATGGAATTGTATATAGAATTGGATAATGACACGATATATACACGGAGGAATCCCAAACTTGTTTTCAATTCAGAATTTACGGTTTTGAAAATCCACGTATCCAAAGGATTTTTTTTACATTTTCTAAACTCTTAACATTTTATTGAAAAATCGAATTTTCAAAATTTTTTCAAAATTGCATTCGTAAATTTAAAATTCCTACTGAAAATTGCAATTGAATTCCTCAGAACCACTGTCTGGAACAAAACTCGACAGTTTCGTTCAACTTTAGTGCTTAATGCCACAAAAATCCACTAACCCATTTTTAAAACAACTTTATGTAAGTCAAATCTTATAAAGTATAAAAACTCTAAAGCACTTCACAACCTTTAACCTTCCTCATAAGGGTCGTGCCATTTCCTCCAACTGCCATAGCTCTTCCCAGTAATACAAGCAGGAAATATTGCACATGTGATGGATTGAGTGGCCATAACAGGCATGACGAAGTCATAGACCAGCAGACCTTTCCTTTTTCATGGAGATAATATTTCATGATATCTTTAAGAGAAGGTAATTAGTAATTTGTGATGAACTATTCTACATGGGTATATTGTTTCTCTGTTCTCTAAATAATGTTGCCTGGAGCCATTTGAAAATGACTTAGTGGGAAAAAAATATAATTACTCTTTGTAACTAATGACTGTGCCAAAAGTTGAAAATCACCAAAGCGCTTACGTTAAATAAGATCATTAAGCTTTGAGCTGCATCAAACCAATGGACTTGGAACTTCTATGTTCCTTCTAAACTTTGTAAAACAGGATGAATAATGACTCACCCACACACCTCTCCGACTACCATAATCATTCACATTGTACCTGCAGCAACATATTAACAGGGCTCAGTTAATGTGTTAGGACTGTTTTGTTCAGGTGAGATACATGAAGCTAGTAGAAAAATTCAACCCATAAAAGTAGTAAGGAGCTATGTAGGGTTTCCAAACCATCTGCTGATTGTAGGACACTAATTAATGTAATTAGCAAGGCTGCACTGATTGCATTTAAACTGCATTAGGGCTAGGCCACACATTTGAGCGGTTTTACTGCATTCGCGCTTACGTTTGCACATGTGATTTTTTCTGAATATAGGGTGCGGCGTTTTAGGGTGCGATGTGATTGCGCATCTGTGTGCGATTCCGTGTGCACTTATACTTCTTATTTAGGGTTTCCAGATCAGTAAAAATCAGAGGACGCCCATTTAAAACACACATAGAAAGACTGAGTCAGCAGTAAGGCTGAGGCCACACTGAAGCACTCTCAAGCGTACCGGAAACAGGTATGCAAGCAAGCAATGTTGCGCAATCAGAGAGCATGCAATTATGCAAAAAAAAGCGAATTGCATGTGCTCGGATTAACGGAGCGCACGCCAACGCATGCAAGCGAACTAGTGTGGCCACATCAATTGGCCACACTAGTGTCTGCTTTTAAAAGCGCGATCAGATCACACTTGAGGCTGGGTACATACAGTTTAACCCTGTCCCAATATACTCTTCACATACTGATCGATAAACCAATTACAGTCTGTCAGATGGGAATTAAAGCTGTACTGCTATTATTGTATGTATGTATTTTATTTCTTATATAGGGCTACATATTCCACAGCGCTTTACAATTATTTACTTTCACATCAGGCCCTGCCCTGAAGAGCTTATAATCTAATCACTTTATGTACACATACAACCTATCAGTATGTCTTTATGATTGTGGGGGAAACCTGAGTGCCCGGAGGAAACCCACGCAAGCACAAGGAGAACATACAAAATCCTTGCAGATGTGTCCAAGGGTGGAATGGAACTCAGGACCTCAGTGGTGCAAGGCATCAGAGCTAACCACTGAGCAAC
The DNA here is from genome assembly GCA_019447015.1 of Hymenochirus boettgeri. Lineage (NCBI taxonomy): Eukaryota > Metazoa > Chordata > Amphibia > Anura > Pipidae > Hymenochirus > Hymenochirus boettgeri. The sequence goes on along the minus strand of CM033475.1, from coordinate 48,710,242 downwards.
CATGCTGCCCATTATTATGCATGGCCAATCACAATCAGCGGAAAATTACCAAAATGTTCAATCCCTGTTGACCGAAATATCCCACCAGGTGGTTGTTCAGGATCATTCTGTGTGATTTTGCACCTTTTATTGCATCCACATATTGCAGCCATGTAAAGTTTCAGAACAGTAATGTAATGGGTGAACATGTACAGTATAAAGGAAGTTAACGAAAAATTAGCTGCAAAGGCAATAGAGCTAAACTGCAAGGTTTATCTGTTACCCTAACTGCATTATGTCATTCTATCTTAGTGCAGAAAATATCCCATGATTGATAGGTGATTAAAACTCCCTTGTGATACTAACCAAACACACCGTCCATGTGAAGACTTTATAAACCAAATCCCGGGGATTATTTCCGTCACACACAATCTCCATTGCATGGGAAGTTAACAGCTACAAGTCCTTTTCCAAAAAGCCATCATTATTGTTCAGTAATTATATACTGAAATGCTAAATATTAATATTAAAATGATCAATGCCTGTTTATTGGTATACCCAATTACATTGATTTCTTCCATGCTAATATCACCAGCTGAACGCTTCCATGAATACAGCGTTTCTCTGCTTTGTGTGTTTATTGTTTAAAATTCAAAGATTATGAGGTCAAACTCTCCCAGCCGATATTTTTGTAATGAAAAATGTAGCTGGGCACGACTCAGTAATTTAATCTATAAGTAAAGCGTTTCACACAGAAGGGATTTTTGTAGACAGATCTTCAATAAATCTCGTTTTAAGAAAAATGATATGGAGCTGGTGGTTACTTTTGCCAAGGCAATGAACTTTCTCCATCCTATCACCAAAACTGCAAATATAAACCAGGTGAGCCAGACTTAGGGCTAGGCCACACTGATGCGCTTTTAAGCGCAAAAGCTCACACTAGTGTTGTCCAGTTGATGTGGCCACACTAGTGGCTACAGAGCGCTGCATGTGCCATCCGTTAATTTTTTTTGCACAATCATATGCGCTCCGATTGTGCAATAACGCACATTCACAAGTGCGCACACTCTGCATTGCATGCTCTTGAGTGTTAGCGTGTGCGCTTCCATGCACACAGAAGCACATTGCAGTGTGGCCTCCATATTTACCTCACTGCTGGATTTTAACACCAGCTATTAGCTGCCTTTATATTGAATCGCAAGTGTTGGATGTGCGGGTGCCTTTTGAGTAACCCGCGTGTCCGCCGCTAATATGGAGTTAAAGTCATGTTAACCGGTAGTGAACCGGTTGGCCATAGTTTACCTCCATAAATTTGCCCAGCGCCTCTGGGTAAATCGCCCAATTAAAGTTTTAAAAGATTTAAAAGTTTTAAAAACAATTTTATAATTAAATATTGTACGTTACAGACACCATTCTCTTTCATCTTTCATTCAGATATGTGGTTTGTCTGAACTTTGCAAGTAAAGTTGTGCATGGCACATCACCCAGCAGGCCACATGACTGACCATTTTGTATTCCATTCTAGTGCTGGTTGGAAGAGGGAAGAGGCAAGAAAAATTTTGAATGGGAAAAAACCCCACTTACCTCTCTCTCATTGGTGCGTCAGGGAGTCCTGTCCCTTTGAGTAATTTGATTTGTGGCTTAGGGGTCCCACATGATTATTAAGAATATCAAATTGCTTGAAGGGGCCAGTTCTGTGGGTCGCACTTAGCATCATTTGAATGACCTTTCTGGCATTGGGGCATCAGGAGAGAGATAAGCGTTTTTTTATTTAGGTATCAATCAACTGACAAGGACAGGGTATCTTGCATTTATACTCTGGGCTTTGTCAGTCCACGGCTCCCAATTTATAATGGTTTGGGTTAGATCATATGTAGTCATGATATTTTTTATATATGTATCATAGTTTGTGATCGTCATACGTCTTTTGTAGAACCAAGTCCTCTTCATTGAGGCGGAATGTTACATCGAGAAGCTGCACATAGGTAGAGATGTAATGTGGGTTCCAATAGAACCCAGTTTCGAATAGAATCTGAAGGTTTTGAAGTCCCGACAAAACTTTCGGAACTCTCGAATTTCATGGAACCCGGATTTTTCGAATTTTCAATTTTTATCGAAAGTAGACTATTTCGAAAATTGAAAATTGAAAGTAGACAATTTTTGAGAATCGAAAGTAGACGATTTTTGAAAGTCAAAAATCAAAAGTAGCCGATTTTCGAAAATCGAAAGTAGATGGTTTTCGAAAATTGAATCTCAAATTTATGAAATTTACGAACATTTTGAAAATTCTAAAATGGAACGAAACTCAACAGTTTAGAACATCTATACACATTATTATTTAGCATATTCAAGTTCACATAAGGGAAATCAGCTGATTTTTCTGACATTCTTTATTACTTTGGTTCCATTATTTTTCTAGCAAATGATATAGTTTCTAAGTGGGCAGCTGAGTGGCAGATGAGATTCATAAATAACTCTGTGTTAAGAGAATCTCTAATGGAAAAAGATTTGGGGGCTCTGGTAGAAAACAGACTTACCTGTAGCAAACAATGCAACTAGAGCTAGCAAGATATTGTCTTATATACAAAGCACTGGTAAGGCCTCGTTGGGAATATGCCATGCAGTTTTGGAATTCCATATATAAACCAGAAAGGGAAAGTTTAAGTATAAACTTTGAATTTGGCTTGAAGGGCTGCATTTTGGAAGGGAATATGTGTGTTTGCTGCAGATTTTAAAACTCAATAATGGGAATGATGAGTTTGTAGTGAATGCTTGTTTAGGGGCAAAAAAAACTTTTGTGTGTACCCAGCCCAAAGTGGTTCTTATTTTTGATCCAATCAATCAGATAGCTAACATCTGATTGGTTAGGGCACAATTAGCACCATTTTCAATGATAAGAACTTTTATTAACTCTCTCTGTATCTTTTTGATGATTGGTCAAAATTTGTTTTTTTTTAAACTTTAGTTACCCTTTAAGTATGGCTGCCACAGTAATGGATAAGTAGATCAGTAGGTGTGTGTACCTGTGTCGGGTTGGGGGTTAAAAAAACAAACTTTTTTGATGATTGGTCAAAATAATTTTTTTTTACTTTAGTTAACTTTTAGGTATGGCTGCCACAGTAATGGATAAGTAGATTGGTAGGTGTGTGTACTTGTGTCCGGTTGGGGGTTAAAAAAACAAACTTTTTTGATGATTGGTCAAAATTATTTTTTTGACTTTAGTTACCCTTTAGGTATGGCTGCAACAGTAATGGAGGGGTAGGTCAGTATGTGTATGTAACTGTGCCACATGGGGGTTAAAAAAACCTTTTTTATTATTAATCAAAATTAAAAAAATTTACTTTAGTTACCCTTTAAGTATGGCTGGATAAATAGATCAGTAGGTGTGTGTACCTGGGTCTGGTTGAGGGGATATGTCTTTTTTGTGTTTATAACTATAAAATTATATTTTATTGAGGATAACTCTAAATTACTTTTTTTTACTCTAGCTACCCTTTAAGTATGGCTACCACCATTATGAATTAGTAGATTAGTAGGTGTGTGTACCTGGGTCTGGTTGAGGGGGTATGTCTTTTTGTGTTTACAGCCATAAAACTATCTTTTATTAAGGATAAATCTAAATTTTTTTTTACTTTAGTTACCCTTTAAGTATGGCTGCCACAGTAATGGATAAGTAGATTAGTAGGTGTGTGTACCTGGGTCTGGTTGAGGGGGTATGTCTTTTTTGTGTTTATAACCATAAAACTATCTTTTATTGAGGATAAATCTAAATTAGATTTTTTGACTTTAGTTAGCCTTTAAATATGGCTTCCATGGGAATGGAAAGGTAGGTCAGTAGGTGGGTGTACCTGGGTCTGTGTGGGGGGTTGGGGGTATCACCATTTGTATTTATGACCATGAAAAAACCTTTTTTGAAATATCCACATTTGAGGATTGTTACCAGTATAGTCTACGGGAAATAATGCCGTAACGCTTCCGTGGATTCCTTAGCTAGAAGATAGCACACTTCTCCTATATGCCCCGCACGTTTGTCTGGCATATGTCTCTAGCTCAAAAACTGTGGGAGGAGATACGGTCCAAAAAAGCGGAAGAAGAAAAAGAAGAAGAAATAGAAAGAACAGTGATTTGGCTTTTTCAAGCCAAATTAATGAGACAGCTTAGTATTGGAAAGAGTTCAGAGAAGGGCAATAAAATAAATAAGGGGAATAAAGGGTCTTGACTATGCAGGCAGATTAGACAAGTCAGGACTGTTCACACTGGAGAAGCAGTGATTGCATAGGAATGTGATCACTTTATACAAATATATTAATGGCCTATATGATGAACTCTCTGCTGAATTGTTCACTAATAGGTCATTTAAAGGATACACAGACATTCTTTAAAGGGCATCTATACTGGGAAAAAAGGTTATTTTAAATTGACCATAACTGGAAACTATAATTCTTCCCAACCACCACTGTTGACCTGCCCCCTATTTCTTTAGATATCCAATCTAAAACTTCTTATATTTCAGATGGCAATCAAGTTCCTTTGCTCTCAAAAACTATTTTTCTGTGAGTAGTTTTACTGTAGTTGTAATGGTGACAGAGATTTGACAGTTGGAATGCTGTATGCTGTGTGCAGGTTTGACAGTTGGTTTGTGGGAAAAAAGTCAGGTCAGATGGAATTGGGAGTGGTTAAAAGAGGGAGGGGTGATATTGCTTCTAAACAAAATGTGTGCTGGATTAAAGGCATGCTGCAACACACACATCTCAGAGTAAGTGCTACTTACATGTATTTTATAATAGATTAAGATGAAAGTAATTTTTTCAGTATAGTGTCCCTTTAAGGTTACATGAAACAAGTTTCATGTTCAGGTTAGGAAAGGTTTCTTTATAGTGAGAATGGTGAAACTGTGGACCTGTCTTCCAGCAGATGTGGCAATAGCAAGTATGTTAAATTGCTTCAAGAGTGGTCTGGATATGTTTCTAAAATTCAAAAATATTGAAAATGACTGGTATTAACACATATAATTCTTGTTGATCTTTTCCGATTGCCTTTTGGAGTCAGGGAGGACTTTTTACCCCTTTTCAGCTAAGGATTTCTATTAGGTAGGGCTCACGAGTAGGCTATAAAGGTTGCACTGGATGGATGTCTTTATTTAGTCTCCAATTCGATACTACAGTTTATTATTCTGTATTTAACGCACCTATTTTCTGTGTGTTAGCCCTGATGGCTTAGCTGACTAATGTTGCCCTTTTAGAAACACACCCATGAAGTTACAATTTCTAATCCCCAGACTTACTTATGAAATTTTATTGTGCTTGATGGAAAATAAATTGCAAAAATACTTTTGTTGTATGAAAAGCGAAGGAATGTGTGGCGGAACAGAGATTTTTTTTTAATTGTACACTGTTAAATCCCTGTCCTGAGTCTGAGAGGTCTGAGAGGCAGGATTTGCTGTAACATGATCTGTGCCTAACAGGGGCATCTTCTAGGGGGCAAAGCTACAACTTCTTTGTTTGGATCTGCTGTGCATTAAGTAGCATTAAACACAGCTGTTGTATCTTTGTGAATGTGCTTTATCTATTGGGACAATGTTATTTGGTGACTTTAGTTTAGTCATCTAGACTGGGAGAACTGTAGGTCAGCTCAATTTTTGATCAAGATATCAAGTTAAAGGGGAACTATGGTCCAAAAATGACTTTAGGTAAATTGATAGGAATTGCTCTCCTGAGAATTTTTGCAATATATTTTCATTGTTTATTTTGCATAGTTTTGAAAATATTTATATTTTTGTTTGTGATATGGCAGCAGCATCACCAGGTCCCCTGCACTTCCTGCTTCCTGCTCTGAAACCATGTCAGTCAATCTGCCCTGTGTCTCCTCCTCCCCTTTGCAGCCCCCCCTAGTCCCTCCCACTCATGGACCCTATGGTTCCTCCAGTTGCAGGCCCCCCTTGGCCCATTCTTTTACAGCCCCATGTGGCCCCACCCACTCGTGGACACCTAAGCCCCGCCCACTTATGAACACCTACATCCGCCCACTCGTGGGTGTCTAAGTCCTGCCCACCCATGGGTGCCTAAGCCCCACCCACTCGCTGGTGCCGTGGGCCACTCAGACACCCCCCTTTCAGAAAACTCTGTGGAAACAGCCTTTTCAGGCAAAGTGAGAACTCTGTCTGAAAAGGCTATTTTCACATAATGGGAGAGAGGGGCTATAGATTCCCTTACCTGCTCTGTCAGGACTTCACACAGCAGAGAGGAGGAGGGACTTCCTGTCTCCCTCACACACTGAGGGAGTCTGAGGCTGTGCTTGCCGGCGGCACTGTGCAGGAGAAGCCTTAGGAATGTCACATGTCAGCCTCCCATCCATTAACTTTCTGGTCAGTCATTTCTTTATATCTTGGGCTGAGGAGCACGTAGAGAGGTGGTTGATGGCTCATTTTAAAGGTAGGAAACTGGCCTTTCATTTAAACTCAACTTGTTTGGAGACCACAGTTTCCCTTTACGCATCAATTTGATTAAATATTGGCCTCCGAACAATTTAATTGTCTATAATTGTCTTACATTAGAAGGAAAATGGCTTCCCTTTGATCTGGGTACTTAAAGGAGAACTATAGGGCAAAGTAAAGTTTTTCCAAAACAGTTAAAATTAAGTACCTGGGGCAGGGAGGTAGTAGACTGATACTTTTTACCTCCTAATATCATTTCTATGAGGAGTGGTATCACAAAGAAGACAGCTTGTGTAAGGCTTCCTAAGTGCTTCAGCACTATCTTTAATACAGGAAGGCCCAGGGCACTGATCTGGTAGATGAAAACTGTATGTGCTGTGCTCCTTAATGAAACAATGTTGGGAGGTGGGAATAATTAGCCCTACCTCCCTGCCCCAAGTATTTTTCATTTTTAAAAAGTCAATCTTTAAAGTTGTGCTTAAATGCTCGATTGTAATGAAGGGATTGTGCTTTTTTTTTAGCTTTTTGTCCTAGTATTAATTGTGATAGCATTAAGAAAACCAGGATTGTAAGACTAATAAAAATGAAATTGGTGGTACGTGTAACATTCTCAGATCACATTTTAAAACTTGTGCTGTTTGCAAAGAAAATGCTTTTAATGCGAACAGATGGTGCATTAATGTGCCTGACATTTATCAGTGTTGGTTTTCTCTTCTTAATTTCCATTATTTAATTTGTTTAATCCAATGTCCATAAGCATTGGGTCTGATAAAAAATTGCACACCACCTCACTGTAGACTTGTACAGGGCCATTACCTGTTACTCCGGGCCAAGTTGGCCTCTGCTAATACTTAAACTGAATTAAAATTACTGCTATACATAAACCTTATATAAACCTCCTAGCTTGTATTAAAAGCTGCTTGATAATAGAGATGGCCGGTTCGCGGACCCGAACCCGGATCCGCCGCGGATTTCTCCCGTCCGTGAACGGCGGATTATTCCGGACTTTACGGACTTCCGAACTTCCGAACTGCGGATTTTTTTTTTTTCGAAAATTTTCGAAAATACGAGTATCTCCGTAATTACGAGGATCTACGGCACTTACGGGATCCGGAAAAACCGAAGATCCTCGTAATTACGAGGATTCACGTAATTACGAGAATACTCGTAAAAACGAGTAATTCGTGTAAATTTTCAAGACAGAGCAAGCCACATGATCCAAATTAGCCAATGGCAGCTATCATAGTTACAGAAAGCCTTGTTTTTTTACGGAAATCTTCGTTTTTACGGGAATCCTCGTATTTTCGAAAAATATCGTTTTTTTAAAGTCACGCTAGCGGACTGTACTTTTTAGGTATTGTTGGCATTTATACGTGCTTCTAAGGCCATTACCCAGGTCCCTGAGTGGTTAAATGTACGTTACCAAGGCTATTTAGACCACTTTTAATGCGGATTTTGCCGAACTTTCATTTTAATACGTTTTAACGGGTCCGCTCGCGGATTTTCGAATTTTCGGATTTTTTCGAAAATCCGCGGATCCTCGCGCGGACCGGATTTTTCGAAGTTCGGACATCTCTACTTGATAATACCTCTCGGTTGGGGGTATAAAATGAATGAATTGATGAACACTGGGTGGCTATATACTGCCAACACAGCGATTTCTAGATTCAGATTCAATTTTCAATGATATTCACTAAAATACTCATAATGGATCTGCAATATCCTGGTTGAATTTGAATTGAGACAAAATCCAACTAGAAATAAATGTTTAATATTTAGAAATTTGACTTTTTTTTCTTAAAATGTCAATATTTCTAGACAGTAGTTGGTAGATTGGTCCTACACATTCCCTCTCCGTCTGTTTGGGGTATTCCTCTAAACAGCATCTCCGGATTGCTGTTTGCTGTCAAACTGTGGCGTTTGCAGGGTCATTAAATGCATGTAAATCCAAATGCAAAACTTTATGCCTTTAGCTTGAATAATCAAGAGACTGAGCTTTAGAATATTCTAAATGTGTGTGCACGGTTCGCAAGCTGCTTAAAATAATATCCCTTTGAGGAAGAGACAAACTGTGGGAACTTAAATCAGCTAAATGGGCATCTTGTTAATTTCAGCTAAATCAAAACTAGTTAGCACATCTCTTTTCTTCTTCTAAGGCGATAATTCCCTTTTGATTGGGAAAGACTTTACTCATCTTTCTAATTTGAACCTGTTGATTTGGAAGCAAGCTGGGTCTATAATAAGTAACTTGTGTCATACCATATTTAAATGTGAGAAGATTTTCATGTCATGTTAAGTGACACTGAAGCATCTCCACCCCAGGCCAGAATAAAACTGATATTACAGTCATGGTGAAAGAATAAAATTGTCCTATAGCTAAAGGAAAAGAATGCAATCAAGACTTTGGACCTATAATTATTGACTGACTTTACCCCAATAGATAAATAGGTTAAACTCCCAGATTCCTCATTTGCCAATACTGAATATTAGCAAGTATTAAAGGCCCACATTAGGCCCTAGCCCCTGGCGAGTGGAGAAAAAAAACTTCTGCCATAGCCAAGTGGCAGGAAATTGAGGGATGTGCTTTAATCGTGCACAGTAGTGCTTAGGGAAGTCCAGCTTTTTGTTGTATTTCTTAGCTATGCAGAATGCAGGCCAATTTCCACCTAGGAGTATTGGAGGAATCCAATGGGGGCATGGGTAAGTCTATCCAATAAGATTTATACATATATGCAGAGAAGTAATGATATCTGGCCTGCCATACATGGGTATACTGTATTTCACCTCTGTTCAACAGATTGCTTATTTTAACGAGCAGAACATTTTTCAACAACCCCATCTGTTAAAATTAAAATTTGTATTCAAGCAAATTCCCCCCAGACCAGATAATTACAGATTTCTTACCTTAACCACTAACCTTGTATTCTGTTATTGCTCCTGCCTCCTGGTTCTTCAGGGTAGAAGCAGCCAGTCATCTGTAAGAAATAATGACTGTCAAGGCCAATGTCCAATGATTGTCTGTTCTCAGAGCTACCTCCTTTAAGCATGTGCAAGCTTGTAGAGCTTTTAAAGGAGGCAACAATATTATTAAAGGCAGTGGTGGCAGGAGCAGGAACACTGAACTGAATTGAAGGCACATGGTAAAGGTAAGAGATTTTTAATTATTGCAATTTAGGTTTTAAGGATAATCTGCTTGAATATGATTTTTAATTCAGGAGGTGGGCATGCCCAGTTGGCCGTTGATCCATAACTCCTATCATGGTCTGACGGATGACACGTGTGCTGCCCAGCAACACATTTCTATATTATTCCAATGTTGGAAATGCAACAACATTTTTGCCTCATTTATTTGCCACAATACAAGTTTCCCTTGTACCTTTAAAGCCTTAATAGACGTGCTTGTCTTTTGCCATGTGGGAAAATTCAGATTCCAGAGACTTCCTCTACGACTTTAATGAACATATCCTCTGTTCCACTCGTCTTCATATCTATCTCTTTTAAATATATATGTTTTGCCATTAATACCAGGTATAAGTCATTATCAAAGTTATCAGACCAAGCAAACTCTTTATTATTTTGTATAATTTACTCTTCTCCCATTGGTACCACAGCATGAGCAAAAAAGACACCAAGTGGAACTAAACCGAATAAGGGATTACGGAGCTTTAAATGGAATGGAAGTGAAGGGCAGCCAAGTAAAGCGCAGAAAAAGTGACAAACTCAGTAAAACGTCTGCGCTTAACCCTTTCCCTACTGCAATTCCCACAGAACACGATGCCTCCCCCTATGTCCCCCCCGCCCCTCCTTTGGCAATGAAGCAGTTTAAATACTGATGATGGATGACTATCATCTTGCAGAGAAAAAAAATGGGGGGGAAAAAGCAGCAAGATTCAAAAGGAGAAGCTCGGAGATACGGGCGAAATCATCGGTGAACTTAGTCCATTTGTTATGATTCATTGAGAGAAGACAGAGTTTAATCTGATTGTGTGTTCTAGCCAACCCTTTTATGCATGGGGAAATTAAATCACAATAAGCTACTGGCAAACATTTCTTCAGGCTTTTCCAAGGACACCTCATTAAAACAGACAAAAGATGCAGCCACTTGTGAAATATTGTTCCTTATCCAGAGATCTCCTTAGCAAAAATACATTGCGGTGCCTGCTCTGTACATTAATAATGAGAAATCTTTACATAGGTATATATATATTTTTATTGGGTGTATATATATATATATGTGTACAGTTAATATACATAGGTTCTTTATACAGTAAATGAATGCCATTGTAGAATGTAGACAATATTCTCAATATAAGGTTTGCTAAGATACAGAGATAGGCCATCGTCTTTCTGGCATCTATATGAGGATTGATATGCAGAGCCAAGGGGAGGCCACCTGTTACTTTCCGATTTTCTCTGTATTTACCACTTGGGTGTCAGGGGTTAGGTTGTCTTTATGTTCCAGGGGGGAATAAGACCACGTGGTTCGGGTCCCCCTATATATTTAGAGGCTGCTTGTTGCATTAAAGGGCAAAAGGAGTTCCCTAGGCTTATAGCAAACTTTGGGTCTGAATCCTACTGAAAATCATAGGTCCAAGTATAAAGTATCGCTTCTCTTTCTGCAGGAATTAAAAAACACATAATGTGCACTAGACAGTTTGAAAGAATATACCTCAGACAATAAAGCCTTGCTAGTAGTGCATTGTAGCCACAACCAAGATACCAGTGTGTAACCAAGTCACCAAAGTAACACAAGATGGATTGAGATTAAAAGGGGCCCTAGGCAGTCTCCCTTCATCAATGAACATTGTATGGACTGTAACATGGTTTCTGTTTCTAAAGCTGAGGTCCCTGGTGTTTCCTGGGCCTAGGTAGCAGCCTTGGTTGCCATGTGGATGAGCCTCTTCAGCCTACATGTTGATAATAATCCTTTCCTATCCTTGTGCTCATATCATTATTGTAAACCATAACTGTGGTCGCTACTTATTTACACATATGCTACTATCTCTGTACCAATTACTATACAATTTGCACAGCCAAGTCTCAAAGTAGTAAAGTACCAAGGCCAATGACAATGGTTGAGCCCTATGTTGACTGCTAAACGCAGCTCTGACTTTATCCAGGCTAGATGAGAACAGGAACCTTGGTTCTGCACTTGGGCGGGGTTAATGGAAATGATGACCTCCACCCCGAGAATAGCTTTAGTAATGTTATGTGGAGCAATGCATGCTAGAATGATTGATGGGGCTCAGAAATTTTACTGGACCATTCATTCATGAAAAAATACAACAAACACAGAAGCCTCTATTCCTCTTTTATCATATGTGTAGTGGTATATATTCCACCTTCCTCAGTTACTAAACCTTACTGACCCAAGGTCTCAGAAGTTTGTCCTGCTTCACTGAGAGACAGAAGCACAGTCACACTGAGTTAAGCAGGATCAATGACGGGGCCCCTATCCGGGCTTCTTCCACAGTGGTTTTCTAGTAGGAAGCTACATCTCTCATAGCAGGTTTCTCCCCCTGCTCCGCTGAAAGTTACATTCCTGCCTATTAGTATTTTACCTCAGAATAATGTAAAGGAAGTCCACCCTCCTCGGTTTTCATGCAGAGTCACTCGGCAATAATTAAAACATCATCTTTATTGGATTCACATAAAAGATTTGTTCACAAACGCCTGACGCGTTTCGAGCGTTACTACCACGCTCTTAATCATAGGCATCCATCTTTGTTTGCCCGTTCTCCTTTTAAAAGCAATGCTCACTGTTGCCCTCTGGGGTTAGTTTCAATACAGGGATTCCCAGCGGATATTGTTTTTGATGCATACGATGCCGATATGTTTAGATAAACGCCCAAAAAGCTGACAGAGAACAGTTGCAGCGAAGTGCTAGATCTGGGGTATATACACCCAGATCTCCCCAGCTATTTCAGTGAGTGTATATCATAAATTAGCAACACTTACATATAGTTTGTCTAAAAATATATGTAAAGGTTTCATCCTAGTCACTTTGATTACAGAAGGCTGTGACCATTTGACATACTAATTAGTGTACTATTACTATTTTTATGTGCAAGGGAAATCCAAAACAGTACTTTTCTGTTTATATTTAAATATATTTTTCTGAATTTCTTTTTACTGCATGTTTAATGTGTGTTTCCCAGTTAACTGCTCGACAACCTGGGCACCACATCACATTATCCTTAACTATCCACGTCACCAGCGTCACCAGATCTGGAACTCTCCTGATTGAAAGTTAAACTGCCTTTTGACCTTTACACATCTTTCATTAATTACCATTAGCACATCATCTGACAGTAAGTGGGTAAGGAGCCAAACCTCTTAGATGGTGGATACGTCCTTCCAAAAATACCACCTAGATCGTGTACAGTGTGTACAAGCGTGTACCTTTAATATTGCCCTTGTTAGAAGAACACGTTAAATCCATCGTTTATTCAACACATCCATAATTTCATGGCTTTTCTGTTGGGAATCGTTAACAGCTTCAGGTTTTTTGGAAGCTTCCTATCCATTCATTGGGCCTCCAGCAAAATGCAGAGATATATAGAAGAATAGATTAGGGGGCATATTTATAAAGGTTCGTCATTACCACCGAAATGTCATTTTGCTTATCACCGTGGTAACCGCTCAAACATATTTATAAAACGGCGATAATCATTTCCTTGCGTTAAGTTCGGCCATTTAAATTCGCCAAGTCTGAGGTAGCGAAACTGCATAAGTGTCCGTATGAAGCCTTGGAAGGAGACAGTAGATTGTGGAGTGCTCCTCTATATAAAAAGGATCCAAGGGGACTGTTAGACTATTTTACCGCATTTACTGTAAAATGATGGAAGATTCCGGCACGATACTGGACTTAATGTATCATGGCGAAAAGAGAAGATAATACCGATGCACATAGCCACAGCAATACTTTTCACTGGGAAAACGATAGGCTAAATACAGGATAAATAAGCAGAAAGGCAATATTAGCGAACCTTTATAAATATGTCCCTAGCAATTAACAGGGAGATGTAATATCGCCCAGGTGCACTACTTACGTGACCTCGCCCCTATGGTGCAGTAATTGTTATTATCATTATTCCAAACTACCAGAAACTGTCCAGGCCCCACAAAGTCACTTAAAAATCATTAAGCAGCAACATGCGTTTCTGAGTACCTAGGAGAAGGTGCTTTCCTTCAACCTTGGAGATATCTATAAAGTGGAAACACACTCATACGTGTAGTGTTGGACCAGAATGTTGAGACTCATCAGGAAATAAAAGACCAGGGACCAACCAAAAAGCATTAGGTGGCCCACTCAACTTTTACATCTTCATTTCTTACTGGGAACCTGGTCCAACATTACTATCAATGCAATGTTTAGGATGGAATGATCAACGAATCAATTAAACATCGGGCATTAAAGTTATTTACTTGGCTGACAATAGGTAAATCATGTAATATCCAACAGAATTTGTTGATTATTGCTCATGAGTATCGCCCAATCCTACAAAAACTACTGCCATTGGCCATGGGAAAATGACCTTGTTGGAAAAGAATGGAACCCAGTCAGCCATGACAGATACCTGAGATGAGGTTTAGTGATACTACCAAATAAACAAATTTGTATTAAATTAAGGCACATACTCAACAAGTTGTAGGTAAATGGTTGGAAATGGCTTTTATTAATAACTTATTTACGTATACACCGTAGCATATTAACACCACTGTACATCGTTTGTGAAGGTTCTCATTTATCCAGGTCATGGTATATCTGTTGTATTCAATTAGATCAACTGGACTTGAAATGTAGTTCTTGAAGATGTTTCGCTTGTCATCCGACTGGCTTTCTTAATTCAGAATGACTTGTACAAGAATCTGTGGCAATTATGTACCCTGGAAAATCCCAATTAGCATATCACAGCCAGGTGTTAAGGGTGTGATTGGATAGTGGCTAAGTGTCTGCCATGTAAAATGCTGTTTTAACACCTTACTCTGGGCGTTCCTATAACACCTCTTAGCCACTATCCAATCACACCCTTAACACCTGGCTGTGATATGCTAATTGGGATTTTCCAGGGTACATAATTGCCACAGATTCTTGTACAAGTCATTCTGAATTGAGAAAGCCAGTCGGATGACTAGCGAAACGTCTTCAAGAACTACATTTCAAATCCAGTTGATCTAATTGAATACAACAGATATACCACTGTACATCCTTGCATATCGTAACTATACTTGTTGTTAACCATCTTAGCCGCCATAGATCTCTTCTTGAATGCCAACCTCTGTTACTAGAGGGCATGTAATAACTCCATAAATATATCCAACAAGGATGTACCGGCCAGCTGTGACTCCAACAAACTTTTAGAAAACATCAATAAAACAGTGTCGGAGGGAGGAATGAGACGCTCCCTGGTCACCGGTAAACAGAAAAATGGTGCCGGTAACCGCGTGGAGCCACTCCTTATATAGATGTGATGCGAGCGCCTGGTGTCACATCTCGCAAGATCCTTCCTGGATGTCTCGGAAAGGTAAGAAACCCTCTGGTGCTGCCTGTCCAAATTGGTATTTCCCGCCTTGGTCAGCCAACCTAAACCCTATGAGCGGTGGGGCTCACAGGCCAAAAATTTCCAGTGGTTGCTATCAACACACTATTGTTTACTATAGGAAGCCGAATGGAATAGATACATGTATGGTGACTGGAATGATCCTCCCTATATGCTTGTGATGGTTCCCATTCATCCAGGTCATGGTATATCTGTTGTATTCAGTTAGATCAACTGGACTTGAAATGTAGTTCTTGAAGACGTTTCGCTAGCCAGTCGGATGACTAGCGAAACGTCTTCAAGAACTACATTTCAAGTCCAGTTGATCTAATTGAATACAACAGATATGATCCTCCCTATACAAAGTATTGGGGGATCAGGACTATGTAGATGGGAATCTGTGGTAGATTACAGATGGAATCCAATGGATTTTTGTAATCTACTACAGATTACTTTGTATCCAGTTTAACACAGAAATAAATAATGGCAAACTAACATTTAGAATATCCTTCTCATTCAATACGGTATGTAATCTGGACTTCAGTTAAATGTCCTTCTGAGTATGCAGTTTTCTTTCTGCCATCTTCCAAAGCAAAGCTCATGTAGGTTAACGGCGCTGTAGACTATTTACAATGTGACACTTTAGGAAATGTGATATATTCTGTCACGGAAAATGCCATCTAGTAGGATTTGAATAGGGAGGCAAGAAAACCTTTCAACAACAAATAAAAAACTTTCTAATAACATTGCAGGTTTAAACACTCGTCTTCTAAAATAAACCCCCAAGGGCATCGCTTTGTAATGTGTATTTTGTCTTCTAGCTAACAATGCTCACTGCATTGTCCCTTCGCCTACCATTTAGCAGGGCAAGGATAACAAGACGCTTCAGTTCTGACTGCACATACATCATGACTGAATTCTGACAGCTGTATTTCGCCATCCTAACTTTAAAAGCAACATTGTGAGAATTGTATCCTCAGGTTTGACTGAAGATGTATTGGTGAGCCACAATTCTCCATTTCTCCTTAGGATATAATTCAGCAAGGAGATGCTAGGCCTCTTAAATCTTATTAACTCAGCAAAAGGGATAAAATAAATAGTTCTATCCAAACGCGAGCAGAGAAGGGTCTGTACCATCAATTCTATGGCCACCTACCCCTACTTAACATCACGCTACCCATGTATAATAGCAAAGCATGTACTAGTGCTGCCTGCTTACGAATAGAGATGAACCAAACCAGCAAGTTTTGTTCCCCCAGGGGTTCAGCAGAATGTGTAGAAATTCCGCAGATCCAAAATCAATTTCTGACATTTCCGCATTGTTGAATTTTCAGATTTTCCAACTGACTTAAGTGCAAAGTAAAGTGCAGAGTTCCACCCTTCAAAATTCAAGCAAGGTTTGGGAATCATCACTACTATCTAAGTACTTTGCAATTACTGTAGATAGGAACAGCATTACTGTGACTAAAGAGCAACCTAAGGGGCCCATACACCTTGTTGGATCCGTAATGTTTTGAAAACCATAGACTACAATCCCAAACTGGTCATGGTTGGTCAGTCCAGACAAATCATTTCCATCAGTTGGTAACAGCTGTAGAGAAGGTTGATTAAATTGTAATTTGGCAACCAATCCCTATACAGAGTTTGGGCGATTAGTTTGATGAGTGTATGTCATTGCATATAATCGACAAATTCCAATGAAATAGTTTGTGTATGGCCTTGTGCTGCCTACACTATAAATGGTGCTTTGCCAAGTGAATCTCTGTTGGAAAAAGATTTGGTTGTTTTAGTAGCTGTTGAAGGATTGGCAGACAGCAATAGCTGGAGCTAGCAAGATATTGTCATATATAAAGTGCAGGGTCATAACTACCAAGGAAGCAGACCCTGCAACCGAAGGGGGGGGCAATCTTCAAGGGCATCTCCACAACCCCCCACCCCCCACAAAAAATGACTATTGTACTTTTAATGGCCCATAACCTAGACTTTGCTAGGTCTTTTCCCACCGATTTGAAATTTACACTTACCTGCCTTTGTACCATCGCCGGGCTTCTGCTACTTTTTACGATTGCGACAGCAGCAGAAGGAGCCGGATCGGCAGATGCTCAGTGCACAGAGCATCAGCAGAAGAAAGGGTTAGGGGAACCCCACTGTACATGCCAGAATCTTCTAGGAGGAAGAGTTAGAGGTTGAAACAGATTACACCAGAGAAAAGCTCCTACTCTTCAGATTTCTGGACTGTAAATGCAGGACAACTAAATGCAGCAGAAGGAATGGTTGGGCTCATTCTAGTGGGCCCAACACTGGAGCAAATTTCTGTTTGATGTATGTCTTTAACCTCCAATACTAAGTTACTGTGTATGTAACTAAACTCTTGGCTTTTCCCCATGATCTATATAAATAAATAAGAAACATTTGGTGTGATCAGATAAAGAAAGTATTTTTATTCAGACCAAAAAAGCAAGAAAAGCATTTTTTTCTGAATTAAATTTACTATATAATTTCCATAATGTAGCACAGGTGGGCTTTCTTATATCTACAGACACATTAACACGAATCTTCATGTGGATTGTGTAATTATGTGGGTAACATATCTGTTAGTCAATTAAACTTTGGCAACACAGACCAAACTGGTCAAACTCCAATGTAATGGAAACAAAGATCTAATTTAGTTTGTTGGTTATATTTGTGGGTGTTCAAGGAATTGGATCAATCTTCTCTCTTCTTTCCTCTTTTTTTGTTTCCACAATCTGTCTGCTTTTGAGATCCCCACAACGACATCTTGACTTCAATATGAAATGTGTAACCATCTATTGTGCGTCCAGCCTGCTATACCACTGTGAAATCTGTGCAGAGGCTTCCTTTATTCACAAAATTAAATTAAAGCTTCACACTCTGACCTTAACTGCCTTAAATAATGCAGTCAACCTACACATCTGTGTATTGATCTGCAGACCCACAATACTCACCACCTACACACAGCCTCTAATATCTCTTGTACTACTTTATAACTCTTCCCTTATGAATTGTTTGGGACATATTGAATTTGCTTCCCTATGTGATAACTTTCCATCCAACCTCTTCAATGTTAACTTGTAGGTTAACTTTCTCCTGATACTTCCTTGTTATTGTTACTCTACTGTCTACACAGTTCACCTTTAGGTAACTTCCCCTGAAACATATACATGTAGGGCAAGTCTCTGTTAATAGCCCATTGAGTTCTAAAAAAAGAACATATTGAATAATTTGATTTATTATCCTTTGAATGAAATATTCTTGCACAGTTTTGAGATCTCAAATAAGATTGTTAATGTTTGTCCTGTGTTTTGTTTTTTTTTAATTCCTCTGATTTGTCAGTTTTCTTGTCTACTAAACTGCATTGATTGGTCAATCAATTCCTTTTAGTCAGGTTTCTTTTAGTTAGATATACGTTTTTCTCCTACATACTGTATATATGATATAAAGGCGTAGAACATATTTAGATGCCATTTGTTGGGATTGCTTGGTTAATGTTACAGGTCAACTTATAATTCAGCCTGCTGATCAGGATACCAATGGAAGTAACACTGATGTAGTATTTAACTTATGGCTGTCAGACTTTTTACAAGTTATTTACTAAAAGCCTAACAGCCATTAGGCTTCAAAAGTTGAATTTTAAAGGGCAAGTCCACCCTTAAAAAAAAACTGGTGACTTGTCAGTTATCTGCCTGTAACCCCAACTACAATTTTTTCAGTTCTGTTCCTTTCTGGCAAAGATATCTGCCTCCTCCTACTGCTCCAAGAGCTTTTTATATGCTTGAGCATGTGCAGAGGAGGCAGCAGGTGAAACAGCACTCAATCATTGGCTGTGATGTCAGCAGTCACAGGCTTGATTGACTGCACGGAGGGAGGGGCCAGCTAAAGGTGGCCAAACACATGCAATTTCTATTGCATGGTATCTGTCGGCACATTGCGATGGGAACCATACACATGGATTCGAGCGATCACCCAAACAGGATCCGATGCTTACATTGGATGGAAATATTCTGTCTTTCCCGACCAACCATAATGCCATGGAAAACCATGGACGTTCTCTGGCTTTATTGTCGGTCAGTTTCGGCCCCTACACACTGAAGATATTAGGTAAATAAATCCCATTGCTCCACGACGGAATTTACCTAATATCACTAATGTGTATGGCCACCTTTACTCTGCCACAATGGATATGATAATTATCCTTAAATATCTGGTCAGTAATGCAGGTAATAAAGTGCAAAATATATCAGTTTGGGTTGGGGGACAATTCGCTTTAACAATAGGTTTATCAGATATTCTTAGTTTTGTAAATGTATTAGTTATATTACAAGTAGCCTTGTCCAAAGAACCAGACATCCCGTGTGGATGATCTTACAGTATTTGGAGAAATGCGGATTCATGGCACCAAGGACCTTCAAACTCTCTTGTGCCAGTATAATGTAATAATGTAGATCTTTCCCCTCCTTTTTGTGCTTGGTCTGCAAATATTAGTAATTCTCACTGCCAGCTCCTTTCTTTGTACATATTAGAACACTGGGACTTTAAACTTACAACAACTATAAATAAGAAGGATGTTTTCACCCCGGGTGACCTTAATGTGACTAATTTCATTATGTCTGCTTCTGGGTTGTAGTTTTTTCTATAGCATTGCTATATAACTGTGGTAAAACTTCCAAATTCCTAATGTAGTGTGAGGATTTATTAAGATCCGCCACTGAGAAATTTTGTTTGCGCTATTTAAAATTCATGAATTGCTCAGTGGCTCTTATCTATACTTGGTATATCCTGTGCAGAACGTATTCATCATTGCTTATTGTAATCCTCCGTAATGTAATAAAATATTAAAATTAGCATTTTATATTAAAATATACTATGCATAACGTAATGGAACTGCCTTTACTTGTTCTATATCATTGGAGTTTGAAAATAATTGAACATTGCTTCTAACCCCCCTCAAAAAAACTGTAGTTAAATCTGTGGCTTAAAGCTCAGACACTCCATCTCTTGTTAAAGGGATAGTGACATCCCATAATTCCCCGTACTTTTTTTTTTTTACTATCTTGTTTTTTTTAGTTACCCAAGCGCAGAGCCATGTGTTACATCTTTTCTAACAAGAGATTGCTTTTTCTTGCCTCATCTGTTCTTATCTCTCCCAGTCTCCTAGTTACAGGTCTCTCTAACTAGCAGTGTTGTAACTGTAAATAAGCTACTTAAAGAATAAAGGATCATTTATCTTGCTTTGTGCCTTTTAAGACATTTGTTCCAACTCTGATTTAATATCTGGTATCGCTGCCATAAAGCAAGACAAAACTGTTGTTTATTGTCAGAAAGGCAATAAAAGCACCGGGAAATAGAATGCAATTACAGTATCTACGGCAAGTAGAACTTTTTTCGGTCACAATTACAGAAGGATATTTTAAAAAACTTTAAAGATGGAGCTATGCAGGGCTATATCCCTTTAACTGTATTAAAGAATCAAATTAACTGAAAGATCTGCGCACGCGCCAAACAGGGAGCCATTGTCATAGTAATAGTTATGTGCATTGTTTACTGTTAGGTAGACCTTACGATGTAATAGTGTAACCCCACCTGATCACTGCATAGCCTTGAATCTACTTTTAGGAATCTTTATGTAAATAAAAATCAACGAAACTACAGGCAGAATGTAACAACTGAACATGTTGCAAAGGAAAGATCAGACAGTGTAGGTGGCACTTTTGGGGTTTGTATCTGTTACAAGACAGACTAGTGAGGAGGAACACTACAATCCCCTTGCCCTATAAAGGTTAATCCGTCCATGTCACTGTGTATCAATTAATAATGAAATACAATCCCTTCCTTATATCTATACCCACACACGACAAAGACAATCAGGGTTATTCAACAAAAGTTCTTTTCGTTAAAAATTTTGCTAATTTTCCCCCAACCAATCAGATGTTAGCTTTCAAACGTTAAATAAGATCTGATTGGTTGGGACAAAATTAGCACCATTTTAAATTACAAGAACTTTTATTGAATCTCCCTGATATGTTAGATTGTGTTATAGAATAGAATATCACTAAACATTGGATTAAATAAAATCCCACATTAATCAGCATAACCAACCTAGTTTTTACTTCTCACCAACCTGCAAGGTCAATAATATGGCTATAGACACTATCCTTAATGTATTGATGTTGCCTTTTTGTTTTATTACAAGTTGAGTATCGTTCCCACCAATTCCTCACAATGGAACCTGACAGAGTTAATTACTTTTTCTCCTCATTACATCTGGGCATGTAAATTCCACCTGCTGGTAGCCTGGGAGAACTACAGAGGACCTCAGTGCTCAGTGGTGTGATGTTGGAGCTTTTAAAGTTGAACGAAGTCCTGTAAATGAATTAATACTTCATCTCTCTCTCTCACTCTCCCTCTCTCTCTCTCTCTCTCTCTCTCTCTCTCTCTCTCTCTCTTTTCACTCGTAGCGAACACTCGGTTGGGACAAATAGTCCCTTCGTGTGTACCCACCCTTAAACTGCACTCCATCAGTTAGATTCAATAAAAGTTCTTATTGTTAAATATGGTGCCAATCAGATGTAATCTATCAAATAAATAAGATATGATTGATCTTATTGACCCATTTTTAATGATGAGCAGGCTCATTTACCCAGAGCCGCTATCTCTCTGGGTAAAAGTCCTGTTGGTGATTTAATATCGCATTTGAGAATGTGGGTAAATCCCGGTAACGGATTTACCCACTGAGGGATTTTAACGCCAGCTATTTGCCAAAAACGCGCAAATGCAATATTTAATTGCATGCGTCGGGTGATTTTTGCGTAACCCGTGCATCCGCCGCAAATATGGAGTTAAAGTTAGCGCGACTTTACCTCCATATATTTGTCCAGCGAGTCTGGGTAAATGAGGCCCAAGATCTTTTAATGAATCTCCCTGCATGTTTCTTCTATGCAACAGCCTCTTCAGGATACAGCAGATTAGGCATGGAAAATAAAGTAAATAGGATTGTTGTGCTAAACCGCATCTTTAATCTCATAAATTCATGTTTTATCAAGAGATGATAACTCCTCCTAATGTCTCTGAATACTGAACCAATCGCCTTCCCGTAAAGCAAGGATAGCTTCATGTCAAATGAATTAGGTCATCCGTGAAATAATTATTTTATCAAACAATAATATTTTATACCTTTTACCCAGATGGAAAATCAGAAGGGGATTTGAAATGATATTTTTCTACCAGGACCCTATTTATTGTATTCCAAATACATTGTGCTTTATACCTCTAGACTCAAGGCTGTAATGTCCAGACGTTCAGCCCATGCAACTGCCCCCCCAACAACTGGAAGGAGGATGTTGTAATAGTCAATGCCTTGCAGATTACAGGCGACACGTGTAATAAACTCTTAGCATTAAACATTTTTAGAATTCTTCCTCCCTCATAATGAGCAAAGTCTGTCTTACTGCTGAAATCCATCAAGTCATGCAGTGTTATTGGATTAACAACACTAATTTGAAGGCTTTTGATTTAAATGGAATATATATAAAATGTGGTTGATAATGCTATTCAGCCATGGGCAGATTTTAGATGCAGATATGCAATATTATTTCACTGATCAATGATATAATTTTGACAGTTTGTCTTATATTTCATATTCTAAATCTGTATTGTTCAATTAAAAATGGGTAGATTTATCACACCTAGTACAGGGAGCTGGTACAAAGGGAAGATATTTTTAATGCTCTGTCATTTGATCTGATTGGCCAGGGATCGAAAGGAAAACCAGCAGCTGGCCAATCATTTTTTACAGATTTTTTTAATGCAAGAAAAAGTTTTTAATAATTGCCCATACTGAAAAATCCCAATGGATTTCTATAAGCAGTGATAAGTGGGTAAAATATTAATTGTTTCACTCCTCCTGTCTGAGAGATTGACGGTTATTTTATTAATTGATAAGTAGGTCAGTATAAAGATAAGCTGATAGGATGTGTGTGTAAAATGCTTAGATTGTAAGCTCTTTAGGGCAGGGCCTGCAGTGTTTCCTCCAAGCTGTGCCCTTGTGCGCGCGCAGTTTAAAGTGGTGTGCACACAATAATCTGCTGGAATTAAGCACTGTTGTGTGTAGCGCGCAAAAATGTATTTTGTGTTCAAACAGAAAATAAGAGGGAACATTGATGTAATTGGAATTCTGCAGAATATTTAGCGCTCTATATACAATATATATACATTGTTATTGGGTAAATATCTGCTTATGTATATCAGTTCTAACTGTCACAAAACTACCGTTTTAATATAAATATATTAAATGTCAAATCTGTGCACATCATAAGTATTCAGTCCCTTAAGCTGGGTACACTCAGTAACGATAAAGTTCCGATACCGTCAGATCCGACGGTATCGGGGCTTCATCGTTACTGTGTGTACCCAGCTTTAGTTTCCTGAATGAGCGCGCGGCCACCGAACGCTCGTTCAGGAAAGACCGAACATTTCGGCCACGCTAGACTCCCTATGATGATCATAGGGAGAACGCTCGGGACTGTGTGTATGCAGATCTTTGAAAGATGACAGACAGGATCTTGCAGACCCTGTCTGTCATCTTTCAGAAATCTGTACTGTGTGTACCTAACTTTAAGGCTGAGGCCGCAGTACAATGGGCCAAAATCCTGCACAACTGCATGTGCGATTCCGGTGCAATAGTGTGCTGATATCTGGCAATCTGCCATTACCAGAGCGCTTGTGATGGCGCAAAAAAAAGTAGTGATCACATACTGTCCGGTAAGCGGATAGCATGCCAACACTAGCGTGCATTTTTTAACTCGCATTTGGATCACTATTGTGATCGGATCGCGTGTTAAAATGGGCTGGTGTGGCCTAGGCCTGTAATTTTATGAAGTATTTTATGAATTAACCTTGAAGTTGTTCTTATTGTCTGACCATACTATGGTTTAAAGGAAGGTTTGCTAGACATGTTAGTTTTGTTTCATTATAATAAAATCATTACAGCCCAGATATTTAGTAGCGAACCCACTTTACTTTGGGAAATTCTTAGTGCAACTTGATGAAAATACAATTGCTTCCTTTTTGACCACTACAAAAAAGACTGTATTACCTATTATTATCTATATTATAAAGGATCTATATCTTTATTATAGCATATTATATATATATACAGGGTTATTCAATAAAAGTTTCTTATTAGTTAAAATGGTGCTAATTTTGCCCCAACCAATCAGATGTTAGCTTACAAATGTTAAATAAGATCTGATTGATTGGGGCAAAATTAGCACCATTTTAACCAATAAGAACTTTTATTGAATAACCTTGATAGTATATTGTGCACACCAACCAGCCCAGTTCTCATAGCTCCATAAAATGAACACTCGTAGCAACAGGAACAAGGTAATGGTGCTTAGATCTGGCCCCTAACAAATGGAATTTGTAGCATTTTAGCATCACCTCCTATATATCTATGACGTACAATATATTTCACACATGGAACGTGACTGAATGAAGACCCCAAGTTAACACTGTGGACAATGACAATTATGATTAAACAGTATGCGCATTGTTTTCCTTTTATTGAGTTACCAATGAAGCTGGTTCTCTTTCAGTGTGTAATGCCAGTATATTTGTCTCTTCTTCTCTATGACCTTGTTAACCTTCCTATTCAAAGAGGGCTACACTTGTTTATTTTCTCAGCCTCCCTCCCACCTACTCAAGAGCAGCACACGTAGAGACACAATAGTTCCCCAACTCTCCACCTACATGTGACATTTCACTTTGTCATTTGCAATAAGAGAGCCAGTCATCTGACAAACCAAGGCACAGAACATCAGGATTAAGGTGATCAACGAGACTTGAGTTCTTTAGCAAACAGCAGATGTTGATGCTCATCCGATTGTGCTGTTAATTTAACTGGAGTGTATTGAACAGTAATTAGGAGCAACTTTATTACCATAAAACAGGGCCAAATCACACACTCGCAAAACAAAAGAAATAACATGAAACAAAATACATTTAAACGTAATGTAATAAACAGGAGGTTTGGCTAAAGGGATCTTTGTTTATTCCGAAGCATTATTATTCCATTTCGCATCTAATTTCTCTATAAAATGATCGGAGCTGCGACTGTCAATACGTTTATTAATGAAATCAGGGGCGCAAGAATTCACGGCGAAACAAAATGAATTTCAAACCATTTTAATTTGTTTTGTTATAACTCAGTTCAATGTTTGTAATGATGAAAATCCAAGTAAGATAATTTACCATTTCACTCAAACACATAAATGTCTATAGTAAATAATACAATAACAGGGATATTAGGAGTTCCATGACCATATAAAGTAAGGGGTATATTATCACCTAAATAATACAAGAGTCATGTGACACTGATGATGTAGTCAAGCACCAATTATAACTGATAATGTTTATATTTCCATGCAGTTCCAGTGCACACAGGGATTTTTTTTTAAAGCAAAATAAACTTTTATCCATTAATAAGGATATAATTTACAGGATATTTATGGCTCTTGTGTATTATATAAACATTTTATACAAGTACATATTAATGTTTTTTTAAATAGACAAACAGGTTTGAGAACATATAATCATTTTATATATAAATTGCATTTACACATTTAGTAGTGTGAGTTTTTATATTGCTTGTCTCACTAGAGATATTCTATATAGAAATGTCACTCTGATTGGTTGAAAGTGATAGTGGTGGTGTCAATTACAAAGAATTTTCAGGGTTATGTCAGGTGAGGCCATAAGGGCAGTAGAATTTTAGATTACTGTAATCCTCATAGGGAGCAGTGAGAAGAGACACAGGCAAATGGGAAGTTATTAAAGGAAGGCAAACTGCTACCTTCTTTTACAATCACATTGGTGTAAATTTCAAGTGAACAGAATAAAGGTGCATGTGTATGAAAGGACGTGAGCTGCAATCACTCTCCTATGCTATGGGCACTTAATGTTGTCATAATGGTTACATGATCTTAATGGCACTTTGGCTTGGGTTAAAATGTATATGTAAGTGTTATACACTAGTCTGCTTTAAAGCGCGATCTGAGTGGACATGGCCACACCAGTGCGCTGTCATGTGTTGAGCATGCAATCCGCTAATCATTGCACGATCACAGCTCACATGCAATAGGGCGCTTGCTCGCCCATTTTCGCCGTGCTTGTGCATGCCTCAGTGTAGCCTCAGTCTTAGCCTATAGACCTATAGGCTCTACATAAATATACCCAAAATTCTATTCAGCCTCTGGAGCCTTTAAAAAGCAACACATCACCATAATACTTTCACTGCATAAACAATTGTTGTTGACAAACCACAAAGACACATAGGAAGGAGGTAGTGAGCTTATTTGTTTGCTTGTATAACGCTGAAAAAATTTTGCCAAGCTTTACAGTGAGTTTACCCATTGACTCCATGGCTAGTCCCGAAGAATAAAGTAAGGTTGGACACAGCACCTCAGTCTTGATATTACTTGATAACTGCTACCCGGGTGGTATAGCATATTCACAGATAGCTTACACTCTAATTGCCCTAAGTACGCTGACATCTATTAGTATTATTAGTATTTCTTTAGTATTGTAAAACTAGTAAACAAACAACGCAACAAATCTTTATTCTAAATATACATTATTATTATTTCTTTATAAAAACATGTGTACCTATATAAAATGCCTGTCAAAAGTACATTTACTTGAATTAAGTAAAAATTAAGCAATACAGCCCACCTAATAATACATGTTTTACACAAAGTAAAACCTTCACAGGGTTATTCAATAAAAGTTCTTATCGTTAAAAATGGTGCTAATTTTGCCCCAACCTATCAGATGTTAGCTTTCAAATGTTAAATAAGATCTGATTGGTTGGGGCAAATTTAGCACCATTTTTGACTTTTATTGAATCTCCCTGTGTGTACATTAGATTTGTCACATGCAATGGCTGTTTAATATTTGTGATATTGCCTTGTATCTGTTGATGTAGGAATAAGATCCCACCCAGTGCAATCTGCTGTTTGCATGACATTTATATACACTGTCAGTATGCACAAGCAGATGCACCATTACTGATTACGTTGCTATATATAGATAGGAGCATCCCTCACAGTCTCAGGGAAAATAGGCCTAATATAGAAATGTATTACTATTTATCTTATGTAATTGGCCTATACTGTGTAAATACTATGTATAATTTCCTATACGTTCATTATCTTAAGAATATTTTCTTTAGAAAATAGGAACCTCTCAAAATATTGGGCCACAGTTCAATGACAATTCCACAGCTTTAACAATCTTTGTCGAACACTATTGTAAACTAATGTCCAACATTGTAGAATACGGTGCGGTCGTACAAAATACCATAGAATCACAGAATTATGGTGGTATGTACTTTACTGCTCATTGTATTAAAATGATGGATATATTGTAACAATAAAAGTAAAATAACACACTGAATATTCCATACTCTTTTACAGATACAGCCTAATAATTTCAAAGTTCCACCTTGGCATTTCTAAATTCCAGCCTCTAGTGTTCTCTTTATCTTACAACCCGGTTTATGCGGTTTCCTACGTCTAGAAAATGATGAGAAATACAGAGAAGTACACAAAGAAAAATGTCATTACCAAATGCCCGCTGGAATACAAGGGTTGTTTAAAAAAAGGATAATTTACAATGAAATTGTCCATATCACACAATAAAAACATTATAATAGCAATTGGTGCTTCGATTATGTTTATGTCCAATGTAAGCAAACCAATATCTGCCATTCTCTAGCTATTGCAGATGGATATTGTGCAATCCTATGTGCTTCCCAGGGAAAGCCTTGGGTTCTATTTTACTGTGTATTCTGAAAACTCTCCACATTTCGTTGCAGAAAGCTTGCTTACTCTTGCATCAGGTCCCCAGGGAAATTTATTATAAGTGTTATTATTAGTCAGATTATTCCTATAATATTATCTTGGGAACCGAACCAATTTCCACTTCACAAACTCCGAAGTTGGACAGAAAGCGAGAGCAATGTGGAAAGACAGGGTTCCTACAGCTGGCCAACATTTAGTCTTAAAAAACAAGAGTGAAAACTCATGTGAGGATGACATTGGTGTGTATATAATCTCTGATATAACTCAATAAATAGGGGACTTTTGCTAAGTAAGAGTTATATAATAGTCTGTTATGGTCCTTAATGTCTGTCAGGCCACAGGGGTCCTAGAATGGATTTGATGTACAGCTATATGATCTGATAGAAAACAGTGACATCAATCACTTGTTGTTGATGGAATTATTAATGTTTCCTAACACACATGCCAAGCACATCTTTAGACTTATCTCAACACAGCTCTTTCTGCTATATATATATATATATATATATATATATATAAACCATTGCAAAAATCCAATATCATAGGTTTATACTGTCTGGTAACGATGCGGCCATAAAGTAATTATTATTGTCTGTGGTCAGAAATTTCCAGCTGAGACAGTCCTGCAGTCTTTATTGACCACTACAGTATTAAATGGACGATACAGTGCAGTAGTACAATACTATGTGGCAATGGTATTTTATGATGTGGTTTTTATTGGCTTCCATAACTGGATAGAAATGAAAGAATCTGTCTCTCGCATTAAGACTCCGTACACATTGACCAATATTTTGGCCTTATTGACCGGCCTTTGCAATATTCAGGTCAATCAGGTTGAAATATTGGCAGAAAAGTTTTGTTGGGAGAAACTGATTTCTATCAAAGTTTAATAACTTTAATAGTTATAAGGAAACATCATTTTCTAGACAATGATCCTCCTTTAGTTAGATGGACCAATCATATGGACCAATCATACCAATAGGTGGTTCTGTGGCAATTCATCCAAAATGGTTGTTTTCATTAGATAACTAAATCTGCCTGCATTTTTTCCCTACCTAAATGCAAATGTCATCTTTCTAGATACAGTTGAACTATAACTCCCATCTCAGCTTGGGTGATTTAATTTAGCTAACAACTCGGACATCAATGCTCCACATTAATCCAATTGTAAGCTCTTTAGTGAAGGTGTATTTGTTTGCTTTGTTGCCATTATTTCTGGTGCATTCTGGTTTCCATTTTCTTTCTACATCGGAAGGGCCTTTACAAGTTACCAGGCCTTAGTCTCGGTAAATCACTGTGCATGGCTATGGCGCTATATCAATAACACCATTTACGTGACTTACAAATCTTATATAGAAGGGACGGCTCTCCCCCAACAAACATTTATACAGGCAACGCAAGGCAGCCAAAGTGAATGATTCCTCTCAATGGGCTTTAGATTATTCATTAAATTGTGCTGACTTAAGCCTTTTTGTTGAGTCTGACAGCAAGCACCTGGTGTGCTCCTCAGCATCCTTTCCCCATACGCTTTGTGTTGCCTTCCCAGCCACACACAAACACCCTCCCGCAGGTTTCAAAAATGCAAACATATGTTACCATTATTGTGAAAATCAGTTCTGTAAGCAGGAGTCTCTCTGTATTCATAGCTGCCCCCATCCTCCTCCTATTGCTTCCTTTCCATTTCCTCGGGGACATACGAGGTCAAGTGGATAACATTATCATCCCTTTTCCCCCTGGATCAAAAAAGAAAAAAATGAATTAGCCCACTCATTGATAGGGTGAAATAGGACAAGAGCAAGATATGACCTACTGGGAATTCACAGACTGCAGGCTGCATGAAACCATCCTGAAAGAAAATTACATACTCCAGTCAGACATGGCTTGCTGGTTGGTCTTTTCACCTACACATGACTTAATATAACGTCCTCGGGCTGTATGCTTTGCTCGGGGTTTGAAAATGGGAAATCCCATGTTGTAAATGAAGCTTTTGACCAATGTTTTTGATAAAAGTAATTAAAAAAAATAGTTACCGCCAGGCAGAAAAGAAAGAGAGATGTTGGAAATCTGCATTATTAGACTCGTGGGTAAAGATTTTTTTGTTGTTTTGTGCTCTCGGTTGAATGAGGCTGAACTGTGTTTGAGAATTTTTAATCTAGGGCTACGTTCCGAGGCATTGTAAAGATCAGGAGGACTGGGATGAAAACGATTTATTTATTCTTCTTATCACTTACAGCTTTAAGATATGGAGGCGGATGAGAGAGATTGGGAGACGAACGGCAAAGCAACAGAGGCAGCAAAGCATGAGGTAGATATGGGGCATAAACATAAAACTCCTTATTTAATGGAGTTGTGTGTGTGTGTATGGGGGGGTGTCACTATTTACCACTGTTTGTATCCATTAATAAGGAATGCCACAGCCAGTAAATAACAATAGAAATGTCACCCTCATTAGAATGTGGCTGCTTTTCCAGTGTTATTTAATAACTGTCATATTTACCTTTACTAAATACCAACCACAGTGTTTACAGATGGAATTTAAGGGCACAGTATAGTCCCTCCTACCATTAATCTAATTTGCAGGGAGGTAGGATTATGTATTCCTACCTGCAAATTAGATTAATTGTAGGAGGTAGGAGCACTGAAGAGGAACAAGTGCTTGTGTTGACGGCTTTACCGCTTGACAGGCCCTTCCATTTTTATAACTGGCGTGCATGGGCAGATGGGCAGACTTAACCTCTTCATCATTGGGCTTATGGCAGGGAGGTAGAAATGTCAGATTTTTCTGCAATATCACTATATAGTAGAAAACCATTTTATATATTTTCTAATATCACTTAATCATTATTGATTACTAACCCCACATCTAAACGAGAAAACAAACACCAACCGGGCGATGCACGTTACTTACCTGCCTGAGATCACCCGATGCAGCCATCCCAATCTAATGCTCAACAAATACCAATATGGGATACGGCGCACACCGGAAAATAGGACACTTGGACTCTGCAATCCAACACGCTTTATTCAGAACAGTGCCATAACAAACAAAGAGTTCCCATAGCCTTACGCGTTTCGAGCGTACCCTCCGCTCTTACTCATAGGCTTCCAGTATTACAAAGGACCTAAAGCGACGGGTCCGGGGTGTGCTGCACCCGGGCCACAGACCCACGTGGGTAAGTTTAACCCTGTGGGGGTTTGTGTGCAATTTTGAACCTATATGCATTAGGAAGAAGGAGCGTTTCCTGATTGAGCGAAGGACCCGGGGCTTGCCTGCACCTGGGTCAATTTACTGACAGTGTAAGTCAGTTGATCTATATATAGCACTAATAGGTGCTTTACATGTGGGTTCAATACTGCTTGTAAGGGGATTTGAGCACTGTATTTTGTGGTTTTGTATAGATCTACTGTGTGTTTGAATTCAGTTGAGGTGTTTATGGACAAATAATAAAGCATCATACACAAGGAGTGACTGCAAAAAGTGCTAAAGATTCATAAATAATAATATCCAGTTTACAGATAAAGTAATGATTCAGTAACTCCACAAATTGTCAATTAACTGACCGGGCTAGTAACTTGCTATGTTGGTAGTCACACTGACCGTTTACTCTTTCTTTTACTTGTAATGCTTTCGCTGTTTAACATCCCTTGCCATCAGTGAATGTCAAGACGCCGCTTCCCCATGAACATTGTTTAATAGTCATCAAACTTCTTTTTGTTTTGGCAGAGATGAAGCTTGGTAAGAAACTAAATGAAGGTAAAACTAAAGAGGTGTACGAATTGCTGGAGCACCCTGGCTGTGTTTTGATGAAATCCAAAGACCAAATAACTGCAGGCAATGCAGCACGGAAAGATCTGATGGAGGGCAAAGCATCCATTTCTAACAAGACTACTAGCTGTATCTTCAAACTTCTGCAAGAGGCTGGTAGGTGATATGTCCCTAGTTACCTAATGAGACTAGTGATTAGGAAGATTGCATATGCAGTAATTTAAATAGAATGTATAGACCTAAATAATAGTTTGTGTACCACAGATTTCTACTGCACCCTTTATCTAATAATGTTTCCTGGTTATCAGCTCTGCATAAGTAAAGCCTTTAACATGTGGCTGTGTATGTATCTGACATTTTATATATTCTTAGGAGTGCTTTATTGTTAAAGGCTTGAGTAATTTCCTGTGGCCACACGTATTCCATTGAGCATATGCGCCTAATATCTGTTGTATTCAGTTATATCAACTGGACTTAGTTTAGTTCTTGAAGACATTTCGCTAGTCATACAACTGGCTTTTTTACTTCAGTACAAGTCATTCTAAATTGAGAACTTGAGAACCTTCACTAGCATATGCTCCTAATATTAAATTTTTTTCCCCTTGTTTAAATCCCCTAAGGAATCAAAACTGCATTTGTCAGGAAGTGCAGTGATACGAGTTTCATCGCCACCCACTGTGAAATGATCCCCATTGAATGGGTTTGTCGTAGAATTGCTACTGGTTCATTCCTGAAGAGAAATCCAGGGGTTAAGGAGGGCTACAAATTTTTTCCTGCAAAAGTTGAGATGTTTTTTAAGGTACTTCGAACAATATATGATTTCAAGGAGATGCTAATGAATATATGTGTTTATATAAACTGACGTTCATGTAAAGGCTGATTAAAGAAAAAATAATAATAATGCAGGTTGTGTATTGTTTTCTGCAAAGCACATGTTCACACTTCTTAGAAGAGAAAGAGGGGAAAAGTCCAGCAATAAGGAACATAAGGGGACTTATCAGTACATATCATATTATAGGATTAAACTTCAAATAAACATTTACATCCATTTTTTGCTCTTTGTGGGTGGCATTTGCAGAAAGTTTCCCATTAAATGTTTGTAAGACTTTGACCTAGTTTAAAAAGGACTTGAAGTCTAAATGTCCCAGCAATCCTGCTGCTTACAGTTACTTTGGTCCAGATGGCAAAATGTATGTACAGTATGTGCTAATGTTGTTATTTGTTTTATTAAGGATGATGCCAACAATGATCCTCAGTGGTCAGAGGAACAATTGATAGCAGCACATCTCAACTGTGCAGGACTTCTGATTGGTCAGGGGGAGGTGGAGATCATGGCTCATTCTACAGTGGCAATATTTGAGATTCTAGAGAAAGCTTGGGCAACTCAGGAATGCACACTGGTAGACATGAAGGTACAAAGCTATATTCGTATCTGCAGTTAAAGAAATTATGTATAGTTGTTATTGAAAATCAATCTGTGCACAAGGTTTCTTCTTTCTTGTTTGTCTTGACAAAATAATACATTTTTGTGAATGTTTAAATCCAGATTGAATTTGGGGTTGATGTGACAAAGAAAGAGATTGTCCTTGCTGATGTCATTGATAATGACTCTTGGCGTTTATGGCCTGCTGGAGACAAGACCCAACAAAAAGATAAGCAAGTAAGTGTGTTAATGGTTTCATGTTGCTGGCGAGTTGCTCATTGTGTGTTTCGATAACACTGACTGGTTACAAGCATTCAGTAAGTACTACACTAGTTTTCATTGGTTTCTATTCCCTTCTGTATTTCCCACACATCTGAAAAATCCTTGGATCATTCATGGTCTGCTACTTCTTAATAGTTTCACATTTAAATCTAAAAACCTGTCCATTTACCCCCCCCAGACCTATCGGGACCTAAAGGAGGTAACACCTGAAGCAATGCAGATGGTTAAAAGAAACTTTGAATGGGTGGCAGACAGAGTAGAGGTAAGAATTCATGCAAGAAACACATTTTGCACTATACAAGCCCCAAAAACAAATGCAGGTTATTGTGCTTTTGGATTGTGTAACACATGGTGTGTAGCTGTATGCCTGCCAAATCTGTGTTCAGTACGTCTCAGTAGCTCGGTGCACCGAGTACAATTTGTTCTTTATGACTCATTTTTCTAACCATTAAATCAGCCTTTCCTGCCAAAAGAGCATCAAACTCTGTTGTGTAGTTTTATCTTTTAGAATTTTGAATAATTTTTGAATAGTGTGTGTCTTTTCCTAGTTTATTGATCAGTGCACTGTAAATTAGCAACTCTGACATAACATTTGATGTTTCATGTTACAAGATAACAGGTCTTCAGAATCCATGACTGGTTAGCTCCCTTTCATCACCTAGCCAAAAGGCAATGCAGTTACAAGGCTTGTACATGTGTAAATGAATACAGCATTGTGCATTCTGAAGTTGCAATAACTATATTAATATTAATCAAGTTTAATACCGCATATTATACTATTTAAGCATAAGGTTGGGCAGAGGCCTGAATTTAGATTTAAACTGCAAACAGGATCCACTCAAGCACACCAAACTTGGAAATGGCCTATAATAGGTAGGTGCAATCCTCACAGCCCTCTACTCTTAGGGCTAATATTATCCAATATATGTAGACAAATGACAGAGCACACTACTTAACATAATAAGTTATTATTTAGTAAGCAAAAAAGATACACCGTTTCGGGGGACATATAGTCCCCTTCCTCAGGGGATAGTGTTAAGTAGTGTGCTCCTCCATTTATCTACATATACTGGATTTAGGTTCCCATTCTTTGCGATTCCAAGAGTGCTACTTAGAGAATGTGGATCATAGCAGACACTGGCAAATGTAGTCTTCTAGATAAAATTCAAGATTTAGGGCGAGGCCACAACACGTAGTAGCCTGGCGGAAACACGCACACAACCACATTTGTTGTCATGCGCTGTGATTGCGCAAAAATGCTAGTGCGCGTATGCCAGACCAATTGTCCAACACTAGTGTGCGCAATCGCGATCACACGTTTAAGCGCATAGGTGTGGCATAACCCTTAGATTTGTTACTGTCACTTTATTTAAAGGGTATGTCCATCAAAAAATTTTCCCCAACAGGAAATGTTATTACAGGCTAGCCCTAATCTTATTTTCTTCAATGGGTAGATATTATTATTAGTAAGGAACATTTCACTGACCAAAAGATTTCCCTTCATCTCCGAGTTTAAAGGGTATGTCCATCAAAAAAGTTTGTTTCTATCTGATTTAGTGTAAGTCAGTTGATCTATATATAGCACTAATAGGTGCTTTACATGAGGGTTCAATACTGCTTGTAAGGGGATTTGAGCACTGTACTTTGTGGTTTTGTACATCCCAATCTAACACTTTCTCTCCAGATATTATTTAACCCCGTGTGGTTTTAGGAAGATTCTGAAAAAACAGTACAAATTCATACTTACCTCCCCCAACCCCCAAATCTCCCTCACTGCAATAATGATTCACCTGTCTGAAGTTACTAAAGTGGAATATTTGCACAGAGTTTGCAGCCATTCTCACTGGTCCTGCTTATTTTTCCAGAGGCAGCAATCAATCATGACCATTATGGACAATGTTACAGCCAATGACTTTCTGCGGTTAACCATGCCACCTCTTCTGCACATGTGCAAGCTAGTAACAAGCTTGTCCAGATTTAATAAGAAGTGTCAACATTTGAAAAAGAGGACAGCTTACTTCAGAGCAAATATCTCACTTCAGGAACATCTGGTAGGTAAGTTTGTATTACAGTCTTAAGGATTTCTGGGGTAAGTGTGAATTTTTAGGTTGGGGTGGACATGCCCTTTAAGCAGTTCCCCTTTAACTCCATAGAGAACTATGAAATACATTCTCTATTTGCTAGTGGAACCTATTAACAAGTTAACATTTGCAAAATAGGGTCAAATAGTGCAAAATATTTAGGAAGAGGCCCTGGGTTTGGTGAGTTTTTATTTGAATCTACGGTACTTAGACCCACATAGAGATTAATTAATATTTGGCAGGAAAGTGTGGGATAGGTTTTTGTTTATGACATCTGCTTTGGACTGCCTGCCAAACAAATTGCACCCCCACCTGAACCTGCTAGAACCAGAGGGAAACACTTTCCGTTTGGTTTCAAGGGGAAATGTGTAGAGACTGTGTATAGATGATTTGCAAGATTCAATAAAAGTTCTTATTGTTAAAAATCGTGCTAATTTTGCTCCAACAAAATCAGTTATTTAACATTTGAAATCTAACATTTGATTAGTTGGGACAAAATTAGCACCATTTTTAACACTAAGCAGGGAGATTCAATAAAAGTTCTTATCGTTTAAAATGGTGCTAATTTTGCCCCAACCAATCAGATCTTATTTAACATTTGAAAGCTAACTTTTGATTGGTTGGGGCAAAATTAGCACCATTTTAAACAATAAGAACTTTTATTGAATAACCCTGAAGAACTTTTATTGAATCCCGCTGATAAACTTTATAAAGAACCGAAGTTATTGCTTGTCATGTTTGTATTTAAACTTTTGTGTTGTTTTTCTCAGGTAAATTATTAAGATTTAACAGAACATCACCATCTACAAGGAAAGCAATACAGGGCCCTTCATAAATACACATCTTGGTTATTTACATAAGGGAGGTTAGAAATCTAGTTTTGGCTTTATTGCCCTTTAGCTGCCATGCTTTCCTCTAAAATGGGCAGCAATGTGATAAACTGTAAATCATTTACTGGTTTCTGTAGCCCTCTCTGGTAAGTAACAATTTGTTTTTCTAACTGCCAGGCCCTGATTTACTATTAAGCACACTAGGCATGCACCTAGGGGTGTCTGTGGTTGGAGGGGCAGCTGCTTTTCGCCCCCCCTACCAATCCACACACAATTTAATGATGCCGCAAGTAAGAATTTAGATTCTGGTATAGTAGTAGATGTGATATACTTGGATTTTGCAAAAGCTTTTGATAATGTGCCACATAGGATACTAATATATAAACTGAGGTCTGTTGGCCTAGAAAAAAAACATTTGTTCATGGATAAAGAATTGGTTATTGTATCGCAAACAGAGATTGGTGGTTAATGGAGCTACATCTATGTGGGCTAAAGTTCTAAGCGGAGTCCCTCAGGGTTCTGTACTGGGGCCGCTTCTGTTTAATCTGTTTATAAATGACTTAGAAGGGGGCATTGAGAGCAAGGTCTCTGTGTTTGCTGATGACACTAAACTATGCAGAGCTTTGGAAACTTCAAGTGATGTGCAATTGCTACAAGCAATAGCTTGATAGATTATCAAAATGGGCAGCAGAATGGCAGATGAGATTCAATGTTGATAAATGTAAGGTGATGCATTTGGGATTTAATAATCCCTGTGCCACCTACACCATAAATAACTCTGTGTTAAGTGCATCTGAAATGGAAAAAGATTTGGGGGTTCTGGTAGATAACAGACTTAGCGGTGCAAACAATGCCAGACCGCCACAGCTAGAGCTAGCAAGATATTGACTTGTATAAAGAGAGGAATAGATTCAGAGAGAAAATATTATTCTCCCTCTTTACAAGGCGCTGGTAAGGTCTCATTTGGAATATGCAGTGCAGTTTTGGAATCCCATATACAAAAGGGACATCTTGGAAATGGAAGCAGTTCAAGAAGGCAACTAAAAAATAAGGGAATGGAAGGGCTTAATATGCAGGCAGATTAGACCAGGTTAGGGATGTTTACATTGGAGAAGCGACGTTTGCGTGGGGATATGATCACTTTATACAAATATATTAATGGGACATACAATAAACTCTCTGGTGCATTGTTTACTAATAGGTCATATCAGAGGACTACTGGACATCCTTTAAGATTGGTAGAAAAGAAGTTTCATCTTCGGGTTAGGAAAGGTTTCTTTACAGTGAGAACGGTGAAACTGTGAAACTGTCTTCCAGACAGATGTGGTAATCATCAATCAAAGTTCATTGAATAGCCTTAAAAGTGAGCTAGATAAGTTTCTAAAAGTAAACAATATTGAGAATTACTGGTATTAATGTATATACTGTAGTTCTGGTTGGTACATGGATACTATACAATATTGAGAATTACTGGTATTACTATATATACTGAAGTTCTGGTTGGTACAGGGATACTATATAATATTGAGAATTACTGGTATTAATTAGAAATGGCCGAACTTTCGAAAGTTCGGTCCGTTTTCGAACTTTCGAACTGTATGGAAAGTTCGAAAGTTCGAAAACGGACCCATTAAAGTCAATGGGAGTCAAATAGTTCGAAAAGTTCTAATGAAATACAATTAAAATATCAATGGTAACTTAATGTAAATTAAATGGTCTGGGAAATGGTCTGGGAAACATGTTCGAATATCCAGGACATTCGAAAAATCTATTTTACTCTCACTCGTGCTATTTTCGTTCGCGCCTAGGTACCATGTACATTTTACTCGCGGATTCGATGCTCGCGTATAGGCTTTAATAGACACTTTACTCGCGTATTCGATGCTCGCGCCTAGATACCATGGACATTTTACTCACGGATTCGATGTTCGCGTATAGGTTTTAATGGACCCTTTACTCACGGATTCGATGCTCGCGTATAGGTATAATAGGCATTTTACTCGCACATTCGAACGGTCGAACATTCGATATTTTATAGAAAGTGCAAAAATATCGAAAATCTGGGTCCGGGCTAGTTCGAGAAGTCCGAATTCATACGAATTCGAATAGTTCGGCTCAAACTCGGGTTCGAGTTTGAGTTCTAGTCCATCTCTAGTATTAATACATATACTGTAGTTCTGGTTGGCACAGGGATACTATATAATATTGAGAATTCCTGGTATTAATACATATACTGTAGTTCTGGTTGGTACAGGGATACTATATAATATTGAGAATTACTGGTATTAATACATATACTGTAGTTCTGATTGGTACAGGGACACTACATAATATTAAAGAGGAACTGTGGTCTCCAAACAAGTTGAGTTTAAATGAAAGGCCAGTTTACTACCTTTAAAACGAGCCATCAACCACCTCTCTATGTGCTTCACAGCCCAAGATATACGGAAATGACTGACCATAAAGTTAATGGGTGGGAGGCTGACTTGTGACATTCCTAAGGCTTCTCCTGCATAGTGCCGCCGGCGAGCATAGACTCAGACTCCCTCAGTGTGTGAGGGAGACAGGAAGTCCCTCCTCCTCTCTGCTGTGTGAAGGACCTGCAGCTGCAGAGAAGGTAAAGGAATCTAGAGCCCTTCTCTATAGGGGGGGTCAGAATGGCCAACAGCACTTGTGAGCTGATGGGGCTTAGGCACCCACGAGTTGGCGGGACCATGGCACCCGCGAGTGGGCGGGGCCATGGCACCCGTGAGTCGGCAGGGCCACATGGGGCTGCAAGGGAATGGGCCAAGGGGGGCCTGCAACTGGAGGGACCATGGGGTCCATGAGTGGGAGGGACCAGGGGGGCTGCAAAGGGGACACAGGGCAGGAAGCAGGAAGTGCAGGGGACCTGGTGATGCTGCTGCCATATCACACACAAAAATGTAAATATCTTAAAAATGTAAAATAAACAATGGAAATAAATTGCAAAAACTCTCAGGAGAGCAATTCCTATCAATTTACCTAAAATCATTTTTGGACCAAAGTTCCTCTTTAAGAATTTTTTTTTTTGGCCTTCCTCTGGATCAACTGTTAGGTAGGGTTAAAAAGGATGGTGAATATGTTGGACTTGGTGGATTTGTATGTCTTTATTCAACCTCAAATAATATGTTACTATGTTACCCCTTGTATATCTGTGCATATGACCCAAGCTTACAATTGTTAATAGGTCTGAGGTACAATGAAACCCTGGATACAGGAACGTTAGGGGAAATTACATTTTAGGAGATTAATCATTTTATTTCATTGTTTACTTTATATTTAAAGGAAAAGACAAAACAAACTGTGAAATAATCAAGAAAAAGTATGTCAATATGTTCAGAACTTTCCAATGACCATCACAAAATATGAACCACTCAAACCTTCATAACAATTCAGCCTCTTCATTTGATTACATTATATTGGACACAATGCATTCTGCTATATTCATATATATGAGCTCACCAATGCCCTTTTTTATGGAAGTTTGTATATTAAATATGAATTAAGGATTAAATATTAAAGGCAGATTTGAAATCAGATTTGTCTTCGCCTACTTTGGAGTTTTAAATGCAGGGTCTGCAATTCCGCTTTCTTCATGAATGCATAAAATTGCAAAACAGAGGAGATTATTTTACTTTCATTTCACATTATTTTTTTTTAGGTTGATTATGTTTTGTTTTTTTTAAATATCGATCGAAGAGGATGAACCTCATTACCAAGTTCGGATGTTTTGTAATATGTGCTGTATTTCAGTTAGTTCAAAAAATAAAAACATTATTAGTCTGTAGTTGACTTTAATTTTCAGTGATATAATCCTAGCACAATATACTGTATATCATCAGTCTGGTTCTAAGTGCCGTGTGCAGTGATATAATCCTAACACAATATGCTGTATATCATCAGTCTAGTTCTAAGCACCGTGTGCAGTGATATAATCCTAGCACAATATACTGTATATCATCAGTCTAGTTCTAAGCACCGTGTGCAGTGATATAATCCTAACACAATATACTGTATATCATCAGTCTAGTTCTAAGCACCGTGTGCTGATCTAAGTCCTAACACAATATACTGTATATCATCAGTCATGGTTCTAAGCACCGTGTGCAGTGATATAATCCTAGCACAATATACTGTATATCATCATTCTAGTTCTAAGCACCGTGTGCAGTGATATAATCCTAGCACAATATACGTTATATCATCAGTCAGTTCTAAGCACCGTGTGCAGTGTATAATCCTAACCAATATACTGTATATCACAGTCTAGTTCTAAGCACCGTGTGCATGATATATTCCTAGCACAATATACTGATATCATCAGTCTAGTTCTAAGCACCGTGTGCAGTGATATAATCCTGCACAATATACTGTATATCATCAGTCTGGTTCTAAGCCCGGTGTGCAGTGATAATCCTAGCACAATACTGTATATCATCAGTCTGTTCTAAGCACCGTGTGCAGATATAATCCTAGCACAATATACTGTATATCATCAGTCTGTTTCTAGCAATCCCGTGTGCAGTGATATAATCCTAGCACAATATACTGTATATCATCAGTCTAGTTCTAAGCACCGTGTGCAGTGATATAATCCTAACACAATATACTGTATATCATCAGTCTGGTTCTAAGCACCGTGTGCAGTGATATAATCCTAGCACAATATACTGTATATCATCAGTCTAGTTCTAAGCACCGTGTGCAGTGATATAATCCTAGCACAATATACTGTATATCATCAGTCTAGTTCTAAGCACCGTGTGCATGTGATATAATCCTAGCACAATATACTGTATATCATCAGTCTAGTTCTAAGCACCGTGTGCAGTGATATAATCCTAGCACAATATACTGTATATCATCAGTCTAGTTCTAAGTGCCCTGTGTGCAGTGATATAATCCTAACACAATATACTGTATATCATCAGTCTGGTTCTAAGAGCCGTGTGCAGTGTTATAATCCTAGCACAATATACTGTATATCATCAGTCTAGTTCTAAGATCTGTGTGCAGTGATATAATCCTAGCACAATATACTGTATATCATCAGTCTAGTTCTAAGAGCCAAGTGCAGTGATATAATCCTAGCACAATATATTGTATATCATCAGTCTAGTTCTAAGAGCCATGTGCAGTGATAATTGAGAGCAGTGCAATTGAGAGCAAAACAACCTCCTATTTATTACATTGACGATAAACTTTACAATGCACTAGTAGGTGGGGCTTTAGGTATGAAGGACAGGGCACTTGGGTTCAAAGTAGAATTTTGGTTCTGCTAAGGTTGGAGGCATTTTGTAGAATTGCTTAACTTACCGGTATCATTCATGTGTAATTGCTGCGTTATTGGAGCTGTATGAACACGGGATAGATGCAAAGCTCTTATTAAAAAAACAGATAACATTTGTCTACATCAATATGAATATGATGCCTGTTTCACTGGGATCACAGGTTTTCTTTTTTAACATCGGTATATCCATAATAAGGAACTATATAGAAACACAGTAATTTGCAGGGTATATAAGACTGGTAATTCCTAACTCCCAATATTGTTTCTGTGAGGAGCACCA
This sequence comes from Hymenochirus boettgeri, assembly GCA_019447015.1. Classification (NCBI taxonomy): domain Eukaryota; kingdom Metazoa; phylum Chordata; class Amphibia; order Anura; family Pipidae; genus Hymenochirus; species Hymenochirus boettgeri. The sequence continues at coordinate 48,668,436 of CM033475.1, read as the reverse complement.
GCCCCAAGAAAACTGATTCTGACAGTCTTCCTCATGGCTTCTATGTTTAAAACAGAAATAGTCCAGGACTAACATGGCAAGTGAAAACTGTTCATGCTGTAGCTCCTCAACGAAATAATATTGTGAGGTAGGAATAATCAATCCAACTTCCCTGTCCCAGGTACTTTCCATTTTTAAAAAGTTACTTAAAGGGTAACTGTGGTCTTGAATTCTTCCAAACTAGTAAGGATTATATAAAAAGCCTTCCATCGTACCTTCAAAATAAAACCTAAATCACATCTCTAGAATTTGTTAGAAGCTATTGCTGAAAAGGTTTAGCAACATTACTTCCTGCTTGAACACTTCCTGTTTTCAGCCATGTGACCAGCCTCAGCCTGCATTAATAGGCTCTCCTTCTCAACTGTCAATTTTTTCCCCAGTTTCTTCCTGATTTCCCCAGCATTTCATCTTAACTGAGCATGCTTCTCCCCCAGGGACAGGGACGGATTTGTACTTTTTTCTCGCCTAGGCAAGCTAACTTGCACTTCCTGTTCCCCCCCACACCCATACGCGTTAATATTGAGTAAAGTGCATCCTCGTGTTTTCACTCCATGTTCACATGTGCACTAACTTGCTTGAAGGTTCTCATTCATCCAGGTCATGGTATATCTGTTGTATTCAGTTGGATCAACTGGACTTAAAGTTTAGTTCTTGAAGACGTTTCATTAGTCATCCGACTGGCTTTCTCAATATAGAAAGACTTGACCAAGAATCTGTTGGTAATTAAGTACCCTGGAAAATCCAAAATAGCATATCACAGCCAGGTGTTAAGGACCTTCAAATGTAAGGTGCTGATTGCATTGTGGCTAAGAGGTGTTAGCCAGTACAGATTAACCAGACTATGGCCCAAAAATGTTAAATCCATTGGTTTACATCTCTGCTAAAGTCAATCAGGGCCATCTACTGGTCTACAGTTTCTACAGTAAGAAAATAATTCTTGCAGATTAAGAACACATACAAAATGTTGCACCTCTCATTAAAGTACAATTGTACCCAACTTCCCCTCACTCCTCTTCCTCCATAGCTACATAGTACCCAGCGTGTGGACCTAAATACTCCTGCAATACTTACAAGTCTCCTTCAGCAATCTGCTCCTCCTCCCTTTCACTGTCAGTGACAGACCACAATGCAGTAAATGGGAAGTCACACTCTGCAAGGTGGCTTGTCTTCCTATTGGCTCCATAGCTGCATAGTACCCAGGGTGCTTCTGCAATACTTATTAAAAGTTTCCTTCGGCAATCTGCTCCTCCTCCCTTTCACTGTCAGTGGCAGACCGCAATGCAGCCAATGGAAAGACACACTCTGTAAGGAGGCGTGTCTTCCCATTGGCTGCACTGCGGTATGTCACTGCCACTGGAGGGACAAAGTGAAGCACCGAGAGAGTTTGAGTAAGCATTGCAGGAGTTAGGTAAATTACCCTAACCTTGGGTACTATGGAGCTATGGATCGGGAAAGGTGAGTATAATTGTCCTTTAAAAAAATAAAACAGTCTAGAACTGAATATTCTATGAGTTTTCCTAGCAGGTGGATATTGTGATGTCGCTTTGTGCTAAACTAAACAGATAATCCACTTCCCTCATTCCTTACGTTCTTGCTCATTTATACAGAAATAGTCAGAAAGATGACACTGTGATTTAAAACACATACACAAATAGGCTCTTTATCTCAAAAAAAGCCTTTAACTAGCATTAAGTACATACATTATTGTATTCTGTTTTATACCAAATGCATTTGGCCTATGAAACATTTCAATATTAAATGATTCCATCTTTGGTCTTTCAGCCCCAGGGTAAACACAACTTGTCACTAGTGAAATTCAATGGTTTGTCGTTCATTTGAATATTTACTCCATTGCATCTGCAGGTGGTATATGAATGGAGTGAAAGCTTCAATGTCCTATGTAGGTGCTCTTGCCTGGAAGGAATTCCAGACGCTGTTTAATACATCACTTTTATTTCCTGTGCAGATCAAAATGATGACTGGATAGCACAATATCCAAATCCCTGTTAAAAGAGAAATCAGATTTGTAGCATTGCCATAGACACACATCTTGCCTTTCTATTCATCGTTTTAATACAAAACATTATTGTGAGAAATCTCTTAGTAATCCGAGGATAAGATTTTCCTGTACACTTTGGTAGATTTACAAAAACATTAATTCACTGTTTCTATGTATATACAGTATGTACCCGTCGCTTGTCATAGCCATTTTTAGGGGCATCATACAACCATATTGTTGCATCTATGGCCACCTTTAGCATCACATCACTGTATGCAGGGCCGAATTTACACCTCAGGAGCCTGTAAGCCTGTTGGCCCAAAGTGCCTAGTGCCCTTATCCCCACCCCTAAACACAAACCACACCCCTAAACCACACCCACTTTTCCCTTTTTGGAGAAGAAAATATAAAGGGACTGGATTGGTGGGAGGAGATTTATAGCCGCCCCTCCAACCTCAGATGCACCTAGGCGCATGCCTACTGTACCCAATGGTAAATCTAGCTCTGACTGTATGCAATACTAGCCATAGACATTTTTGGGGATATTACAGGTGCCCAGAATCCCCTTTTTCCACTGTCATTAATATCTGCAGTTCTGGCACCTTGTGGCCCTCAAAAGGTGTGTTAGTGTGAAAGGGGATTAAAACAATGGGAGCTACAATATACAGACATGAACCGTTAAGGTGCCCATCCACTACTTAAGGTTTGTACACACGTACGCATTCGTGCAACGAACACCCGTGTGTATGCATTCGGTCAGGGGGTTTTCGTCAAACCATTGTGGTCGGGGGTCTTGGCTGGTGCACACATTGTATATGTGTACGAACCTTTAGACGTTAGACAGATTAGACGCTCATCTATAGACAAATCTAAGAACTGCCCATTCTTTTATACAATCAATTTGAGATAACCACATGAATGGGGTGGATGGGATTATGGTTAACAACTAGATTTACAGTGGCAATACACTACAATAGGTTATTGCAATCGTAATTGCGACTGTAACACCGACCAATATTATATCTATATTGATAGAAAGATGTACAATGTTAATTGTATGTAGATGTACCATACATATTGTTCCACATTCAATTCTATAGGTGATTATTGTCTAATGTTGTCTATTGAGGTTACATTACATTTAATCGGAACTTCAGAAAATACTACGATCATTTAACCAATCGATTTAAAAAAACTACGTTCCCAATCATAATTATGATTGAAATTATGATCCAATATACGATCCAAAGATCGGGAAAAGGTGACATTTTGGGCCCAATCAATGTCTACTTGCAATATCGTACCTTTAGTAAAAAAAAGCATACATACTATAAACATAGAAAAACCATGATCTGCCCCATAACAGAGAAAGCAAAAAAATGCTAGACTGATTCCTAAGGATAGGTGGCAGATCAGGATGCAAAGCTACAAATGTATAGATCCAAGCATGGGGCCATCATTTAGCAATCACAGACATGCACTCATATGCTACATTGTAAATATTATGTTAGCAAAGGCTGTTCTATATTACTATACCCCCCTAAGGCAGTTTAGGTAGGGGAGGATAGTGACAGCCTCCTGTCCGTGCCTGGAACAACAGATTAGTCAGGATCCTTGACCACACCACTAATGTTACAGGTGATTCCAGATGGGATTATCTCAGATAAAAAACGCTGCTTGTAAAATAAGGTCTTTAGACATTAGATAGATATCTCTAATCTATCTCATGTCTGATTAGTGTACGGCCATCTTTACATTAGCACAAACAGAAACGTATCATTGCTATGTTTGTTCTAGTACCAATGTTGGAACAAGGATTTATATGACAATGTTGTTTTTACTATAATTAAGGTTGCGCCCGTAAGAAAGGATACAAATATGTTTATATTATGAGATACCCTATACATACATATACCTCATACTGTTATATGATCATGGAACTCATGGGGACTTCTAATATCCTTCTATTTTGAAATTAAGGGGAACATTATTTAAAAATCTAAAATCTAGGGGAAAGGAAAATATAAATGCAGTATACGTTAACATCAGACTGGCCTTTAAAAAGGGTTGTGTGCGGATAATATGGTGGTGTAATGTGCTCCCCACTGCTCATGGTAACCCTTTCAGGAATCCCTCCCTTAAAAATCCCTCGATTGCCTCTGTGCTTTTTGCTATAGCAAAATAAAATGTAATTATTTACTAAGAATAACTGAACATATTATGGGGTATATACATTAGATGGGCTGTTACTATGACATTTCACATACATGTTTACACCTTGGTTATAGCTTCATGGCCTGTCTTTTACAAGCTGCAGGACTGAGATTAGCAAAAAGGAAACCAAAGGAATAACCAATAACTGGGTAACCAAGTTGAAAATAAAACCAGAGATTTACTTCAGATCACCAAGTTTCAACCTTGTGCTGTTTACTTAATTTCATTTTCTGGCCAAATAAACATTCCCTGTGGCTGAGGGACCAGTGTAAATGTCTTTCCTGTAAAATCCTTAGATTTATCAACTAAATAATTTGCCAATTATTGTTAAAACGCCAATAAGGTGGATGCCGTGAAGACAATATATTGGCTAATACGCCAGAAATGTGACTTCTCTGGACCCTGCTGTGTTGTTTTCTTTGTGATCCTGTGGGAACCCACGTTTCTGTGACACATGGCGCATACTACTAATATCTTTATTCTTTCCCAGTGCTCCTATGTTGTTCAAAGAGTTTATCACACGGGGACGATTTGTAAAAGAGTTAAAAAGGTCTGTCCCACCACAGGAATGCCAGCTGGGTTTAAGGCCTACTGACATCAATTCTATGCTTGTTTGCATCAGTTTATTTCCATTACTAGTACTAATTATGAAGATAATTAAGACAGGTCATAGGAACAAACCACTGGTAAGCTGAGACTCTGCAGTGATAAAATTAATTGAACCTTAACCTGTCTATTTGTTTGATATCAGACTACATTCTCATGCACATTAGCTTCAAGGATCCCCTGGCACGTCTGCATTGTCTGCTATATTGTCTGAAGAGCACTGTATTCTCAAGAGGTCTCTGCTGCTCTCTTTGGAAAACATTTTTTGGTCTATTCTTGTCTTCCATGAGGGATAATTGAATCGGTTCTCTCTAAAAAGGAGTAAACCAAGAAATTCTGGGATCTCTTTTTTGTAGGAAAGACTGACAACAACTAGGACTAGGTAGCTCCATCCTGGTATACATAGATAAGAATAACAAATAAGAAATCAAATTTCATTATTACTTTTATTAGGATAAAGATCACATGAAAAATTACCACCTGCAGCAAGCAGGGAAACAGATACAGGGTAGAGGATTTAATGTAAATAGGTTTTAATACCAAAACAATGGCCAATAGTTGCAATGTTCACCTTGTTATGGGGCCATCCTGGCAGGTCACAGGTTAGTTTCGCCACTGATCCTTAATGTACCAGTTGCTGTAAAAGTTATGTGTAAGGAAAGTGAGCAAACCAGTCTGTATTCTTATACTTCTAGCAATGTTTCAATGCTAAATATTTTGAGGGGAATACAAAATCTCTTCATAGAAAGGAAGGCAGCATCCCACAGAGAGTATGAAAGTGAATCCTTTTGTGAAGAATGCCACTGTTAATTGAACAGTTACCCACGTCCCCTATTGGTCCTGCACCACACACAAACCATCAACAGTTTCCAATGGACAAAATCTGTCTCAATAACTTGTGTTGTCAGTGTTTTCTTTGTTCTGCCTTAGCCTTTGGTAAACAGGTCATAGGTCAATCCCCCACAGAGTGTTCTGTGGTGAAATTCAATGTGCTCTCATGAGGACATAGTCTACAAAAGTGGATGTCCTGCTTTAATGTTTCTTGAAATTCATGTAATTAAAACATTAAACACTTTTTTTAGCCTTTGATTATATCAGGATATAAAAGATAAACCTTGTCTGCCATTTTGATTTTACTATAGTAAAAAGCATGTACAGTAACAGTCACAGGCTGCACTGGAATGAAGAAAATTAGTAATTTCCAACCAGGACAGAACATGATGTTGCTGAGAGTAGAAGCTTTTTGGCTTTTGTTGACCCCGTACACAGAATCTCTCATTAGGGGGTATGAGGCCTAATTCACTGAAGCTTTTGGGTTAGATTATTTTTTATGTCTGATCCTTGTGAAAATCCAACATTATTCCTCGCTCATTTCCCAATTTCTTCTGTCCTTTTCCTGAAATCTCCCATATAATTAAATATAAAGTGATGCTCAAAAAGGCTATGGTATTAAATACTATAATATGGATCGTGTTGGATTGTCTACCATTCACCTCTATCATGACACTGAACAGAAGGTCAAAATATACCTTTAATACCATCAATTTCTGACTGTAATGTGTATGTTACCCATCAATAAGTCTACAGCACAGCTGGAAAGGCTAAATATCATTTTGTGTCTAAGGAACAAGATATTGGTGCTTGAAATAAATTTTGTCTTTATTAGACAATAAGTCATCTAGAGTATCGGGCAAGACATCCAAAGCCATTACTTGAAGAAGATATGTGTGTGTTCAAATTCTCCACACATTGATTGCATCACAGCTATAACAAAAGAGTTTCCTATTTATAAACAGTACAAGTATTTTAAGGGAAAACTTGGACAAAAATGTAATTTGTGGGAACCCCATACAAAATGCCTTTCAATTAAAATGTAAGATATAGTTACAGGCTGGACACTTGATGTGCCTATTTAAATCAATACGTGACATTACATAAATATTCAGCTTATAAATAGATCAGCATATAAATAGATAGATAGAATACTCCTTCCAGCCCAGCCATAAAAAAATATGACCAACCCTTGAATGGCCATTAGGTAATGTTCTCAAATCTGTGCCTCACCTAACAAGGTCAGTATTTGTAATGATGACAATTCTATCATTCCAGGTGATTGTCTTCTATTAAATATTTGTTAACCAATACTTTTGCTTATTATGGGTAAAACATTAATGTTACCAGTTATGTCCCATCAATCAATAACATAAAAGTAGGATAATTGTTGAAATCAGTGTCTATTATTGTTTTGTTTTGTTTTTAGTCTAATTAATTAAAGGAAAATGCATTGATCATCTTTTTTCATGCGATTCAAATCAGTTTTCATCTAGTCATTTTAACTTTCTGGTTTAAGAAAGCCAAGATATCACAGCAAAGGCTTAAGGTCATTAATCTTTGACCCGGATATAATTGAACAGTAGGAAAAGGTCAACAGGATTGCTCTTTATTGGTTGATGTTTGAAGTTAGTCACTTAGACAGAGAGACAAAATACAAGACACTTATTTGAAACAATAAAACTTTACTCTCTGAAAATATCCTAAAAAGTTTACAATCTGATCATTACACATGCACAATACACATCATGGCTGGAATTGATGATGGGCTGGGTTAAACAATGATAAAAGCCTGATTTAGGGAGCTAAATTATCCAAAGGCAGAGTTATTTCCTTTATTGTCTCAGGAGTAAATGGAACCCAATTACAGGCCTCGCCAATCTCAATATCTGAACACAAGACAGGACACAAGACATCATGATGTCTATTATATATTACTTTCTTTTGGGTTGCTATAATAAGTTTGATGTATTTTAGGAATGGATTTCCTACTTCCTAACCTCATCAGATGTTCACACTGCACGTTACAGAACACAGTAGGAAATGAGGGGTGAAAATAGACACATTAATATTGTATAATTAAAGTCATCATCCTTTTGTACCTGTGAAATTCCCTTGATAGACGTTGCATTCATTAGCGACTGTTAAGCTAAGAGTCACACAAGGTGACTTTAGATGCTGGAGGAGACTTTATATGTTAGTTCTTTCAGTCTTAGTACAGGGAATATTTAAAGTCTGATGTGTTTGTAGCCTCCAAGGCCTTAATATTTAATATTTAATCTGTACAGTACCAATGTAATCTTTAGTATTAAACTCGCTAGAATACCATTGCAATTAAACCAAATCAAGCATATACAGGAGAGATTGCTGTGTAGCCCTGTATTTGGTTCATGTGGTCATTCTTAAAAATATTCCTACAAAGGACTTCAAAACTAATTACAGACAAATTCATGAATAACTTCACTATCATCCTAAAGCTATATCTGTTGTATTCAATTAGATCAACTGGACTTGAGGTTTAGTTCTTGAAGACATTTCGCTAGTCATCCGACTGGATCTCTCAGTTCAGAATGACTTGTACAAGAATCTGTGGCAATTATGTACCCTGGAAAATCCCAATTAGCATATCACAGCCAAGTTTTAAGGGCGTGATTGGATAGCGGTGTTATAGGAACGCCCAGAGTAAGGTGTCAAAACAGCATTGTACATGGCAGACAGATGGTGTCGAACCCCCCCACCTCTATTTAGGCTTGGTTTCTTTATTTTCACATAAATGGCCTCCTTAACACCTCTCTTGAACCAGTCACGTTCCTTTGCCAATATGTTAACATTACAATCTTCAAAGGTATGTCCTTTATCCTTAAGATGCAGGTACACGGCTGAGTCCCGACCCGAGGAATTGTCTCTTCTGTGCTGGGCCATACATTGATGCAGTTGCTGTTTGGTCTCCCCCACATACAAATCAGAGCATTCTTCACTGCACTGCGTATATGATGTCGCTTTTCTTGTGTTTCGGTATTGGGTCTTTCGGATGTACCAATTGCTGCCTCGGTGTGTTGTTCGGTTTAAAGCAGACAGGGATATGGTGTTTTTTGAAAACTCTTCTGAGTTTCTCGGAGACCCCTGCTACATATGGGATGACCATGTTCTTCCTCCTGTCTTGCTTTTCCCCTTCACTGTTGGTATTCGTGTTCTTTTCTTTCCTTCTGCTTCTTTTGACAAAGGCCCAGTCTGGATATCCACAAGTTTTAAGGGCTCCTCTGAGATGTTTCATTTCTTTAACCTTCGCCTCTGTGCTAGTGGGGATGTTCTCGGCTCTGTGTTGCAGGGTTCTGGTGACACAGCGAAACATCTTCAAGAACTAAACTTCAAGTCCAGTTGATCTAATTGAACAGATATACCATGACCTGGATGAATGAGAACCTTCACAAGGCCTGAAGCTACATTTACTGTCACACAGGCAGCAAGTTACATTGCTAATCCCCTTTACAGTGAAACCTCCAACCTTTGGTGATACAGAGTCTCAGTCAGACACTGAATTTGTGAATTCTGCATAGAGTGTCATTTGCCACATTTTAGACATCTTTCCATCGAATACAATAATGACACAAATGTATGGAATCCATAGTAAGAATGTTTGAGGTGTTTATTGATTTACCTCTACTATGGATATTAGGAACTGTTTGAATCATTACACCTGCCATATTAGAGATATTCTACTTCTGTGCCCCTTTTCTTAAAGAACAACTACACTGTAAAAATAAATAAATAAAAGGTAACTGGGCAGGGAGGTTGGGTTGATTATTCCTACTTTTCAATATAATTTCGTTGAGGAGTACTAACCCATCCAGTTTTCTGCCAGGTTAGTGTACTGGGCCTTTCTGTATTAAATATAGTGTTGATGTGTTGAGGAAGTCTGGCAGAAGCAGTTTTGTTTGTTGCTGGTGCTTCTCAGAAAATATTTTGGGAGGTAGGAATTATGAATTCTACCTCCCAGCCTCAGATACTTTGCATTTGAACTTTTTAATTAACTTTTTTTTATAACTTTTATTGTTCTCCTTTAAAGACCTTGAACGTTCAAATCTTGTTAGCTAACAACAAATATTTCAGTTGGTTCATTCTGAGAACTGTTTAGAGATGTAAAGGCAAAGTAAAGAGTGTTTTGCTGTATATTCTTACACCTAAAATGTCATTGACAAGGACCCTCTTTTTATAGTCCAAGATGCTAGTCTACCAGAACATAATAATCAGCATTCTGTCAGGACGAGGATGTCAATTAACAGGCAATCATGTTTCAATCTCCTGCAACAAAAGCTTCATTAGAAACACAAAACAAATATTGATTATAGGACAACTATAGCCCAACAAACTAATTTATAGCCCTTGGTAACTGAACTGGAGTACACTACTGCCTGCCATATAATAACATTAATATGCAGAGTGTATGGAACCGGCAGACAGCAGTGTTCTTTGTTTCCCCTGCTCTGTCACTATGATCAGTGCTTAATATCAAAGTAAACCTTTGATGTTTAGACTAAAGCTGGGTACACACGATGAGATATTTCGGTCCGATCGACCGATAGTTCAATGTATCCGAATGTAGCCATGTCCGACTGATCGTTCCTCCGAATCGGACGAAAGGACGATCGGACATGGTGGAAGACCAAGTCCGATCATGCGGTCCTCTATGGACCGCACGATCGGTCGCAGTAACTGTCGGATGTGGCTGCTTTTGCCGCGACCGACATTCCTTCCTCCTGGCCGACCGATTGAAAGTATCGGTCAGGAGGAAAAATCGCTAGCTGTGTACCTAGCTTTAGGGTCCAGAGTAGGTGTTAGTCCCATTTTTGAACTGAACCTGGTTTCTTCAAAATGCATTTAACAAAAATTTAAATTGCCAAACTATCTGCCCCATCTCACCCCCAATATAATGGTTTCCCTTGCAGAAATAAGGGATTACTAAAGTTGTATGTGCTGTTCAGAACATTTTCCCTTCTCTTTCCCCCTTGCTGTCATCTTATAAAACTCCATTCCTCCCCATTAGTTAACCCACCTAGTGTATATTTAGCACCACCCCTGCCCTTTCACATTCCCTTACATTCCCTCTCCCGATAATATTAAGCGGTTTTGTAAGGCCTTTAGTGCATTTCTCACATATTATTCCCATTATTGTATTTACTGTGATTCGCTTAGTGTATTCAAACTCCTATTGAACTTGTCACATTACACTGCTACTATTCCATTGATGACTGGCTCTCCATGTTATCCACTTGGCCAAACCTCCAATGGCCTTGGTAAAACAGCAGCATTTCCTTTGTAAAGGTGTTAATGTATTGCTATCTTACTATTTAGGGGACAATATTGGTCTTTTTAAAAAATAAGTGAATAGCATGTGGTTACATAGCACAGATATTGGGGATACACTAGGTCATTAGAGTTATTCACACAGTTGCTACATGTTACATACAAACAGACCCTCTATATAACAGCACTATGACAGAATCACCATTGTCTAGAGCACCATCACCAATCTTTTAACTAGTAGTGAACATACGTTGTGGATCTATTTCACTATTTGTGTAACAATTCTGTATTAAAGCTGTTCTACAGAACACAGAGTATTGAACAATATAACTGAGAGTACCTACGACAGAGGTTGATGGGTATTCACCATTTCCAGTTGGGACCCTCGGTGATCACACTGCAAGATTTCCATACTTGCCTATAGAGATGTAATGTGGGTTCAAATAGAACCCGGTTTCAAATCGAATCTGAGGGTTTCGAAGTCCCGACAAAACTTTCAGAACTCCCGAAATTTCACGGAACCCGGATTTTCAGAATTTTCAATTTTTTTATCGGAATTTCGATAATCATCGAAATCGAAAATAGATGATTATCGAAATCAAAACTGCGAAACGAATGTAATGATCGATTTCGGCAACCCTCCAAAGTAATGATCAATTTCGGTAACCCTCGAAAGCAAGAAATGATTCTGGTAACCCTTAAAATTGTAATATCGGTAACCCTCGAAAGTTGAGCTCAATTTCGGTATCTCTCGAAAACAGAATGCGGAAGCTGGAAATCAGCTCGATCGTAAGGAAAGATCATTTTAAAATAAGTTTTGGTTCTATTTACGGGTTCCCCAGATCATTCCCCGGGTCTCTGTTTCATTTACAGTAACCTACTATTACTATTTTTTTTGAAAAATTCTCTCATAGACTTCTATGGGTTCGAAAAGGAAACACAACAGTTTCGAACATCTTTACTTGCCAGTCTATATACCTTACTTTCCTATATAATCCCATATGTTCCATTAAACATGCTATGGCTAAGCTTTGTTCACTGGGGACCCCCCACTGCAAAATGTCTGTACTCCAGACAAGCCAACTCCTCCCTTCTGTAACTCCATACACCACTAACAGGAGAATTAGTTAATCATATGACCACTGGGCAAACCTACATTTACCTATTGTTCCACACAGAATACACACATGTATTTGGTAGGGTTCACATGTCTGTAAACTTTCACTAGAAGTTACTATGATGCCACAAAGCAGTTTCCCATCCACACTTTGTTTCTTTGGATTTAAGATGAGATAAACTGCAGTGATTCCATATTTATCTTATAGGGACAATCAAAATGTTTTTAATAGCCAGGATATCTCTATATTCAGGGTTCAATCACAATCAGTAAAATGTAAGGATTCAGTGAATATCATTTAGCAATGTCTGGGTTTAATTTAAGAATTGGTTAGTATTACTAGAACTTAATAAGGGGAGTTATAAAAATAAAGGGGATACTGAAAGGTGTGGAAAGCTGACCTTGTGTTTAGAATCTGTCTATCGGAAGAAATATCATAGCCATTGCTACGAATACACACAATTTAAACTAACATATAAAAGACGTACAAACAAGTCATTTGGGGTTTGTGCTCCTTTTGTAAAATCTCCAGTCTTTATGATAAACTATTCTGAACTTAATTATTATTGGAAGTTATTTTAAGTCTTTGCTGTCACCTTAATGTTATTAAACTACAACTTCCAGAAGCCTTTGACCTGCAAGTTGACCCAAATATAATTCATAATCTGGGTCTGATATATCTAGGGTCTGGATGATCTAGGGTTATTTTAAGGCAACACTGTAATTATATTTAATTAATGACAATTTATTGAGATTAAAAAAAAACACAATGAACCATATCATACATTCTGATATTTAGTTCTTTTCAGAATTTATAGATAAGATTTATATTATGATAATTTCTCTATAAGTGATTACTTCCCCCTAGTGGCTTAGTGACAGCACAGCATTGAGAACAAGGCCTGCAATAAATCATTTGTTTACTCTGCTAATTTTTCTCACGACTCAGGAAAACTACAGAATCCCCTTATTAGAGCACTGCCAGACGACATATCAATGGAAACGCTCCTACAAATGTTGATCTGAACAACAGCGCATTTTCAGAACGCCTGGTGCGGTTTACAAGAAACAGCTGCTATTTTTGAACTGCCATATTATATTGCATAACCCAGAAGAATCTGGCATCACTCTTATACGTATTTAAAAGGAAATCAGACATAGCTTAACCTCTTCAGTGCTGGAAATATCATCAGAGAGCATAGCGTTCTCCTGTATAAATATGCATCAACAAGGCTTATTGGAGTTCACTTCCCATATAAAGATCTTGGAATTTTAATGGAAATCCACTACGTAACTAAAACACAAATACAGATTATCTGGAGTATATATATGTGCATAAAAATAAAATATTAGCAATAAATATATGAACAATATAATATAAATGGCAAAACGTTAACCAGTCTACTAACTGCAAGCTGCCAATTAGCTGTTTAAATACATATCATTGTTAATATTATTATTATTCCAATTAGATGCTTGATTACATATAAGTAATATTATTATTGGTGTAAGTATCAACTCGGGAAAAGGAAAAATAAGATGTGGAAGCAGGTTCCTATGAGAGCCCAGGTGCTGGTACTGGGCTCCATGTTTAAAATGGGGCCAACTTGTGCTACACTATAGTACCTTGTGGTGGCGCTACTGCATACTCTATGCTAACAGTGTAGTCTATCTTATTGCATTCCGTCTTCATTGAGATGCTGTAGGATTTAATAGATAAGTGGTAAGCACCTTAAACAGCCACCCACCCTCTTTATTTATTATTACCCATGATACCATATTATTCTTTCTGCAGAACCCTCATATATTACATTCAGTGCATTCTAATTAAACCCCCACATTTTAATTTGCTGTAAATATGGGCATTTCTATTTCTAAACTTGGCCTCTCCGTGCTGGATAAGGATGACTGCGAGGACAATGCTGGCAATGCTCCCAGGCCTACCAGTACAGAACGAGTATTCGGCTATATAGAAATATCTATTTATTTTACTCTCCTTCTCCCTGTACTTATCTTGAACCGTTTGGTGGCCACACTTGTCATATAAATCCAGATATAATTCTCTCTTTTCTGTTAAGGTAAAGACAATAGACATGTAAGGCTGTTACTAGGAGCCAGGCTTTGGGACTGCTTTAAATTCTCCCCTTATTGAGTCTGGGCTGAAAATCATTCAATTCTGCTGAGGATACACAGGCAGTGTATATAAATATCTCTGGCTCTCCAGATAGCCGGCAGATTTATTCTACTGCCAAGCCTGCAGAAAATTGACTTGTTTCATGGAGGCAGGCTATTGACACATTACCGCAAGGAGGGTTAAGAGAGAAAGAAGCGAGACCGGCTCCCCTCTATTATACGATAATGTAATCAGCAGTGTGGGAAATGGCTGTGGGTAAAATGGCATTACTGACATTTATATTAGAGGATATTGATGGTAGGAGTTGTGACCGCATCCATCCTGCCTCCCGTTTTCTAGGGATTGACACAGAAGTGCTTGTTGGCTGCCTTTCTCTCTCTCTCTCTCTCTCTCTCTCTCTCTCTCTCTCTCTCTCTCTCTCGCTCACTCGCTCGCTCTCTTTCTCTCTCCCTTTCTCTTTCTGCATTCTTTACTCCTCAGCTCGCTTGCCTGGCGCTGTCACAGCAGATAGGTAATTGAAAAATGGATCTCACCTTTCCAACAAACAGGAGGGGTTCAGGCAATTACTGCAAGGGTTATCTACTCAATCTCACACCTCGTCTCTAAAAGAGATTCAGAGGAAATTGAATTTTACATGGATGCTTTATTTTACCTGCTTTTCCCCCTTTCCAAATAGCGGCAAGCGGAGACTAAGCAGGGAGAGAAAGAGAGGGTTAGATGGCTGACAAAGCATAAGTTTGTGATCCAGTCTGTGCTAATGCCAAACTGAGCAGCAGGAGTCTTTATATTCTCCCAACCCTATTCCAATCATAAAAGGTGAATGTTTTCCTGTGTTGCCCTTGAAAACCTTTTTGATGTGCATGGGCTTAGCCATTTCCATAGAGGTGGCTGAATTATTGGATACAAAGACCTGTCATGCCTTGTTGTGTCCTTTATTCCCAGTCGGAGTCCATTTTTAATATTTAAACCAGAATTTTTCAGAACCCGTTTAAAAGATGGTAAATGAACTTTACACATATATATCTTGTTCAGATCGTGCAATGCACACAAAGGGTTACAATCTCACGCCATTAATATAAAAATAAAGCTTGTGGAGACTGTTAAATGTTACAATCCCAAACTCCAGATTTACTATCCCAAACCCCATCTCCCTTTTCAGATTAGGTAGGCAGCACAAATGGAATGCTTAGAGTTTTTACTTCCATGCCCCTTTAATATTTCAGCCAATTGGATCTCAGTGGTGTCCTTGGTGTCTCACCATGGACTAATTATTAGTGCAAGGAAGAGATGAAAGGAGCAATGTGTCTAAACCACAGATCGTGTTCCATTCCAATGTTCTATAAAGATTATTTCATTATGTTAACATATTGATCTGATCCTAAGATTGCCTCTTATGTGGATGTTTTGTAGGAACACGCAGGGCCATGCATGTGCAGTGTTCTGAATGGTGAATAGGAGCTATAACCCCCCCACCAGGGGCAATCATAGAAAATGTTTGGCATCCCATGTGTGTGCACTGCATGGTCCTTTTATTGTATTTGGTCCTTCTAGGAAATTCAACTTTAAAGCTGGGTACACACTCCATAGGAATCTGCTACAAATCTGCAGATAAACATTCCTTACCCAATCATTCTACACCATGTAAAATAAGGATATACTGGGTGGACACATAAGCAGAGGTTGGTATAGGGAACCAATAGTGTTTAATGATAATGTCCTATCCGGTCCTATCCGGTTCCATACCCATGGCCAATAATCAGCAAATCCCATTGGCTTAAAAAAAGATTTTAAGGCATAAGGCTTTATGATCCAGTGGTGGAGATGAGCCCTTCCCTGTTAGCACATTGACCGTCACTGGAATCCCTTTCTTCTTTCATCCTCCCCCTCTCCCTAGGAAGAAATCGGCATCAGGAGGAAGGCAGGAGCCACAAATGTTCCTTTAAAAAAAGATTTCTCTATTATTGCCCATGTGTGAACCTGGTTCAAAAGATTCTTTATCCAAGTACATAAATAAACCAAAATGTGTCCTTTCCACCCAAGCAGCCTTATTGCTCCATTATAAGTACATTTAAATGCAAATATGGTTGCCCCTCTGGGTACGATATAGACTCACTAATGGAGTATGTTGGTCCAGGTGTTATAGTCCCCCGGACCCTCTGCTTGTGCTCAATTGGTACAATCCTTCTTATACACAGCTTTCAATTTATAGTAATAGCAGACCACTTATGCTGCTCCTTGCAGCGATATACTCACTCAGCCACGTGGGTGGCCCAGGTGCATCCGCCCCCCAAACCCTTTGCAAAGTCCCAAACCAGTAACTCTCATAAAACAAATAGATGGGTGTCTCACACTGTAAAGACGAACTGCTCCTGATCATGACTAAGTGCCCGCCATAGCCCGAAACGCGCTAGGTGATCGGAGATGTTTTAGATGTATTCCGTTGATGCAATAAAGACGTTTTATGTTTGAGTGGATCCGGAGCTGTTCGTCTTTACAGTGTGCGCCACCCATCTATTTGCTGTAAAAGATTCTTTAGTTCAATGGTGTTTTTGGATAAGAGTTGGTCTGCTTTGGCATTATCTCTTTATCTACTCATATTTAAAAGTCATTACCAAATGCTTCAAATGAGAAGTCATTTTTTTTGTATCCACATGTCAATATTCGTACCAATGAACCCTGAGTCAGTCGCTTAGAAATATCACCCCAAAATGTTCATAGCAAATGTGGGTTATTTGGTGAAAAATGGATTGCACAAAGCAGAATTCCCCCCCCTCCTAAAATATTAATGGTAACGTTTACATTAGGAAGTCTACTGATTGAGTTAACTGCTGGGTTGTCTGTGCGAAGGGAACATGAGTCCATCTATACACAGCTTAGGCTGGGTACACATGGCAAGATATTTGTCCCTGCTGAGCGGACAAATCAAAAGTAACCGCTGCTGCCAGCTTGCCACGACTGATCGTATAGCCCCATAGAAGACTGCACGATCGCCAGCATGTGTAATTGTCCATTGATCACGGCAGGCCACAAAACACTTCCGACAGAGATAGGGATCAATGGCTGTATACTTTGTATTGCATTGAGCACCACTATGTACCTCCTTCGATTCTGATTAAAATTAATTTTACTTATGAGATGCCAATAGTACAAATGAGCGATGTCTAATTACGAAATAGCGCATTTTTTCTCAGTCCAATTTAATTGATGGGCCCCACACAGTGGATGGGCCCATTTACTTGCTATTCACTACAGTGGAAGTGCCATAGACCTGTTACACAATGCTGCAAACTGCCAAGAAACTCATTTTCCGCACTGTCAGTGGTTTGCAGCATGTTGACTGTCACATCCTACAGGTCATTCGCACTTTTATTGTAAGTAACTTGCTAGTCTGTTTCTTGCTGTGACAAACTAAATGATGATTAAAACCCCAGAGTACCAGCAACCTAAAATACCAGAGACCTACAGTCTCATATACCTCCTTCTTACAGCTTCCTGTTATGTGGCACTATACCTTCTTCTTACAGCTTCCTGCTATGTGAGCATATACCTCCTTCTTACAGCTTCCTGTTATGTGGGCACATGCCTTCTTTTTACAGCTTCCTGTTATGTGGGCATATACCTCCTCCTTACAGCTTCCTGTTATGTGGGCACATACCTTCTTTTTACAGCTTCCTGTTATGTGGGATATTTACCTCCGTTCTTACAGCTTCCAGTTGTGGGCAATACCTTACTTCTTACCCTTCCTGTTATGTGGGCATATACCTCCTTCTTACAGCTTCCTGTTATGTGGGCACATACCTTCTTCTTACAGCTTCCTGTTATGTGGGCATATACCTCCTTCTTACAGCTTCCTGTTATGTGGTACATACCTGCTTGTTACCGCTTCCGGCTATTGGCATATACCTTCTTCTTACAGCTTCCTGTTATGTGGGCATATACCTCCTTCTTACAGCTTCCTGTTATGTGGGCACATACCTTCTACTTACAGCTTCCTGTTATGTGGGTACATACCTTCTTTTTACAGCTTCCGGCTATGTGGGCATATACTTTCTTCTTACAGCTTCCTGTTATGTGGGCATATACCTCCTTCTTACAGCTTCCTGTTATGTGGGCATATACCTTCTTCTTACAGCTTCCTGTTATGTGGGCACATACCTTCTTTTTACAGCTTCCTGCTATGTGGGCATATACCTCCTTCTTACAGCTTCCTTGTTATGTGGGCATATACCTCCTTCTTACAGCTTCCTGCTATTTGGGCATATACCTCCTTCTTACAGCTTCCGGTTATGTGGGCACATACCTTCTACTTACAGCTTCCTGTTATGTGGGCATATACATTCCTTCTTACAGCTTCCTGTTATGTGGGCACATACCTTCTTTTTACAGCTTCCTGCTATTGGGGCATATCCCCTTCTACAGCTTCCTGATATGTGGGCACATACCTTCTTTTTACACCTTCCTGCTATGTGGGCATATACCTCCTTCTTACAGCTTCCTGTTATGTGGGCATATACCTTCTTCTTACAGCTTCCTGTTATGTAGGCATATACCTTCTTTTTACAGCTTCCTGTTATGTGGGCACATAACTTCTACTTACAGCATCCTGCTATGTGGACATATACCTTCTTCTTACAGCTTCCTGTTATGTGGGCACATACCTTCTTTTTACTACTTCCTGTTATGTGGGCATATACCTTCTTTTTACAGCTTCCTGCTATGTGGACATATACCTTCTTCTTACAGCTTCCTGTTATGTGGGCATATACCTCCTTCTTACAGTTTCCTGTTATGTGGACATATACCTTCTTCTTACAGCTTCCTGATATGTGGACATATACCTCCTTCTTACAGCTTCCTGTTATGTGGGCATATGCCTCCTTCTTACAGCTTCCTGTTATGTGGGCATATGCCTCCTTCTTACAGCTTCCTGTTATGTGGGCATATGCCTCCTTTTTACAGCTTCCTGTTATGTGGGCATATGCCTCCTTCTTACAGCTTCCTGTTATGCGGGCATATACCTTCTTCTTACAGCTTCCTGTTATGTGGGCACATACCTTCGTTTTACAGCTTCCTGTTATGTGGGCATATACCTTCTTTTTACAGCTTCCTGCTATGTGGACATATACCTTCTTCTTACAGATTCCTGTTATGTGGGCATATACCTCCTTCTTACAGTTTCCTGTTATGTGGACATATACCTTCTTCTTACAGCTTGCTGTTATGGGGACATATACCTCCTTCTTACGGCTTCCTGTTATGTGGGCATATACCTCAAGCAGAACCGCAACTACACTTCTGCACTTTAGGGTGTCCCTTTGTGCAATAAGAACTTAACTCTCAGTTGTTTTAGCCCAACCCAGCCAATGGAGAGCAGTCAGTCGGTACTTTTAGGTATTCATTGGCATTGCTGCCCGTGTATGGACAGTTTAATGATGGACACATTTGAATAACATCTGAAACATTGGTTGGCCAGTGAACAGAAAAGACATGTAGCAAACCAAGACACAAATCATTCACGGGTCTAGCGCAGATGCCAATTATAGCATTAGAATGCACCCTAAACAAATGTCCACACTTCTGCCAGATTAATTAAACTAAAGGCAACTGTTACATAAAAGGCATTCTGTTGTCACTGGTTCTTCCTTCAGGATAGTTAAACATGGGTCAAGACACAGCTGCAAAGTAAAGCAGGATGATAGTAACACTGCAGTTCTCTTGTAATAACCAACACTCTAGGTGCTAAGCATACTAGGGTTAAAAAAAACTAAGGGTTATTCAATAAAGGTTCTTATTGGTTAAAATGGTGCTAATTTTGCCCCAACCAATCAGATGTAAGCTTACAAATGTTACATAAGTTCTGATTGGTTGGGGCAAAATTAGCACCATTTTAAACGATAAGCAGGGAGATTCAATATCCCCGCTCCCGTAACTTACCATATCCCGATCCCGCGATACAATAACTGACGTAAACGAGATTACATCAGTTATTGCATCTCGGGATCGGGCTAAGGTAAGAGCGTGGTTTAAAAGCCTCCCACACACTAGCGTTAAGTTTTGCGCTACCAAGTAGCGCAAAACCTAACGCTTCGGGTTTTGGATCTATAGCACGGCGCTATTTCCAAAAACATTTGGAAATGGCACTATGCTCTAAAATCCATCTAAAACTCTTCGGGTTAGCGTGGGTTTTAGATGGAAAAGCCCTATATTGAATCTCCCCAATAACTTTTATTGAATCTCCCTGTTAACACTGCTGTCCCTTTAACAGTTAAAAAAAAAAACCTTCACAGTGGAAAATTATGGTGGCTTCAATAACCGTGGCTTAAATTAAATACCATCCCCTGAAATATAAAATACCTCAAACCAAAAACATGTAATTGATGTTCCCCTGGAACCTACCGTATATGCCGGCGTATAAGACGACCGGGCATATAAGATGACCCCCCAACTTTTCCAGTTAAAATATAGAGTTTGGGATATACTCACCGTATAAGACTACCCCTCTTTCTACGCATCCCAACACCTCCTTCTCTGACATTGGTAAAACAGACATCATGCCTCCTCCATCCATCTGGCCCACCCCTGTATCCAGCTCGCATGAGTAGCAGCCAAACGCAGCCTCCTGGTTCCTGGTTACATAATCCGGCAATCCACCTCCAGCCCTGGTTCCTGGTGACATAACCCGGCAATCCACCTCCAGCCCGTCCCACAGTTTCCTCCAGCAAACGTCACTACGCTCCCCACGCGTCATCAGTCAGCTGACCGCCAAACCAGGAAGCTGCCCCACCGCACTATTCGTTTTCTCCACTGCAGGTAATTGTGGCTTAAGGCAGTGACACCCGGCGTATAAGACGACCCCCGACTTTTCAGAAAATTATAAGGGGCTAAAAAGTAGTCTTATACGCAGGAATATATTAATAAAATCAGCATCAAAATCTCATCTTACTGGTCATATACAGCACTGAAGTTCGCTAAGTCTGATGTGGCAAAAACACTTAAGAGCCCATATATCTAGTTGGCCAGTGGGTCCTTGCAAAGTGTCAGTACATTGTGGAGTGTTTCTAAATACTAATAAGGGTCCAGGGGGAGTTAGACTTTTTACCGCATTTACTGTAATACAATTTCCGCTTTTACAAAGATAGCTTTTTTATCTTAAATTGCAGAATTTTTTTCTTTTCTTAGTGATACCTGACTTAACAAAATGAATACGGTGATGAATATGTTGACGCATCGATACTTTCACAGCCAAAAGTATAAATAAATAATAATGTAAATAAATATGGCGAAAAGAATGATCTTTGCAATTGCAATGTCTTATGAATAGAGATAGGCAAAATTGCTAAAATCCGTTCTGCTCGCGGATTTTCGAAAATTCGCAGAATTTAAATTCAATGGGAGAAAAACCCATTAAATTCAATGGGAGAAAAAAATCCACACAGATCTGCCTAAATATAAGGTAAAATAACAATGGTAACTTACTGTAAATGGCTTTGGAACCTGGGAAATGGTCTGGGGAACACGTACATATATCCAGAACTTTGGATCACATTTCCTCACGATCACACTGCTTTTCAAGATTTCGCATTCTATTTTTGAGCCGCGTTCCAAAATTTTCGAAAAGTCGAATTTCTAAAATTTTCTACCGCGTCTCAGAAAAATCCGCAAAGTGGAATTCCGTGAAATCTCCTAGATCTGCAGATCGTGGAAATCCACCGCAGAACTTTGTTCGGACCCGCAATCTGGTCCAACAACATGGCAGTTGCCTCTATATACCTGTACATAGAAGAACTTTTATTTCTACTTAAAGATAAGCCATGTCATTGTGTTTAACCTCTAACCTCTAGTATTTCTACATTTGCTGGATCAAAAATATTGGATCATGCAAAAGTGTTTATAGTTCTTCACCCTAAATAGGAAATCATATGACATAATGATACAGTATTTACTGCTCACCTTTCGCATGTCATCTTATCATTATATGTGAAACTGCAATTTAAAGGGTATTTTTCTAGAGAAAATGTATTTTTTTTGCTGGATACCCATGAGATACAAAGAGCTTTAGAGTTTCTGCTACTTCCTTTAGTGCTGATGCACACGGTCTAACCCTGGCCAGATCTTCCCTAGCGACAGTAGTAAAGAAAGGTTGACAGCCAGTATTTCAACCGATAGCACCAAGAAGTTTATTGAAATATTGACCTGTGTACCAGCTCCAAGACCATATGTAGGAATAAACCATGAACAAAAAGAAACTAGCATTTTGTCTGAAGAATCAGGGGTCTCAGCCCAGAAATGACTGCGCGGGAAGTAACACACTCTATTACTCAGAGAGATCTCATCCATGAGTGTGTGGTCTGTCATTTCCTTTTTGTCTATCAGATCAAAATGGCAGCACATGTGGTTTGTATCATGTGTGATTTCATATATATAGTTCTGAAAGTGTGTGATAGATTCAACATATCAATCAGCCATCTGAGTAACTATTCAAATGCTACTATGATTAAACAAAAAACATTTATTTAGATAGGATTGGAGATCTCATACCAGATTAGATTGTTTGCTGCAGCAGAGATGGACACTGTATTTATTATATGGGGTTTTGCTTGTGAAGGTTCTCATTCATCCAAGTCATGGTATATCTTGTATTCAGCTGTCAACTGGACTTGAAGTTTAGTTCCTAAAGACTTTCACTAGTCATCCGACTGGCTTTCTCAATTCAGAATGACTAATAGCCAGGTTTCAGGTACCTCCTTAATGCAAGGTGTTGATTGCATTGTGACTAAGAGGTGGTATTAAACTGCCCAGGGTAAGGAATCAAAACAGAATTGTACATGGCAGGCAATTGGTGTCTACCCCCCACACACACACACACATACACACCTCTATTCAGGTTTGTTTTTTTAATTTAAAGGACAACTCCACCCTCATAAGAACATCTTTTAGAAAGAATGGCTTCTATAAAATATTCAATCATTGGCTATGATACCAACTGTCAAATTCATAACTGACAGTTGTTAACTGGAAGAACCAGGAAGAAAAAACAGGGGAAACAGGGCATTGTGCATGATTTCAGGTTAGACTTTCAAACTATTACCGTTTAGGGTTTTGGAAGGTAATTTACCTGTATGTAAGTTTTCATTTTGTTTCATGTAAGTTTCATTTTAGCCTTTGCCTCTGTGCTTGAGGGAATGTTCTATGCTCTGTGTTGCAGGGTTCTGATGACACCCAACATGTGATCTAAAGTGTGGTGGGAGTTAAACATGAAATACTGGTCTGTATGGGCTGGTTTTCTGTAAACCTCTACTTCTAGTTTACCATTCTCCCTGACTTCTGTATTTTCTTCTATATTTCTTTTCTTTTCTTTGATGTGATTTAAAAAAAAAAAATTTAAGAAAATGCATATTAATAAATTCCACAGGAATTTGGTTGCACTTTTTAATGGCCTTTAGTTTTATTTAGATCAGTGCCCAGATTGTTAGTTAGCGCCTAATTTTAAGCTTAAAGGGACACTAAACCAATTTTATGTACATCATTAAGTACATGAAATCAGTGTTCATTATTCACAGGTAGGTGAGTTTACTTATTCCCACCTCCATGTGAATAACAGAATCCCCTGGGTAACAGAAATACACTTACTTACCGGCGATCCTCTTACAGCTTCTCCCCATCAGGTGGCACTGTGTCCTGACTGAGCACCTATCTTTTGCACATGCGTGCCAATACAACAGATAGGAGCATGATTAGGACATCGCGCCTGTCAGCTGGGGAGGAGCCGTGAGGGGAGCACCAGGTAGGTAAGTGTATCTCTGTTACCCGGGCATTCTATTTTTCCCAGGGAGGTGGGAATAAGAGATCCCATGAATAGTAAATACAGATATCATGTGTTTAATAAAATTGTTTTAATGATCCACCTTGCCTTTATGAACTATCCTGTACTCTGTGCTAAGGTAAGGATTAAGGTAAGAATGGGTTTAAAATGAAAGTGTTTAATGAGTAGTTTCTATCTTGTCTGGATAAATATGTTTTAGATCACAGTTTTCCTTTAAAGGAACATGATGAAGTAAGCTGGTTTACTTTATGTCTGGTTAATATTTAACATTTATTTAAATTGAGTGTTGTATTGTATTAGGGTGAGGCCACACTGCAACGCACAGGAATCGCGCACAAAATCGCGAGCGTTATCGAACGCGATTGTGTGCGCGATTCTTGCGCGTTTCGCGCTCACGTTTTGCGCATGCATTTCCGCCTTGCCGCGTTATGGACACGCATGCGTTAACGCACCAAAAATGGTGAACGCATGCGTTACCAAAACGCGAACGGACGCGCAATCGTATGCGCATCGGAAATCGCGGGAATTTTCGCGTTCCCGCGATTTCCATTTTAGCGAAAATCGCGGGCGCAAACGCTAGTGTGGCCTAGCCCTTAGAGTTAGTTGCACAGTACAGTAAATGATGGTGTAAAAGTAGCTATGGGCTTCCTGACGTTCAGGGGTGTAATTACCAGGGGAGCAGGGTGGAGAAACCGCAGGTGGGCCCATCTTCTTATTTTTCCTATGACAGATATAGCCCCTCCCAGAAAACTACTGTGGATGAAGCAGGAATAGGGGCCTCATCATAGTTTTGCTGGGGGGCCCAGTGATTCCTAGTTATGCACAGGATACAGGCTTTTTATAGCAATATGTATATATATCTTAACAAGCTCTGGTTTAAATAATATTTAAGTATTCAAATTGCTACAGCTTAGTGAGATGAGAATATAATGAAATGATTCCCCAACATCCACTTACTAATTATTGTGTTCATTTAATATTATCTACATGTTTAAATAATAGTCAATAGATTTTTATTTCTATTTTCACTATTTTTTCCCACATACACATTTTGACATACAAATACCAGGTGCAATAAATCCTCTTCGTCTCTTTCTTTAAAGTAACTAACAGCCCATAGAAGTTTGACCTGTAAACTTTTCTATTGTAATTTAATCTTTCCTTCAACTGGTTAGAATAACCCTACATGATAGTGATCCAAGGATGTCTGCTCCAGTACAAACAGCACTAAGAAGCATGACTTTACCTTACTCAGGAGAACCAGTCACTTGACCATATAAGATTTATGGGAGAAATTCCTTAAGAACCCCTTTTCCTATTGTCATAATCCCAGTATAATGACATTTGACTTTTAATGATTCAAGTATAAAGATGTATCAAACTAGGCATAGAGGTAGGAAATGTGATCTCAGAACTGACTTAAACCATATGTAGACCATGTTTTATTGCCAATAAACCAGGATTAAACAAAGGAACAATCAACACTTTGAAGTTTTTTTTTCTTCCCAGACAAAAAAAAGATACACATGTAAAGTTGTAGCAAGCACCAGATTTTCTAATCACTGAGCACTAATTGTAACTAGAATGGAGCAATAAAAAGTCTTAGTTAACTGTGTTTATACTGCTGTCATGTGCACTGCCGTTCAAATGTTTAGCTCTATTTAAAGGGACGCCAAAACTTGTTAAACGTAGCACATTTAACATATTGATGTCCCAAAATCTTAAGATAACCTTACTTCCTGATGAACTTGTTTAGCATTTTAGATCCCAGGCCTCTTGATTGCACAATTTTCCTTGTCAACAGATCAAGGATAAACAGAGAAGTAACTACCAAGAAAGCAGCCACTGGGCCTGGGGCCAGAGGGGGTCCTGAGCTATTTCTCTACCAATACAGGGCCTACAGTACCTCGGTTCTCTGCTAGTAGCTGTTGTAATCGATGCAGGAATAAGAGGGCCCCATTACAGTTTTGCTGGGGATTCTTCTAGTTATGGGACTTCTAGTTATGCCCCTGCAGATACATCTTTCTTTAATTTCAGACACATAAACACAACCACTAATGTCAGAAAATAAATCTTATTAAACACAATTAAAGCAGCAAACTATGATTCTAATTAAGGAAATTATTATTTTAGCCCTTATTTCTACTAATTTGCTTTCAGTTTTCCTCATAGCGCAATACAGGCCATAGACTGCTGGACTATGTATTTAAAATTTAAACAGGGCCCTCTACCTGCTTCATCTACAGTGGTTGTCTGGGGGAGGCTGTATATGTCATAGGAAAAGTAAGAAGTTGGGTCCCTCTGGCTCCCGGGCTCCTCTGCAGAGGCTACTCCCATGGCAAATATGCCCAGGTTCTGTATAAAGAGGGGTATAAATTCACGGCACTGGTAAGGCCTCATTTGGAATATGCAGTTTACTTTTAGAATCCCATATAAAAAAGTACATCTTGGAAATGGAAGCAGTTCAGAAAAGAGCAATTAAATTAATAAGAAGAATGGAGAGGCTTAACAAACAATGTGGCTGTGGCACTCTGTGTTTTTAATTTGCCAATAGTGTAAGAAGGTTCAAACCCTGTGGTCCTTTATCCATTGACTTTAAATCAACACTCAAAAAAGAAGCACAAGACGCACACTGCATGGTGTGTTCTACATATTTACTAGTGAATCACACTCACGCAATGTTTAGGGAACACCCTGTCACCCTTTTCAGGAACTTAAGGCTTTTTACACTGGAGAAGCAGCACTTTAAATATATTAATAGGCCATACAATAAACTTTCTGGTGCATTGATCATCAATAGATTATAGAGGACTTAATGTGGCCATACATACGAATGATAATAGGTATTATCGCTCATGTGTAGGGGATATTCCCGACCAATCAGAGTGCCAACAAACGACCCTAGTAGGCCGGCATTGGCTCCTTTTACTTTAAGTAGAGGTAGCTGATACAGATCGTGCCGACAGATACCAATGTGATCTGTCGGCACACATGCTGTGAGATCGCATGTGTATGGCCAGCTTAATGGACATCCTTTTCAAGTCAGATTTAAGATTTAATGTTTCTTTACAGTGAGCAGGAGCATACCTGCCATGATGTGTAAAAAAAATTTAAACATAGTGAGGCTGGTAATGGGGGCAATCTTATATTTACAATTTTGTGGGGCCTGGGCACAGGGAAATCTTATTTTTACAGGTCTGTGTTGGGTGGGCATGGGGGCATCTTATAGTTACCAGTCTGTGTGGTCTGGGCATCTTATATTTACAAGTCTGTGTGGGCTGGGCACTTATATTTACCAGTTCACCAAACAGTGTTATTTCTGCCCTCCAGTTCACCAGCCAGTGTTGAATCAGCCCTCCAGTTCACCAGACAGTGTTAAGCCGCCCCTCCAGTTCACCAGACAGTGTTAAGCCAGCCCTCCAGTTCACCGGACTGTGTTAAGCCAGCCCTTTAATTCACCAAACAGTTATAAGTCAGCCCTCCAGTTCCCCAGTCAAAAGGTCTAGAAACGTCCCTGACAGTGAGATCAGTAAAACTGTGGAACTGTCTGCCAGCTGATGTTTTAATGGTGAGTTTCAAGAATGGGCTAGAAAATAATCTAGAATTAAAAAATATTGCAAATTTAAGCTGGTATTAATCACCCAGGTGATTTTTCGGGCAAACTGACTGATATTTTGTATATAGTTCGCCTGGACCAGGCAAAAAGGCAATCGGATATGGCAGTAAATCCCCAGCTATTGTACGTTCACCTAGGGACCGCATGATCGGTTGTAGCAAACTGACAGATTTTGGCTTGTGGCAAATAGTCGGGATGGAAATTTGCCTGTGGGTACCAAGTCTTAATACAAATTGTTCAAGTTGATCCAGGGATACTTTCCAATTGCCATTTGGAGTAAAGAAGGGTTTTATTCCCTTTCATGCTAGGGTTATTTTTGCCTTTCTCTAGATCAATTTTTTGGTAGGGTTCAGAGGTAAGGTAAAAAGGTTGGATTAGATGGCCAAATGTCTTTATTCAACATTTCTCTTGTACCAGCTATAACAATATCTAAAACCCCTAAAACCCAATGTTCCCCAGCAGACTACTTTCTTCTTGAATTTAGGTTGACCATTTAATATGCTACTTGGTTATGGGCTTTTTGGTACCATTTTGGTGAAAAGATGAGTCCAATCTTTGGTTTGTGGAAGTGACACAAATGTCTCAATAGTTCTTTTGTAAATCATTGTCAATTAATTTAGCAGTTAGCCAAACACTTTCTCCTGCTTTCTCCTGCTTAAGCTTGTTTGTTTGACCTCAGTTTTCCTCACACTGTGTTAAAGAACGTTGAAGAAATAACAACAAAGGTAAGCCTTTTCCATTGTTTGTTTGTTTGTTTTTTTGCAAGCTTTCCTGGACTACACAGATTTATTGCATCTGTGAGGTCTATTAGTCACCTCTGATTCCCTATTAAATCAGGTTTTGTTTCGCCAGTAACACCTGCTAGGTAATAGGAAGTCCAGAAAAAATTAGATTGATCCTAACTAAATCTGAGAAGACAGAATGTGTGTCACCCCCTCATAGTCTGCAATAGAGATCAAACACGCAGCTGGCATACAGAAATAGTGGACGGAGCTAAGAGAATTGGCAAGTCCCAGGTGCAAAATTGGAACCTTGTCAATCATTTGTCTCTCAAATCAAGTACATGACATTGAGTCAAAATCTACAAAACATGACCTTGCCCTAACTGCCCTTAGCATTAGACACCATGAAAACGACATTTATACTGCTAAATGAATATTCCATTTCACTATCCATAGGGGAAACATTTCCCCCTTTATGAGAATTTATGTTTTTACTAAACTCCCTTCTTAAACCAACACAACAAATATGTCCAGTGTCACACTTTATATTCAGTATTAGTTGTTTTTAAGTTTAAAGACAATTCAATAAAAGTTCTTATTATTTAAAATGGTGCTAATTTGCCCCAACTAATCAGATCTTATTTAATATTTGAAAGGTAACATCTAATTGGTTGGGGCAAAATTAGCACCATTTGCACAATGATAAGAACTTTTATTGAATAACCCTGATATCCTTCCTTACAGGATTTAGTGGTAACTACATCTATTAGTCCATACAATACTAAGAATCAAAGGCATAAACAAAATGTTATGTACGTAATTCACTTCAACAAATATATATTTGTTTGATGTTTTTTTTATTATAGTACTTACAGAATACTTAATGTTTATTGGCAAATGTATTTTGACTGTTTGAAACATTTAAGATAAACTGAACCAGCATGTCACTAACATTATTGATGTGTGTCCATGGTAAGAATATTTCAGGGTTTGTGAAGAGAGAGAGGGGGTATAGATAAAGGTGCCACAATACTTTCCGAAACAAAATCTTGTTCCCGAGTTACAATACACACTGTGATGGCTGCCATTTTTATAAAGAGATAGTATTAGAAAATGCGGAGTGTGGGATGGAAATGTTTACTGTCAGAATTGAGCCAATTTCATAACAATGACTAAGAATTCACAGCTTCATTATGTAAATCCTGGAGAATTAACATTAAATCAAGTCCAGATCATCAAAATCTATTTCTAAATGCAAGTGTTAAGCTGGGTACACACACTACAGATTATTGATCTGCAAGATCCTGTCTGCCATCTTTCAAAGATCTGCATACACATAGTCCCGAGCGTTCTCTCCCTATGAACATCATAGGCAGAACGCTCGTGTCTGTGTGTTTCCCTCGGCCACGCTAGACTCCTCTATAGGGAGTCTAGCGCGGCTGATGGAAATTTTCGGTCTTTCCCGAACTATCGTACAGCGGACACACGCTCATTCGGAAAACGAAGGTACACACAGTACCAATAAATCCCCAATACTGTCAGATCCGACAGTATCGGGGCTTTATCGTTACTGTGTGTACCCAGTATTATACCCATGGGCTCAAAGCGTGCAGCTAGCTAAGAGATGGAAGATGGTAGTGGCAGCTTAATCACAGTTAATTATCACCAGTAGGGATGGCATAGAACTCGAACTCGAACCCGAGTTCGAGCCGAACTGTTCGAGTGCGAACGGACCCGGACTTCTCGAACTATCTCGGACGCGGACTTTCGATATTTCCCGGACTTTCGATGATTTATCGAATGTTCGAACGTTCGAATCCGCGAGTAAAATGTACATGGTATCTAGGCGCGAACATCGAATCTGCGAGTAAAGTCTCCATTAAAGCCTATAGGCGAGCATCGAATCTGCGAGTAAAATGTCCATGTTACCTCGAACGTTCGAACGCGAAAGCTCGAAAGTAGCGCGTGTGAGAGTAAAATCGATTTTACGAAAGTCCTGGATATTGGAACATGCTCCCCAGACCATTTCCCAGGTCCCACAGCCATTTACATTAAGTTACCATTAATATTTTAGTTGTATTTGACTCGAACTTTTCGAACTATTTGCCTCCCATAGACTTTAATGGGTCCGTTTTCGAACTTTCGAACTTTTACAATAGTTCGAAAGTTCGAAAACGGACCGAACTTTCAATAGTTCGACCATCTCTAATCATCAGTAATAATTACATGATGTTCTAATTATAAGATGTTGCAATTTCAATACAGAATAGATAGATAGATTGGAGACAGATAATAGATAGTAGATAGATAGATAGATAGATAGTTAGATAGATAGATAGATAGATAGATAGATAGATAGATAGATAGATAGATAGATAGATAGATAATGGATAGATAGATAGATAGATAGATAGATAGATAGATAATGGATAGATAGATAGATAGATAGATAGATAGATAGATAGATAATGGATAGATAGATGGATTATGCACATAGAAAATGTTGTACCAATTTCTACAATCCCATGCTAACCTGTTTGTTTCATGATGATGTACAAGTGGTCAACAAGGGTTTATGTGCAACACACAAAAAAGCGCTGTGCGTTTCTGAGCATTTTGCCATGCGTTTGTGTCCTCCTCGTTTGTGCTTGCGTTTTCAAGGCGATTATAGGCGAATGTATTAGAAAATAGCAACGGATCCTAACGAACGCAGTGGGGCCTTTACATTTAAAATAAAATGTCTTTGCGAAGCACCAACAAAGCGCAAACGTAGCAAAATCATGGCAGTGGGGCCTAGCCCTTAAGGTGTGTTTATTGGAAAATCTGCCTATGCCATACAGCCAACGTACAAGCAACATGCCAACAATGTCTGTTGTTTAATTTCACTTTAAACTCCACAACAAATCTAACTCTGTGAACGTAAAAAAAACAACTACTAAAAATTGTTACCATGGCAGCCGTAATTCAGTTTGATGATGTCATTACATTTTCAGCCACGTTAATGCAACCGTTAGAAAACAAAAAAAAAGAAAGAAAAAATCCGTGTTCGGGGGAAAAAATTACATTGTCTTGTTATTTGAAAAACAAAACAAAACGCCCTGTCAGTTCAGGTTATAAAAACAATTGCTCAAATAAAAGTTCTGTGTAAAATGTTTCACAAGCAGTTTCCTCACAGGGGGAAAATAAGTTTCTTACATTTTCTACAGCTTGTACTGTAGTAACAGAAACAGTAAAGAGATTTAATACAATACTTATTAGTAAATTGTCTGCTGACATTAGCTGTTAATAGAGTGCACACACTTGGTAAAACTAATTTTGCTACCTCTGCTTACAGGAATATATCACAATCATGTTATTTTTATGATATTCTGTGAATAATTCATTAAATGCAAAAGGAACATTTACAATGAGGCTAAAATGAAATCTGGTAATGTAATAAACAAAAAGTAAATTAAAGTGCACTAAACTATTTTTAATAACTATTTTTTCTGACGGTCTTACATTTTTCTCAAAGTTATTTAAAATGACATTCTATTATAAGGGTGGTGGAAAACCAGTTAATTTTTAGGTCATGTATAATGTAAATTAGGGGCCAATGCTTACCCAATACTACACCAGGTAACGTGAGTTTTGCACTGATTTTGGCCAAAAATGGGCGATATTGCATCAGCCCATTGGTTTGTGAATAATCTTTAACATGAATGGTTTATGTAAAATCCAAATCAATATCCTTCTATCTGGCATACAGAATAAACATTAAATTGCGCAATGGCAGCATTAACAACATTTAAGTTAAAGGTCATGTCCACCCCCAAAACTGTCTGTTAGCTCTGAGTAGGAACCTCCCCCCCAAACCCTGGAACCATTTAATTTAAAGACCCCAAATAAGCACCTAACATGAGATATTCTTTCCAATCCCAAGCTCAATCTCCCATCCTCTATCTGAAGGTCTACCCGGAAAAACAAGGAGTTTGCGAGCAGATTGACCAATTGACCGGGAAGTTAGGTGCTGATTTGGGGTTTGTAAGTAGAACCATTTTAGGGTTTGGGGGTTTCCTAATCAGTGCTAGAATATAGTTTTGAGGGTGGACAATTGTTGAGTATCTCCAATATTGCCTCAAATGAAAGATGCGACTGAGAGTTTTTACCCATATAGGTCAAAAAAATAATCATTCATACTGATCATTTTTTACATATTCTCATAAACAGGATTGGTAAACCAGATCAAGGTTTGCAATCCAACGTGTTTTATTGCTGCTATCATAACGTGCATGCGTTCTTTCTTTCTTGGGATTGACACACCTGAACTGTATGACCACACTGAGCGAGTTCCTCTAGTTGGAGATTTCAGGTCAAAACATTGTCTGGAAAAATTGGACTGGATTTAACCTGTGTGTACCAGCTTTTAATCCATGTTTCCATGAGTAAATTTGTTAAAGGAAATCTTATAATTTTCAACAACCTCACTCCAGCTATAGCCCAGTTATTCCTGGATAGTTAACCGAATAGAGCTTTATCTCAGCATTCTGTAAGCTATGGTTCCTGAGATATTTGCGTAAAATGTTGTGTTTTATTAAAATAAGGTAAGCTCCATTGTTTTGGATGTAATTACTTTTCCCAGCAGTGAAACCCCTTCCAAAGCTTAGTAAATATAACAGCCTGGTAGTGGAGCTGGTACAGATTGTAGATAGTGTCATTTACTGATAGAAAAGAGGGAACAAAGAGACATCAGAGGGCATTTCTTGCTTAATTTCTATGTAGGGGTCTCCAAGGCCACCATCAGGGTGGAAAGCGGGTACCCCCTGCAATACTGCATTCAACACACGCAGGAGCGCCGTTCCTAGATGGAGAAGAGAAAGGGGAGTGTGCTTCCTGGATTTCCTTGTGTCTGCTGCATGGCCCATGACTCAGTCAGTAAGTGGCTATGTTGTCTATGGGGCTCTGCCACCTCCCGCCCCTGAACTTGTAGCTCTTCTGCGCTGTCAATTAATCCTCCATAGCAGAGTAGGAGGGAGTAACTGTAAGTTATACTGAACCCATTTCTGCTTTTGAGAGTCCATGGGGGTGTGTGTGGCATATTTACCCTTTGTCTCAATGCTCTGTACAGGTACTGACTGTGACTGCTAAACTTCCCCTTGGGGTTCTGCTAGTGCCAGTACCTTGTAATTTCAGATGTTAAGAAACCACAACTCCCAGCATGCAGTTGTCCTTCCCACTAATATTTAAAACCTTTATCTGTAATGTAGGCTACCCCTGCCCACCCCCAACCTCTGTATTAGATTACTAAAAAATAATCAGAACTCTACTTACAGCCCTTCGCTCCCACGGCATTGGCAGCAACAACAACTTTGATTGGCTGCCTCTTAGCCAATCACAGATGTGGCTGCCGGTCTGGCCCCTGCTTGCAAGTTCCGGCAAGCAGGAAGCCGGATCAGAGTACCACAGTAGCAAGGGGCTGTAAGAAGAGTTCTAAATCATTTTATCAAAAGTGTTTTATTATGATTCTTTATTGTAGTCAGCCCTCCAGTTCATTAGCCTTTATAGTCAGCCCTCCAATTCATTAGCCAGTGTAGTCAGCCCTCTAGTTCTTTGGCCAGTGTAGTCAGCCTCCAGTTCATTAGCCAGTGTAGTCAGCACTCCAGTTCATTAGCCAGTGTAGGTAGCCCTCCAGTTCATTAGCCAGTGTAGTCAGCCCTCCAGTTCATTAGCCAGTGTGTCAGCCCTCCAGTTCATTAGCCAGTGTTGTCTGCCCTCCAGTTCATTTTGCAGCGTTGTCATCCCTCTAATTCATTTTCCAGTGTTGTCAGCCCTCCAGTTCATTTTGCAGTGTTGTCAGCCCTCCAGTTCATTTTGCAGTGTTGTCAGCCCTCCAGTTTATTAGTCTGTTACTGTAATCTTAAAGGATAGGTAAAGGAACGTGAGGTAAAGGAGCTATGTCTTGCCTCCCATTCTTCAATGAATGTAAAAATATAATTGTTCACTTTTCAAGTACTAATTAATCCTTTAACCACATCATACACTTGAAAATATTGCAGGAAAAAAAGTAAAATTGGAATAATGTTTTTTTAAATGGGTGTAACCTAAACAAAGTGGGCGTGGTCTTAACAACATGGGCGTGGACAAAAATTTCCAAGCGCACCGCATTCCTTCTCCCTATGTGTCCCTCTTTTGTTTTTTAAAATGTTGGGAGCTATGCCTTTCTGAGTTGGTGAAATTTACCCAGAAAAGTCTGATGGCGGCCCTGGGGGCTCCATGTTATTACCAGCCAAGCACCAAAGTCCACTCTAAACTCTGCTCTTTTCTGCTAATCAGGTTAATATTGGATTAATGGTAAATTTTTGACTGAAAACATGAAAAATATCAGCAGAAAAAAAATTGTTGATAATTCACAATAACAATCACCTAAATCCTTTAAATGTTTCAAACTTGCCTGATCCCTAATTCAGAGACATTGTTTGAAAGGAGCAAACTCTTTTACCAGACATAACACACATAAGGGCTTGTTTCACCAATATCAAAGGGGAAGTTCATCCTAAATGTTTTCAAGATAAAGGGAGTATGTTCTTATTTCAATGCCCATAATCTGCCAATTTTAGTTGCAAAGTACTGACCCCTAGGTCTGTTATGCCTGGGTTGATTCAGTTGCTCAATAAAGATCTGAGCATGCTTTTAACCCATCTAACAGTAATGTAATGGCAGCTCACAACTGATCACAGCAGGGCATAGCAAAGGTTATATAATTAATTGATCTTTCAAATTAATAAAAATATATGTAGAATGCCCAAGTATGTGCAATACAGATAAATTGTTAAAAATGTCATGCTTGTGAAGGTTCTCATTCATCCAGGTCATGGTATATCTGTTGTACTCAATTAGATCAACTGTACTTGAAGTTTAGTTCTTGAAGACGTTTCGCTAGTCATCCGACTGGATCTCTCAATTCAGAATGACTTCTACAAGAATCTGTGGCAATTATGCACCCTGGAAAATCCCAATTAGCATATCACAGCCAGGTGTTAAGGGCGTGATTGGATAGTGGCTAAGAGGTGTTATAGGAACGCCTAGAGTAAGGTGTCAAAACAGCATTATACATGGCAAACAGTTGGTGTCGAGCCCCGTCCCCCACCTCTATTTAGGCTTGGTTTCTTTATTTTCACATAAATGGCCTCCTTAACACCTCTCTTGAACCAGTCATGTTCCTTTATCCTTAAGGTGCAGGTACACGGCTGAGTCCTGACCCGAGGAATTGGCTCTTCTGTGCTGGGCCATACATTGATGCAGTTGCTGTTTGGTCTCCCCCACATACAAATCAGAGCATTCTTCACTGCACTGCATTGCGTATATGATGTCGCTTTTCTTGTGTTTCGGTATTGGGTCTTTCGGATGTACTAATTGCTGCCTCAGTGTGTTGTTCGGTTTAAAGCAGAAAGGGATACAGTGTTTTTTGAAAATTCTTCTTAATTTCTCAGAGACCCCTGCTACATATGGGATGACCATGTTCTTTCTCCTGTCTTGCTTTTCTCCTTCACTGTTGGTATTTGTGTTCTTTTCTTTCCTTCTACTTCATTTGACAAAGGCCCAGTCTGGATATCCACAAGTTTTAAGGGCTCCTCTGAGATGTTTCATTTCTTTAGCCTTTGCCTCTGTGCTAGTTGGGATTTTGTCAGCTCTGTGTTGCAGGGTTCTGATGACACCCAGCTTGTGATCTAAAGGGTGATGGGAGTCAGACATCAAATACTGATCTGTCTGTGTTGGTTTTCTGTAAACCTCTACTTCCAGTTTACCATTTTCCTTAACTTCTACCAAGCAGTCCAAGAAAGCCAGTTTGTTGTTTTGTACCTTTTCCCTTGTAAATTTGATGTTTTGGTCTACCGCATTGATGTGTTCTGTGAAAGCTTTTACTTCCTTCTGGTGGATTTTAACCCAGGTGTCATCCACATATCAGTGGCTGGGTGCTATGCCCTTATACCTTAAAGGTATTAAGCGCCTGTTTTTCTACCTCCTCCATGTAAAGGTTGGCCACAATGGGTGAAACTGGAGATCCCATAGCACACCCATGTTTTTGCTTATAGAACATATCCCTGTATTTGAAATAGGTGGTATTCAGGCACAAGTCCAGTAAGGAACACACCTGTTCTGGGTTGAGATCAGTTCTGCTGGTAAGAGTGCTGTCTTGGCGTAGCCATTTTCTCACCATGTTAACAGCCTCCTTTGTGGGTATACAGGTGAAGAGAGATGTCACATCATAGGACACCATAGTTTCTTCTGCACCGAGTACTATATCTTCAATCTTGTTGGTGAAATCCTGAGAGTTCTGGATGCGATGCTTAGAACTTCCCACCAATGGTTCTAAGATGTTGGCTAGGTATTTTGAAACCTTGTATGTTACAGAGTTGATGCTGCTGACTATAGGTCTTAGTGGTGCCCCTTCCTTATGTATCTTTGGGAGTCCATATATGCATGGATGTGCCTCACCAGGGTGGAGGCGAAGATACATTGCTCGATCAATGGCTTTATCCTTTTGAAGCTGTTGTAGAAGTCTATGACCCTTTTCTTGTAACGGCTGGTGGGATCCCTTGTTAAAGCCTCATATGTGTTGTTATCGGCCAGGAGCATGGTCACCTTATCATGATAGTCTGAGGTGTGGAGTACCACTGTGCATCTTCCCTTGACTGCCGGTAGAATGGTGATACTGGAATCTTTTTTTGAGGGATGTTAAGGCTCTTCTTTCCTGTGTGGTCAGGTTAGATGAAGGAGTTTTAGCAATGGCTAAGGCTGCAGATACTTTAAGGTGAAGTTGTTCTGCCTCACTCTGTGGTACCTTATTATTGTGGATTGAGGCTTCTGTGGCTGCTATAATATCCACCACAGGGATGGCTTTAGGAGTGATGGCAAAATTCAAGCCCTTAGCAAGGACTTCCATTTCTGGCTGGGTCAGGGTCCTGTTAGACAAGTTCCTCACCCATTCCTCCTTGTTTGATGAAGTGACACTTCCCTCCTTTTATATCCAAATTAAAAATGTATGATTTCTTTGCCCACTGAACTTCCCCTATAAACTCCAGAATAGTTCTTGGTACTTTCAATGGCTAAGTTAATTCCATAACACTTGAAATGATAAAATATTTGATGCTGTGCATATTATGCCAATGATTGGATGAAGTAAAAGGTATATATATAGATATGATATATATAAGTGATATATAAGTGATGTGGTACCTTACAGCTAGGTAGACCCCTCTGCAGAAGGCAAGTAATATTAAACTAAACACACCAAAACCCTGTTGACAGCAGCAACTTTGAAGTCAATTTTAGTTGACAGATCTACAGTACATCCGGACATATAACTGGGAGCAGGAATGGAATGTCCACTGCTTAAAGGTAGGTAAAGGATCATCAACAACGCCTCACCGAACGCCCAAGCATGAACAAAATTTCCAACATATGTAACTAGCTTAAGACTTTTGGTGGGACTGGCCTTGTATTTTAGGATTGTATAGGATTGTACTAGGACTCCTATTTATGCCCCTGGTGGAAGAAGAAACAAATCTCCAGGGTTTTAACTTTGGTGTATAAATGAACATCTGAGGGTTCTCTTAAAGGGGAACTGTGGTCCAAAAATGACTTTAGGTAAATTGATAGGAATTGCTCTCCTGAGAATTTTTGCAATTTATTTTCATTGTTTATTTTTCATAGTTTTGAAGGTATTTACATTTTTGTGTGTGATATGGCAGCAGCATCACCAGGTCCCCTGCACTTACTGCTTCCTGCTCTGAAACCTGTCAGTCAATCTGCCCTGTGTCTCCTCCCCATTGCAGCCCCTCTAGTCACTCCCACTCATGGACCCCATGGTCCCTCCAGTTGCAGGCCCCCTTGGCCCATTCCCCTACAGCCCCGTGTGGTGCTGCCCACTCACAGGTGCTGTGGGCCACTCTGACACTGTGGCTGTGGAGCACGTAGAGATGTGGTTGATGGTTTGTTTTAAAGGTAGGAAACTGGCCTTTCATTTAAACTCAACATGTTTGGAGACCACAGTTCCCCTTTAATAGATATTGAAAAAGTGATCATAGACAAAATCCCAGTGCATAGCTTAATATATCAATTTTTTTATACATACATTATATGTAATTAATGCTTCCTCTCTTCCTGTTTCTGCAGCTGATGATTAGAGAAACTGTTAAGTTTCCTTCTGTTTTTGGATTTATGGATCTCGGGGAAATCTATTTTCGATAATCCTCGGATTATCGAAAATAGCTCGAACGTTCGATAATCATCAAAAATGGGATCCAAAGTTCCGAAATCCGAACGATCCGTCCAGTTTTGGATGGAACATTCAGATTTCGGAACCGAGGGGTTTCTACTAATGATTACAGCTCTTTTCAAGTCTATGGTTGGGAGCAAATGCTAGAATAGGCCTGCTTTCGAATCAGTACTGTACTGTTCCTGGAACAGTATTCATTAGAAACCTGTATTGGTCTAAACCTCCACCCCTTATCCCATCAAACCTATCCCAACGAAAAGCACCACAAGTGCATCCAAAAGGGCCCAGAACTACTACCTGACCCAACCTAAACCCCTCTCCCTAAACTCAAAGCACCCGCAAAACAGGTAACCTGTTGGTACCCAGCCTAATGCAGAACTGCTAAATGCTGCATTTTGGGAAGAATTCTGTAGACTGTATATAAAGAAGTAACCCAATTCTACACACGAGTAATTTAATTATAGCTTATTTCAAAATTTAAATAAATTACTTATATTACCATTTTCTTGTTTTGCTAAAAATTACAAATGAGATTTTTTTCTTTTGTATTTCTACAATATTGTCGCTTTCAGTGGTTTTCATTTGTGGAAACATTCATAAATATATCTGTAAGTATTCCAATACGCTGTAAGTCGCATTTTAGTTGTCATGTTTAAACACTGACAAGCTTATAGTTTAGGCAGAATTAATCACTATAATTACTTGAGAGCACAACTATCTGCTCATTGTTAATTGTTTCTCTATAAGAAACACTCTTTTTTTTTATTCACTAAAAAGGCCTGGAATTTTCTCTGTTGGTTCGTCTTTGTGTGTACTAGCTAATAGAGTTGTGTCTCTGTTTGCTGAAGAGCTCTTCAAATTCTATTAGAATATTGAATTACTCTTTGCTGAGCTGCAGCTCGTAGAGTCACCCGTATGTCAGCCTGACAGATGAGATGTCATTCCCTGTCTAAGCTGTCTTTGAAAAAATGTGAGGGGGAAGCTAATAGGAGGAGCTTGAAGGATGAAATCTCAACAAAATTCAGTGATTGAGGGGAAAAGAAAAAAATAAAGCCCCGATCAGTGTCCAGTTTTAAGCACTAGGAAGTGTTTAATTCCCCCATTTACTGGAATTTATTTCTGTCCATATTTGAAGGCCAAGTACCAGGAGATGAATGCCTCTCCATCATTCAGATTTCATTGGGATGTGGGATGATTACTACAGACAGCTTTCCAAATATACAGGGTTATTCAATAAAAGTTCTTATCTTTAAAAATGGTGCTTATTTTGCCCCAACCAATCAGATTTTATCTTTCAAATGTTAAATAGTATCTGATTAATTAGAACCATTTTAAACAATAAGAATTATTATTGAATCTCCCTGAAAGTTTCTAGATAAGGAGGAAATAACGGGAAATAATGTTTTGAAGGCCGGTGTCTTCCAACGTCTTTGCTGTTCTCCTTTATAAACATAAGCAATCGATAATCGTGACAATGTATGGCGATATGCGGTGGAACGATGATATGCAGAGGACCAAGTTTTCACTCTCAGTAGTCGTTACTTGGCAAAAATGGCAGCTAAACTTAATGCTCTTCTATAAATGAACATTATTGAGATCAACAAATGTGTCAGGCTTGGCTCTGCTATAAAACTCACATGAAAAGCATTTTAATTTTGTTTTAGCAAAATGCTAATGCTTGACAGCACACAGAATACGTCCATACATTTTTCTATGTATTTAAGTATCACCCCTTTAGATTCACTTTTTGTACATGATGGTACAGTTATAAATGGACTTGATAGAATGTACATGTCTATTAAGTCTATTTGACCATAAATAGATTTTTTTTTCTCAGGAAATCAGAATGCACTGGTTCCTAATGCAGGGGCACAAATATACTTGGACCTTTGTGAGATTTCTGTAACATTCCAACTGGACAAACACTATATTATTATTCACAAATGAAAAATCGCACTAAAATCTCCCATTAATATCCCTGGCACCCTCTGATATGGGTTCCACTGCCTCAACCAAAAACGTCTATAAATTCAAAATGTTGGACCCCTCTAAAAATGTTTTTTTTTTGTCCTTAGTCTACTTTTATCACAACCATGGCTATTTTCACATCAAAATTAATATGATTAGTTCTATTTTCCTATATAATCTACATATTGAGTCTTATTGAGCCAAACTAAAATAATATTCTTATAATCAGCACACTACTACATAGTATTACTACAAAGAAATTGTCTTCTGGCTGTGCAACACATTCATGTTTCAACCTCAAGAAGTCTTTCTGAAATGTGATAAGCAAAATGTACCAACAACAATATAATGGATTACAACAGGAAGTGAGGTCATAGGGGAGGAGTAACAGTTCAAGACTCCACCTACTCCCAAAAGACCAATAACAAACATTGGTGATATTGTACATTAACATAGTAACAGAAATAATACAAAGGCAAAAATGAAAGCAAAAATGAGGACACATCTAACTAAACCACTACACAGGTGTATTAGTTCCTGGTCGAAAAGCCCCAAGTAAAACATACAGTATACAGTATACCTACATTAAAATATTCCTTTCCTTATATTGTATAAATATATTTATATCTTTATAGGAGATTGCATTGAGTTTTTAGGAGCTGCCAATGAGGTGGGGGGGGGGGTATAGGATATTACATAAAGAAAAGTTGTATATGTATGTGTGTACTATTACCATTTAAATAACCATCAGTAAATGTATATAAAATATAGCACTGACTTATATTAGGTACAACACAAAATAAAAGTACAACTTACTTACAGAGCTGAGATCCCTATTTGAACATGGTTTGGTCAAAATGGGAGGTTAAATCACACCCCTGGGTCTGCTCCATGTGAAAGGAAGTGTAATCCAAAAAAGTTTCTGTCTCCTACACAGGATGTGATGTGTATTGTAATGGACATATACACCAAGGCTCCTTATATACCACCTCCAGCCTGCAGATGGTGTCAGTGAGTGATAAAACAAAAGACACCCCTGCTCTCTATGGCTAGGAGGAGAGAAAGTGAAAGTAGATTGTGGTGTGTGCTCTGGAGAGATATTGAATGCAACACAAGATCCTGTGTATAAGATCCTGTTGCCACCTGTTTGGAGGACAGATTATTGGACAGACAATTTACCTAATTGGATACAAACTCTGAGGCAGGTATGTGTACACCAACAGGTACGTGTACACCAACTTACAAGGACACACAATATACAGGCCTGGCCAATATTCAAAGTGGTGCGCCATAGGCAGGGACACCCCTGATTACTGCATATATTATGTGGGGATCCTGTTTATGTGCACTGTCTGCTTTGTGCCAGACCACCAGAGTAACACACTGTGGGACATGCAACCCATAATCCTTCCATAAAGCAGTGATCTGGTACAAATTGGTGGCAGCGGTGCTGGTAATACCTTTTATTCTCCCTGTTTTCTCTGTATATTTGTTCTCTGTATTAAGCTATGGAGGCTGCTACTAAACGTATTGACATAAATCCTCCTGTCCTTGTACCTGCAGATTAACAGGGAGATTCAATAAAAGTTCTTATCGTTTAAAATGGGGCTAATTTTGCCCCAACCAATCAGATGATAGCTTTCAAATGTTAAATAAGATCTAATTGGTTAGGGCAAAATTAGCCCCATTTTAAATGATATGATAAGAACTTTTATTAAATAACCCTGGAAATTCCCCAATTAGACTCCGTATCTCTACAAGGTCCAATTGCCAAACCTATTTTTAAACCTGATCCATTTGATAGGGTAACTAGGTATTGGACTGATTGGCTAGAACAATTTGAATTGGCAGCCAATATTAATGGTTGAGATGAAGGGGCTCTCTTGCAAGTCCTTAGCCTTTTGCTTAGTGGTAAAGCCAGGCAGGTATACCAAGGATTTACTGTAATACAAAAATAAAAAGCACTTATCAGTTATTAAAAATTGCTCTGAAGCTATTTTTTTTCCAATTAGATCTGTATAAAAGATTATATAAGGGATAA
This sequence comes from Hymenochirus boettgeri, assembly GCA_019447015.1. NCBI lineage: Eukaryota > Metazoa > Chordata > Amphibia > Anura > Pipidae > Hymenochirus > Hymenochirus boettgeri. The sequence goes on along the minus strand of CM033475.1, from coordinate 48,625,764 downwards.
ATCCATTTCTTTAGGTAAACTGGGAATGAGAAATGTTTGTTTATACGTTAGATTATTAGGGCAAATCTATTATAATAACATGATGCTGTGGGGTAACTTCTGTTATAATATATCAGGTATCATCACCACTGGCCGTGGTGAATACTAATAAGTATTAACCTAGGCATTGCCTGGGTCTACTCTTAGACCTGCAGGGTTATACTATTTGGTTCCTCTAGAAGCTGGTGACTATCTGAGTAACAGTTTAAAATAAACTGTGTAAAGATTCTATATCCACTATATCCACACATAGCAAAACATACACACACATAATTTCAATTGTGCACCAACAGGCACACTTTTGCTAGTACTATATATATAATTATACTACTGTATACCAAAGGGTAAATGGTCTGCCAGCGAAATGTTAAACTAAAGATGTAAATATCTTCATGAAGCTCAATAGTATTGCACTAATCATAAAGAAACCTATAAGTCCCTGTTGTTACCACTGTCATGCATAATGTACCCCCTAATTTTAATGATAAAGCTATTAGAAGTTGCAATATGCAACTCAAAACAAGCAGCATTGTTCGGAAATAAATACCCTAGAATTGTAACTAAAGTATGGCCCAAGTTAACCTGCAAGTTATATAGACACCAAGCCTAAACACAGGTGGTGGTGCGGAGGGGTTTGATTTCTATTGCCTGCCACATGTAATAATGTTGATGCCTTACCCTTGGAAGTTTAATAACACCTCTTAGCTACAATGCAAGTAACACCTTACATGCAGTAGGTCCCTGACCTCTTGCTGTTATACCTATATTGGCATGCAATAGAAGGACTGTGGAAGCACTCCTTAGGCTAAATAACAAATACATTTTGTGGAAGTGCTTCTGAGCTGGTCAATCATTTATACAAATATAGAAAATATAATCAATGCACATTCCTGGGCCCTATACAATATCACATTATCTGCACACTGGCATACATTATAAACAAAGGGATTTTAGTATACATTACTGTGATCACATGAATAAAAAGCCTTCCTACCATGTCAAGTAGTTTTAGCAAACTTTTGGAATCTGCATTGATTATCTTTTCCATGTTTGTATAAATGTTTGACCAGATCAGTAGCACTTCCGAAATATGTAGTTGTAATTTAGCCTAAGGAGTTCTTTCACATGTGGTAGTAGCACCTCCAACTCGCATCTATAATGGGAGGTCTTATGTCTTTATTATAAAGCACTGGATGGATGGCCTCTAACTATAAAAAGCCAGTGAGCAGGGGGGAAGTGAGAAAGCCTGCTATATTGATCTAGTGTGCAAGTATGAGAAATGCAAAAGTTTGTTAAAAAAGTAAAAAAGGTTAGAAGTTAGGACCTTCCACAAAACGAGCAGCACTCATTAAAACATCCACTTTTATTGATTCACTTTAAAACATATTGCATTTTCTGCCCCAACATATTTCTTTCTAATCAATAAAAGTGGATGTTTTAATGAGTGCTGCTTGTTTCCTGAATCTGGATGTAGTACAGTAGGTGGATGTACAGAGCTTGTACCGGTTGAACCCCAGAAAGACGAGTGCTGGTAAAACGGATTTTGTGTGTGAGTAACCTTCCATACAGGGGCTACCTTGACGTGGTTGGAAGGCTTTTCATTCATGTGATCACAGTAATGTATACTAAAACCCCTTTGTTTATAAAGTATGCCAGTGTGCAAATGATATTGTATGGGGCCGAGGAATGTGCATTGATTATCTCTTCTATGTTTGTATAAATGTTTGACTAGATCAGTAGCACTTCCGCTAAATGTAGTTGTAAATTAGCCTAATTGGAGTGCTTCCACAATTCTTGTATTGTGTGTATTTATTGGGAGGCTTGGTCAAGCCTCCATGTGGTAATAGAACCCCCAACACGCTCCTTTTATGGGAGGTCCTTTGCCTTTAATATAAAGCACTGGGTGGACGGCCTCTTCCCTCATTTGAAAAAATGCTTGAACGCAAAACGCTAACGGACGCGCAATCGCATGCACATAGGAAATCGCAGGAATATTCGCGTTCCCACGATTTCCAAGTTAGCGAAAATCACTGGCGTAATCACGTGCGCAAAAAACGCGCTAGTGTGGCCTAGCCCTTAATATCCAAAAGATTCTTGTACAAGTTATTCTGAATTAAGTCATATGACCATCAAACAATTAAGTTGAGTCCAGTTAATCTAGATAAATACCACAGATATATTAGAATTTCGAATCACCGGAACTTTTATATGTTCACAGAACTCCTCATTGTTTTCTTGAACCCTTATAATTTACAGTAAGGGATACATTAAAGGAACTGTAAACTCCCCTAAACCCCTAAAAAGAACTCTGTGCCATTTGTTTCTATTATTCACAGGGAGATGAGAACGCTTATTCTCACCTCTCTGTGAATAATAGGACGCTCTGGAGACCTGGAACTTACCTTACCCGCCGCTCCGCTCGTAGCCGCTCCTTCACTAAACAGCTGTTCTCTCCTGATCGCGCGCCCTATCTTTTGTATTGGCGCGCATGCGCCTAAGATAGGGCGCGTGGTCGGGACAGAGCGGCTGTCAGTGAAGGGTTCTGCACTTATTTTTTCCCCTTAGCAGGGGATATTGCATCTCCCTGAAAATGTTTCTGACCTGTTTACTGGGGCAGTAACAAATATGGCAGTAGCACATCATAAAATTGATCTTTATTATATACCATTAAAAGATGCAATCATACGTGAAGAAGTATATAATTCAGATGCGGAAATTTTTTTTATTGTGCCCATTTATTTTTTTTTAATTTTTTTTTTATTTTCAAAAAGTAGCTTTTGAGAGAGACGTATGCGTCATAACTATTGACATGTTCCATTTCAAATTCTTAACATTGTGAGTCTTTAAGACCAGGTAGTTGGTGGCATTGCTGGACCCCATTGATTCCCATCTCTCACGGACACAAATTCATAAAGCCTATCAGTACATCACCCTAATATAGGAATATACCTGTTCATTCTCGGCAGATTTGTAGATGGCTGAATGCCAGTTATCATACCACTTACTATTTAAGGCCAGAGATGTAATGTGGGTTGGAATAGAACCCGGTTTCGAAACGAATCTGAGGGTTTCGAAGTCCCGATGAAACTTTCAGAAATCCCGGATTTAACGGAACCCGGATTTTCCAAAATTTCGATAATCGTCGAAATCGAAAATAGAAGATTATCGAAATCGAAACCACAAAACGAATGTAATGGTCGGTTACGGTAACCCTCGAAAGCAAGAAACGATCTCAGTAACACTCGAATTTGTAATATCGGTAACCTTTGAAAGCAGCTCTCTATTTCGGTAATTCTCAAAAACAGAATACGGAAGCTCGAAAACAGCCCGATCGTGAGGAAAGATAGTTTGTAAATAAGTTTTGGTTCTATTTACGGGTTCCCCAGACCATTCCCCAGGTCTCTGTGTTATTTACAGTAACCTTCTATTACTATTTGTCCTTCAAAATTGACAGAAACTTAAAAAAAAATTCTCTCATAGACTTCTATAGATTCATTTCCGAATTTCTAAATTTTCGAAAATTTTGAATATTGGAAAACGGAACAAAACTCAACAGTTTCGAACATCTCTATTTAAGGCACAGTTTCCTTATCTACCAAGAAAACAATACAAAACCTTAAACATCATTTAATGTAGGGGAACCCCCCACCCTAAACATTAGCATTAAAACCTAAAATCAGCCCTGAAATGTACTTACCCACCTTTGTACCCTAGTCACGTTCTTACCTACCTTTGTACCCTCAGTCATGTTCTTACCCACCTTTGTACCCTCAGTCATGTTCTTACCCACCTTCGTACCCTCAGTCCTGTTCTTACCCACCTTTGTACCCTCAGTCACGTTCTTACCCACCTTTGTACACTCAGTCACGTTCTTACCCACCTTTGTACCCTCAGTCACGTTCTTACCCACCTTTGTACCCTCAGTCCTATTCTTACCCACCTTTGTACCCTCAGTCACGTTCTTACCCACCTTTGTACCCTCAGTCATGTTCTTACCCACCTTCTTTCCCTTCCGTGCACAGAAGAGCAGAAGGGGCCTGAACAGCAGCCGTGTCTGTGATTGGCTGAGAGCCAACCCAATCTTTGATGCAGCTGTTGGTCAGCAGAGGGAACCAAGGGAATGACGTCAGGTAAGTCATTTCGGGGCTGGTTTTAAAGTTTTAAAGGTAGCGTTTATTGTATGAAGTTTTTTTTAAGAAAAAAATGCACAGTCGAGGGATCTGGAGGGGGGAGAGCTTCACCCTGCATCCCAGAGTCCTCTAAGAGGAGCAGGAAGTGGCAGGCACGGATTACAGAGAGGCTCCTGCTCTTCATTTTTTTGGACTTTCATCAGACCCTGCAGGACAACCATAAGGAGCAGAGGAGAAAGGTAAGGATTTTTTTTACTACACATTGGAGCAAATTTAAGTTGGGGGGATGGACATGCCCTTTAAAGGATACACCTCTAATTATTACCCAACTGTTCCAAAGAAATGTTGCCCAAGGAAACTGTACCCCTACTGATGAGCAATTTAGTAATCAGCTCTAAAAAATATATTTTATTCTGGACATTAATTTTCTAAATAAACGTCAATGGAAATAATTTTAGTTTTTAATTTTTATTAGGATATTCACATAATTCCTACTGCTTATTTGTAGCTGATAGTCAGAACTGGCTATTGTACTGGAAAGTTTGAAATAAACCTTACCAGTTCTTGCTATGACTCACACAATTAATTCTGTACATTCCTCTATTATCATATTGCCTAAAGTATGGTTATGCCACTGTAAGAAGTATTTTAAAATATTTTTACTATGTAAGTCACACATGAAAAATTTTGACTGCACACAGAAGTCTATTTACTATCAAGGAAATTTTATTCCAGCTTTCAAAAAAAATGTTTCCAATTTGCACACTTGTACTGGGATAATTGAACTGATATTTTTTTTTTTTGAAGGGAACAGCTACATACTTAAACTTTGAATTAATCTGGTAAAATTTAGCAACATTGGAATTTGAAAGCTATGGAGGTCAGTCTCTGAGAGTCCTTAATGCAAAAAATTGGTTCAAAAGCATCTCAAACAGGTTTGCTCTATTTTTATGTGACATTTCACCACTTGCGCTGAATTGTGGGAAATTTAGCATGTTTTGCATCAAAATTAAAAAATATTTTAGTGCCTGCTGAGAAGCTGGACTTATTGCCTTAAAGAACAGCATGCAAAATATCTGGTGCAAAGCCATTGGTGACTATGGTTTTTAGGGCTAAGTGATCTTAAATTTAGAGATAAGGACTCTTGGTAAATGCCCCCATTATGTCTCAGGAATACAAAAAAGAGTAAAATATGCTTTGTTGTGTTTGTTGCAGTCCATAACTCAAACCTCCAAAGTGAGTGTCTTCTTACTCAAACATAGAAAAGATAATCAATGTGTATGTATGTATGTATGTATAATTTTATTTATAAAGCGCCACTTGGGTACGCAGCGCTGTACATTATAAAATACAGAGTATACAAACAAGGGGAAAAGTGCAAGCCATTATACAGATAGATAAAAATTAAATTAAGTTAAATACAATTTCATACATCGATTAAGAAAGCATATATATAAATTATGTATAAATGGATATAAGTGCAACAAGCCTTGATACATTAGGAATGAGATCCCTGCCCGGAAGAGCTTACAATCTAAGTGGGGGGGATGGGTAAGTGCTTAAAAGGGCTAACAATCATTAGTTATGCTGATGCTCAGAAAGGTAGGATAACAGTCTAGATTTGAAAGCATTAATGAATGTCACCAGGCGAAGCGAGAGAGGAAGAGAGTTCCAAAGGTAGGGAGCAGCAAGAGAGAATGGTTTAAGGCGGGGGGGAAGCAGTGTTAGTTGGGGGTCTGTGGAGAATATTTCCTTGCGAGGAACGAAGTGAATGGCCTGGACCATAAGGGACCAAGAGAGAAGATAAGTAGGGAGGTGCAGTAGAGCAAAGGGATTTAAAGGTTAAAAGCAGGGTATTGAATATGATTTTTTGTTTTATGGGAAGCCACCCTATGGATTAAAGTATCGAGGTTGCGGGTTCTCTTTTGGAGCAGAGCGAGATGATCCGAGCTGCCGAGTTTAAGATAGACTGGAGAGGAGAGAGATGAGAGGCTGGGAGTCCAATCAGTAGAATGTTACAGTTGTCGAAAGGGGAGATTATAAGGGCATGAATGAGCATTTTAGTAGTGGAGAAAGAGAGAAAAGAGCGGATCTTGGCAATATTGCAAAGGAGAAAACAACAGGTCCTAGCAACATTGTTAATGAGATGATGGAAGGAAAGAGAGGAGTCAAAGATCACTCCAAGGCAGCATGCAGATTCAACTGGGTTAATGACCATATTGTCAATAGAGATGGAGAATGGTGGACTAGGTCCCAGTTTAGGGGGGAAAATGATTAATTCTGTTTTGGATAAATTGAGTTTTAGGCGATGGTGCGCCATCCAGGAAGAGATAAAGAGCAGACATTTAGAGATTTGGGATTGATAGTGTAGAGGGAGAACTGCAAGGGTCCTAAAACCGAGCCCTGAGGGACCCCCACACTAAGCGAAATAGGAGAGGAAGTCTTATTAGCAAAAGAGACAGTGAAAGATCTGTTAGAGAGATAAGAAGACAACCACGCCGCAGCTTGATTACGGATGCCCATAGAATATAGAATCTGCATAAGAAGAGAGTGGTCCACAGTATCAAAGGCAGCCGATAGGTCAAGGAGAATGAGCACTGAGAACTGTCCTTTGGCAACTTGTAGGTCATTTGAGACTTTGCAGAGGGCCGTTTCAGTTAAATGACCTGGTCGGAATCCTGATTGCAATGGGTCCAATGAGTTATTTGCATGGAGGTATTTAATAATGCGTGTAGAGACGAGATGTTCTAAGAGTTTTGATGCAAAAGGGAAATAGGGCGGTAGTTTGACAGACAGGTAGGGTCCAGAGAGGGTTTTTTAAGAAGAGGTTTGACACACCCATGTTTAAAGGCAGCAGGAAAAATCCCAGAGGTCAGGGAGGAATTAAAAATGTGAGCAAGAGCAGGGGAAAGGATTTTAGCACAGTGTCTGAGTAAGAAGGAGGGCATGGGATCAAGGGTACACATTGTAAGCAGCGAGGACAATAGGAGGTCAAAGACTTCAGACTGGTTGACAGGGGTGAAAGATTCCAGAACTGCAGGCGGTGGGGCAGGCAAAAGAAGGCGAGAGTTGTCTTGGGGTATAGGAATTAGAGTATGGATATCATCTACTTTATTTCTGAAGTAGTCTGCAAAATCCTGAGGAGCATTAATGGAATGAAGAGTGTCTGTAGAGGAAGGCTGCAAGAGAGTGGTAAATAGGGAAAATAGACAACATGGGTTATTTTTATTAATGTTTATAAGCGTGCTAAAGTATGAGTGTTTTGCTGCTGAAAAAGATGAATTAAGACACGACAACATGAGCTTGTAATGGTTAAAGTCCGCCTGACTGCATGACTTTTTCCACAGCTGCTCAGCTGCACGAGTACAGCGGCATAGGAACTTGGTATCTGAATTGAGCAAAGGATGGGATTAGCGGGGTGACGTTTGTAAGTTTCTAGGGGAGCAAAGGAGTCAATAGTAGTGGATAAGATAGAGCTATACAAATGTATTAGTGAATCAGGGTTGGGATCAGACATTGAGACTAGAACTGAGAGAGGAGGAGAGAGGAGGAAGGTCTATTGCTCGGGTGTTGTGAACAAGATCAGTAGATAGAGCGTTAGAGGAGAGGGGAGAGTAGGTGGTAGAGAAAGTAATTAGATTGAGATCAGAGAGTGGGAAGGAGTTACTAGCAAACTGAGAGACAGAAAGATTTTTAGTAAAGACCAAGTCAAGGAAGTGACCATCCTTATGGGTGCTAGTGTTGGTCCACTGCTGGAGGGAGAATGAGGACGTTAGGTGGAGGAAGCGAGAGGGCCAGGATTGCTTAGCTTTATCAATGTGACAATTGAAGTCACCTAGAATTATAGCTGGACAGTCAGAGGAAATAAAGATAGAGAGCCAGGTTTCAAACTCTGTAAGGAAAGCGGCTGGGGCTGAGGCAGAAGGGGGTCTGTATATGACTGCTACCTGTAGACATAAGGGGTGGAAAAGTTGGACAGCATGGTCTTCAAATGATGAAAAAACAACAGAGGGCGGAAGAGAAACAAGTTTAAAGTGGCAGATAGGGGAAAAGAGAAGACCTACCCTCCACCCCGTCCTGTGGAACGAGGCGAATGAGAGAAAGATAGACCACCATGCGTAATGGAAGCTTTGACCGCAGTATCATGGTGGGAGATCCAAGTTTCCGTAAGAGCCAGGAGATGAAAGGCGTTAGAACAGAACAGGTCATGAATAAAGGTGTGTTTGTTAGCAAGAGAACGTGTGTTAAGGAGGCCACAGGAAAAAGGTAGAAGCGAAGGTGAAAGAGTAGGGACAGTTATAATATTAGAAAGATTAGAGCCTCTAAAGGAATAAGTAGGGGGGGTAGAAACGTGAGGATGATGGCAGATGGAAATGTTGCAGGGTCCAGGGTTGGGAGCAATATCCCCAGCAGCAAGAAGGAGAATAATATAATCTTTTTTGTTGCCAGTAATCACTTTTTTCACCTTTACCTGAAATGATTCCAGTAACTGCAGAACTAAAGTCCTGATGTGAAAATCTTTTTGAATATCTGACTGAAAAGAAAGTTGTTGATTATTACCATAAACTGCAATTCAAAAGCTTCAGCAGTAATTTAGGGCTCATCCCACTCCGTTGTAATTGTTAGCTATTTTACCAAGGAACAGAAACGGTGAGTAAAGCCTAAATGAGTCATTTTCATGCAAATAGGCTGTTGTTCTTGCCCCAACACTTAAGCATTTTAGCATATTCTGAGAGCAGCAGTAATAATCTTGATGAGAAGCAGATGGAACCCGGCAATCCTAAGAAACTTTCACAGATATCTTTCTGGTTAGATTTAAATAGCTTTGTTTAAAGAATGTTAACGGTTGGTGTTACCTCTACAGAAGCTGTTACTTTATTGGATAGATAAACCAGATATAAATACAAGAAATAATGTCTCATTTCTTGAAGTGTGGGGAGGTTACACAAATGCATAGTGTAGGAGAAGGCAGTCTACAGTTCACCAGCTGTTCCTAAACTAGAGCTCCCACCATCCTTTGCAAGACATGCATTGAATTCATTTGATTAGCAACACATAAAAAGTAATTGTGATTAACAAGATCTTGAGTTGGGGGTTCCTGGTTTTCAAGGTCAGTAGTCAGTAACAGATTAATGTCATTAACAAAAGTAAAACGATTCCATACAATATAAGAAAAAATACAAAAGAGATTATACTTAAACGCTGTAGTCCTGAGTTTGAATCCACCCTTGGACACATCTGCAAGGAGTTTGTATGTTCTTCCCATACTTGCGTTGGTTTCATCTGGGCACACCAGTAGGTTGTATGTGTCAAATAAATGTGTTTAGATTGTAAGCTCTTTGGGGCAGGGCCTGGTGTCAATGTATACATGTAATTGTAAAGCGTTGCGGAAGATGTTGGCACTGTATAAATTCATATTAATAAGAATAAATCATTTGAGAAAACATTTGCACTTTAAAGGGCGGCGTGTCTACCCTTAAGACATAAAAATGGTCCATTGTCAGTTACCTGCCCCAACCCAAACTGATATATTTTGTACTTTATTACCTGCATTACTAACCAGATATTTAAAGACAATTATTGTCCTCATTCTGGAAGAGTAAGCTGGGCTGTGACTGCTGACATCACAACCAATGATTGACTGCTGTTTCACCTGCTGCCTCCTCTGCCCATGTTCAAAAATATAAAAAGCTCTTTGAGCAGAGGGAGGAGGTAGGTATATTTGCCAGAAAGAAATAGAACTTATCATTAAATACCTGGTTACAAATTCATGTAATAAACTGGGGAAAATAGCAGGTAGGGCTGTGGACTGATAACTGATAAGTCACCAGTTTTTGTTTAAAGAGTGGACATGCTATTTAAATAAATGAGTACACACAAGTGCCCACATGTAGGCAAGGAATGTACCTGCTTTAGGAAACAAACCCCTATAAATTGTTAATGGTGGATAGGGCAGAAATAAAGAAATCGTCAGCATAAACACTGAACTCAATAAGTTGCTGTAATTTCATAAAATTTGTGCTACCTTGATAGATCTTCATACATGAAAATCTCTATGGTGTTTTCAAGCAGCATGGGGAAGTCATTTTTCCCTGTCAATGACAGAAATAATTACACCAACCTGTACGCTGATTTACATGTAGCAACTGACCCCAGAACCCTGTGCAGTAATTTTCCAATGAGGATTGCAAATGAAATCAGGGAAATGTGCCCATTTGAATAATTTAGGATTAGTGTTACATTGTTTTTCCACTACTTGAATATTAATCTAAAAATGTACCCTATCAAAAGACTGGTTGGGCTAAAAATCTGACCAACTGCAAGAGAAAAGTCCCCAACTTCAGGGGATTTGATTGGCTCAAGTTTTGCTCTTACGTTTTCTGGGGGAAAAACAGTGGGGGGAAAAATTGGTTTATTTTAGCACTTGTAGTAATAACCGTATGTAAATTTTTAAATATGGTACTTTTACTATTCAGTTATGAACTAGGCTTTCTGCATTCAAACACATCCATAACATTCAAATTTATAATGTAATCTTACTTCCCTTTCCATATTTATGAGAAATTTTGATGGGTGTTTTTTATGCGATAATATCAGGCAGAATGCTAACCCATTGCCCGAAACCACTGTAAAGTCGTTCTGTTACATAATTGACATCGGCATATACTTTCATTATACAAGATTTAGCATGCATCTGCTCGACGAACACTTCAAAATAGATGGCTTTTTCTGCATTTCTTATTATCAATTCAAATTAGGCTTGATTTCCTCAAGCTACTGTATGGATTTTACAGTTGACAGTAAGGAAAAACATTGAATGTAATGACTACCTTAAATTATTCAGGCCTAGTTAAACAGCTTCACTTTGATATAAAAGGGAGGGGAAAAAGGGTTAAAAAAAAATTAAAAAGATCAGCCATCTTAACTGTGAATTATAGGTGTGCCATCTGCAAAAACCATGAAAGTCTTTAATCAACAGGAAAATTCTGTCATATTAGACTGCATTCGTTTTAGTTAGTGTAATTGGGTTCAGAGAGAGGCTAAAGAGAAAAGTTGGTACAGACAGAACATTTATCATGTTTACCTTTCTGACATGATGGGTATAATTTCTCTGTTCAGAAGGTTTTGGTCCCACCTCCTAAGCTATTCACCTTCATAACCAAGGATAAAACTGCCATGGTACTTTACATGAAGCCAGGGAATTTGTTACTTTGCAAAATTCCATTTTAAGTTACAGTGAAAATAAACACGTATCAGTTCAACACAAGAACATTGCTTTCATTTCCAATACCAGGATTAAAACATAACCATCTTCAGGGAGATTTCATATCGCAGCCCGATGTATGTGGGTTTTAAACTTATTTTAGGGCACTGCGCCATTTCCAATTAATTTTTGGAAATGGTGCAGCGCACCTGATGCAGTTCCCAATAGCTTGTAGCATGAAACTTAAAAGGGGATCACCTGATGAAGGGGGAAGAGCCCCCTGAAACATTGTTTGCTGTCTTGATGGTTCAATAAAAGTTATTCATTTGCCTCTGGGTGTGCGATATTCAAGTAGTTTGTTACCAGATTGTATGGGGAATTTAAACAAGTGCAAAGCCGTGGATCTAACCTTTCAGCTATTCTGCGTTGCAATATGAGACACAATCGTGTTTATAATCTGGTATTGCATCAAGGGATCGCAGTAAGGCAAAACAGGTGGATTTGCTTTATTAAATTTTCTGATTTATTTTTATTTATTATAATGATTATTTATTCTTTATACGTAGCACAGGGACTTAAGCAGTAATTGTTTCCAAATTGTTGTCTGTGTTTTTGGTAACATCTGACTGGTTGCATCAGAATAACAGCAAAGGGTTTTGCTCCACGTACAACATATGGCCCTAACAACACTGTAAGCTCATATGTTTTTAAAATATACTGTACATACATATACAATTTAAATATGATTAATATCAAAATAACATTTCCTTAATCTGCTAAGTGATTTTTGATAATAATGCCTACATTAAAAAAGTGTGTATATGGAGAAGTTTTAAAGGTGACCATGAAATAATAATAATAAAATAAGTAGATTGTACAGAGCAGCACCCTTTATGCCCATCTGATAAGAGACTCTTTGACACTTGGAATTATATTTTGTGTAGCCGACTTTTAAATGGACTGGACATTAAAGGGTATGTTCACTCCCCAAACAATTGCCCCCTAGAACCTCCACCTCACTCTTATAGGGAGATTCACCCAGAGTCATTCTTGTTCTGGCCAAATCTACTGCGTCTCAGCTAATCACAGGTGCCGCTGCCGGTCCTTACCATTCTGCTTGCTTCCATGCACGGAAAATGCACGGATGACAGTCAGAAGGCAATGAGGGAATGAGGGCACATTTGAACACTAAGAACTTCGCAAGGTCAAGGTTTTGGGGGCATTTACCCAGAAGTGCTGGACACAAAACTGTTGTTAAAATCGCACTAACCTTTTTAATAGAGGTTTGCAGCAGCTGTGTCGGTTTCTGGAAGCGGACCGCACAGCCCGGTGCAATATTGCTATACCGTGACCTTTTGGTAATAATCTAAGACCAGCCTGAGGCTTGTCTTAGATTTTCACTTAAATAACTTGATTTACCTACAGGCGCTATTGCTATATTGAAGCCCCGCACGTACCGATAACGGCTCTCGGTTAATGAGGCCCTTATTGTTTTGTAGCTAATATTTAGAATGTGGAAACACCTGGAACAAGATATTTGTGAAACTCACGTCAGTACAAAGCAGCACTTTTAGAACTATCGAAACAACTGATTCTACCATGGCAGAAGGTGTCATTTTAGTGGAAGATTTGTTCTACAGTTGGCCCTTAGAGCAGTTGTAATTATGCAGCAAACTCTGGAAAGAAGGCATTACCCATGCAGAAATCTAGAATGAAATGACCTGGAAATGATTGTAGAATGAACAGGAGCCGCCAATGAAAAGGTGAGATGTCTCATTATTTTGATACACGAAGAAAGTTCTGGTCGTCATTTGGTTGGTGAAATTTCTTTTATAAGGACAAAAAAAAACACAAAACATTTACAAAACTATATCAAAGTACAACAGAGACAAGTGCTTATACAGAAGAACTTTTATCACCAGATTATGGGATTAGAGATATCAAATAAAATAATTAAAATAGTAAGCAGTTTATTAATCTTATTAATAGTCTGGGGATAACGATGGCTCCAGTGTGATGAAAGATCCCAGAGCCTTGTAGAAATGTTTCCTGAGAGTTAATACTGTATAATGTTTATGAGCTGATATATAAATCATGTCTCCTACTGGTAACAGGGCTATCCTGTTTCACAGGGAACTGTAATTAAAGAGATGATATCACTGAAATTCTTCTGCACAGTGCCCCATGGGAAAGTTAAAGGGACACTATACTAAAAAAATGACTTTGCCTCATCTTAATCTAGAATTGAAACTGTGTAAGTAGCACTTACTCTGATTTGTGTGTGTTGCTGCATGCCTTCAATCCAGCACACATTTTGTTTAAGAGCAGTATCCCCCTCCCTCTTTTAACCACTCCCACTTCCATCCGACCTGACTTTTTTCCCACAAACCAACTGTCAAGCCTGCACACACCATACAGCATTCCGACTGTCTAAACTCTGTAACCATTCCAGCAAAACTACTCACAAAAGAAAAGAGCAAGAAACCTGATTGACAGCTAAAATATAAGAAGTTTTATATTGGATATTTAAAGAAATAGGGGGCAGATCATCAAAAGTTGTGGTTGGGAAGAATTATAGTTTCCAGTTATGGTCAATTTAAAATAACCTATTTTTCGGTATAGATGCCCTTTAAAATTATAGGGCTTATTTAATAAATTGTACAACATTTTGTCCAATTAGGTGTTATCAACTGAACTAAACCAGCAAAAAGGTATCATCTGATTGGATGCTGCAAATTAGCCCAGGCACATTTTTGCACCTCTTATTAAATAAACACTTGAATGTCTGTGAACAGTTTCAAAATACAGTTTTACCACAGACAAATCTATGTTGCACTTTTAGCACTGATGCACCGAAGGGCAGTTTCGAGTCAAAACTTTCTGTTCCATATTTGGAATTCCGCTAGGCAAAACTACAGATGGAATTTCAACGTGTAACTACCAAAATGTTGTTCTTTTGAAGATGTGAATTTGGAAAAATTCATAAATGCATTTAAATGATTTACCTCCCTATACTCTACATAGGGGCCAATCATAACTACCTCAGTTACTTCCCTGTACACCAGTATAGGGAGCCAATAATGGCCAATGGAAATTTTCCAGTTGTCATGATGATCTAATTTGATATTGTATGGGGCCTAGGAAGGTGCATTGATTATCTTTTCTATGTCTGTATAAATGACCAGATAAGTAGCACTTCTGCCAAATATAGTTGGCATTTAGCCTAAGGAGTGCTTCCACATTCCTTTTATTGTCTGTATTTAAAAGCAATAGGTATGTAGGATAAACAGGGAAATAATGGTTCAGCGCAATGCTCGACAAGCATAAACTAGATTTGTGTATTGTATACTGCCCAGTACAGCTTGCAATCTGTGTACCCTATCACACATACTTCACACCAGCAAAGGGAAAACATGCAAACTCCTTGTAGATAGAGCCAAGGGTGAATCTGAACTCTGCACCCAGTACTGCAATGCAATCTGTTTTGTACTATTGTACATTATACTCTAATATCAATGAAAATGACTGATGACAAACAAACAAAATTAATAACCGAGACTGAAGTAACAGAAAAATAGTGTTTCTGAGTAGTTATCTTCAAAAGTAATAATAGCAACACAGCAAATAAATCAAGAAAATAAAAAGGGAAATATGTTAATGTTTCACACTGGCAGAGGTCCTTTTAATGGATTCTTTAAGTAGCCATAATGATGCAGTATCATGGTAATACACAAACCTATACTAAAGTTTTATTATGAGTAATTATACATATTTTATTTAAATTTAAAAAAAATACCAATTTGTAAGGTGTTGGAAAGCACAGTTTAGGTTGGATACATAGGAGATAATGTAGTCCCTTACTGTGTATTAGAAGGATATAAGAATTCACAAACTTGTTCCATATACAAGAATGGCAATACCCCGGTAAATGGGTTGTTCTAAAAGGAAATGTACACTGGGAAAAATGCTTTTAATTGCTCATTACTGGAAACTTTTAATTCTTCCTAACTACCACTGAACCTTTTTTTTTTTGGGGGGGGGGGGTTCTTTTGATCAGTGCCCTATTTCTTAAGTGCCTTACTATCATAAACTCTTTTGTTATGTATAGTTTTGCTGTAGCTGGAATGGTAACAGTTGGTACATGAACTGCATGGTGGGAAATCGCCTCTTGCAATGTTGCCTTATAGGGATTACTGAGCATGCTTGCCCTCACAGTGAGTCAGATAGTCTGGCAGGGGGATGGGAGACTGAGCTTGAGCAAAACAAGTATTGGATTGAAGTCATGCAGCAACACAAACACATCAAAGCAAGTGCTTCTTACATGTAAGTGGACCGATTAGTGTAATCCTGCAAAAACACATTTTTGTTCAATAGTACTGTAAGAATATATCAACAATAACTAGGGTTATTACACCTCATGCCATGAAAAATACCAACCTTATTAGACAAGTCCTTTGAGAGGCCCTCTACATAGCTTTCCATGCAAGTCAGTAAGGTTTATAGAAATCAATATAGATATTCAAAATGTCTTTGGCTATAGCCAATGAAGTGTAACTTTTCACTACAGGTATTATATTTAAATGACTTTACAATAACCAGTGTTGAACTGGATGCCTGGAGCCTACCCAGAAATCTGGGACCAGGGGCCCACCATGACAAGTTTAGGGGTCCATCTAATATTTCATATCTCTATTATCACTCATGTCTTACTTCTACTGACTCCTATTGTTTATTAAAATACATTTCTTACTGTCCTCTTACTGTCCTTTTGGCTCTGTATTTAAATTTTAGCAGTTTTCTCTGTTGTCTTACTCTACATTTCACAGTATTATGGACAAAGGTGACCCAGGACTTGCATTTACAAATGTGCCACAGTGTAAACCACTGCATTAATAGGATAATATGTTATAATATGATAATATAAATTGTTAGAGGAATGGAACCTATTTATTTGTATTGTTGGTGTTGGGCATTCCTAATAAAAAACATAAAAGTACCAAGGTGATAACCTAAAACACTAGCAGATCTTTTTTAACATTTGAAAGCGAACGTCTGGTTGGTTGGAGCAAAATTAGCACCATTTTTAACGATAAGAACTTTTATTGAATCTCCCTGTAGGTCCTTATGTCTTAGAGCAGCTGCAATCCATCACTGAAGTTTCTATCAATGGCCCAGTCTAATGCCATCCCCTCTCTATGTCCGGAACATGGCAAATGGTAACATGCGCTTCTTGCAGAGTGCAACTTCTGATTGGCAATGCCCCAGACACAACAGGGTGTGGGGTAAACCAGGACAATGATTGGAGCTTTAGTGACAGATTACTGTTTTCTAAGATAAGCCTATGGGTGGGTACTTTTATTAAGTGTGTGTGTGTAGTGTGTGAGATTGTGTAGTGTGTGTATATGCAACATTATAATTGCTCTTTAATTTACCACAAAATAGGAATGCAATTATAGACAATAATGCAATTAGTACAGTAAATTGCTACTGCAGGTCCAATATTACCCTTACACTGCAGAGTCAATAGCGGTGAATTTCCTCTTTGGTTTTAGTTGTTTTTTTTGCTATTTAAATATTCCAAAACTTGTATTATATCTCTCAACCAGATGAGAGTAATAATGGAAGGCACTGAACTGGGGGAGGTAAGAAAGGGTTACATCGGTAAAGGTGTGTTACAACGTGCGGAAGAGGCTGGCGCTGTCAGCGCACCAGCTTGAAGGCCTCATCTTTCTGTAATTTATCAAACTCTTGTAGCTCACGAGCAGACGGATTTGCAACCTGCGCCATTAAAATGACCTATGGGGGGCGAGCATGTCTGTTGAAAGTGTCAGTTATTTGTAAGTAATTTTTGTTTGTCTCAGCGGTAAATCAAATGTTTACAACCCAAGGTAACTTCTGGAGTTAATGAGTAAAACGCAAAGATAACAAATAAAAATGTTGCATGTGCAAATCAAATATAAGAAATAATTCTATTTCATGTAACAAAAATGAAAGTTGCCGTTATTGGCATGTGATGCTAATCCTATGAAGGGCTTAGGGAAATAAATTAACAGGTGGGATTTGTTTCCAAAGGCAAAACAGCACAAACCTTGATGAAAAAGTGTCACTTTACAGCTGTTTTCTCCCCCGATTCTTTATTTTCATTCCCTATAATTTCACACATACAGTGATGTGCTAGGTAGGGCTCATGAGTATGATATAAAGTTTGGACTACAATACTCTGTTACTATGTAACTGTTAGACAGGCATCATGGGTAGGGTATAAAGGTTGGACCAGAAAGACGTATGTCTTTATTTACCCTCCAATACTTTGTTACTATGTAACTTGTTAGACAGGCATTATGGGTAAGGTATAATGGTTGGACCAGAAATAAATACAGGGTTATTCAATAAAAGTTCTTATCGTTAAAAATGGTGCTAATTTTGCGCCAGCCAATCAGATGTTATCTTTCAAATGTTAAAGGGCATGTCCACCCCCAAAACTATAATCCCCCCCACTACTGGCCCCATTGTGTAGTGTAGTTTAATCCTTACCTCACATCCCAGCTCCATATGGTTCTCCTGTAGTCCCCCCCCCAAAGTCCCCAAAACTGCCCACCAGGAGGATAGCAGAGTCCATTCTGCCTCCTACCTGGCCTCCGGGAGAAGTTTGGCATGCGTACTGCAGCCCTTCTCCCCCTCCCTCCCCCCCCCCTCTCCCTCCCTCTCCCTCCCGATTAGGATTCTCTCCCCCTACCATAAAAACCATTTCACCAGACATTGCCCCTGTCCCCCCAGCCTCAACCGCTATGTTAGTAATCTCAGAAAATGCCCAGAGCATTACTTACCTTCCCTCTTGCCTCCGCCGCACTGAACTCCCGGCAGCCGCGTCCGTGATTGGCTGCCGCTCAGCCAATCACAGACGCGATTGCCGGTCCCGCCCCTCTGCTTGCATATTCTCACAAGCAGAGGGCCGGCAGCGCGGCGGAGGCAAGAGGGAAGGAAAGTAAAGTTTGGGGCATTTTCTGAGATTACTAACATAGCGGTTGGGGCTGGGGGGACAGGGGCAATGTCTGGTAAAAAAAAAAAATTAAGGGTGGACATACCCTTTAAATAATATCTGATTGGTTGGGGCAAAATTAGCACTATTTTTAATGATATGAACTTTTATTGAATCTCCCTGATATGTCTTTATTCACCCTCCAATACTATGTTACTATCTAACTGTTAGATTGGCACTATAGGTAGGCGTAAAGGTTGGACATATGTCTTTATTCATCATCCAATACTATGTTACAAGGTAACTGTTAGACAGGCATTATGGGTAAGGTATAAAGTTTGGATGTATGTCTTTATTCATCCTCCAATACTATGTTACTATGTAAATGTTACACATGCATTGTGGGTAGGGTATAAAAGTTGGACTTTTGTCTTTATTCACCCTCCGATATTATATTACTATGTGTCTTTTTTAAATTACATTTTTACCACAAACCAGGTGCTAAAATGATGTTCTCATTTGAAGCACTAAACTCACAAAAGTCCAACAAGCAATTACAATTGGGGATTGTCAACAATCGGCCTCCAATTTCTCCAATCTGCACCCCATATTAATGATACATTGGAAAATGTAATGGAAACTGGAGCAAAGGTGTTTTTTAGGCATAAAATTTACCTTAGGTACAAAAGAAAGATGTAACTCACCAGAAAGTAATTTTTCAAAATGGAAAAAGTCAACCATTTTGTCATTTTCTTCTACTTGGTAAAATGGTATTAAAAATGCAATAGTTAGGGTTTTTGACTATATTTCTACATGGTCCTTTTAATAGATGCCCATAGATAAAGGAGTGAATTTGATCCTTAACATGATCTAAAATTACTTAAGGGGAAATAAAGTCACTGGACAACATTGTCCCAAAAACAGAGCACATTTAGAAAGATACATTAAGCTGTGTCTCATCTCTCTCTTTGCTGTTGCTGTTGGTTAATTTTTTAAATAACCCAGTAGGTACTAGGGGTCAGCTCTCATAATCCACCTCTTCGTTCTGGTAGAAGTCCAAGTGTACGCAAAAAAAGGCAATCTTTGAGTCTGGAGATTTGAACCTGCAACCTTATGAGCTGTGTATTTCTAAAAATAGAGCATTAGCCCACTAAGAAACCAGAGCTTACACAAAGGAAACCAGTACATTTAGAATACAATTTAGAAAAAGCAGTAATTAAATATATGGTGTAATTAAGTAAGATATATATTCTACCAACAGGATATAAGTAGGGCTGGTTTTAGGGTAAGACAGACAATGCATTTGCCCTGACCCTTTATTATCACTCAGTAGGGAGAAAGTAAAAATACCAAAAATGAGAGTTCAATTAGAACAATACAGAGCTGTGTTTTGCAAGGCTTTCTTTACTTTATATATTAGTGTAGCTATCTTTGCTTGCACAGACTATTAACCCCTATACCTAAAGAGTCATTACTTTGACCTGATACAAAAATGTCTGCATGTCTTCTCAAAGCCCGGTAGTCAAATTTAGTCAAGCCTAACATCCTTTTATCAAGATTAAAGAAGAGTGTGGACTTGTAACTAAGGTAGGTTTATTATCGCCAGGAGAGGAAGCAGGAAAAAAATGATGGGTAATTAAACTAAGCTGATATAGGTGAATGTTTCCCCATAGCTAGATAATAGAAACCCAGGTCTAAGTTTCTAGTGGCCAACCCATTACCTGCACATCGTCAGCCTATTATGAGAGTCAATTGAACATGACCCAAAAAATTAGTTCCTGCAGCTGCAGGTACCCCGTACAGGTTTTTTTTTTTAAAAATAGACCCTGTAAGTTCCTATTATTTAAAATGTATCAGTGTTTTTTTAAGGGGGTAATTAACAATACTACCTAAATGGCAATAGCAGTTAGTATCAGGTTTCTTAGATTTTCAAATCCCAATATTAATACCATTTTGATGGGAAATAATTGTGTTCTAGTTAAAATTCACATCTGTCCTCTCTTATCTAGTTCAGTCTGCACTGCACTCAGTATTGAATTTGTTTGTTCCAATGGGGAAATAAAGTACAGAAGTAACTGATAGATTTTCCGTTACAAATTATTGGTTGTCAATCTTTTGTTCCGCAAATTTCCTCCATAATATCATTCAAATCTTGTTATGGTGACTTATTGTCACTATGTAACTGAAGACAATGATACCATGACACAGTGTTTGAAGTGCTCCCTTGCTTCCTCTGGAGAGATGTGATACAGACATTCTGCAGTCTCAGGGATAGTGGAGTAAAATTACTGTTTCTTATAAATGTTTCTGGCAAGTTCTCTATGGTGTCACGAACATATTTGTCTCAGGATACAGGCTGGTGTTACACACACAGGAAATGCAGCTTCCTTCCATATTTGTACTTTTTTGTTTTGTTTGAATGTTTTGACTAGGAAGGTTTTATTATTTATTGGTTCCAGCCTTCAAAAAATGTTTTCCGGGTTTTTCCTCTTTTTAATATTCATATTAATTCTAGAGACAGAATCCCTGGCTGAATCATTGCCGGATTCATTCATTATGTGGCATGTATCTAATTGCGTAAAAGCATTTCAAATAGTTTGCTATTATTCCTCAAGTTGGCAGTTGGCTTTGGTTGTTGTTAAAGTGTATCTAAACTGGAAAACACTAAATAATATTACCCATTACTGAAAACTATAATTCTTCCCAGCTACCACTGTAACATTTTTTGTTGATTTGTCCCCTATTTCTTTTATCAGTATAAAGTACTGTCAATCAAGTGCCTTATTATCATAAACTATGTGTAGTTGTGGGTGACAGTTGGTATGAATGAAATGGATTGTGGGAAATTTCCTTCGCCTAGTGCTAGCTAATAGAGATTACTGATCATGCTTGTCCTCACATAGAGTCTTGTCTGATAAATGGGCGTTGGTTTAAAGAGGGAGGGGAAGAAACTTTTGCAAAGTACTGGATTGAAGGCATGCAGCAAAGCATACACCTCAGAGTAAGAACTACTTACATGTAGTAATTTATAGATTAAGATGAGACAATCTAATATTTTCAGTTTACATAACCTTTAAGCCAGCCATACACACTCATCATCATCTGTCGTGAATATTTGCCATATAGGAATCGATTGATTGTGTTACCACACACACCTAGATCATTATTGGTTATCCTTTTGTTTTCTGGCCAGAACAACCAATCCTATGGCCGATGATAATAGTTCTTTACCCATTAGATCAGTCCATACACATGACAGAAATTTGACAATTGCCATAGGACCAAACAGTTTTTTGCTGCACACCACATATACAAAAAAATGTATTTAACAAAACTCACTACATGATGTTTCTGTGCTATATCTGCATGAGATGGTCATACTAATGAGGTCGTTAGCTTACGAAATGAAAAAAAAAAAAATAGCCCTTCCTGCACTAGAAGAGTGTAGCTAGGGAAAGCTGGGAGTTTTCAAACATCTGAAAGCTGAACATCTCTGTGTATACAGTATATTAGGTTTACCTTAGGAAAGATAAACTTGAATTCTAAGGTATTGTAAATTACCAATGGACCGACCAGGGAACGCAGCATACAAAGACCAGATTACAAATATAAAAAAACGAAGTTGCTTTTTTTCCCAGCGAAGCTTGTGTACCATGAGTCGCTTATACCGAGCCCTCCGCCATGAATGGACATTTATTTCTCTCACTTTGTCCACATATACTTCTTTTTATACCCACCACATTCACACTGGGACACACAGTACAGATTTAAACTGGTTTCCAGGCTAAACACTGCAGTCATAGGAACTTCTTTCATATTGCACCAGACACCTCAATATCACATGGTAGATCCTAATTTGCAACCATGTCAGAAGCAAAATCCCTCCATGCTCCCTGCTGCCAAGTGAAATGATCGGAGCTGTCACAGGATAGTCTGGGCCTCAGAGGGCATCAAGGTCAGTAACTAACCATAGAGCATCAAATTGAAGCAAGTCCCTACAAGAACATTGCATCCAGGTCCTCCTGACCTTGCAAATGGAATGTGTAATTTCGAATATACTATAAATATAACAAACACCGGCAGATATAACGCAATACGTTTTACCAGCTTTTTGCAAACAATAGGCCCTTCATAGCATTGTAGGCGTGAGAGAATGTTTCTCTGGTCCTTTGAATTCTTCACTGGGGGTTTTCTTCTGTGTCTCAGTTACACACTGGCACAGCGGGCAGTAAAAGAGCTCAAGTTAGAGAACAGGGGTCTTAAGAAAAATAAAAATGGAATGGAATGTTTGATCCCCCAGTAGTTGTAAAACTACAACTCCCAAATACTCCTATCAATCTTCAGCTGTCAGTAGGATGCTGAGAGTTCTAATTCATAAACAGCTAGAGAGCTGCAGGTTTTAAATTTAAGGGGTACCCTGATAGCCAGGGTGATCAATGACCTTTGTACCACTACAAATCGCCCTGCCTTACAAGGTTCTGGACACAGTTAATGGAATACACTAGAAGGACCAGCACCATTCTCTTCATCTCTGCTAAATCCTAGAACACCCGGACTGATCAAATTTGCCAAAAGTAATGCACATATGTTCTCTCTCTTTTTTTTTCTTTAGCGACAGCTGGAAACAGAGCTAAATATGATTAATTAACACAGTAAAAATCATGGGCGCAAGTAAGATTTATGGGCACAAGAGGGTGAGAAGGAATAAGAGAAGAAAAAAAGAAGAAAAAAAGAGAAGGCGTTGGATTAGGACTTAATGCTTCTACGTGCTAAAAGGTATAAACAAGGATCCACCGCCAACTGCGTCTGAACTGGCGGAAGAGAATGCTTTACAGAGCTCAAGATCATATGTTTAGCACAGAAGCCATCTGAAAATGCATAGACATGATTTACAACACAGAGCTGCCTGCCAGGCTCCAGGCAGACAAGGGCTGTCATTTATTTCAATAGTAGCCACAAACAGGAAAAGAAAACATAACGGAGAATCAAATGATGCTGATGATATCTAGATTCTCCTTTTTTATCCAGTGCTTGTGCTATATCACCCAATGGATTTTGCAGAAAGAACCATTAAAACAAATATTCCGTTCAGTATTCGGTTACCAATAATAAACGTGTAATAATGACATAATTTCTGTATAAAACAAAACTAATGGCAGAGTAGATATAGATAATGAATGGACCAATCACTTTCCAGCTTACAATTATTCCATGACATGGGTGGTTACTTCTTAACCATCCATACCACCTGATCAATCAAAGTGCAGTAAATTATATTAGCGCAAAGTAGTTGAAACACATTACTGAACGATAGCACTAGATACTAGCAGGATGTAATGAGGCTAAAGAGATTGGTGACTGCAAAAGAAATTACAGTGGCATACAGTACATAACGTTCATAACTGTATCTTTTGTACTGTATTTAAATACCACACGAGAACAGGCATTAACACTGGGTGTTGATGCAAAAAGAGGTGCAAGAGTTCGCCCCCTTGCTATTGATTTGCAGCAACCAATCAGAAGTTAGCTTTTTTTACTTGGTTACTGCAGTCTGATAAAATCTGGTTGGTTGCTACAGATAACAGCACGGGCAAAATTGTGCACCTGATATTGTATCAGTGTTTCTTAGAAAGATAGAAAATTTTAAAAGAAAAATAACACAGTCAAAGATAAGGATTGCCTGTGAAGTCAGCTGGAATCTATGAGAATAATATGGGAGAGGGCTCTTGGGTCTGTTAATTTGGATATTGTGCTCTGAATTATGGAAAGCTGTCTTCAGATATCCGAACCTTACCTGTTCCTGTTAAAGAGAATAAAAGGGTTAATTTAACCCCCTCTTGTCTACTGTTCCCAGGCTAAGGACCTAAAATACTAGATCTTCACCCCTGGGAATAAATTAGATCAGGGGAACATTTAAAGGGCTTCTATACCGAAAAGTAGGCTATTTTAAATTGATAACTGGAAACTATAATTCTTCCCAACCACCACTGTATTGTTTTTTTGTTGATCTTCCCCCTATTTCATTAGATATCCAATATAAAACTTTTTATATTTCAGCTGTCAATCAAGTTCCTTGCTCTCAAAAACTATTCTTCTGTGACTAGTTTTACTGTAGCTGGAATGGTGACAGTGTTTGACAGTTGGAATGCTGTGTTTTGTGTCTAGACTTGACAGTTTGTGGGAAAAAGTCAGGTCCGATGGAGGTGGGAGTGGTTAAAAGAGGGAGGGGGGATACTGCAAACAAAATGTGTGCTGGATTGAAGGCATGCAGCAACACACGCAAATAAGAGTAAGTGCTACTTACATGTATTGAATTATAGATTAAGATGAGGCAAAGTCATTTTTTCAGTATAGTGTCCCTTTAACCCAAAGCTGCAGCTCCCATCTGGACCAGCCTTGCTCCTTAGATAGGCAAATGGGCCAATTTATGAGACACACTCTGCCTACCCTTAGATGGTGCGCTTTGGTGTAACAAGAGTTCTCCTAATCTGCTGTATTTACAAGGGTAAATGAGAAGGATACACTGAACCAATGGGTCAGGTACCATTTCAGGGTAAGATTAGGTACACATATATTGTATATTGTAGCCATATGATCTTTACTAGTCTCGACACTCTATAGGGCACTACACAAACATTCACAGTTTTCTACTGTGTGTGAATGACTCAAATTGCTTTTCATGTGGGATCACTTTGGACTTTTTCCATAGTTTACCCTAAATGCCATTAATCCCAGGTCAGAGGGTTTACCCACAAGAGAACTGAATCCTCCCCAGTGTACAGAGTCACAGTGAAAGGGACACTATATAAATAAACACATTAGGAGCAGTGTTTAGCTTAAAACATGACACCCACCGCTACATTTTACACTAATGGTAGATGCCAGTATATATTTAGGGCACAATCTTTGCACAGTCATGGTACAAATAAACACAACTTGCAAATTGTGATTACTACTACAGTATCATTAATCCTTGAGTTATTAGTTCATTTGTAAGCCGTCTGCGATTACAGCTGTTCATTTACTGTGTCACTTTGATTTGTCTCATTCTTCACCCATCGCCTGTCACAGTCAGCAATTTTCTAGCAATGTTTCTCCACAGCTAATTGTCACGCAAATTCCCCAGCAGGAGTCCAGCAGTGCGTGCGCTAGGAGCACAGGAAGGAGGGTTTAGCAAGGACAGAATAATCCATCCAGTAACGTTAATGTAAAAAGATAAGTTATTGGATCTACATTAATATCTTTATAAATACCTCTCTGTAGGATAGAGAAATACAAATCTATCCATGGACATAGGTTACAGGAGACTTTGATGGTTGTAGTGACATTTAGAGGCGCATGACAGAGATCGTATCCAGATTTAAAACATGCATGTATTACTGGTGTATATGTAACATGTACACAAATTGGTTTCCTGCTATACAGTTGCGGTGCAGGTTTAGAATCCCCCACTAGGCCCTTACATTGTTCCTTTCCTGACCGTATCTCTGTCTGGGCATTTACAATGAAATAATGCAGTAATAGTAAGGAACGTTTACAGTTAAAAAAAGACAATGGAATTATTTTGGATTAACAGAAACTTTGGAAGAACTTTTGGAAACAAATCTTGTCTGGGGTGTGATTGGAGTGTGAACTCCAAGAAGGCCAGAAAGAGATTTTAAATTGCGAAACTGGATTAAACTGCTCTAAAGGGTTCATATGTACAGTTAATATCTGTACAACATTCAAATTCAAATATGCACACCATTGAGCTGTACTAAGATCAGGTTAATTTCATTATCTCCCCCCCCCCCCTTTGAGCTATGTTTGTTTCTATAAATGTATAAAAGGTTTAATGTTAAAGGACATGCAGTCAGTTTTGAATGCCCTATAAAGTATGGGAATTATGATAGTTCTGATGTGTGGGTTTCCTCTGGATACTCTAAAGGCCCGTACACACTTCTGATTTGGCGGACAAGGCCTGCACTTGTGTATATGCGTAACAAACAACGATAATCGCATATGTGAATGCGTTCGCTCATGCTTTAGCTAGTTTTAATGAACAGGTTAGCATAAAATTAACTCAACTTAATAAAATAATAAAGGACTGTAGCAGTATTCGGTAAGGCGCAAGCTATCTTAGTTCTTTGCTTTAAAGGGTATGTACACAGGCAAATTAGTTTTTTTTAATTGCCCATTAATAGAAACTATAATTCATCCCAACTATCACTGTATCATTTTTTTGTTGATCTTTGTTGAATCTGAAACATTTTAGATTTCAGCAATTCTGTAAGCAGTTTTGCTGTTGCTGGAATGGTTTGACAGTTGGTGTGCTGTATACTGTATGCAGCATTGACAGTCGGTATACTGTAGGAGAAAAAGGTCAGGTCAGTGGTCAGAGCCTGAGCAAAAAAGTACTTTATTGAAGGCATGCAGCAACACACACACCTCAGAGTTAGAGCCACTTACATGTATTTATTTATAGATTAAGATGACGCAGTCATTTTTTCAGTATACATACACTTGTAAACTGTATACACTTTAAGGCTATACATAACACAGTAATGAATTGAACTTTAGAAATCCTCTATTCCACCTTTATTGCCAAATTGCCTCATATAGTAGTTAGTTCGTTATACACCTGACATCAATGTAATTGGCTCTGATCAAGCTCATATGAAGTTTGGTTGTTCCTGCAGAATAATTCTTCTTGGTTTCATACTCAAAAAGCCATGGCCTACATAGAACTTGCAAAGCATGACATGGATCTCATTATTGAAATGTATTAATCAGGACAGGGGATATAAAATATCCAAAGCATTAAAGGGTATGTCCATACTTTCTACTACAATGTAACATGTTATAGGATACCCCCCTAAACCCCAGTTCCATCTTACTTGAGAAATCCATTTTTTGAATTAAATTTTATTTTATTAAACAAAACCTGCCATTTGGTAGGGGTGTTTAGACTTTTATATTCACATCATGATATATATATATATCCACAGCATTACCCTGTTCCCCAATACCATGCATACTATACAGGTATAGGTATATACATAGGTATACAGGTAATGCATTTGTGTGCATTATGTTTACATTCATTTCCTACCAGTAAAATAAGACACTTCAGCAGATTTCTCAGCAATTTGTTTTTGCAGCTGAATGACGAATGCCCTGTCTGTATGTACATACAATTAGCTTGTTATAGGACCTTAAACTGTAAAATATATCAATAAGAAGTATTGTGAAAATTCATATCAAAACAACTTCCTGAAATGAATCCATTAGAGAAACAAATTCACAAAGCAAAAATACATTCCGTTAGAGATGGACCACATTGCCCCAATAAACAGAGCACATTCTCAAACATACAACAAGCTGTGTCTCACCTCTCCCTTTGCTGTGGCTGCCTGGTGATTTATGAAATTAACCTGCGGGTACTAGGGATCAGCCCCCATAATGCACCCCATAAACCCCCATAATGCACCCCATAATGCACCCCATAAGCTGCCATAATGCAGTACACACAGATCAACTAGATTGTAAGCTCTACGGGGCAGGGACCTCATTACCTTTTGTGGCAAAGCTCTAGCACTTCTATTTATATAAGTTATATATTTATGTACTGAACTATCTATGTATTTATCCCCCTTGTATGACTTTATTGTATTTTAATACTGTACAGCGCTGCGTCCCCAAGTGGCGCGTTATAAATAAACATATACATACATACAAAAAAGGAGGCTGCAGTTTTGCTTTCAGAAGCTGACAGGCAATAATATACCAGCACAGACCATTAAAGGGCATGTCCACCCCCAAAACTATAATCCCCCCAACTACTGGCCCCACCATGTAGTGTAGTTTAATCCTTACCTCACATCCCAACTCCATCTGGTTCTCCTGTAGTCCCCCCCCAAAGTTCCAAAAACTGCCCACCAGGAGGCTAGCAGGTCCATATAGGACACTGCCTGCTACCTGGCCTCCCGGAGATTCCTGCCATGCGTGCTGCAGCCCTTCTCCCCCCTCCCTCCCCCTCCCTCTCCCTTACATTACATGAAGAAGTAGCAGGCTACACTCAGCTCTAATCAGGCCAGCAGTCTCACTTATTCATTGCTGGTGCTGGTCTTCCTCCTTCATACCACTACAATACCACTGATTGACGCGTTTCACTCTCTCTGCATGCGCCCTAGCCTGTCTACCTCCTATTGTACGCTACATATGCTCCATAGAGTCTACCCTGCTGCTGACCATGGTCCTTCTCCTCCTCCTGTCACTACATGTGCCAGGACACAGCACACAGATAGGTAGGTGCAGGGCTGGTCCTAAAATGACAGCAGAAGACAGGCTTCCAGTACGGTTAGGGTTTTTATTCACATTAGAATTTTTAAAAATTCAATTTAAGGAAGAAAAAAACACTGCCAGACAAGTCTGTTTGTGAGAAGGTACAGTACTATACATAGTATTAATGCCATTTAAAAGCTAATTTAGCAAAATTAGCACCATTTTTAATAATAAGAATGTTTACTACATAGGCCTGATCAGTGGCGGCGCTACACTGGGGCACAATGGGGCATGTGCCCCAGTTGACAGATGCAGTGCCCCCCCAAGTGCCCTCTTTCCAAGTTCCAAAGCATACTGGCTTTCCATTGTGTTGATGCTCACAACCATCCCGATTTTGCCAGTTTTGGGTGCTTTTCCTGGTGTCCCGGCACCCCTACTGTGTTCCGGCATTGTTCCTGTATATAACGTCTGGGCAGTGTAAGTCTCCATAAAGTTTTTTAAAGACCGGAAATTCCTCTATACAAAGACCTGTCAGTGACACTGCCCGGCCGGTAGAGTCTGTGAGGAACTGTGGAAGAATCCTGGGGCACCTGTATCCTAGCATCTGTATCCTAGTATCTGAATCTTTCTTCTCTTCAGTTATGTTGTTGCCTGGACAGGGCAAGCAGTGTGACTAGAGGCAATTTACAGCCAGTTAGCGTGGACATTCTTTGATATACACGTTATCATGTTTATATTACAATCAAAGCATCTTATGTTAATTTATTTTCCCCCCATTATGGCCTATTAAGCGGACTTGACCTTTTATGGTTGATCTTCTTATCTGTAGCTTCACCTCACAGGTATATTCCAACCAAGGGTAGTTGCAGCATCTGTTATAGACAAACCTATATGCTCCACCTGTGGATACAAATTGCTCACTAAGCAATTTGTGTTATGATTTCAAAAATCCTAGCAGTATGTTTTTGTGATTGTGGGGGAAACCGGAGTGCCCGGAGGAAACCCACGCAGGCACGGGGAGAACGTACAAACACCTTGCAGACGTGTCCAAGGGTAGATTTGAACCCAGGTCTCCACGCTGCAAAGGCATCAGTGCTAACCACTAAGCCACCGTGCTGCCCAACTATTATACCTTTTATTTTTCTTAAGACCTAGTCAGTTATGACATCATCACTAGCTATTTGCATAAAGGGGAGGGAGCTATGACTCATCACTGCCCAGTTTGTATTGATAGAAGCACAAACCTAAAGCTGGCCATACACAGGCAGATATTAGATAGATTTGAGATATCTATCTAATGTCTAAAGACCACATTGTACAAGAAGCAATTTTTATCTTGAGATGTTCCAATCTGACCCATTTATTTTGTGATCTCAAATTGCATTAAAGAACGGGCTAGGCAGTTGGTGCAATCATATATAATAAAACCCTAAGTGTGCGTCCCTGTGTGCGTGTGTGTGTCACTGCATTTCCTATGGACTCACCACTAGAGGGAGAGTCTCTGCAGTTCCTATTGACTCACCACTAGAGGGAGAATCTCTGCAGTTCCGAGGGAGAGTCTCTGCATTTCCCATTGACTCACCACTAGAGGGAGAGTGTCTGCCGTTCCTATTGACTCACCA
Organism: Hymenochirus boettgeri; assembly: GCA_019447015.1. Taxonomy (NCBI): domain Eukaryota; kingdom Metazoa; phylum Chordata; class Amphibia; order Anura; family Pipidae; genus Hymenochirus; species Hymenochirus boettgeri. The sequence continues at coordinate 48,595,527 of CM033475.1, read as the reverse complement.
CTAGAGGGAGAAACACAGGAAACACACGGAGGGAGAACAGCAATTAAACAGACTGCAGGTAAGGTTGCTTCGGACTGGGGCCCCTTGATTTGGGACAGAGGGGCCCCTGGATTTAGGACAGAGTGGGGGGCCTGGATTCGGGACAGAGGGGGGGCCCTTGGATTTGGTACAGAGGGGGAGCCCTTGATTTGGGACAAAGGGGGGGCTGGATTTGGGACAGAGTTGGGGCCTCTGGATTTGGGACAGAGGGGGGACTCTGGCCTTGGGACACTAAGAGGGTACGCTGGCCTTGGGACATGGAGGAGGACTATGGCCTTGGGACACTAAGGGGGCACTTTGTGCTTCTAGCGCCCGTTATTGTAGCGAGCTTAATGTGTAGTGACATGAATAATATAGTAAGGGGGAGCAGCCTAAAGTTAAAAGTCAGCTGGGACAGCTGGGGGAGGAGCCAATAACAAGCACCAGTGTGTTTATATAGACTTTACTTAGTTTTAGTTAGTGAAGAAGCCTCCCCAGTAACAACATGTTCACTATACTTACAGTTAACAAAAATGTGAGTAGACAATCGGGGGTTGGACAGAGGCGTACCTGCAGGGGCCTGGGGCCCCCCACAAGAATGGAGGCTGGGCACTCACAGGACTTGTGCAAAATACTTAAAATTTTATTTCATATGCAACAAAACAGATAGCGACGTTTCGGTCTTTGTCTTAGACCTCTCTCAAGCTATATAGACAAAGACAAAGACCGAAACGTCGCTATCTGTTTTGTTGCATATGAAATAAAATTTTAAGTATTTTGCACAAGTCCTGAGAGTGCTCTGCATCATACTACAAGGTTGGATATTTAAGGAATCTACAGCAGCACCCAGGACCTATATCTTTGGAAGGTAGAGTGCACACTATTACTCTTTTGTGGATATCTATCTATCTATCTATCTATCTATCTATCTATCTAGCTAGCTAGCTAGCTAGCTATCTATCACTGCTATCTCTCTCTCACACACTGTAAGGTGTGTAATAGCTGTTTTGTACACCTTACATTATACTGACATAGATTAATGGTGTTTTTAATGTGCCCCATTTGTTAGCCTTTGTGCCCATGTTGTGCCCCTGGATAATTCTGTAGCTGGAGCCGCCACTGGGCCTGATAATGTTTTCACGCAAGTAAAAATAAATGTGCAATAAAAAAAACAGGTACCTTCCTTTTCTGCCCAATCACATGCAACAGTTTATGCCCAAAGAAAACCAGAAACTTAAACATCAACAGTGAAAACTAACACAAGGTTCGTCTCATCTGCTGCTGAGGTAAAATATATATTTTATTTAGCAGTTAAAAGGAGGAAAACGTGGAAATCAAGAAACCCTGCCGCGTATCGTGAGACCCCATCATCAAAGGGAGTATACCTCCAACAACATATAACGCCTGATTTAAAGGGCCAAGCATTGAAGAATTAAAGCTAAAGTTCATTAACCTTCAAGGGATAACAAAATCCAATTTTTAAAAATATATACGTTCAATATGTATAGAAAAGTCAATAGAAATGCAGATCAAAATCTTAAAAAACAGTTAACAGAGATAGTAGATATAATCATAGATAATAAAATAACAGGAATTGATGTATTTATATATATCCTAATCTATCCTTCAATATATATATATATACTAGCAGGTAGGATCCATTCTGAACTTGTTCTCCCTTTCCACTTCCAGCAAGTATCCAGGGGGAAGCTGAAGTCTGAAAGTCCCCAAGCAATCCCACCGCATAATATGATCAAACACACACACTCTCACATTTCTATTTGACCTTCCAGCTTTTCACATTTTTTTTCTCAGTTTAAAAACTACAACTCCCAGCATTCCCTGGCTGCACAGAATGCTGGAAAATGTATTTTTCATACATCCTGGATAAAAGCCCTTTTACTGACTTACAGACATTAAAAGCCCATGCTTTAGCGATTCCTACCCAAGGGTTTGAATATGCACATGTTTGAAAACTACAACTCCCAGCATTATCTTTTAGCAGTAAGTTTCTTCCTTATGTCCATTGGCTAATGAATGTACTAAGATTCAATACAGTGTAATGATATAGAGCATGGGTGTTGAACTTTTCCAGCTTTTCACATTTTTTTTCTCAGTTTAAAAACTACAACTCCCAGCATTACCTGGCTGCACAGAATGCTGGAAAAAAAAATTTCATACATCCTGGAATAAAGCCCTTTTACTGACTTACAGACATTTAAAGCCCATGCTTTAGCGATTCCTACCCAAGGATTTGAATATGCACATGTTTGAAAACTACAACTCCCAGCATTCTGTTAGCAGTAAGTTTCTCCTTTATGTCCACCTTCTGTCTAGCAAACAGAAACTGGATTCTATTGCTTAAATAATGGAATAAATCATTAACTAACTCACTTTATTGTCCCAAAGAAATCGGCATGGAAATGCTTTCCTTTCAGTCACCCTATCATATTTAGCAGGGATAAGAAACCAGAAGATCTTCAGATGTTTGAAAACTACAACTCCCTGCATGTTTCTAAACATTTGGAGATCTACTGGTTGCCTATCCCTGATATATAGATATCCCTTCCTATCCAGCAAACAGCAGCTCTCCATTTTGTCTATTGAGAGGGGAGGGGTGGGGTGGAGTTAGGTGAGACTGAGAAGAATGTTTTTACTAAGACTGTCACATGTTTTACAAAGAAAGTGACATATAAGTCTTGCAACTTCCTACTAACACTTCCTACTTCCCTACTAACACTCAGAAAATGTTTTGGTTCGCTAACACTGCTGTCAATCTAATATTAAGCACACCATTGTATACAACACTAAAAGGGAAGTAATAAATCTGTTCCTTTGTAAGCTTCCATTGCCTCTCTGTAAAACTTCCTGAGGTGTGGCTTAACACTCCATTTTGAAGATTCCATTAAAAAACAGGAGTGGGGACTATGCAAGTACTTTTATTTATTCATATATTTTGCCTTATTTACATTTCTATATACTTTAATGTCATTACTACATATTTGTTAATATTGATATAACTATTTATTTAGTGCTCAAACAACACATAAACACTGTCCCTATTTACAGTATATTACTTATACCACCACCCCCACCAACATAGTACCTCCGAAAAACCCAACGTATTCCCCATAAATTTATACATTTATTTATATAATATAAGGGATAAGGGAGATATATATATACACATATATATATATATATATATATATATATATATATATATAAAGAGAATTTTATGAGCGGCTGACACTCCAATCCAAAGTTGTGCGATAGCTTAAGTATATAACCAATACAATATTGCGTGCACTCACGGGTCTTTGTTCAGCAAACAAACGTGTTTATTCATCACAAATGATTGACATGTTTCCAACCCTATATATATATATATATATATATATATATATATATATATATATATATATACAATACAAGGATTGTGGAAGCACACAAATTAGGCTAATTTACAACTACATTTAGCGGAAGTGCTCCTGATCTGGTCAAAACATTTATACAAACATAGAAAAGATAATCAATGCACATTCCTGGGCCCCATACAATATCATATTATCTGCACACTGGCATACTTTATAAACAAAGGGGTTTTAGTATAAATTACTGTGATCACATGAATGAAAAGCCTTCCAACCACGTGGTTGTGTGGGTGTGCGGATAATATGATATTGTATGGGGCCTAGGAATGTGCATTGATTATCTTTTCTATGTTTGTATATATATATATATATATATCCAATATTAGCATATAATTAAACATCCTAGAGACATATTATAAAACTAATTTAAGACAAACATTATAATACATGTATGACGCAACATGGTCATTAGTCAGATGTGACTAATATGTGACTTCCAAAACCTTTTTAAATCCTTTAGGCTCTAAAATCCATCACAGTTCCCTTTTGGCTAATATATATTCCCTATTTCCCTCTCTGCGCCCAATCACAACATATATGAACATTTGTCAGTGATCTGGCATTTCATACTATGGCTACCTAAGGCTATACGGTTAGCTTTTCTTTTTTCATGTTCATGTGTACATAAAAAATGCTCTTTAAAGGGTCACTATACTCACTTAAACAACTTTACATTATCTGAAATGGTACTCACATATTTATCTCTGCTTGCTTTGTCATTAAATTGTTGTTTTGTAGGTGCTCCTAATTGCCCCCACTCTCCCTTACTCACTGCCTTCTTGTAATGTCTGCGATAAGTTCTGCACAGCCTCACCATAGACACTGCTCTGCTTATACATCTCCCCCTCCCTCCCCCTGTCTTCTTTTCTCTGATGATTCTCTTAATTGTTGCAGAAAGTGTGCTGGCAGGTAGGCAAAGGTCCAAGTAAGAGGTCAGAGATAGAACATATATATACATATTATAATTTCTGCTTTTGAAGTGATAGGTCTTTTTCTGTAAATGCTGTGCTTTCAAATGATGACTTCTCATATTGGAAGTCACACCCGCATGTAATAAAGTACACAGCATACGACAATTAATAGTTCTTCCTATACCATATACACTTCCTGTTTTTGTAGAGGTAAACCTAGATAACAAAGATATAAAAGTACAGCACTTGCATTCATTCCTTCCACTGAATGTACCATTATTTATAAGCCAATAATGAACTTGCAACAAAACAAAGATAAGTGGCTCCAGTTTTCCTTCCCCTGGCTGTGATCTGCAATCCCACTGGTGGCTCCCGCTACTTTAAAGGCCCTCGTCTTTTGTGGTCACATGGGTGCAGATGTTTGTTCACCTCTCATGATCTTTCAGGTACTATCCAGGGTGTGCACTCCCCAAGAGCCTGTCCCAGCTCTACAGTAATAAAGAATAATAAAAATGATTAATTTGTGGTTGTGGTAGCATACTGAGTACTACAAAGCTCATTATTGTTGTATTGTGTAATGCTAGGTTTTTGCAGTCAAAAGTTCTGCCATGAATTGGCTAATATTTATTTGTAAAGTTTGTTAGACTCATTACTGAATGTGGTAATAAAATTGAAAGAAAAATCCCTTGAGTCTTTCTCTTGTGATGTACTTCATCCTCAATCTCATGAGTCCTTTTACATTGTAGATTGCGATAGCAATACATGAATTTATTTGACAACAATCTTTTTGGCTGTAAAAAAACAAAATATTCTGTAACACAGCATTTCCTATAACTTTAAAGGAAAGAAACTTCCTGTAGAATGTGCAATGACCCCCTGATCTTGTGTTGCTCTATAGAAGTTTGTTTGTTGACTGGTTCCCTTCAGGACTAACAACGAAGAAGTTCTACAGTAAATATTTCCCGTAGATAATATATTTGGTCATTAAAACACATTTGTCCTCCAGAGTATCTCCAAGGTATAAAGTCTGTGACATCTGCAAAATTACAGGGCTGGGGTAAGATCATATGTCAGCTGTAGGCAAACTGAAGGCTCTTTGTGCCCCTGTTTTGGGAACGTTGTATATTAGATTGCAAACTCTCTATTGTCTCAGACCCATGTAATCAACTACTACGAGCATCTGAGTCTAAAAATAAAAGCTCCGTCATTACAAATGGCTGTAATGTATACACAATGTACACACACATTAACTGTGCTGAAATGCAGATAGACCAACATTACATGTTACTTCTATTCGCATCATTATATAATTTCTAGTGCTTAATGGAGAAGCCTTGATGATCATTCCGAGTTCAAAGACATAATTTGTTCCTATTTGTTTTCATATAACCCAGCATTGTATTAAAAGGGCTTCGCAATAAAAGGTAGTATTGTAACTCATGACAGATTTTCTATGTGCAGGTGTTTAGGGTCCTATAAATGGAAATGACCGAGACAACAGGCTTAATGCCTTTTACCTTTTATGTTATGACACTAGGGGGGAGATGCAGTAAAGTTTGCCTGACCCACAATGCCCTAATCACTTTGCGACAGTTACAGCATTGCAGGAGTGCTTTCGGTAAGTTGCGTCTTGGAGTGAGGGATTGGGTGCCCTGATCCCGTAGGTCTTAAGTTTCTTGCTATTATGTAGCTTAACCCTTATGCGCTGCATGCAAAATCAGAAGATGCAGGGGATCTTCCTCAGTACGTTTGGCTTTACTTATATGCTGCATGGAATTTAGACTTTGTTACTGTATTTAGCAGTTGTTACTGTATATTTTCCATATCTTCTCTAATGCCCTAATATTTGCACTTGGATGCTATTTATGTATTAGAAAACATTAGGTTTGAAGCCAACAAAAAGTGCAAAAGTTTGCCCAAGCTATAAATAAATACTTAGAAAGCATCCAATCAGAGGTAAGCTTTTTAATCGGTTATTGCAGTTAGATAATATTTGATTGGGTCGCTGCAGAATAACAGCATGTTTTATTGCATCAGCCCTTATAATCTCAGTGGCTCAGGCACCATAGTAAATGAAGTATGTTCACAGCACTCACACCAAGCAATGAGTTCATAAAGCAGAGCTTGGCAGAAATTCCCTTTCAACTATTTTTTAAGTCTGATTATACAGAGTGTAGGAACGCAGAACAGGAGAGAAGGAAGAAGTGTTTGCACATTAGCAGCACACCCGAGGGAGCCTTGCTCCAGATGCACTAGCTGCTCGTCAGCCATAAGGGGACCACTAAGCAGAGATCCTCCGTTCAACTTCTGCCTGTTTAATCACACATCTGTGGGTTAAAACAGATTTAGTGAACATGACTAAAAACAGGTAGCAGCAGGTGACAAAAGCTGCTGATTCTGGTTAAACTCTGGAAAAGTGGCTCCAGAGAGACGCATGTTCTGCTTACATTAAACACAATCGTAAGAATTGTTTTACAATAGCTACAAATTAAAGAGCAGCAGATGAGGAGGGAACGGAGCTGAGTCTTTGGTTTTCGTGCAGAAAAAACAAAAAGTGTTAATTGAAACAATACCACAAACACAACTTAACAACAACGCACATTAAATCAGCCAAATCCTGCACAGAGAAATTAATTTAAAAAACAAAAGGTTTTATTTCATTGAAACAAAAATATATCATAAAAAATAAACACGGCTTCAGGGATTCATTTGCACGTTTGTGTTTTTATTATAAAGGTTACATATTCCTAAGGGATGGGGGAAATCATTCCTTAGCCCTGGTCCAGTAGTAGTACTTGCTATCAAAGGGCAAGTTTACCCTTAAAACAAAAAATGGTAAATTGTCAGTTACCTGCCCCCAACTGATATATTCAACATTTTATTACCTGCATTACTAACCAGATATTTAACTACAATTAGTACCCCCATTCTGGCACTAAGCTGGTCCCATCCTTTATGCAGTCAATAAAGGCAGGGACATCTGACATCATAGCCAACATAGGCAATGATTTACTGCTGTTTCACCTGCTGCCTTCTCTGCACATGCTCAAGGTTCTAAAAAGCTCACTGAGCAGAGGGAGTAGGCAGACACCTTTGCCAGAAAGGAATAGAACTTATCATTTAGTATCTGGTTACAAATGCATATAATAAACTGGGGAAAATAGCAAATGGGACTGCAGGCAGAAATCACAAGTCATAAGATTTTTTGTTTTATGTGGATAGGCATTTTAAGAACAGTAAGGACAATTCCTTAAAGGGCATGTCCACTGCAAAAACTATAATTTAACCCACTACTGGTCCCACTGTGTAGTGTAATAAAATCCTTACCTTACATCCCTGCTCCAAATGGCTGCCCTGCTATGCCCCTCCAAAGTCCAAAGTCCCAAAAACTGGCTACCAGGAGCCTGGCAGAGTCTCCTGTCTCTCCCCCGGGAGAATTTTGCCATGTACACTGCAGCCTGCCCCCCCCCCCTTCCTCTCCCTCCCATTTTGCTCTCCCTCCTCCTAGTGCAAATCCCCTTTAGTATACTGTAGGTCTCCCTCCCCCAGCCCCAACCACCATATTTGTTTTGGCAGAAACTCCCCCAAACTCTACTTACCTTACCTCTCTCCTCCGGCATTCTCCACTGCCGGCAGCCGCACATGTGATTGGCCGCCAATCACAGCCGTGGCTTCCGGTCCAGCCCCATTTGCAGTTTCATGCAAGCAGAGGGCCAGGACAGTAATGATCGGTGGAGTTTCTGCCAAAACTAATATGGCAGTTGGGGCTGGGGGAGGGAGACCTACAGTATACAAAAAGTTTTAAAAGGGGGTGGACATGCCCTTTAAGAAGAACCAGAGTAATTACATATCAAAAAGATCTCCATGAATATTCAAAAGTTAAAGCCCCAGCCACACTATACGCAGTAGACAACATATCCCAATTAAGTCTCCAGCAATCATATTAACAATGTAATGACAAACATTCAATACTACATATGGCTCTACTATATATATATACACATGTATAGTACCGTATAAAGTACATAGAGTTCATACAGGAGCAGAATCAGGCAGATTATACTCATAGGGGTTGGTGCATTAAGAGGTGCAAAGGATGTGCTATAAATTTTACAGATTAGCTGCTGCAGAGAATGTTGATGCATATATAGGTTAGATTTACTGTATTCTGTAACATCTGCCCTACAGAAGTTTGATGGCTGGTTCCCTTTCGGACTAAGAAATATACACTGTAGTTAATTTTCAATCATGAATATTATCAATAACATTAAATTTATCAATTAATATCGATTTTACAACAATTAGATTCCAGGGCACAACAATGCCAGATTCAAACAGTCCAATGTACCAGGCAAAAGGTCACCTGGTTCTGCTGAGACAAGTGTCATATGTGATATGTCACATCTTCTATAAGGGTGTTCTCTCCCTGTCATTGGCTGATCCATGTATAATCAAGTGATGGGGATGAAAACTATTCTGTTACGTCCTGTATGCTATGGTCTGACTTTTTCATAGCTTTATCTAGTCATTTCCTTCTGCAGAAATGGATTTCACAGACAAATAAAGCTTTTTAAAACTTTATCCTTTGAGGAACTTTAGTTATCCTACAAAAGTACCCCATATAGACAGGACATTTCATTAGCATTGAGCTGTAAGTATCACAATTGCCCTAGCAACAATTAATGGTAGTGGGAGTAGACATTAAAGTCGTAGCATTTTCTATTTGTTTATTATTGGATTCCTTTTAAAGTGACAGTAACTGTTATGTTGTAAAATAACACCATGCTTAGCCAGCTGACCATAGTCTTCCCACAATGTTCAGCCAATGTCTGGACAAAAGCATGACCCAATCAATTGATTGTCGCAAGCTAACTTTACGTATTTGATCGATTTGACAATCGAACATCAAATCTATCAAATGCCTATATATTGCCTATATATTGTGTAGCCAAGCTTAGATACCTAAGATAGTAAATATGCCTAACTGATCGTTTAGATCTTTGATCTTCCTATTGTTTTAGGGGGTATAAGGCAGCCTTTAGTGGTAGTGCAGTTTATGGCATAATTTTCAGTCTCCTGATATTTACATCCTTCCACCTGTACAAGATCTACACAGTATTCCAGGTTGGACTTTAGGTAATCAGGGGATCCAAGGCGTAAGTGGGTAACTGTACACCATAAAAAGGACCTGGGGATAATTAATATTATTTTCTGTGTGCAAAACTGGTCTTCTACCCAGTGACTGTGATTATAATTAATAACTAGACAGAGATCACTCAAAGTCTCTCTGTTGATAAGTTTTCTAACACAGTTTATTTTCTTTCTAATGTACATATTACATAGAAAGCTACTCTCCATGTAACACTCAGCATTCCCAACCCAACATTAACCACCTCCAACCACCCAGGCATGCCGCCCAACATGCAGAGAGATTGAGGTTAAATAAAATAAGCCTTTAGCTAAACTACTGGCCACTTACTATGCAGCAGACAACTCTACCTGCAGGATAGGGGTTTACACTCATCTAGTTAGATGCAAACATCTTTAAATACCAATTTGTCTCAGCTGATTACTAATCACAACTAATGTATAGGACAGTGAGCTTCTTTGCACATTATAGATTTTGTGTTTGGTGTTAAATTTGGTATTAAATTGATAGAGTTTGCAGATCATTTATTTAAAAAGGGCAATCTAGGAAATATACATCCTGTATATCTTTCAGACTGACAGACTACTGATCAAAAAACTCATCGGTCTTCTGCCATTTTGGACAAATTGTGACATCACCTATATTTGGCCATTAAAGACTGCACATCCTTCAAATGGAGTTTTCGGACAAAAATTCTGATAAAATATTTTCTTTGATATTTTGTTCTGAAATGTAACACTACCCAGATTGCATAGGGCAAAGATAAAGTCCAATGTGTACCATGCCTAAGGTAAACTACACACAATCATGGAAATATCTCTGGGTATTGGTCATAACCATTATCCAAATGGAAATTTAACTGTGTAATAGAACCAAACAGAGCAAAATAAGTTAATAAACTAATTCTAAAGGGTCTAAATTCAATAAACAATAACATTAGAGAGAATATATTCTGAATAAATATAAACAATATTATTATGTTTTATGTGTAATTTCTATTTTTTGTGATGATATAAAAAAATACTGTTTATACAAATACATAGTTCAAATTTTTTGGTGCTAACAATTAGAGAACCTGAACCCAGTTCTGAAGCAGATTTCACAGATCCGTTGGAACTTTGACTTTTGCGGAATTACATTTTTGGAGGATTTTTCCAAACCGCAAAATCTTTTTTTGATAATTATTGAACGAAAGAGAATTTTTGAATTTAAAAATCAAAATTTTTTGATATTTCTAGATATTTCGAAATGACCAAATTGAAAATTTGTAAAAATCGCATAAGAAAACTATGCGTAATGCCAAAAACCTAAAGCAGATCATTTTCCAGGTCCCAGATAAGTTACAGTAAGTTACCAATGCTACAGTATTTATACTTTAATTTTAGGCAAAACTTTCAGATTTTTTAACTCCCATTAACTTCAATGGGTCCCCTTGCAGATTTTAAAATGTTTTTGAAAATCCGCAAATGTGTGAGAGAAACAGATATCAGTGAGTTCGTCGATCCCTACTAACAATGTATCTGTCGCCAGACACTAATTATTATCCTCTAAATAATTTGAATCTTTGGTCTAACGCTGGCCATGCATTAGTTGACATACCTCCTGATGTTTTTGCAATGTTTTAAACACCACCTGACCAGATTATTAAACAATCAATATTTTGATCGTAATGATAATTCCAAAACATTGTGAGAGCGTCAGCAGGTAACAACGCCAATCTCGACGGCGATGCGATCGTTTTGATGTTCAATGTCAATAGATGCAACATCGAGCCAGTGTACAGGTAGCATAACACTTAATTATACAGATGATGCCAAAATCAAACATTGTGTTTTCTTCTAAATATTTATGTTTTTAAATGAATGAATGAATGAATACACTATTTAAAAAATAAACCTTATGCAGTTATACACCTGACAGCTCACAATAACCAAGATGCAAAAAATAATAATGAAACAATGCAAATAATTCTACCACAGTGATCCATCAGTGTCCCTGTAAAGTGTTTAGTTAAAATCAATTACTTAAATAGCCTTTCAGGTTGAATTTCTAGGTAGCAAATAGATCAATTCTGCCTTCATTCAGCACGTCTCTTGCTATTATTACAAATCTGGTTCCCCTTTATTGCTTTCTGGATAACACATTGTGGTTCCATTTTTTCATAGAAAGGGTTAATGTATTTTGTGGTTGCCACCCCAATGCATTTTTCCCCCAGCTGATGTCTGCAGTTAGACAAATGTGTAAGTATAGTGTATTGCACATTTGTACGGTTGTTCCGCGAGGCTCAGACAGCTTTTAGCAATCTAGTTAATTTAGCCTTTGTAGGAGGTAGCCTTAATTTGTTATGTCTTTTGTTGATAAATGTGGCTCTTCTGCACAAACGAGATCCATGAAAAACTTGTCTGTTTTGCTGTTTTAAACTTAGGGGATCTTTTCTTTTTTTTTTCTTTTGGCATTTTCTAGTCTCCTTGTTTTCCCCTTTTGAAGAATTATATAGCATGATGCAGTTTGACTCAGCCACCATCTTGAACTGGCAATGAACTTTCCATTCTACATATAAATACAGATAGCAATCACACCCCAATCAGCGTGCAGGCTTCAGGGCATCATCTTTGCAACTCTAACTTTCCCATTACGATAATGTGATTTTCACTCAGTCTATAATATCACCAACCATGAATAAAACAACTGCCTTCCTTTTTTTCTTTCCGTAGCTTGAATTCCATGCTTGTTTTGGCTTTGATTTTCTTTTTCCCCTTCTTCTTACTTTATTTTATTCTTTTTTTTCTTTCTCTTTCTCAATCAGGCATTCTGTGCACACGGATGAGTGACGATGGTCTTGGCTTCATGGCTTAACTATTTTTATAAAACACCTTCAAATGTTACAAGCTAGTGGATCTTTAGCTGACTGCCTGAAGGTATACGATGCTGTGTGTTTGTAATTTCTGCATACCGTGGTGTCCTAAGCTCCCATTACACAGCTTTCTGTAATTGCTATTTGACGTAAAGCTACTGTATAGCGATGGCTTTAAAATCCACAGCTTGTAAAAGAAGGCTTTAATAACACTCAGTGACTGATCTTTCAATCATGTGGACATTTCCTTTACCTTTTGTTTATTTATTTTATTGAATGGTGGGAGCGATGACCAATTCATTTTACTGCTGGTTCAGATATCAGGTGATCATCTTTATCCCCTTACTGCACAGAATCAGAACAGCTTAGCTAGAATGTTGTCACTATCTTGAGTAATTTGTATTAAAGAGCCATTATTCTCATGCTGTAACTGACAGCTCTTTTGGCTCCTCCACCAGTCAGTGTCACTGACACTCCTCCCATTTCTGACATAGAATGGGCATATGCTAGATTAAATAGAGATGGAGTAAGTGAGCGACCAGTGAGCTGACGATTTTAAGGTTCCAGTATTTTTCCAGTTTAGTCATTTATTATATTCTGCAGCACCTGTAGAATGTGTTACACATGTTAGTTACAGTGGCATTTCTAGTATCTAAGAAGATAGATGCCCCCTTCCTAGCCCAAACTAAGCCACATCCACTAGGTTAAAAGACAGAGAAATAGACAGAGATAGAGTTAAGAGGTAGTCAGAAATATACAAATTAATGACAAGGCACAGTATTCCATTAAACTGGTAGCAAAGTGGTAATTTCACTATTTAATGGTAGCAAACTGGGAATTTCATCACATACTGGTAGCAAACTGGCAATTTCACCATATGCTGGTAGCAAACTGGCAATTTTATCATATACTGGTAGCAAATGGAAATTTCATTATATACTGGTAGCAAACTGGACATTTTATCATATACTGGTGGCAAATGGAAATTTCATTACATACTGGTAGAAAAATGGAAATTCCATCACATACTGGTAGCAAACTGGCAATTTCACCATATACTGGTAGCAAACTGGTAATTTCACCATATACTGGTAGCAAACTGGCAATTTTATCATATACTGGTAGCAGATTGAAATTTCATTACATACTGGTAGCAAACTGGAAATTCCATCATATACTGGTGGCAAACTGGCAATTTCATTGCATACTAGTAGCAAACTGGGAATTTCAGCAAAGACTGGTAGCTAATTGACAATTTCAGCATATACTGATAGAAAACTGGCAATTTCATTACATCTGGTAGCAAAATGGCAATTTTATCATAGATTGGTAGCAAACTGACAATTTCAGCACATACTAAGTCAGTGGCAGCATTTGGTCATGTGAACTCACTAGGGTAGACAGGCACTGCTTGGCATTTGGAGTTAGTATAAAAAGGGCAATGTGCAATTTACAGACTGTAGTAGTGTCTATCTGTTCTAGTGAGTTCACATTACCAAATGCTGCCACTGACTGCCCTGTAATAGTAAGTGGATTTCACTAAAAATGGGTAGGTAATAGCTTAATAGAACTATTTCCTACCTATGTGCAGTGCAATCCACTCACTATACCTGCACTCAATAGGGCATTATGCACTTTTGGAATTGTGTGCATCAACATCAGCAACGATGGCTACTGATTACTGTTCCCACTTAGAAGGTAAAGTTCAGAGGTAGCGCAGGGGTAGGAGTACCCCAACAGTACAAGGCAGCTGCGTGTTGACATCATCGTGCAGCCGCAAAGTACTACTGGGAAACCCAAGATTCGAGGTATTCTTATAAGGAAGGTCATGTTAAAACATTCGGGGCACTTTGCCATTCGGGGCACGTGAACCGAATGTTTTAACATAGCAACGCCACTGGATAGTTATAATGTTACATGTTGAAAACAGTAGTGCATAAAGGGCATTTAAATGTTAAATACATAAACAATGCTGTTATTTATGAGTCTTCTGGGGGCTTCCCAATCACGAAAATAGAAAGAGACAAGTGGCATATAGCAGCCATGACCTCATAAAGAGCAAGGTCAAAAATGTGACATTGTAGTTAATATTCTAGTTCTAACATTGGCTTCTCAGATCTCTGCTTAGTAAACACATCAAATAGAGATAAGAGAAAAGTAATTACAAATTATTTTTCCTTATTTTTTTTGATCTACTGGATCGACACTGATTTATTCATTACAGCCTTAATGGGCCGTGTTTTAACATACATATTTCCTTGTACTGTATTTATTACAGTATGACAAATTTCTGATAATTTGGCCCAACCTAATGAAATAGAAAGTTGCAGAGGCTGACTGTGAATGTTCCCTTGAATGTCCTATGGCTTGATTGCACAAAAGTTCACTTTTTGTCAAGGGGAGTCTCCCAAATGTTAAGTTGTTGTCTGAAGTGGTTGTTTATTAGCCACTTTAACCGACAATTATCTAGCGCAGTCTTTCTCGACCAGGGCACTGGAAATCCTCTGGTTCCCTGAGAGGCTGCTTGGGGTTCCTCAAGAGATAATAATGACAGGAAATTCTTGGGTGCATTTTTAAATATAATATATATATTATATATATATATATATATTGATCTAGCTTATGCATTTATATAAATGATGGGGTTCTCTGATACATGAAAAATGTTTTAGGGTTTCTGCAAGGAGAGACACTGATAAAACATGTGTATATAGCTTTAGACATGGGATTTTTTTACCAATGCAATGGCATATATGGCATGTCCCTTTATCTATTTAATGTTTTTATGGAAGTTTTGATGGAGTTTTCCATCACCTGAAGGTTTAAAGGAATAGTGCACTGTTAAATCAAGTTGTGTTCATTTGGAAGCTGCAGCTTTAAAAATACAGTTGCCATTTTTTTTTAACCTATGCCCCTCCAGAGCCTAGCTTTGTGCCTTGAAAGTTGCTGACATCTTGTTACTGGTTTGCTTTATGTTAAGCTCCACCCCTCTGAGATTTCCTCTGCTTTCTCCTGCTTGAGCCTCAAACAGTAATGCCTGTGAGTTCCGTGCACTCTCCTGCTTGAGCCTCAAACAGTAATGCCTGTGAGTTCCGTGCACTCTCCTGCTTGAGCCTCAAACAGTAATCCTGTGAGTTCCGTGCACTCTCCTGCTTGAGCCTCAAACAGTAATGCCTGTGAGTTCCGTGCACTCTCCTGCTTGAGCCTCAAACAGTATGTCTGAGTTCCGTGCATGTGCGTGTGCACTGACCTCACAGGCATTACTGTTTGAGGCGTTTTGCCTGGTACCCGCACGTGTGTATCGCATCCACATTGTGTACTATCAACTGAAAATGGATGTTCATTGTGCATGTGTCTTGCACTCAGGGGTTGTGCATCAGGCGTCCTTTAGGACATGTGTACTGACCTTAATTCATCTCGTTTAGCCCTTTCTCCCATCATGCTTGTGAGCTATGATTGCAATGTATAGCATCTCATTGTTATTTGACTAGTGACCATGTATGATAACTACTGTCCACGGTGCAGGGTTGTGATGAATTGGAAAATGAATGTTTATAATAGAGATGGACAAACTCCATGAATCCATTCAGCTAGCAGATTCGCAGATTTCGTTAAAATCCGAAAATGCGCAAGCGGACCCCTTGAGTCAATGGGAGTTAAAGTTCTGCCTAAAATGAAGGTATAAAAAGCAATGGTAACGTACTATTATGGCTGAGAGACCTGAGAATAGTCTGGGGAACACGTATCAATGCCCAATCCAGTACCGGAAACATCATGTGCTTCCTTTTTTTTTTTTTGGCATTCTGCATAGAGATTTATAGTATTTGGGAAGTTGTCGACTTTTATTTTGAAATTTCTAGAAATATTAAATATTTCAGATTTTTTTTAAAAAGTTGACATTTCTCGATTATTCGATAATTATCGCAAACCGGTTCCGTGGTTCAGAAAAATCCAAGTCAAGATCCGCAAAGTCTGAGCTCCAGCAGATCAATGAAATCTGCTTTGGAACCAGTTTTGGGTCCATTTCTATTTATAAAGACAGTGTCTGCTCTAGGACCACTGGAATATACAGTATATACACTTGGCCCAGAAAAGAATCTGAGAATACAACCAACTGTGGCATATTTTAATACAATGTAATTTTAAAAATGTAAATTTAAAAATCTGAATTTTTTGATATTTTTTGAATTTTCAAATTTACAAATTTGAAAATGTTCAAAATTTCTAAAAATCTTCAAAATTCTATGTTGTATGCCTGCCAAAACAAGAAGAACTTGAAGTTTGTAGTACTGGACGTTGTTTTTTTAAGATTTTGGCATTGATACGATGTTACCACACCATTTCCTAGGTCCCTGAAACATTAAGTTACCATACGTATTTATACCTTAATTTTAACTCCCTTGACTTCAATAGGGCCGCTTGCGAATTTTAAATTTTTTTAAAAATCCACGAATCTGCAAGCAGAACGAATTTCAGTGGTTCGCCCATCTCTAACACAGACAACAACAGTGTTCTTTAGATGCCCTCAATGCCCTAGCAAACAGTGACTTTGCTCTTTATATGGCTAATTGGGTAGACTAGGGACTATTGTACAGCACCTTTGCAAATCTGTTTACTCAGCACGCTTTCTTTTACGAGCCTTTTGTTATAGTGGCTGCACATAATAATTGTGGCAAGGAATCGAAATCCAACATAAAAGGACTTTCTCTATTCCTATTCCACAAAATCAAAACACAACCAAAAAAAAAATCTGCACTGATATATAATCAATTAAGTTTATACTTTTTTCCCCATTAAAATAATGAATGAAACGTTAGCTAAGATCACCTGGTCTTTCCTTTTTCTTTCATTTTTTTCTTTAAATGATTGCTAAACTGCAGCATCATTTTTGGTGGGCTGTCACCTTTTGGAAACATCGTATATAACCTTCACTGTTTGCGTTTAATCTCCCCTGCATCCCTGCAGGCGGTGTTTTGACATTTAAACCCCATAAATGACAGCGAAGCTCTGAGCCATTGTGAAAGAAGAAAAAAATTGCTCTAAAAAACAAAACCCGGACACGTGCATACACTTCCCAGAGAACATTGTCTTTCAAATAGCCATGAAGAGAGAGAATTCAAATATCAGGGTTCTCGGACTATGGTTCAGTTGGTTATATAAATTATAGTGGATAGAACTACTCCCATCAGTTAATATATTGTTTGTTAATGTTTTCATTTTCATAATTAAAGCACAAATCCTGCTCCTCTAGCGCTTTGTGGGTTATCTTGGACTATATGGGGGTGCATATTACACAAGTGTGTTCATTCCGACAAATCATTTATTTGTAATTTTAGAGGATACCTTATATTATTATCTCTTCATTATGAACATAATATTTTTTTATAAATAGATCTCAAGTGTACAGGATTACATCTGTGACATCAGAGATGTAAAATTACTATATATATATATATTACCACGCCAGTTCCTTGTGCACTCCACCATCTCCGAGCAGCCCAGGTGCCAAACCGGAACATACAAAATCTACTCACTCAGAACCTAGGGCACTCGGGACTTGTAATCCATATCAAACAATAGTGTCGGAACTGCGATCACAGTTCCGACACCATTGTTTATATGTGATACAAGTCCCGTGAGTGCCCTGGGTTCTGAGTGAGTATATATATAATATATATATATATATATATAATATATATAATTTTTATTTTTTTTGTAGGAAAAATGACAGAGAATAACGCACCCACTATCACATATAAGGAACAAGCCACCACATGATTTTATAGCGGTCATGGAACCACAAGGTGACTAATATCTTAATAATATCCTATATATATATATATTTTGTGTGATTTAAATGATATTTATGGCTATTGAGTTTTTAACAATATTAGCTACAAGAACAAAAGTTTTAAAATTAAAAATTGTTGACCACAAAGGCTGTTACCAACATCATTACGCTATTGTTCCGATACCTTAATGGTGTCAGGGATCATTCCTTTATTTTTCCAACATTTCAATACAACAATACTTCTCCCTCCCCTTTCCATTTAAACGAGCAGGCTGTCTGGTGGCTGCAAAGGTTTCAAAGACAATTATCTGTTGTTTGTATTTCACTTTAGACCAGAAAAAATAATTTAAAGGCATGTCCGTCCCCATAACTAAAATGTAACCAACTGCTGGCCCCACTGTTAGTGTTAAAATCCTTACCTTACTCCTCAGCTCCTTGCGGTTCTCCTGCAGTCCCTGTTCAAAGTCCCAGAAAGTGTAAAGTAGGAGCTGTTTGTGTGTCATCTGGTCCCTGCTTTTTCCCTCCCTCCCTGAGGATTCTGGCATGTGCAGGGAGCCCTCACTTCCTCCCACCTACTGATCCCTTCATGGCTACCTAATCTCCTACCTTTTAAACCCTTTGCTGTAGTGTAGTGTTCTCCAGCCCACCCCCAATGTTACTCTTTAAAACAAGCCCCAGAAATAACTTACCCAAACTTGTTCCCTCGGCTCTCTGCATGCATAGCCGGCAGCCGCATCTATGATTGGCTGAATACCATTTAAGACTTTGGATATAATAAGATAGATAAACAGATCAAGGGACAACCAATTAATATTGCAAAATGTCTTGGTTCGGAGTATGTTCAGCCATTTTTCGAAAATCTGCAAATCCAACAGAATCTAACCATTTTTTTAAACTCGCACTTAGCATTGAAAAATCAAATATTCAAAATCATTTGAAAAAAATGGCAAAAAGTTCAATTGGGTTTCAATTATTTTTCAGAATTTCAAAAAGATCCGCAGAACTGCCACCAGAACAAACTCAGTTAGGTTCATCTTTAGTTTGGAGGAACTGAATAGTATTCATTCAATTTTAGATTATGTAAGAGAATAAGTGAAATCCTTTTGTGTTTTTCATTTTGTAACTTATAGAATTTATTTAATATTTGCTCCCTTGGCCCTTAAGTTGTATTGGCAGAATAATAATGCCTTTTCACTAGCATGTTAGTAAACATCAATAGGCAACATCATGGGTTAATTCATTATGGAATTTGATGAGTTTATTTACAACTCTCAGGGACATGACAAGAACTTATTGATCCAAAAACAAACATATGGAAAAGCCCAAAACACATCCACTGCCATCCCTCCATGTTTACTCAGTAAGATGACATTCACTGTATTTGCTTGTGCATTTTTGGCAGCATTATTAAACCATGGCCCTGTGTTTGTTAAAGACATACTTCTTTTTAAGATATGCAAAAGAAGCGAAGTTTGAGAGATCCCGAGTACAAACTGGAACCATCCTATAATAACCATACAGAGAGCTATAGATGTGTTGTATAGTGGGGCATTGAAGTAACACATTAATTAGTATTATTCCCCCCCACACACCATCTGGACACTTGGTTTGGTGCCTTATCTTGGTACAGGTTTTTTTTATATTGAGGGCTGTCTGACCACTTTTTACTATTAGATTTTCTCCAGTTCCAACGTTACTTCATGCATCTAATAAACAACCCTTCTAAATATTTTTAAAACGTTCATATTTAAAAAAATATTTTCATTATATTTATATTGAATTCCCTCACAGTTGTTGAGATACATTAGGTTTATTTACTCAATATAATAAACAGTTCTATGTCCACATATCTATTGTTTCGATTAGGATAGAGCATGGATCATTGTGTATATTTTGGACACTAGCTAAACTGTTTGTTTGTACGTCTAAAAACTGATTTTCCAGCCTTGGCATCGATCCATCTTGTTTATTTACTAGTTTTTACACATTAGAGCCAAACACTTCCTTCCTGTACATTGGTAGAGCGGCAACTGCATATATGTTTTATTTTTGCTTTTCACTCTTAAGCAGACCTAAATCATCATTGAATTTTTACAACACTGCTCATAATAATCTTCTTAGACAAGCTTTCAATTAGTTTTCAAATAATCAATGAGCCTTTCATGATTTTAACATTTGTTTACTGTATACAGGGAGTGATCCAAAGCTACTGACCTAAAGGCTGACATATCAATCGAGCTGAAATTTTAATGCTAAATAATTTTCAGTGTGGTGGCATGAGACTTAGAAACTAAGATGAATTAGCCAACACACATAATGGTGTAATTATCTTGCGTTCATATTGTAGTTTTCCAATTATAATTCAGTGTGATTAATACATTTCTAATGCAGTAGTGTCAGGCCGGCAAACAGTGTCAAGTACATAACAGTAATTTTATTTTATTTAAACCTTTAAAGCAAAATAGTTAATGAAGTAGAGTTGCTACTGTAGATGGAAAAAAAGGATGCTAGTTGTACCAACAAGCCTTTATCAAATCATGCTTCTAAACAATCAGGACATTTTGCATTGTGATCTCAAAGCATCCTTAGTTTCTCATGCTGTTAATCAATCCTTTTTACTGTAACTTATTTACACTACATTACATTATTCCCCATTGGTTGCTGATGTTGGGGTCATCACTTCTTAAAGCATATCGTTCATAAGCAGAGGTCCCCTTATATTTCCTTAACCAGTTTAAGTTGCCCTTAGATTTTCTTAACCAGACAGTAAAATAAGTGTTATTTCTTATCCCCACTTTGAACGATTCTTTGTATTATATTTATTCGGTAACACTCGAAAATAACCTTGTACATTCGGTCACCTCAAAAATAACCTCGTACATTTGGTAACCCTCGAAAATAATGTCGTACATTTGGTAACCCTCAAAATAAACTTGTCATTTGGTAACCCTTGAAAATACCTTGTACATTCGGTAACCCTTGAAAATAACGTCGTACATTTGGTAAGTAACCCTTGAAAATAAAGTCGTACATTTGGTAACCCTCGAAAATACCTTTTACATTCGGTAACCCTTGAAATAACCTTGTACATTCGGTAACCCTTGAAAATAATGTCGTACATTTGGTAAGTACCCTTGAACATAAAGTCGTACATTTGGTAACCCTCGAAAATAACCTTTTACATTCGGTAACCCTTGAAAATAACCTCGTACATTTGGTAACCCTTGAAAATAAAGTCGTACATTTGGTAACCCTTGAAAATAAAGTCGTACATTTGGTAACCCTCAGAAATAACCTTGTACATTCGGTAACCCTCAAAAATACGTTCAGAACCCTTGAATGTATGTTCCGTTTTTGAATATCTTTAGATCAGTAAATCAGAAAACGGAACGAAGCTTAAGAATTTCGAACATCTCTACATAGAAGGTGTTTTTTTGCATGGCACCTCAATGAAAGCAATTCCTAGTAGTTATAATAGATAACTATCCCTATTCTTAGATCCTCTAAGTACTGTATGTTTCTATAACTCCTACCAATCCACCAGGCTCACTGTACACCTTCAAATGATCTTCCCCCTAGAGAGCAGGAAGGAGTAGAATGCTGGGAATGCGGGGGTTTATTTACTTAATTGTTAACATAATATAATGATTGTAAGGAAATGTAAACAAATATTAATATAAATATGTGTGGACCGCTAATAAGGAAAATTGAGACTTCTGGTAGTTTCCATTTTACCATTGTAGCCCCTACATTCATTTACTTTTGCTGATTGCTCTATATCTGTTCATACATGGCTGGTTATAGCCATTTTGGTGCCCTAAGCCAGTCCCCCCTGGTGCCCTCATCACAACTGAAACTTCCCCCAAATGCCTCTGTGACTGCATATATTGGAAAACTCAGCCAAGATGATTACATTGTATTTAAAAGAAAAACTATAGAAATTAGATCAGTAACAGCTAATTGTTTTTAGATATTAAGATCTCTGTCTTTAAAAAAAGAAAATATTTTGAATGGTGCCCTCCACATTTGAATGGTGCGTAGTCTGTTAAGCGCCCCATACACGGCATTGAGCAATCTATAACCTGATCCGTAGTCTGTTAAGCGCCCCATACACGGCATTGAGCAATCTATAACCAAAACTCATCCAGCTTTTTTTTTAATCTGACCAATGAACTGCCATTGCAACGTCCACTGGAAGACAGTTCCATAGCTTTACCGTTCTCACAGTGAAAAACCCTTTCCGAACTTGAAGCCTAAACCTTTTTTTCTCAAATCTTAAGGGATGGCCACGAGTCCTCTGACATGTTCTATTGGTGAACAATGCCCCAGATAGTTTATTGTTTGGCCCGTTAATGTATTTATACACAGTTATCAATCCCCACGCAAGCGCCTTTTCTCCAGTGGTACATAATTGTAACTTTTCCAGTCTCTCTTCATATTCAAGCTCCACCAAGTGATACTTTTGACACGATGAACAGTCCAGGCCAACCGGTCACAAGTGCTGAATGGGTGGCCAGGACGAGGGATCTCTCTGTGAGTACCATGCCTTAGCCTACAAGTAAGTATTACTAACTTTCGTTTTTTCATGTTAGGGGGCTTTACCACAGGGCATTTTTCATTTTTTGGCGGCCCTGCCTTAAACTGGACAGAAGGCCTTACTCAGTTACAGAAAAGGTGTACTGAGTCTTAAAGGGAAACCACTTATTCCCAGGCCTGTGATGTTAAACTCAATGAACAGACCCCGGCAATTGAAACACCTGTTCCATTTTGATTAGAAGCTGACCAATATTAAAAAAGTGAGAATGTACTTGGTCAGAATTAGCTAATCATTTACGCCTCTATGTGTGCGAAGTCCTCCATATGTATACCAGGAATGACAAGCTCAATCTCAAAAAAAAAAAAGGGGGGGGAGGAAACAATGTTTAATTTCCTGAACATATTTGAAATAATGGGAGATTACAGTCATTAGACTAAGCATACTTGCCCTTTATTCTATGTGTGATGTTAACTGTTTCTCACACCTCTAGAAAGAAAACGAAAGGCATCAGATCATATACCTCTGGCTTGCATTGCACTGCGGTCTCCGAGGAGTTAAGAGAGTTCTGAAGAACTCATTAAATGCATATACACACAGCACAAACTCAGCTTGAAAAGAGATCAATAGGTCAGCTTTGCTCAGCAATGCAGAAAGTTGCCACTAAAAAAACCCAACTGTCTTGTTATAAATTTTCATTAAACGAAAATTGGAGATCTCTGTTTTGGAAATGCAAGTCTCTAGTTTTCCACATTGTGCATAAGCACGGATTTTAATAGCGTTACTTAATGTCCCTCAACTACACTTTTTCTTTCCCCCAAAAGATGGCGTTGGCATTTTAAAAAAAAAAATGATGATGAAGGCAAATGCTTATTAATGTTTACTTTAAATTATAGCCACATAGAATATTATTTGTGGTTCAATGCGGTTGACTTGATTAGGGTTTTGCTGGTGTTCGTCTTTCTGCCTGTGGGATGTCTGTAAAAAGAGAGAGATGATGGGCACCTTTGACTAGAAAAGGTCCTAGTAAGTGCAGGGATGATGGATACCTCCAGACCTTTTAATGTCTTCTTTAGTGCATCTAATTGAAAACACTCAGTGTTTCTATGGCCTTAAGCTGCCCTTGGTTATGACATTCTGACCTAAAGTGAAAGATATTGGGTTTCGCAGGACTGTGCTCCATAGGCTTATACATGCTTCATCCTTAGAGGTGCTTAAAGAACTGTTTTGTGTGGACGGATTGTATAGGCATATTATAATAAGGAGCCATGATATACAAGATACGAGTTATCAGAAGGACAAATGGCTGGAAGAGAATCAAACACAAGCAAGACATAAAGATCTGCTAATACTATTAACATACCATTATTTCTACTTTTAAAGAATTTCCCCAACTGAAATTAACAAATCTCATAGAAATTCAATGCAGTGGAATTTCCCTGTGTTCTTTTCCAGGCTATGACTCCTTGGATACTTAACCTCCTTAATTTTTCTAGGGAGTATTCAAGTAGCGCATCAGCCTTTGGATTCGGGAGGCTAATCCTTCCTGTTGGGCATTAGCACTGAGATTATCTTTTGACATACTTGCTTAATACTTTTTAACGCCATTTTTCTAGGAAATGTGCAATAACGAATGCCATTTACGTCATAGACCCCCATACAGGGCATAATATAAATCCGCTTCAAGATTACTCACTGATAATATACGTGTTTGTTCCGATACGGATCACATTTATATGCTGTGGAATTCCTGAATATAAAGAGCCTATGCCTGGAATATCCTTTAATGCAGCAATTAGAAAAGGGGTTAAAGCATTGTACATCCTTAACGATTAAAACCTTAAACTGAAACCGAAAAAAGAAAAACAATGATATGTAGCAAATGTTCCATCCTAATTATAACACAAAACACGGTTAGAATATGTTCGTGAACTGGGGCCTCCCTGGAGTGGCCAGTGTAAGTACAGGTCACAAACATGTTTGGATGACCTCCTAGTACTCATTTCGCCCAAGGCGCTGTAATGACAACTGTCTTTCTTTTGAAGTTGGCCTTTATGGCAGAGGAGAATATCACCTCCTGCCTAAATTGGCTATAACTAACAGCTGAAAGAATAAACAGGGTGTACCAAGACTCTTTGAATGTATAAACTTTTGCTTTAAATCCACCAACGAACATACAAATGTGTGAGTTATTGTCAGGCATTACTCCTAAAATGTGGCCACACATGGTTAGAACCAGGAACATTTGTTCTGCCCTTGCATGACCCTTTAACCTGATGTGAACAGCAGACAGTTCACATGGTTGGAGAAATACTTCTGATGATTTGTAAACTTGAAATACCATAAAAAACACTGCAGAAAGAGGTGGGGGAAACCACACATAGGGCTGGGAAGTGGGGACAGATATACCATGAGCAGTGTGTAGGTAGAGGCTAAGATCTACACTAGGGTAAAAGAAGAGAATAAAGGCAAAAAACATGTGCGTGGCTATTACCCTGCAGCCACCAACCAAACATTAGTTTTTACCGGTCTTCTGCAGTTAGATCTCAATGTTGCTGCAGATAAATTTCACTGGTAAAATATTTGGTGTAAAAGAAAAAAGAACAAGAAAACACGGGCCTGATGATGGCAGGACTTAAGCTAGTTATACACGGGCAGATGTTCTAGTAATCGGGTTTCCGATCGAGGAAACAATCGGAAATCCGATCAAGAAGAAACGCCCTTAAGGCCTAGATCTTTCTGCAGATTTCAGCTTGAAACCCCGTGATGAGATTGGGATAGAAGATGAGGTAGGCGAGAAAATGTTCCGTCTGTCCAGATCTCCGTTTTTCCTCAACATTGTTAATCAGAAAAACAGAAAAAGGGTGTTTTTGAGAGATCCGATTGAAATTTTGAAATCGCTCAATGCCGTGTATGGGGCGCTTAACAGACTACAGATCGGGTTATAGATTGCTCAATGCGTTGTATGGGAACGCTTAACGGACTACATATCGTAATAGATTGCGCAATGCTGTGTATGGGGCGCTTAACAGACTACGGATTGGGTTATAGATTGCTCAATGCCGTGTAGGGGCGCTTAACAGACTACAGATCGGGTTATAGATTGCTCAATGCTGTGTATGGGACCCTTAACAGACTACGTATGGGTATGTTGCTCAATGCTGTGTATGGGCGCTTAACGGACTAAGTATGGGTAATAGATTGTGCAATGGTTGTATGGGGCGCTTAACAGACTACGGATCGGGTTATAGATTGCTCAATGCTGTGTATGGGGACACTTAATAGACTACGGATCCGGTTATAGATTGCTCAATGCTGTGTATGGGACGCTTAATAGACTACGGATCCGGTTATAGATTGCTCAATGCTGTGTATGGGGCGCTTAACAGACTACGCATCGGGTTATAGATTGCTCAATGCCGTGTATGGGGCGCTTAATAGACTACGCATTGGGTTATAGATTGCTCAATGCCGTGTATGGGGCGCTTAATAGACTACGGATCGGGTTATAGATTGCTCAATGCCGTGTATGGGGCGCTTAATAGACTACGCATCGGGTTATAGATTGCTCAATGCTGTGTATGGGGCGCTTAACAGACTACGGATAGGGTATAGATTGCTCAATGCGTGTATGGGGCGCTAACGACTACGATCAGGTGATATAGATTGCTCAATGCCGTGTATGGGGCGCTTAACAGACTACGGATCAGGTTATAGATTGCTCAATGCCGTGTATGGGGCGCTTAACAGACTACGTATCGGGTTATAGATTGCTCAATGCCGTGTATGGGGCGCTTAACAGACAGGTCAAGATGGGAGTGGCCCACCTTGCCTTAAAAGATGGCGCGAGTAAAGGGAACCTTACGATCCTGAGGACAGCTGATACTATAGCTGAAACGCGTTGATCGCAGTTCCGACACGTTTATTTAACATGGATTACAAGTCCCGTGAGTGCCCTGGGTTCTGAGTGAGTATATATATATAAACATAGAGAAAGATAAAAATATAAATTTCATTTTTTTTTGTAGGAAAAAATGACAGAGAATAACGCACCCACTATCACATATAAGGAACAAGCCACCACATGATTTTATAGCGGTCATGGAACCACAAGGTGACTAATATCTTAATATATATCCTATATATATATATATATATGTGTGTGATTTAAATGATATTTATGGCTATTGAGTATTTTAACAATATTAGCTACAAAGAACAAAAGTTTTAAAATTAAAAAATTGTTGACCACAAAAGGCTTGTACCAACATCATTACGCTATTGTTCCGATACCTTAATGGTGTCAGGGATCATTCCTTTATTTTTCCAACATTTCAATACAACAATACTTCTCCCTCCACTTTCCATTTAAACAGAGCAGGCTGTCTGGTGGCTGCAAAGTGTTTCAAAGACAATTATCTGTTGTTTGTATTTCACTTTAGACCAGGAAAAATAATTTAAAGGGCATGTCCGTCCCCATAACTAAAATGTAACCAACTGCTGGCCCCACTGTATAGTGTTAAAAAATCCTTACCTTACTCCTCAGCTCCTTGCGGTTCTCCTGCAGTCCCTGTTCAAAGTCCCAGAAAGTGTAAAGTAGGAGCTGTTTGTGTGTCATCTGGTCCCTGCTTTTTCCCTCTCCTCCCTGAGGATTCTGGCATGTGCAGGGGAGCCCTCACTTCCTCCCACCCTACTGATCCCTTCATGGCTACCTAATCTCCTACCTTTTAAACCCTTTGCTGTAGTGTAGTGTTCTCCAGCCCACCCCCAATGTTACTCTTTAAAACAAGCCCCAGAAATAGACTTACCCAAACTTGTTCCCTCGGCTCTCTGCATGCATAGCCGGCAGCCGCATCTATGATTGGCTGAATACCATTTAAGACTTTGGATATAATAAGATAGATAAACAGATCAGAGGACAACCAATTAATATTGCAAAATGTCTTGGTTCTGAGTATGTTCAGCCAGTTTCGAAAATCTGCAAATCCAACAGAATCTAACCATTTTTTTAAACTCGCACTTAGCATTGAAAAATCAAATATTCAAAAATCATATTGAAAAAAATGGCAAAAAGTTCAATTGGGTTTCAATTATTTTTCAGAATTTCAAAAAGATCCGCAGAACTGCCACCAGAACAAAACTCAGTTAGGTTCATCTTTAGTTTGGAGGAACTGAAATGTATTCATTCAATTTTAGATTATGTAAGAGAATAAGTGAAATCCTTTTGTGTTTTTCATTTTGTAACTTATAGAATTTATTTAATATTTGCTCCCTTGGCCCTTAAGTTGTATTGGCAGAATAATAATGCCTTTTCACTAGCATGTTAGTAAACATCAATAGGCAACATCATGGGTTAATTCATTATGGAATTTGATGAGTTTATTTAACAACTCTCAGGGACATGACAAGAACTTATTGATCCAAAAACAAACATATGGAAAAGCCCAAAACACATCCACTGCCATCCCTCCATGTTTACTCAGTAAGATGACATTCACTGTATTTGCTTGTGCATTTTTGGCAGCATTATTAAACCATGGCCCTGTGTTTGTTAAAGACATACTTCTTTTTAAGATATGCAAAAGAAGCGAAGTTTGAGAGATCCCGAGTACAAACTGGAACCATCCTATAATAACCAGTACAGAGAGCTATAGATGTGTTTGTATAGTGGGGCATTGAAGTAAGCACATTAATTAGTATTATTCCCCCCACACACCATCTGGACACATGGTTTGGTGCCTTATCTTGGTACAGGTTTTTTTTATATTGAGGGCTGTCTGACCACATTTTTACTATTAGATTTTCTCCAGTTCCAACGTTACTTCTGCATCTAATAAACAACCCTTCTAAAATATTTTAAAACGTTCATATTTAAAAAAATATTTTCATTATATTTATATTGAATTCCCTCACAGTTGTTGAGATACATTAGGGTTTATTTACTCAATATAATCAACAGTTCTATGTCCACATATCTATTGTTTCGATTAGGATAGAGCATGGATCATTGTGTAATATTTTGGACACTAGCTAAACTGTTTGTTTGTACGTCTAAAAACTGATTTTCCAGCCTTGGCATCGATCCATCTTGTTTATTTACTAGTTTTACACATTAGAGCCAAACACTTCCTTCCTGTACATTAGGTAGAGCGGCAACTGCATAATATGTTTTATTTTTGCTTTTCACTCTTAAGCAGACCTAAATGCATCATTGAATTTTTACAACACTGCTCATTAATAATCTTCTTAGACAAGCTTTCAATTAGTTTTCAAATAATCAATGAGCCTTTCATGATTTTAACATTTGTTTACTGTATACAGGGAGGTGATCCAAAGCTACTGACCTAAAGGCTGACATATCAATCGAGCTGAAATTTTAATGCTAAATAATTTTCAGTGTGGTGGCATGAGACTTAGAAACTAAGATGAATTAGCCAACACACATAATGGTGTAATTATCTTGCGTTCATATTGTAGTTTTCCAATTATAATTCAGTGTGATTAATACATTTCTAATGCAGTAGTGTCAGGCCGGCAAACAGTGTCAAGTAAACATAACAGTAATTTTATTTTTATTTAAACCTTTTAAAGCAAAATAGTTAATGAAGTAGAGTTGCTACTGTAGATGGAAAAAAAGGATGCTAGTTGTACCAACAAGCCTTTATCAAATCATGCATTCTAAACAATCAGGACATGTTAGCATTGTGATCTCAAAGCATCCTTAGTTTCTCATGCTGTTAATCAATCCTTTTTACTGTAACTTATTTACACTACATTACCATTATTCCCCATTGGTTGCTGAGATGTTGGGGTCATCACTTCTTAAAGCATATCGTTCATAAGCAGAGGTCCCCTTATATTTCCTTAACCAGTTTAAGTTGCCCTTAGATTTTCTTAACCAGACAGTAAAATATATGGTTATTTCTTATCCCACACTTTGAACGATTCTTTGTATTATATTTATTCGGTAACACTCGAAAATAACCTTGTACATTCGGTAACCCTCAAAAATAACCTCGTACATTTGGTAACCCTCGAAAATAATGTCGTACATTTGGTAACCCTCAAAAATAAACTTGTACATTTGGTAACCCTTGAAAATAACCTTGTACATTCGGTAACCCTTGAAAATAACGTCGTACATTTGGTAAGTAACCCTTGAAAATAAAGTCGTACATTTGGTAACCCTCGAAAATAACCTTTTACATTCGGTAACCCTTGAAAATAACCTTGTACATTCGGTAACCCTTGAAAATAATGTCGTACATTTGGTAAGTAACCCTTGAACATAAAGTCGTACATTTGGTAACCCTCGAAAATAACCTTTTACATTCGGTAACCCTTGAAAATAACCTCGTACATTTGGTAACCCTTGAAAATAAAGTCGTACATTTGGTAACCCTTGAAAATAAAGTCGTACATTTGGTAACCCTCGAAAATAACCTTGTACATTCGGTAACCCTCAAAAATACGTTCAGAACCCTTGAATGTATGTTCCGTTTTTGAATATCTTTAGATCAGTAAATCAGAAAACGGAACGAAGCTTAAGAATTTCGAACATCTCTACATAGAATGTGTTTTTTTAGCAGTGGCACCTCCAATGAAAGCAATTCCTAGTAGTTATAATAGATAACTATCCCTATTCTTAGATCCTCTAAGTACTGTATGTTTCTATAACTCCTACCAATCCACCAGGCTCACTGTACACCTTCAAATGATCTTCCCCCTAGAGAGCAGGAAGGAAGTAGAATGCTGGGAATGCGAAGGGGTTTATTTACGATTAATTGTTAACATAATATAATGATTGTAAGGAAATGTAAACAAAAATATTAATATAAATATGTGTGGACCTGCTAATAAGGAAAATTGAGACTTCTGGGTAGTTTCCATGTTACCATTGTAGCCCCTACATTCATTTACTTTTGCTGATTGCTCTATATCTTGTTCATACATGGCTGGTTATAGCCATTTTGGTGCCCTAAGCCAGTCCCCCCTGGTGCCCTCATCACAACTGAAACTTCCCCCAAATGCCTCTGTGACTGCATATATTGGAAAACTCAGCCAAGATGATTACATTGTATTTAAAAAGAAAAACTATAAGAAATTAGATCAGTAACAGCTAATTGTTTTATAGATATTAAGGATCTCTGTCTTTAAAAAGAAAATAATTTTGAATGGTGCCCTCCACATTTGAATGGTGCCCTAGCATTTTCCCTAGGCCACCTATGCCTAGAAAAGGCCTTGTGTTTATACGTGGGGCTGGCATTTTTTACCCCCCAATAAGAAATGACACTCTCTTAGAGAATAAATGTAAATTTGTCTATTCACAAGCAAGAAAATTGTCCCGTTGCCGGTCACTATCACTGCCTTCCAATATGTAAATAGGAGTAATAGTGACTGTAGTAGCATACGGCCTCTTCACTGGTTGATTCCAATGCATAGTTATGGGAAGGTCAGTCTTGGTGTGATTTTCCTAATTGTGGCTGATTGTGATGTGTAAAAACACAAAAGGTGCCCATAGGTAGAGAAAAGGACAAAAAATGGTTGCAGGCCTGAAACTAACTTAAAAAGGATGGATGGAACTTCTTACATAGCAAATCATGTGACTGTCACAGACTAAGACAGTCAGGACAGACAAGGAAATGTAATTTTACAAGCCTATAATGTGGAGACCACAGTTTCCCTTTAATGCAAGTTACTTTCATTGATGTAAAAATTGCATTGAAATCTGTCAAAATATAATTAAAGTGCACTGGACGTTGGATTGCTATAAAATAATTCTTACTGAAATCCTGTTTCTCGCCTTTTGAAAATGTGGCCTGTAGAGTCTAATGTGCTAATCATTCTATGTAACAGATGGTTGATATAAGCTATTAGTTCATTTATCCAGTAAACAACCTTTACTAATATTACTACACAATCTATAATTTAGGAGAATACTCATGTATTGCAGTGGAAAATTCTTTTAAAGAAATGTGTGTAAGAAAGACCTGCATGAGTTAAGTAGCAGCCAGGCATTTCTAAATGCTGCTTTCTCTGACAGATGCCTCAGAGCCTGGGGCCGCAGTTAAGGTGACAAGATGCAGCAATTCTTTATGAACATTTCATTCCCACTCGCTACACGACGTAAATTAGATGGTGTGTTACATTCGGGCGATAAGAGAGATATTTCACTGCAGTGCTGCCCCATTGGATGGAAAGGGTAATCCTGCCGTGAATTTCATTACTGCATTGATATAGTCAGAATTAGCTAGTTGACAGTGATTGTGATTGTCTTTCACTAGGGGTTTGGGCTAAAAGCTGGTTTAAAAAAATCTCATCCCTATGCAAAAGCCTTGCAGTTGAGTGACCTCTTCACAACATTTCTTTTGTCGTTGACAGCTAAATGCACCTCTGTACATTTTCTTACAAAATAGATGAAAAAGCTTTTCCCTGGAGGATTGTAAATATAACGCCAACTTGTCCTTGTTCAGAGCCCCCAATGTAAAAAAAAAAACTATAATAATACCATCTTAACCTTATTAAGAAACTGCTACACTGTAAATAACGCACATTATGTATGAAATATGGAATTAACCCTTGTTTATGTTAGAAGGGAAAGGCAGACACTTAATGGTAAAACATACAAGTACACTATAGTGATACATGAGGGCATATTAATACAAGTGGCAGCTTTCCTCTACTCTGTATTTAGTGTCTCAGCATAGTTGGAATACCATTGCAATGTGCATCAAAAATACCTTTTAGAAATAGAAATCCATATCTCTCCCCAGACAGAAGTGTTCATAGACTGTGCATTAGAATTAGAGCTGTATTAAACAGAAATAGAACACATTGCTTTAATAAATGGTTTGGTTCAAAATGCTGTTTTCTATTCATTTCACATCAGATTATCCATCAATATCAAGTAAAAAAAACACATACAGAAAATGCTCCCCAATATTTAAACTGTTGTGATGTAATGATTAGCAGAGCTACCAATGCAGACTTTAATGGTCAAGTCCAACCCTGAAATGAAAATTGTACTTATGTAAATCACTAATAAATTCCCAAAACTGGAATAGTTAGAAGGGTTGGAGAGATGACTTACCTGAAATGCTGGCCTGTATTCTCTTACCCCTTTCTGCTTTTGGGTAGTAGTTGTCAGCCATGCATGTGACAGATGACATCACAGCCAATGATTGCTATACCCCTAGCATTCAGAGGCAGCGGGAATGGAAAGAGAGACAGCTGCACTACATTACAGGTAAGTCTCTATTTTGTGGTTTTGGAGTTTGGGGTGGTGTTAATCGATAAATTATTTATTAGTAATGATAACGGCTTGATAAAAAAAAATCTTTTAGTCTAGTTTTTGCAACCACATATTTCAAATTAATGCTTTGGGAAAATGGGAAATAATATTCTCTCCAACCTCTGTGATAAAATAATGTTTGTTTAGTTCTGTGTAAACTTTTATGTGATGTAAAAGGCAGAGAAAATTATACGATTGAATGTAAACAAAAAACTTTCTTTTTTTTTTCATCCATCAAAAAACTCTGTAAGAAAATTGCTTTTTAAATGTAAGAAATAGCCAATGGTTTGAAAATGTTCAAAGCAAAACATTCTAATAAAAAGGTTCTGGAAACCCCAGTACAATAGGATAGTAAACTTCTCATAGTGAATTGTTAATGAGGAGCTGCTAGGTACAAGGCAATAGTAATAAAGCTATTACTATTAAATGGATATTGCCAGATGCACCAAGTGTAGCCAATGGCTATTTTTAACCCTATATTAATGTTCAGCAAAATACTACAAGGTAGTGATATTTGGTATTAATCTATTGAGATGCTTAATATAGAGCAATAATTTAAAGGGTCACAATACTCACTTAAACAACTTTGCATTATCTGAAACTAAGATTTAAGAGAAGTAAAATGGTGGTACTCACATATTTATCTGTGCTTGTTTTGTCATTAAATTATTAATGTTTATTGAGTGCTCCTAATTCCCCCACCCTCCCTTACTCACTGCCTTCTTCTCACCATAGACACTGCTCTGCTTACACACCTCCCCCTCCCTCCCCCTGCCATCTTTTTTCTGTTGATTCTCTGAATTGTTGCAGAAAGTTTACTGGCAAGCAACCAAAGATCCTATCCTAGTAAGAGGTCAGGGATGGGACACATTATAATTTCTGCTTCTGGAGTGACAGGTCTTTCCCTTTAAATGCTGTGATTTCAAATGATGATTTCTCCAGATCTACAGCTCAGATGTAAATTCCGAAAAGTAGTTTTGGAGTAGTGTGATCTTGCTTTATCTAAATGTCATTTTTTTAAGAGTAAAGATACCCTTTAACATATTTTTAGGGGTGGTATTCATGTAATATCGGGTTAACGTGGGTTTTACCCTTATTTTAGGGCATTTCAACATTAACAAATGTTTTTGGAACTAGCTCAATGTACCCAAAACAATTTCTTATGTGTTAAATTTTGCACAAATTTAATACAGAGTTATATGGGGTCTTTAAAGGGCATCTATACTGAAAAATAGATTTTTTTAAATTGACCATAACTGGAAACTATAATTCTTCCCAACCA
Organism: Hymenochirus boettgeri; assembly: GCA_019447015.1. Taxonomy (NCBI): domain Eukaryota; kingdom Metazoa; phylum Chordata; class Amphibia; order Anura; family Pipidae; genus Hymenochirus; species Hymenochirus boettgeri. Next base: position 48,561,263 of record CM033475.1, on the reverse strand, counting down.
CCACTGTACAATTTTTTTTGTTGTTTTGCCCCCTATTTCTTTAGATATCTAAAACTTCTTATATTTCAGCTGTCAATCAAGTTCCTTGCTCTCAAAAACTATTCTTCTGTGAGAAGTTTTACTGTAGCTGGAATGATGACAGTTTTGACAGTTGGAATGCTGTATGCTGTGTGCAGGATTGACAGTGGGTTTGTGGGGAAAAAGTCAGGTCGGATGGAAGTTTGAGTTAAATGAGGGAGGGGGGATACTGCTCCTAAACAAAATGTGTGCTGGATTGAAGGCCTGCAGCAACACACACAAATCAGAGTAAGTGCTACTTACATGTATTCAATTATAGATTAAGATGAGGCAAAGTCATTTTTTCATTATAGCGTCCCTTTAAACTTCTGCTTCTAACCGTTACATGATCCCGGGATGCAATAATGGACGTTATTGCGTTTTAACGGTAAGAAGCGTGGAGTTGCAAAATTGCATCTCCCCTTTAGTTACCCCAATAGTATAACTTTTTATGTTTTTAGGTTTCTCAGTAGCACAGGATAACAATCTAACACATCATGTTGAGATAGAAGTCACACTAACCTTTTTTCTAGTAGTCAATTACATTTCACATTTCAGTTAATTATTTTATGCAACTACTATTTATTTTGTGAGACATATCCAATATATATACATATTGTCTGATGCCACAATATGATAAAAGTTGTATGTTGTTCTTCAATAAAACAAATAAAAATAAAAAAAAAATTCTCTCATTGCCTCCTGAAATAAATTAAAGAAGAACTGAGGCAAAAACATAACTTTTCCATAACTTTTTTTGACATTTTTTTTGTGTACATGGTAATTTAATAAGATCATAGCCTTAAAGGGCATGTCCACCCCCAAAACTATAATCCCCCCAACTACTGGCCCCACCATGTAGTGTAGTTTAATCCTTACCTCACATCCCAGCTCCATAGGGTTCTCCTGTAGTCCCCCCCCAAAGTTCCAAAAACTGCCCACCAGGAGGCTAGCAGGTCCATATAGGACACTGCCTGCTAGCTGGCCTCAGGTAGATTTTTGCCATGCGTACTGCAGCCCTTCTCCCCCCTCCCTCCCCCTCCCTCTCCCTCCCTCTCCCTCCCGTTCTACTATCCCTCCCCCTACCATAAAACCCCTTCAGTGCAGTATTCCCCCATGTCTCCCAGCCCCAACCGCAATATTTGTATCTTCAGAAAGCTCCCCAAACTCTTACTTACCTCTCCTCTTTCCTCCGGCGAAGTGACGCTGCCGGCAGCCGCGTCTGTGATTGGCTGCCGCTCAGCCAATCACAGACGCGGCTGCCGGTCCCGCCCCTCTGCTTGCATTTCCTTGCAAGCAGAGGGCCGGGAGCGCGGCGGAGGAAAGAGGGGAGGTAAGTAGAGTTTGGGGGGCTTTCTGAAGATACAAGTATAGCGGTTGGGGCTGGGAGCCCTTGGGGAAACTTATGTAAAAAAATATTTTTGTGGGTGGACATAGCCTTTAATGTTTACCCAACCATCCACTCCCCCATTACGGGGCCCATACACTAACAACTCCCAGTCATACAATTGATTGATTCCACAATAAAAAAATTCCTGTTGGCAGAATAATAAAAACAGTATGATGATCGCCCATATACGAGCAGCCAATCATACGATTTATTGTACGACTAGGATTGGTGCATGTATGGGCCCTATTAGTTATTAGATGTATATGCAATGTCCATTATCAACAATTTTTCAAATAGAACCAATTAATTATGTGTAGGGCATAGTTACAATTACTCTTTTGTTGTTTTAATTGGGAATCTTAACCTTAAATACCTAATTTATACAGTGAATAAAACTGAGACATTTAGAAACATGCAATCAACAACTAATTTGCCATAGTTCAATGGTAATAACTGGATGTGCCTGCAGTTTTGTTAGATGGCACCAGGTGTCACTGTTTGCAATCCCTGGTGACAGATTCTGAGCATGAGAAACTCAGCCAGAGGGAACACACCAAGAATGCACAATTGCACAGGGATGTGCAATAGTTTTATCAGCTGGAGGTAACTCAAGCAGAATTGCAGACTGTACAGAGTTTGCATGCAAGTAAAGCAAAATGCACTAAGTAGTACTATAAAATGAAGTCATACTGAACATCATACTTTGTTGGTAAACGTTGCTCTTTGCAGGAGACTAAAATATAATTTTAGTTCAGGACTCTAGTCTCAGACATCCCATACCCTTGCTGCCTATAACATAGACCCCTTGTAAAAATGGGCCCCTGACCTTGTATTTCCTGGTGGGCCCAGCTATTCTGCAATCAGAGGCCCTATCATTTTTCAATACTATAACATTGAGATTATAAACATTTAATGTATCAAATTTTAACAAATTAAATCCCTGGGAAATCCAGGATAAAAGGGGGGCAAGTAGGTCACACTTTGGATAGGCCCCACACTCACTTGTTCATGTTTGTGCAGGGCTGCGATCCTGAAAACAGATGATTGCTGAACACTTCTGTAAGTACGTGTGATGAGGGATAAGGATGGAGGGGTCATCCTGCTGGGGGCCCCACTAGATTGTAGTTACACCTCTGTAAAGTACCCAAAGTCAATACCAAAATATTTAGGTCCTACTTTGGAAAAAAAAAAAGCCAATTTGACCCTCCGATTACTTCCCCATCAATTAGAGTTTTTGCCAATATGATTAAGGTAGAAAGTGCTAAACTCCAGCCCACAGACTACCACAGGAACAATTTAAACCCCTGGAGAAACAAGCTATCAGGTCCCTACAGGAGGACAGGGAACTTATCATAAGGCCAGCAGATAAGGGGGGTGGGATCGTCCTTATGAATAGGGACGACTACTGCACGGAGGCTTTAGCACAATTAAATGACCATAAAGTATATCTACCATTGACAAGAGACCCGACATGGTCTTTTAAAAAAATGTTGGATGAAAGAATACAGATGGGGGAACAGCAGGGCTGGCTAGATAGTCGGACGGCGAAATTCCTCACTACCAAGTGCCCTAAGGTTCTGCTGTTTTATACGGTACCAAAGATACACAAATCCATAACAGCTCCCCCAGGACGCCCAATAGTGTCCTCATATGGATCTATTTTCAAACCAGTCTCAAAATATATTGACTATTTTCTGCAACCTGCAGTTAAAAACATGAAATCGTACCTCAAGGATAGTGTAACCTTGAGGGAGATCCTGAAGACTATGGGCATAGTAAAAGGGGAACATACTCTGATGACATGTGATGTGTGTAGTCTATACACCGTCATCCCTCAAGATGACGGCATAGCGGCATGTCGAGAGGCCCTTATAAAAAGCCAATATATACATCCACCCATAGACTTTCTTATGGATCTCCTAGACATGGTTCTTGGTAAGAACCATTTCAGATTTGATAAAAGCTTCTTCCAACAGATCTCAGGGACGGCCATGGGCACGAATGTTGGACCGTCCTTTGCAAATCTTTATATGGAAGCATTTGAGGAAGTTTGCGCAGAATCTGTTACTGTACAAACGGTACATAGATGACGTGTTCATCATATGGGCAGGGTCCATTGAGCAATGCACAAGTTTTGTGGAGCACCTAAATAAGTTAGATACTCCCATCAAGTTCACTATGACCTGTGATATACACTCCATAGATTTCCTAGATCTTAGAATCATGTCAACTCCCCAGGGCTTTTAGACTACCCTTTATTCAAAGCCCACTGATCATAACACAATATTACATGCCGAAAGCCACCACCCACAGACCCAAAAAAGGGGAATCCTGTTTCTCAATTTCTTCGAGTGTATCGAAATAACACCGACAGGACCCTAGCTGAGGAGCAGGTGGTGGACATGAGCAACAAGTTCAGACAACGGGGTTATACTGATGGAGTAATTAGCCAAGAACTTGATAAGGCTAGACTGTGTTTTAATAACCCTCAACATCGTAATAAATCCAAAGAAATTGGACAGACAGTGACTTTTAGCCTTGATTTTGCACCAGGCAACAAACAGATAAAAACCATCGTAGAACGTAACTGGGACATTATTCAGAATGATGAATCTTTACCCTTTAAAAACACCCGACCATTATTGGTCTACCGTAGAGGAAAAAACCTCAAGAACCTATTGGTTAGGTCAGATATCAATGTGGGTTCAACCAAGACCCAGAACAATTGGCTCAATACGGTTAAAAAGGGTTGTTTCAGTTGCACTGGGTGTCAAACATGTCGATATATCATGAAGGGCCAAGATTTCCCCCATCCACATAGTGGCAGACGCTTAGAGATAAGACATAGATTATCTTGCCTTAGCAAATATATTGTATACATTATTACATGCCCCTGGGGTCTATATTATGTGGGCAAAACCACAACCACAGTTAGAGAAAGGATGGCCAACCACAGGAGGGCGATTAGAGAAGCTCTAGCCACTAATAACCAAACATTTGGGGATGATCCCTCTGTCAAATTTGGCGAACAATCAGTCGCCCGACACTACAAGGAAACTAAACACACTCTGGCCAACTTCAAATGGATGGCCATTGATCAGGTCACTGTGGTGGAGGGACGTGACCGAGACCGGGCCCTCCTGCAGTGTGAAGCTTGGTGGATCCGCAAAATGGACACTGTGTCCCCTAGGGTCCTGAATGAGATACTATCCCTGGCATGTTTTATTTAGTGGGTTTTTTTCCCTCCCAATAGTCTCTAGTATCAATCCATAGTTTTAGATCTTGTTGTAATATTGTAATATTTATTAATTATTGTTTTTAAATATTTATTCCACAGCTGCACTTTAATGGGACTGTTTACACAATATTATATTGGCACTTATGGACTTATGCATTGGTTTTGCACAACATGGACTTTATGAACTCTCTAGCCCCAGGAAGCTAGTACGGATCCAGGAACCTTTAGGACCTGCTTGTTAGTCATCTGAACAGTGGCGGTGTATTAGTAGAACAGTGGGGATTCCCCACGAGACTGTCAGCAGAGGGAGTGGCGATGACGCTGGACTAGTCACAGCAATACACCTCCTGAACTGCCCTATCCTTGTGAAGTACCTGATTCCGTCAGAGGGGGGAGGGAGGAGTGGGTAGGAGGAGCCCTTTTTGTCTTTGTATTATATAAATAGATGTGTTGTTACACTGCACTTAATGTCTTGAGAACGGCCCCGATTAGGGCCGAAACGCGTCGATATGCGTGCATGAAATAAATTCTGCAATATTGGAAGTAACCCAGGAGTGCTCCGTGTCTCTTAGTTAATGTTTAGGTCCTACTTTGGGATATTTACTTTTGTAAGTGTTACCAGTAGAGATGGACAAACTTCCTGAAATTCGGAAACAAACCCATTAAAGTCAATGGGAGAAAATAGTTTGTAAATTTGGATTAATTACAAATATCAATGGTAACTTACTGTAAATGGCTGTGGCACCTAGTAAATGGTCTGGGGAACATGTCCATATCACCAAGTTGTTCCTTTGTGGGTTGTGCTATTGTATTGTTGCTATGTGTGTAAGCGCTAATCCTAATGTATAATGAAGACAGTGCGGAAGAAAACAAGAACAGTATCAATGGGTTCCTACAACCACACACTTAGACCACAAGTGAAGGCCGGACATAGCTCCAAAAACGGTGCAATTCTCATTGTCCAATCTTCCGAACCACTGATTCCGGAATGGCAAGCCTAAACTCACTGGGTTGTAAGACCAGCGCAATTAAAGGGAAACTGTGGTCTCAAAACAAGTTAGGGTTCAATGAAAGCCTGCAGTATTTCCTTTAAAATATGCTGACAATCACATTTCTGGAAATTACATTGGGGTGAATGTTTAAACTTCTAAAGTAGGTGACATCACCTGACCTCTGCCCTGCCCGTCTGCCCCAGGGGAGAAGCATGCTCAGTTAAGACTTAATGCTGGGGAAATCAGGAAGTACCTGGGGGGGGGGGGGGGGAATTGACAGATGAGAAGGGGAGCCTATTAATGCAGGCAAAGGCTGCTCACATGACTACAAGCTGGTCACATGGCTGAAAACAGGAAGTGTTCAAGCAGGAAATAATATTGATGAACCTTTCTAGCTTTCCAGCCTTTCCAACTTCTCACAAATTTAACTAGTTTGAAAGAATTTGAGACCACAGTTACCCTTTAAAGCCAATTGAAACAACCTTATAAACTGAAATTTACTAAGAAATGACCCATCCTCATGTATCAACAAAACCGGGCTCCCAGAGGGCCGAGCCGTCCCGCATAAGACAAGCCAGGGAAAGAAGGGTCTGAAAGAGGGAATAACAGAGGGAATCCAACTGACCAAACAGTTTTGATAACAGATCGATTTACACTGGCCCGCTAGTATCCTGGCGTATCCTGGCTGACTTTAGTCAGATATAAACCATTCAGAGTCTTGCATACAAAAAATCCTTTGTCAGATCTGGAAGACCCAACATCTTGAACCAAAGGGCCTGATAATTCTACAGCGGAGCACAACACTGTTAAACAGCCAAAATGGAATTTAATTGAACCATACATAAGGCAACCCAGACCCCAATAATAAAAACAGAAGACTACACTCTGGTTCCTACATAATGGGGCGCCCCTCATATAAAAGATAAATTGAAAGGCCAGGAAGTCCCCACTGATAGCGAAATGAAAGAATCCTTACTGTGGTAAGTTCAATGAGCCTGTCTGATCACATGAACAGAGGAGTAAAATAAGGCATACTACCAGATCAGAGGCAGGTACCAATCAGTCAATGTCCACCGGGTTTCTGCTACCGTCCATTGCGCAGGACCTCCCCTGTTGAATCCTCTCCACAAGCAGTCTGCTTGTTCATCCATCCGCTGTTGACAAGATCACGCTATCCCAGCACTTGCACGGATCTCCGGACACTTCAGCTACTGCGTGGACAGTAGCTCCCACATAGGGGCTATATAGTATCCTCGTCAAACTTCAAGTCTGGTACCATACATGTAACTCCGGAAATAATAAAGACTTAGAGCAACTTAATCAGGACTCCAAAACTAGGGTCTATTAGGGTCTGTGGTTGCCTTCTGTATGGTTCAATAAAATTTCATTTTGGGTGTGTAACAGTGTTTTGCTCCATTGTAGTGTATTTGGGTGGGGGAACTGTAGCCCCTACAGTGAGGTTGGGCTTGATTATTTGCACTAGGAGTACCACCCTTAATAGGGTGTTACACAACAGCATTTAGCTTAGGGCAGTGCAGCTGGAATCCTTTATGGTTAATGTATAAGCCTGATAATTTCCTAGAGATTTAAAAAAACAAGCCGTCTTTTCCATCAACCGAAGTAGGTACCAGACCCTCTATGTAAACAGCTCTGCAGTGAATGTTCAGTAGCAAACACCCAAGAACAAGAGCTCTCAGAAGTCTGATTTCTGGTGGAGAGGAGGAATTCCAGTTGTTGATACCAGCCACTACACTTAAGTTATCTGAGAAGAGGACAATAAGCTTATTTCATAATTCCTGCTCCCAAAGAAAAAAGGTGACCAGGATTGGGATACGATGCACGCCAAGCAGGCGGACGTCTCTCTGCACACCATTGGCCTGCTAGGAAAGCTCCAAAACCCATGCTAGCTGTGGCATCAGTGAACAACTGCAACTTCGCCATTGACTGTTCTGGACCAAGAATAAGAAGCTTCCCATTAAAGGGCATGTCCACCCCTTCTAAAAACTTTTTAGGCAATGTAGTGTATACCATCCCACCCCCAACTGCTATATTTATAACTTCAAAATCGCTCTCCTTCTTTACTTACACCTCCTCGATCCTCCACTGTTCTGGTCCAGCTCCCCTGCCCGCCGGAACTGCAAGCAGGGGGCCGGACCGGCAGCCGCGGCCAGTAATGAAAACGGCGCTTTAACGAGGTGGTGTAAGTAAAGAAGGAGAACGATTTTGAAGTAGTAAATAGAGCGGTTGGGGGTGGGAGGGTATCCCCTGCATTGTGGCTCAAGCTTTTAAAGCTACACTACTGCCAGCCACAAAGGGATCGGGAAGGAGGGAGGGAGAGGGGGGAAAGGGCTCTACTGAGCATGCCTCATACCTTGATGAGGCTAGCCAAGCTACAGGCACAGGAAGAGGCACTGACAGCTCCTACCCAGCAGTTTCCTGCACTTTTAAGAGGCAGAACAGGAGAACCACAAGGAGCAGGGATGTAAGGTAAGGATTTTTTTATTTTTTACAGTGGGGCCAGTAGTTGGTAAAATTTTAGTTTGGGGGGTGGACATGCCCTTTAAATGTCTGGTGAAAGGTATTCCATACCCGCAAGTCATCCTTGACAGCCTTGGTAATTCGAATATGATGGTGCAGAATCAGTGACCCAGTGACGCCCCACAGGGATTATCCTGCAGGCAATATTCACCTTACCAAGGAGGGACTGAACCTGGTGAAGCGTTGCCTTGCAAACTTGGGGAAAGGTGGCTATGATTATTGATAAGTCAACCAATTGGGATAGGGGTATAAGACACTCCCCTATGATTGAATCAATCTCCAAGCACAAAATGGTCAAGCAAGTAGTGGGGCCTTCCAATTTCTGAGGAATTGGCCGAGTGTATCCATCAGGTTGAAACAAAGGTCACAATTACTTGGGCCAACACAAAGCAGTGCTCTTTCTCACCACCCACTTCAAGATGGTACTAAACGCTTTCAAGTAGGTGCACAAGATAGAACAACCAATAGGAAGACAGAGGTCCACGTTAAAGGCTCCTTCGAAGGTAGAACCTAGCAAGTGATGGCAATCAGAATGGATATGCAGGAGAAGAAAGGTTGACTCTATGGGCTCTGTTCTCAGCTCTCTGACCAAGGCCGTCGCCTTATCAAATGACGTGTAAGATACTGCGCTCCTACTGAGATCCTTGTCAATATCATCATTGACCAAGGACCCCCGCTGGTAAGAAAAGTGGTGTATGAGGTGAAACTTACTTGGTTCCTTCTTCAGGACTACCCCTTAAGAAAAGGCACGTAAGCTGGGAAGTTGCGATGATTCAAAAGGGCCTGCCATCCTACCTAATACAACCTTTTATTCTAAAACCATTCCTAAGGCTTCTCCTGCATAGTACCGCCGGCGATCACAGCCTCAGACTCCCTCAGTGTGTGAGGGAGACAGGTAGTCCCTCCTCCTCTCTGCTGCTGCAGAGAAGGTAAGGGAATCTACAGCCCTTCTCTCTCACTATGTGAAAACAGCCTTTTCAGGCAGAGTTCTCACTCTGCCTGAAAAGGCTGTTTCCACAGAGTTTTATTTTGGGGGGGGGGGTAGGGGGGTGTCAGAGTGGCCCACAGCAGCTGTGAGTGGGTGGGGCTTAGGCACCCACGAGTGGGCGAGGCTTAGGCACCCGTGAGTGTGTGGGGCTTAGGCAACCACAAGTGGGTGGGGCCACAGCACCCACAGGTGGGCGGGGCCATGGCACCACACATGGGGCTTTAAGGGAATGGGCCATGGGGGGCCTGCAACTGGAGGGACCATGGGGTCCATGAGTGGGGACCAGGGGGGCTGCAAAGGGGAGGAGACACAGGGCAGATTGACTGACAGGTTTCAGAGCAGGAAGCAGGAAGTGCAGGGGACCTGGTGATGCTGCTGCCATATCACACAAAAAAATTAAAATATCTTCAAAACTATGTAAAATAAACAATGGAAATAAATTGCAAAAACTCTCAGGAGAGCAATTCCTATCAATTTACCTAAAGTCATTTTTGGACCACAGTTCCTCTTTAAGTCCTTCATATAAATTACCTCTTCCCGATCCTGTAAAAGGATCCTAAACCCCTAAACTGCTTTTTGCCGCCTAACGTAGCAGTCGAGCCAGGGTAGTTTCTCTTCGAACTTCCCCCATTGGTAGGATCTCCCATTTTTGTTGTATATTATGTGCGTTTAAAGCATCGGTTAAAGGGGTGGGACCCACCACAACCTGAGCATTCATGTTTGAATTTGCATGTATTGGCCCACTTGCAGATGGTCTCGTTGTAAGACCAGCAGTACCCCAACCTACCTAAGGTAATAGGGGGTAACTGCTGAGACCTCCCAAAACTTCTCCAAAAGGGCTGAGCCAGAGAGTAATGTCTATTTGGTCCCACCTCATGGCTAATTTAGCAGCAAGCCTCCTCATGCTTTTTCATGTCCTCCTTGACGTAATCCTTTAATGCCAAGCCCTTATCAAGAGGCCTTGGCTTTAACGAAAAGAGCTCTACAAATTCCCCTCTCCATACCTTTTCCGTGATGTCAGTCCTCACATGCATTCCTAACGGGCCTGCAAATGAGACATAAGCACCCTGTCTAGCGGATTCCACTAAGCCTGTCTGTTCTGCCCCAGAATCCCTATCAACACTACCGAGTTGGCCACGATCAGCAGAAGTGGTGGTAACCCCACCACCACTGTGATCAACCTGTGCTTTGCTAGATTCCAGGAAAGGGGGAAGCCTGAAATCATCCGAAGAGTAGCTCCGATGCCAGGGGCGTCTGCATTATCTGAACCTCTGACCCATGCTTGAGCTGCAACTAAATGAGATGTGTGAACTTGATCTTGCTCTGGCACTGGTAAGCTGGTGTTAGAAGTATATACCATTGGTATCCTATTGTATTGAGGCTTTATCATCACTCTGCGTAGCGCACTTTCCGAAACGTTCCTGTCGGCCTTGCGGCTGTTCGGAAAAGATCGAAAATTTCCCTATACTAAAGAATAGTAATGTGCTGAATTTATCGATTGGTGTTGGGGGCAGGTAACTGACATGTGACCATTATTTTATGGGTGGACATGCCCTTTAAAACAAAACAAAATGGTCACTTGTCAATAGGCTAAAATCAAGATCTTTTTAAAATGACACTTCCATATATAAAAAAAACCTTGAAAACACTTGCTTATTGTAAGGTTTCTAACAAACTTTATTATAGCAATTAAAAACTATAAAAAAAACACTAAAATGATTGCAGAAACAGTAGAAACATTAGTAGTTTGTTAGTTAGTAGTAGTTGCCCTCTATGTTATGGTGTGGCCCCTTTAAATTGTGATGGTGTTGTGGTAAGGTATAATCCACTTGGTGATGGCTTTGTTTGGAACTACCTCTAAAAACAATCACCAAAGGGATTATAGATTACCACAACACCTACCACTTACCAACGCACACAATGACATAATGATTACTTACAAAACATGTATATAACATTATAAATGTGATGCTAAATTTGTTAACTGTGAAAACCAGAAGGCACTAATTATACAGAGGTAGAAAGGCTACTGTGTTGTCACTCACTATGGCAACCTAAGGCTGAAGTTACAGTTCATAATGAATCATCATTCCACATTCCTACAGGTGATTTGCTTTGTTTAGCCGTATGTATTGTCAGAATATCCACAGTATTGTTCCTGTTTTCTCAAGAATAAAAAATCAGAATCAATTGTTTTGCTGTTAGTTTCTTTCTTTTTGTTTTCCAAGTGTTCAAAAATTAAGGGGGATATTAATAAAGCATACACATGTGTGATTATCGACCGAAATGGGCGTGGACACGCTTGGGTGTTGTGGGTCTGTGTCAAAATCATACATGTGTGCGAAGCTAAAGTGTGTTTAACACCCATTTTATTGCCTTATAAAGACCCACCGCTATGTTACCTATCAACATTACCAAGCCCTGATACTGGGATAAGTTCTAGTTTTGGCTTTCCACTCTACTACACTGTAAAAAATAATTTTTTAAAATAAAAAGTACCTAGGGCAAGGAGGTAGGATTAATTATTACTACCTCCAAATATCATTTAACTGAGGAGCACCAGCACGTACAGTTTTCATCTGCCAGTTAGGGTCTTGGACTATGCTGTATTAATACCAGGAGGAAACTGTAATGCTGCCCTAACTCCGTTGGGGTAGAGTACAGGGAAGACTCATGGTTTAGTCGGATGAAGGATACTTGAACAATGAAGCTGGATACTAGTAACAAAGATTCCAACAGCAAGAACCCTAGACGCCAATACAACTGACAAGCGGGCGTCTAGGGAAGGGAGGAGAGGCTATTTCAAACTTCGCGCCGGCCGGCGCACCTGCGTGGTGATGTCATGACGGCGCTCGCGCAAGACGCGCGAGCGAGCGTCAGCGTCACTGGGGCTGGAGCGCCGCCTAGCGGATCGTCGCTGGAGCGGACGCCCAGGTAAGTACCTTACAGTACCCCCTCCTCCATGGGGGGCCCCAGGACGACTATATCCAGGTTTGAAAGGATGATTCTTATGAAAAGTTTTGATTAAACGGGGTGCATGAATGTCAATAAGTTTAATCCAGGAGTGTTCTTCTGGACCAAAGCCTTTCCAATGGACCAGGTATTGTAGAGAGTTTCTGACATATCTAGAATCAAGAATTTCCTGAATTTCAAACTCTTGCTGACCATCAATTAAAATGGGAGCTGGAGACAGATTAGAACTGGAAAACTGGTTGACAACAAATGGTTTGAGTAAGGATACATGGAAGACATTTGAGATCTTCATAGTAGGTGGTAAATCAAGACGGCAGGCGGTAGGACTAATTATTTCGGAGATGGGAAAGTGTACAATAAATTTGGGAACTAGTTTAGGGGTTGGCACGTGAAGATGAATATTTTGTGAGGATAGCCAAACTCTATCTCCAATAGAGTATTGAGGAGCAGGCCTTCGTCTTTTGTCTGCAGCTTTCTTCTGAATCAGAGAGGATTTCAAAAGATTATTCCTAGTAGAATCCCAGATAGCAGACATATGGGCAAGCATATCGTCAGCGGCTGGATTGTTGGAAAAGAGAAAATCTTGAGGAAAACTCATTGGATTTTGGCCCATATTACAAAAAAAAGAAGTCCCAGAAGAAGAGTGTGGGTCAGACCAATCGTTTTGAGAAATGGAAATATGACACCGGAGGAACTGTTCAAGAGACTGATTAATCCGTTCAGCAGCACCATTGGATTGTGGATGATATGCAGAGGAAAATTGAAGTTTAATGTTCAAGGATTTACATAAGGCTCTCCATGAATTGTGTTCCTCTGTCGGAGACAATTTCTGCAGGTAATCCATGTAAGCGGAAAATGTGAGAGATAAATAAATGAGAAAGATCCAGGGCTGAGGGTAACTTGGGTAGAGGAACAAAATGAGCCATCTTGCTAAAACGATCAATAGTCACCCAAATTACCGTATTTTTCTTGGAAGAAGGTAAATCAACAATAAAATCCATGGACAGATGCGTCCAAGGGCGAGAAGGTGTGGAAAGTGGTTGAAGAAGTCCATAAGGAAGATTACGAGAAGACTTGGACATGGCACAAACGGAACAGGATGCTACAAAGTTCTTGACATCTTTTATTAAATCAGGCCACCAAACAGAACGAGATAGAAGTGAAATGGTTTTTTGAACTCCAGGATGACCGGCCTGTTTAGAACAATGAGAAATTGAAAGTAGCGTTGTGCGTAAAGCAGAGGGAATGAAAACTTTGTTAATTGGAGTAGTAGGAGGGCAAGAGTCCTGAGCAGAATTAATTTCGGCAGATAACTGAGGAAGAATAGTACCCAGAATTTTGGACTTGGGAATAATAGGGCCTTTGTCGACTATGGTGGATTCTAGAGAACAGAATGACCTGGATAAGGCGTCAGCCTTCTTGTTTTTTGTTCCAGGGCGAAAGGTGATGGTAAAATTAAAGCGTGAAAAAAAAAGTGCCCAGCAGGCTTGTCTGGGATTCAGTCTTTTAGCGGTTTGGATGTATTCTAAATTTTTATGGTCAGTGAATATAGTTATGGGTTGACTTGTGCCTTCCAGATGATGCCGCCACTCTTCAAGAGCAAGTTTAATGGCTAGTAATTCTCGATTGCCAATATCATAATTTCTCTCACAAGGAGTAAATCTCTTAGAAAAGTAAGCACAAGGATGAAGTTTCCTTTTTATTCCGTGTGTTTGGGACAAAATTGCTCCAGCACCAATATCAGAGGCGTCAACCTCAACGAAGAATGGCAAATGGGTATCCGGATGGATTAGAACGGGAGCAGAGGCAAATGCCGTCTTAATTCTTTTGAAGGCTTCTACTGCTTCTTCAGTCCAGGAATTAGGTTTGCCCCCTTTTCGGATGAGGTTTAAGATTGGAGAAATTATGGAGGAAAAGCCTTTAATAAATTGCCTATAATAATTGGCGAAACCAATGAAACGTTGAATGGCTTTTGTAGAAGAAGGAAGAGGCCAATTGGGAATAGCAGACACTTTAGAGGAATCCATTTCAAACCCCTGGGCAGAGATAATATAACCAAGGAATCGGGAAAGAACTTGACGAAGATGAATACGATGAGAGGGTAAGTCTTGAGAAAAAACCAAAATATCATCTAGATAGACCACTACAGAGTTGCCTAAAAGATCTCTGAAGATATCGTTAATAAATTCTTGAAAAACCGCTGGAGCATTGCAAAGCCCAAAGGGCATTACCAGATACTCAAAATGGCCATCACGAGTATTTTTCGGATCCGGATCAAATTGTAAGCTCCTCTGAGATCAAGTTTAGAGAACTGAGATCAAGTTTAGATTTTGGCCCCCTTCAACTGATCAAACAATTCAGTGATTAGGGGAAGGGGATAACGTTTTTTTACAGTATTTTGTTTAGTCCCCTGTAGTCTATGCAGGGGCGTAAGCCTCCATCTTTCTTTTCGACAAAAACTAACCCAGCCCCAGCAGGAGAAGTGGAAGGACGAATGAATCCTCGTGACAAGTTATCCTGAATGTATTCTTTCATGGCAATGGTTTCAGGCTGGGATAAAGGGTAAGTCCGTCCACGAGTGGGCATGGTTCCGGACAGAAGATCGATGGCGCAATCATAAGGACGGTGAATAGGCAAAGTTTCAGCTGATTTTTTACAAAACACATCAAGGAAGTCTTTATATGCTTCAGGAAGAAAAGAAGGATCTTTCTCCGGAAGGAGAGTGGAGCATTGAATAGTGGGCAAGGAAAGGCAATGAGAGACACGGTTCGAAATCCAAGCAGTTATTTCTCCAGAAGACCAATCAATAGAAGGGTTGTGGAATTGAAGCCAGGGAAGGCCTAGAATAATTGGTGTGGAGGGACAATCAATGACAAAGAAGGACAACTTTTCATTATGCAGGGCCCCAGTTTGGAAGGATAACTCCGAAGTGATTTGAGTGACAAACCCTGAAGATAGGGGTCTATTGTCAATAGCCAGTACACGGAACAGGTTAGACAATGATTGAAGAGGAATATCATGTTGTTGTACAAATGAGGAATCAATGAAATTGCCTGCTGCACCGGAATCTAGGAAAGCGTCATTGGATAGGATTTTGGAGTTGAGTTTTATGGTTACGGGTACCAGAAGACGAGGAGAGGAATATTCAGGAGAAGGTTTGTTTTTGCCTAGAAGATTTTCTCCTCTAACCTCTAGGCAGTGTAGTTTCCCGGCTTAATAGGGCAGACTTTGGCAAAATGTCCCGAGCCAGCACAATATAGACAAAGACCCAGAGATCTCTTCTCTGGGTTTTCTCTTCTGGAGACAAACGGGTCCCCCCAATCTGCATGGGTTCTTCAGTAGTGGGAGTAGGAGCAGAGAAGATAGGTTTCACTGGGTGGGTGGCAGATCTGGAAGGCAACTGATGATCACGGTTCCTTTCAACCTGCCGTTCCCGAAACTGTGTATCAATACGGATACAAAGGGTAATCAGATCCTCCAACAGGGAGGGCATGTCTTTAGAGACAAGGTCATCTTTAATACGGTCTGATAGACCCTGTAAAAAGGCAGCCACAAGAGCCTCGTTATTCCAGGAGATTTCTGCTGCAAGTGTACAAAACTCAATGGCATAATGTCCAACAGAGCGATTTCCCTGTTGTAGTTGCAATAAACGGGTGGAAGCACTTATCTTACGACCAGGAGCATCGAATACTTTACGGAATGTTGCAAGAAAATTAGTAATGTCTGAGACTAATGGGTCATCTTTCTCCCACAATGGAGAGGCCCAGGCCAGGGCTCCACCTTCCAATAAAGCAACAATATAACTCACTTTTGCTTTATCTGAGACAAAACGAGAGGGTTGTAGTTCAAATTGAATCTGGCATTGATTAAGGAACCCTCTACAGCCTTGGGGGTTCCCATCATAGCGTGGAGGAGAGGGAATACGGGGTTCATGGCCAACTTGAGTTGCCGGAGCAGGAGGAGGAGGAAGAGAAGGTGATGTATCAACAAGTGATAGACGTGAAGCCAATGAGTCCATAAATTGTGCCATCCGGTTCTGTTGGTGTTCAAAAACGTCCATCCGGGTAGATAAGGCTTGGAGAGTTTTTGATAATTCGGACATTACTCCCTCAGGGGCATCCTTGGCCCGCTTGTACTGTAATGCTGCCCTAACTCCGTTGGGGTAGAGTACAGGGAAGACTCACGTTTTAGTCGGATGAAGGAGGAAGTAGTGGAAACTGGATACTGGAACAATGGATACTTGTAATGATGAAGCTGGATACTGGAACAATGGAGACTTGTGACAATGAAGCTGAATACTGGAACAATGGATACTTGTAACAATGAAGCTGGATACTGGAACAATGAATACTTGAACAATGAAGCTGGATACTGGAACAATGGATACTTGTAACAATGAAGCTGGATACTGGAACAATGGATACTTGAACAATGAAGCTGGATACTGGAACAATGGATACTTGTAACAATGAAGCTGGATACTGGAACAATGGATACTTGAACAATGAAGCTGGATACTGGAACAATTGATACTTGTAACAATGAAGCTGGATACTGGAACAATGGATACTTGAACAATGAAGCTGGATACTAGTAACAAAGATTCCAACAGCAAGAACCCTAGACGCCAATACAACTGACAAGCGGGCGTCTAGGGAAGGGAGGAGAGGCTATTTCAAACTATTTCATACATAGACCATTACAATCTTCTTTACCCCAAAAATAAAATGCTTGTCAGTTAAATGGAAATGCTACATTTTGTCAATGACATATTAATACTGTGGAAGGTGAATTCTAGCAAACAGAAAATCTAAAGGAAAATATTTGTGGAACATAATATTAATAACAATACACATAAACAGAAAGGAAAAAACTAGAAGGGTCAGAGATGACAAAAAGTATCTACGAGCAATGTCAGACAATTTGTTAAACCATAAGAAAAAAGGAATACTTAATAATAAATAACGTTAATTAATAAAATGTGGGGGAAAAGAGCAATGCACCCCCAATCAGATGTTACCTATCAAATGTTAAATAAGATCTGATTGGTTGGGGCAAAATTAGCACCATTTTAAACGATAAGAACTTTTATTGAATAACCCTGCATATTTTTTAACCAATATAATATAGGGGGCCTGAGAGTTTGAATAAATCAACAGTTCCAATGCACTCTTGTCCAACTTATTGGTGCTTACTCCTCTGGTATCCAACCCTCCATGGATGTAGTACTCAAACAGCAAACAAACTGAGGGTCGCAATCCAAAAATAATTCAAATGCTTTAATATGTGACCAACATCTCTTCTCATCGCCTCCAGATAAACACAATTATACCCAATTTATTGTTTGCAATTTACGGGAGGTACGTAAATGAGCTATGTATCCATAACCTGCTGCTCCTGGTCTCCTGTTGCTGTACCACATCCATTACTTGCTGATCCCGTTCTTCTGTTGCTGTGCCAAATTCATTACTTGTTGCTACTGGTCTCCGGTTGCTGTGCCACATCCATTACCTGCTGGTCCTGACTTCCTGTTACTGAGCTTAATCCTTTACCTGCTGCTTCTGGTCTCCTGTTGCTTGCCATATCATTTTCCACTGCTCCTGGTTTCCTGTTGTTGTGTCATTCTTAGAGATGGACCCAAACCCGAATTCGGGCCAAACTTTATGAGTTCGGACGAACTCAAACTATCCGAACTCTATCTGAACTATCCGAATTTCGAACTAGTTCAGGTTTTCCAAACTCGCGGACTTTATTGAATTCCTGAATCCGTAACCCTCAGTTTTTAAACGTGTTTTGGCGATATGTTTGTGTTCTCCAGACCATTTCCCAGGTACCAGAGCCACTTACAGTAGGTTACCATTGATATTTTATTTGTAGTTAATCCAAACTATTTCCTCCCATTGACTTTAATTCCGAAAAAGTTCAGAAACTGTCTTCCAAACCATCTTTAATAGACACTTTTGCCCTGCTGAGTCCTGCATCACCTGTCACCACTAACAGTGTGATTCCAGGCTCAGAGAAGCAAGTCACATCACTTTCACCCACTTAGATTCCGACCCTGTGGACTGACAGATTGATTAGCCGTTATTCAACCAGATGTCTGCTCTGATGCAAGCCATTAAGGAACTGCAAGAAGAGTATTTCCAGCTATAAGCCAAGTAGACGAGTTGTCTACTGGTGGTCATGTCGGTTCCCAGGACTCCTCTTTGGCCACTGCCTCTGTCTCTGTACCAAGCACCTAATCCTGCGGCTCCCATGATTTCAGCTCCCGAACCTAGAGTTGCTGCATCTGATTGATTTGCTAAAGATCGCCAGAATTTCCTAGCCTTAAGAACTCCTGCCAAATGTCTTTTTATTTGAAGCATGCAGAGGCTTCTTCTCCAAGAGGAATTGCAAACATAGGCGCATAGACTATTGGGGCAAAGAAGTCATCTGTCATCTGATATTGAGACCTTTTTGATGCTATAGTCTAGCTCTATGAGTTGGCATTACGTAATATCCAACAAGGCAGACGGCCAGGTGAGGACTATGTGATGGGCTACTGATACCAACTGGAATTAATGGAACTGGAACGCCCAGAGTAAAGGTGTCAAAACAGCATTGTACATGGCAGACAGTGCCATGTACAATGCTGTTTTGACACCTCGTTTCTATAACACCTCTTAGCCACTATCCAATCACGCCCTTAACACTTGGTTGTGATATGCTGATTGGGATTTTCCAGGGTACATAATTGCCCCAGATTCTTGTATAAGTCATTCTGAATTGAGAAAGCCAGTCGGATGACTAGCGAAACGTCTTCAAGAACTAAACTTCAAGTCCAGTTGATCTAATTGAATACAACAGATACAGAAATTATAATATGTGCCCCATGCTTGACCTCTTTGCCTGGCTGCCATTTTCTGCAACATTTAAGAGAATCAGCAGAGGAAAGACAGCAGGGGGGAGGGAGATGTATAAGCAGAGCAGTCTCCATGGTGAGGCTGCGCAGAACTTCTAAGTGTGGCAGACATTACAAGAAGGCAGTGAGTAAGGGAGGGTGGGGGGAATTAGGAGCACTCACTAAACATTAATAATTTAATGACAAAGTGACAAAGACAAATCACAAAATATGTGAGTACCACCATTTTACTTCTCTCAAATTGTAGTTTCTGAAAATGTAAAGTTGTTTCAGTGAGTATAGTGACCCTTTAAGGAGCTGTGCCTTACCTCATGTTCTTCAATCAATTGAGCAGTAGCGATGGACGAAGAAAGAAGATATTTACCTTACACGTCATCCTCTGCAGCAGAATTGAAAATTCTCGACCGCTTCCTGTTCAGAGTAACTATAGCACGCATTATTGTGCATGCATGCGATAGTTACTCTGAACCTGGAAGCGGTCAGGACCGGTCAGTGCTGCAGTGGAGGATAGTAAGGTAAACATCTTCTTTCTTCGTCCACCTGGTCAACTGATTAAAGAATGGAAAGTAAGGCATAGCTCTTTAACCTCCCGCTCTTCAATCAATACATTAAAGGAATATCTTTCCATCCCTGGATTGATGAGGGTATATTTGATGTCCATTTTAAAACTATTTCTTTACGTGCAAAGAATAAAACTTCCCATATAAATATTAGTTGGTATTTGTTCCAACTACCATCATCATCATAGCTGGGCTGTCGGAATACTTAAAGGATAAGTACAATGTAAAAGCAAGATAAGTTCAATTGGAAGCAGCAGCTTTTACAAATCTGTTTCCCCCCCCTTTTATTTTTCTAGGTCTCTCCTGAGCCAAACTTTCCTGGTGTAAAGTTCCTGACATCTTGGATCTTCACTGTAGACTTTGTAGCTTCCCCCTCCGAGACTTCCTGGATGTCCAAAAGCAGTGTCTGTTCGGTCTGTGCGCCGTGACGTCAGTACATGTGCGTGTGAACTCATCGTGCCACATTGAACACAAGCACCGTGCATGTACTGATGTCATACGGACCAAACGAACACTGCTTTTGGAGGCTTAGGAAAAAGGAGATCCAGGAAGTCGCGGAGAGGAAACAGATTTTTTAAAGCTGCTGCTTCCAATTAAACTTAACTTGCTTTTACAGCGCACTTATCCTTTAAAGACCGAAATTGCCAGAGTGGGCCAGACAGTCTGGAATGACTTATCAACAATTTAGGGAAAGAAGATTGGAGGGATATAAAACTCCCTTGATACGATCTCCTTTGGGAAGAACATACCTGTAGAAGACAATCAAATCTGTCTTTATTGTGGCAGCCCTGCACATTTTCTTCGCAATTGTCCAGTCAGAACACCCAGTAAGACCTCTCACTGGTCCTTTCACTTTACACCTCCAGTAACTAATGCTAAACATTTGACTCTTCCTGTAACATTTCAGATTCCCAAAAATTCGGATGTTTCCAGTCATCCTTCATATGGACTCTGTCTTTGCCCGAAGTCACGCTATTCTTTTTAAACTCCAAGAACGATCTTTCAATATGCAGCTGGCTGACGGCTCGTTCTTCAATCTGGCTCGTTCTTCACGAGGAGTGATTCCTCCTCGTTTGTTTCCCATCATTTTAGGACTTTCCTGGTTCCGTAACCAAACTGTAAACTGGATTGAAAAAAATAAAGTTTTTTTCTCTTCTGACTTTTGTCTACAAAATGCTTATCACCACTGTTCATAGTGGTGCTACTAAGGAGTCCTCTCAAAAGTACCTAGTGCCTTACCTTACTTTCTTGATGCCTTTGACAAGACTGGCCCCAACATTCTTTCACCTCATAGACCTTATGATTGCCCAATCTATTTGTTACCAGGAGTAAAGATACCCTTTGGTCGAATCTACCCACCTACTGAACATGAACAAGATATATTGATAAAATACAGTATGTCAACAAAAGACCATCTGAACAAGATTACAGTTTAGAATCACTATCCACTCCGCTCTTTCAAAGATTTAGTACTGACAATGTATCTTTTTGGATAAAGAAGGAATCCAATATTTATTTGGATATTTCTATGTCACTTTTATAGATTCCAAGAGGTTGGAATCCACCTTTATGGATTCCAACCTCTTGGAATCCATAAAGGTGACAAATAGAAGCCTGCCTTCAGAATATGCTTTGGGCATTTCGAATAGCTTGTTATGGCGTTCGGGTTATTTTTTCTCCCTCTTTAGACATTTATTGTACCCATGTATGCTCATTTTTAGAAAAGCTTATACTCTACAAACTGTTTGCCAAAACTGAAAAGAGAAATAATTTGAAAACGAGTCTGTTCCTTTCTTAGGATTTATCTTTTCATGCACAGGACTCTATCGATTTACATTCTATTCTGGATTGGCCTGTTCCAAAAACCAAAAACAGCCCAGAGGTTTGCCAATTTCTTTCGAAGTTTTTATTTGTTTGCATCATACAACTCACAAGTAAAAACATTCATTTCTGTTGGCCTTTTAAGCCACAGAAAGCTTTTGAAAAAGACTCTTCTTAAACGACTCTTCATATCTGTCTCTGTTCTTTGGAATCTGAAAGCTGCCATCTGTCCTGGAGGTGGATGCTTCTGAAGTTGTGGTAGGAGCCATTGTCGTATTCTTTTCCAGGAAATTGTTTCCTGCAGAAAAGAACTGTGATGATGGAGACCGAGAGCTACTATATTTGTAGTTAACATGGGAGTAATGGAGATACCTTCTTGAGGGAGTGTAAGAAACCCACTATACTCCAAATGGAGGCACTCAAAATAGTAATAATACCTGGGGAAATATATTGATACAGGACTATTTATTTTTTTTGGATAGCACCAGGGACACAGTAAGGTTGGAGTGGAGTGTGCCCTGACATTCATTCTATAAACTATATATATATATATATATTGTGTAGGCAAGAAATAAACATTCAGGAAGGTTCCACCTAAAAACATGACTTTATTGAAAATATCATAAAACCCCTCAATGAATAAAACCATCTTCCATCACAAGCATCTATAAAATGGGCGTCCCCAGTATAATCAGGGCCAGTGTGTACCTCATAAGCGGTGCAATGAGCCAAATGGTTAGAAGCAGCACATCGAAAAGCAGTAACTACATATATATATATATATATATCATGCGTGCCCCTCCGCGCAACCCTCTTCCTCCTGGGTAGGGGTAAGCACATCAACCTAAGGAGATAAACATATGCGGCTAATAAGGCAGTTAAAGCAGCAAAACGTAGAGCGTGTCAGTGGTTAATAAGCAGGTACATAGGCCCTAAAGATCGGCCACATACACCATAATGTTAATGGCAGAATAGTTAGTACACCTCCATATTTAGCCCATACGTTACCGCTTCTATGAAACTTAACAGTCAGTTCGTGCCACACGTCTCCATTGGTAGCTGCATCAATCCATTCCTTGGATCTCACATGAGTCGGCACAACTTGTAAATGCTAACACGCCAGTCTTTCACTGATCTATGTGCATTTCGGAAGTCCCGCCTTCCTTCTTTTCCGGGTCTCCAAGGCGTCCAGTTTACCTATAAATTCTGGATAATTCTGTGTGTCAAATTAGGAATTTACTTAAACTTCTCTTCTGCCAATCATCCCCAAATGAACGGACAAACTGAATGCACAAATTAGGCCTTGGAGGAACACCTAAGATTTTATACCACTTTCCCCCAACATGATTAGGTTTATAATATCTTTGTCACTTGTGTTTGTATATCTGGTTAAAGCACACAGGGGCGTATTTAATAAGAAGTGCATAATTTTGCCCATTTAATTTGCATCCACAAATCAGATGCAATCAAATATTTTCTAAGTGTAGTTTACAAGTAAAAATTATTAGCATGGGCAAAATAATGTACCTTTTATTAAATTAGCTTGAAAGTATTTAAATGAGTGCTGTCCTTTTTAACACAAATTAAAACTGTACATTTTACAAGGGATTCAGAATGAATGCTTTCATATTATATTTTTAGACATCCCAACATTTACTTTTAAATGGTATTTCCTCCCCCAAAATCATTTTTTTAAATTTATTTTTATTTAATATATAAACCAGGCGATTAGAGTTGGGAGGGTGCCCTAAACTACAGAAAATTCTCTCTACAGTTAAGAAAATGAGCAGAGGGATCCGGAGGGTGGAAGGGAGGTTGAGCTCCCCTGTGCATGCCAGAGTCCTCCCGGAGGACAAGGAAGCATCAGACACCGGATGACACACAAACAGCTCCTTCTCTTCACTTTTTGGGATTTTAAACAGACACTGCAGGAGAACCATAAGGTATGAAGAATTTTTTTAACACAGTGGGGCCAGCACTGGGGAAAATTTTAGTTTTGGGGGTGGACATGCCCTTCAAGGGGGAAAACTGCACTAAAATGTGGGTAAATATTTTGCTTAAAAGACTTGCTAATTGCAGAAGAGGTAAATTCCCAGAAGTCTTTATTCCTTATTTGCATATTGCTGAAAAGGGAGTATCAAAGTCTGAATTTTCTCCCTAGCTTATTTAATGTATTAGTGACATCTGTCGATAGGCGCTACACACTGCAAAACCAGAGGCCTGCACTACACTGATGATGGCTCAATAAAGCCGGAACCGGTCTGTAGTTGGTGCTCTGGTTTTTGCATTTAGATTGTGGAATGCTGTAAAAGTCTTTTTAAAGACATAGTGTTCCTAAGAGCTTCCATGTGTAAACATGGTAAATTCCCAGAAGTCTGTTCCT
Source organism: Hymenochirus boettgeri (assembly GCA_019447015.1). Classification (NCBI taxonomy): domain Eukaryota; kingdom Metazoa; phylum Chordata; class Amphibia; order Anura; family Pipidae; genus Hymenochirus; species Hymenochirus boettgeri. The sequence continues at coordinate 48,537,422 of CM033475.1, read as the reverse complement.
TATTTGCATATTGCTGAAAAGGGAGTATCAAAGCCTGAATTCTCTCCCTACGTTATTTAATGTATTAGATAATTGCAGAAGAGTATTACATGTACAGTATATATTTTACAAATACAAAACTGTCATACCTTATTGTTCAAGGTTTTTAATCTTATCCAAAGTAATTTTAACAGGTTATTCCGTTAATCCCTTTAATAATGTATTCAGGTATTTGAAAGGAATGAGATGAATCCTCTTAACTCATATAAAGTTGGCAGATTACAGATGTAAAGGGCAACCATGTACCAAAAAGTGCCGTTAAAAACATTTAAGGTCAGACAATACCTACTTCCCTGGGTGGCCGCTAACACAAGTGATGGGCTATCAAAGCTCAGGTTGTGCATGTTCTAACATGACAACTTACCATTGGTTTTTCTGCGCATACAAATCTATCTCTCCTAATGTTAGGGATATAAGGTAAAGTCATGATCTGGGTACAGAACAACAAAGGCAAATAAGGAACTCAGACTTCTAAGTAATTTTCATGTTTCCAGCCATACATTCTAATAAGTTTTAAAAGATATGTACCGTGGAAATTAAAGTTCACTCCATTGCAAAGCTGTACCTTTAAATCACATACTATGTTACTCTTATTTTTCTAAGCCAGTGGCAAAGCTTACCTTTCCCACTTTACTTGATGGCTCTTCCTGCTCACCTGTAATCTCATTCAACCCACTACTCCTATGAGATTTGATGGAGGTGGATCTCATTCAGTCAGATAATCAGGACTGCCCTGCTAGTGGTATATAATATATAAGGCTCCTATACTTTCAATGGGAAGGTGCAGTGGCGAGAATCTATATTACAGTCACTCAGGTGTGTCACTGAGTGACTGTAATAAGAATTCTTGCCACTGCACCTCCCCACCTCTTCCCCCCCTCCATACTCCATACAAGAGAATTTGATTTTCAGGATATAAAGGGTTAAGATTCGTTTTGTATTTAAATGTACTGACCAGGTTACACGCGGTTCTCTCCCGTCCGGTTCCTGTCACTAATTGAACTGCACGGAAGATAAGCAGCAGTGTCGCATTCTAATGAGTCATTATTGACTCTGCTGGCGGCTTAACACTACTGCTTATCTTCCATGCAGTTCAATAAGTGACAGGAACCAGACAGGAGAACCGAGTGTAACCTGGGTGTAAAGAGTGTAACCTGGTCAGTACATTTAAATACAAAATGGAATCTTAACCCTTTATATTCTGGAAATCAAATTCTCTTGCATGAAGTATGGATGGGGGAGTAGATACAGGGGGAGGGCAGGGAGGTGGGGTAGATGGGGGGGTAGATACAGGGAGGTGGGGGGTAGATACAGGAAGGGGGTGATGGGGGGGTAGATAAAGGGAGGTGGGGGTAGATACAGGAAGGGGGTGAAGGGGGTAGATACAGGAGGGGGGTGATGGGGGGTAGATACAGGAAGGGGGTGACAGGGGGGTAGATACAGGAAGGGGGTGACAGGGGGGTAGATACAGAAGGGGGTGACAGGGGGGTAGATACAGGAAGGGGGGACGGTGGGGTAGATACAGGGAGTATCAACAGGAGGTGATAGATTAGTGTGCTGTTGGTTGTTTGTGTGCTGCCTGTGCTTTTTTTCTTCTTCTAGGTATTATGTGCCTTATGTATTATATGGAATAATACACTACCTACAGAATAATATACGGACATTACTTCACCTTGGGGTACCCTGACCTGTATAAAAGCCTATGGCCTTGTGCTTCTATATGGTCAGGGAACTCCTCGGTGGCATAATATCCTTATATTACACTGTAGGTAGCGTATTATCCCTTATATAACACTTCATAAAACGTGGACTGGATTCTATGTATATAATGCAATGACGTTTTAAGGGCTAACACTGTGGCAAATGAGATTCACCTCCAGCAAGTTTCAAAGGAGCAGTGGATTGAATAATATTTCAGTGGAGCAGGAAGAGCCACCAAGTAAAGTGGGAAAGGTAAGCTTTTCCAATGGTTTTAGAAAAATAACAGTAACATAGTGTATGATTCACAAGCTAAATGCAAAGCCAGAGGGCCAGCCACAGGCTGGTTTCAGCTTTATTAAGCCTTTTTCAGTGTAGGGCAGGCCTCTGGTTTTGCTCATGGAATGTTATTTAAACCTCTTAGACAGTATAGCTTTTCTTAAAGGGCTACCATGGAAAGATAAAAATTACCCAGAAGTCTTACAGGGAGATTCAATAAAAGTTCTTATTGTTAAAAATGGTGCTAATTTTGCCCCAACCAATCAGATCTTATTTAACATTTGAAAGCTAACATCTGATTGGTTGGGGCAAAATTAGCATCATTTTTAACGATAAGAACTTTTATTGAATCTCCGTTTGTTCCTTATTTACGTATGAATGAAGGGGAGCACTTATGCCTTATACTCTCCCTATCTTATTTAATTTCTTAATGAAACAAGTGGCGCTCTTTTTAACTGCACTTACCTGTGTTGACAATTATATATGTGTAATCCTTGCTATATATGGGAATAGAGGACATATCAACTTAATGCTGGGGTCGGGATATACACTCCCGGGCCATTACTGGTTATATTATCATTAGATTAGGTATCTAAATAACTTATACCAGTAAATTTCCCAATACTAAGGGTCTGAGCCATTCTTATATCATACATTCAGTATTTGAATTGATTCTTCTTAAATCTATTATTGATTGTGCAGCTGGTCAGTCCATATATGGCTTAGCTTAGGCTAAATAATCAGGTTTTGTAAGTTTCCTCAAGTTAGTGAAACCTCCTTTACCCTGTCAGTGTCTAGGGGGTTGGCTTACATGTAGAGAGCTCCTCCCCAGGAGAAAGGGAATGCCCAAATACTTGCTAATAGTGACTGGCCTGTCACAGAGAATAGGAAACATGACCATCTGGTTTGATTCTTCCAAAATACTGTATATGCCAGATTAGAGAATATACATGCTAATCTTTATAGCAAGAGTAGGCCCAGGGTAGCCAGATGTCCTGATTTGGGTGGGATTGTCCTGACTGCAGGGCCAAAATTCCAAGTCCCAGGGCCTAAATCCCGTCCAAATCTTGTCCCTGACAGCCACACCCCTGGAATGCCCACTCATGTCCCTAATCCCTCCCCCTGCTTTGGCCATGCCTCTAACCCCACCTCCACCTGCCCACGATAACATCACAGTGGTGTTGTGGCTCCGCCGCTGTCATGGCCCTGCCCCCTCCCAGCCGGGGAGAAAAAAATCTGCCAACCCTGAGTAGGCCTCCACATTGTTTTCACTGTACTTTATGTATACAGAGTGTGCGCCATCACGTTTGTGTACAGATTAATATACTTCTTTAATAATAAACAGGAATGTGGAGGGATTAACTGACTTCTGTGTTTGCTAACACTTCATCAATATGAAAAGTTTCTCAATATAAAGAAATAGGTGAAATTTTACAATCTTCCTGAAACATATGATCTGCTGTAAATTGCCTCCATTCAACTGGTCGTATTGTTTGTGTAAAATAATGTTCTTCGGTTTAGCAAAAAATAAACTTGTCTGGCAGTACTCAATCATTTTTTTTCCCCCTTTCCAAACCAAACTGGGCCCTTTTTTTTGTCCATGTGCATGATAAAGAGATTGCCTGTCAATTGAAGAATTGTGTTTTTTTACAGTTCCTAGCACAAACCTTCTCATTTATATGTAAAGCAGCCATTAGTCATAGCTCCGTTCCCTCACGCGGCCTGATGTACAATCACATTTTGCAGAGGATGAATCTTTCAGCACAGCTGCTCTGCTATGAATAATCCGTTTCAGCTTCTATAAATCAGAAAAAAATCATACACCTCATTTTCTTGATTCTTATACAAAACCATATATTTTACATGAGGATGAGCTAAATATTCATGAGTGTTTTGAAAGAAAGCTTTGCAGACATTTGACTGTGTATTTTATTTATTCCTAAATATTTCCATCTTTTCTTTTTTTTTTTTTCCCTTCCAATATTTTCCTTAAAGCGTTCATGCATTGTAAGCGCCTTTCTCTCGCGTACGTAGCAGGAAAGGATGACTGTAATATTTAATTTATTTAACACTTATGAAAAATAATGCATTTAATTCAAAAATCTGCAGCTTTTACAGACTGGTTTGAAAAACAATTGTATGTGGATATTGAAACAAAAAAATGTGAACAGTGCACATCAGCTATCATAGACAAAGAACAAGTCAAGCTTATGTCAACATCTTTCATTAGTTCTAGCTTGTTTTGCATATATTCTCTCGAGAAAGAAGACCGATCAGTCACTAAAGTGTCTTATGCTTATTGAGCAGTAGCATGATATAGTTCTTGTATTCGTTATGCTGAAAATAAATCCTTATATCCTGGCATACTACACAGCCTTTGACAATGGAGTTTAAAAAACAAATATGATCAATGAAGAGTATCTGGTGAATTGCTCTGCGGACTGTACGTTCGCAATTTATTAAAACATTAATCAGGTCTAGGGAAGTAACCTTTTCCTCTCTGATTATCATATGTTTTTTATGCTTAAATTACTCCCTGTAACTACTTCTGTAGTTTATATTTATTATTAGAACTGACATAATAAATCATAGGAAATAGTCAGTCCCTTGGTCAGTGGGGTAAAGCAATGTGTCGCCTATGGAATATGTCATCTTAACTAGAGCTGGCCAGACATGCTGGGTTTTGTTCTGAGACCTGAAGATTTCTGCAGCATCATTTTATATGTTGAAATTTCTAAACACCAATTCTGGTTCAAATTTCCATTTCATCAATTACATTTCTTCAGTAGTTCTAATGAAAAGTGTAGCTTTGTCCCCAAACCAGGTGAAGACACAATGTATCTCCGGAATCTTACAGGGAGAAAATAAAATGAGAATGAGCAACTAAATAGCAAAAACTGCATGCAACAAATCAGAGACTTTAATTGTCCTTTAATTATATAACACTGGACCAGAAAACAGGCCATTTTTAATGTCGAACTTGTTTTCCTGTGACTGGAATATTGCATTCTTATGTAGCTTCATGTCCAATTCCATGCACAAGCTTGTGACAGCAGATCATTATTTGTCATTAGGTGCAATGGCACAGAAGGCTTGAGGTGTATATGAAGAAATAGGATGGAAATTAAAGTAACCTAATTCAAACTTTTCAGTGGTTACATATTCAGGGGCAAAACAAAGGGTTCCCAAAAGGTAGTAGCACAATCAGACACACCCACATTTAACTTTTAGCGACTACTTTCACATAAAGTGGTACCTTCTGTAAATTTTCCTTCCTTTTACTCTATTTCACTTATTTTCTCAATATGTGCCACAGACAAAGTGATACCCATATTTTTGCTGCCCCAGTTGAAGGGCAAAACAGTGACCCCCTTCAAGCATCTACTATCACTCTTATAATGCATAGCTAATAATGTACCCCTATTTTAAAACCTAAGTATCGTTGAATTTACAAAATAGTTTATGACCACATAAATGTATAAGGGGCATAGGCATGTATGTAGCATCTTCTTAAGTGGGATATTAATACACCATCCTGCATCATTTATCTAATAAATCTACCAAAGGTAATGCGGCTATGAATGGGATTATCTGGAAAATTTCCAACTTGTGCAACCCACTTGTTACCAACAAAGATGGGATCCAGGTCCAACACAAAAATCCCAGTTCTGAAATCCAAAAGTTCCGTAGGAATCGATCAGAACTTCCGTATTTTCATTAATTCTCAAAAATACGGAGCTTCTTTCATTTGGAAACTATTTTTGAGTTACAGTCGTACTGAACCTATGAAGCTACTTTCAGTAATTCTCAAAATTAGCCTTGTATATTCTGTTACCTTTGAAAGCAGCCCCAGAAATTCAGTAACCCTCAAAAGTATTATTGGAAACTCGAAAATAGCTTGCGTGTACCAGAAGTACTTTTTTATGTTTGGGGGATTTGTACGTGTTCCCCTGACGATTTTCCAGGTGCCTGAGTAATTTACTGTAAGTTGACATGCTTTTGCTACCCTTATTTTACTCTGATTTTTAGGATTTTTTTTCCCATTGACTCTTCTGGTCCGTTATCTTAAAAGAAAATTCTCGAAATTCCGAGAATATGAAATCGTAATGAAACTATCTAGTTTTGAACATATCTAGTTATCAACAGGCTGCCTGATATAGTTGTGCAGAAAGCTATGCGTTGGTGGGCATCAACTTGATCAAGGCATAAGGGCATCCCCTTGCAACTTTAAATGATGTGATTTATTTCGAACAGAGGAATGGTGTTTTCTAGGTTATGAGCATGTTGCACATTACACTATTCTTGTAAATCCATCCATTGAAATCTTGAAAGCAAGATGTGTATTGTGTGGGTTTGCTTGACATGAAAAGACCCCACATGGCACACCTGCAGAGGTTTTAGCCAATACAAACTTCCTTTCTGCATACAAGGTATTAGCTTTAGGGATACCCTGTTTTCCTTCACTGGTGCTGTGAGTTGACTAAGTAAAGAAGGATTTAACTCTGTAAACTTAATAAAAGTTACTTGTAGGTATGTATGTATAGTTTATTTATAAAGCCTTACTTAGGGATGCAGCGCTGTACAATACCAAAATACAATAAAGTCATACAAGGGGGATAAATACATAGATAATTCAGTACATAAAAATATAAATTCTATAAATAGAAGTGCTAGGGCATTATTTAAAAGTAATGTCAACTGGTGCAAAACATAGGTAATAAAATGATTTTTTATTGAATAAAATATTATTATGCCCCTTTATACATTTGCGTTGGGGCCACTCCTTGAAAATATGAGTTTTGAGCAACAGTCCATTGGACAGATATAAGAAAGGAAAGTTGTGTTTGTCTTCTCAGGAGACAAGAAGCCAAATCTGTAGAATAAAGGAAAGGGGTATCAGCTAAAGAAATAGATGAAATTCTCTATCTGATGTTAGGCTCTCAAAATTTCTTTGAAATACTGTAGGTTTAAATAAGCCAAATAGCCCATGATACAGTAAGTGATGCATGTAGAGGTGTATATTAGTGTACATATGTGGATGGATATATGTCATTATGGGGAGCTAATGTGTCTAACTTCATTACATAAAAGCGCATAAGCCTACTGAGTATGTATACTACTGAATATGTATAAAAGGAGAATAAAAGAGAGGGGCACACGCTGTATAGGCTACAAGGCCGATGCTGTTTCTTTATTTGCAGTTTCATACATTCTGAAAAACTTGCCTTCGTTCAGCAATATGGAGACTAAAATTATTTAGCAGTTGCTATTACTGAAAACAAAATGGATATTCTTGCCCCAGCAGTGTTAACAATAGAGCAACACATTTCACTATTTACTGCAAAGAATTTATTACATTTTGTGCCACAAAAATGTACATGAAATTCCCTTAGAATCCGAGGCCCACTTAAATGTAATGTGAAAACATTTTTATTCCTAGACGAAAACCTCCTAGGATCTCCTTGTATTTTTTTGTTGAAAGTGCTCTACTTTCAAAGGGCTGTACATCACTACAGTACATCAAAGGCATTCTTGCTATTTACTTAATGCTAACTTACCTGAACAAACCTTAATTATGAGACTTCCAGCTCGAGATAATGGTTATTCTTGCTCCATGTAGCACAAAGCTCATTGGGGAAGTCATCAGTGTTAACAATAGGGCAAAACATTCAACTCCTTCCACTTGAAGGCCACTATGCATTCATAATTCAATATTTACAAATTGCATTTCCAATTTCCATATGTATTTAATTTGATAGCTCTTAACTTTAAGGAAGAAAACTTCTCAATAAAATCATAGATTTCTTATTTATATGGCTCCATTCTAACTGAGCAAACCTTAATCATTGCCTATGCAAACATGCTCAGCTCTAAGTAATTACTCTTACTCAAACAGACTTTCCAACCCAGTAACTTTTATACGTACGCCATAGGGAGTATGGTGTTTGGCTTTCAAGCTATTTTAAATCTCACAATACTATGTCTCCTCAATCACCACTGAGGAAATTTGTTATGATGTGTACTGATGGTCAACCCAAAGTACTTTAAATGTTCTTAGATTTTTGTTGTCAAGAATGAACTGCAAGAAATTATATATAGGATTTCCAACACAAAAATGTCACCCTAGTAATAAGATATGAAAGACCAAGATAGCGAGGAAAAATCTAGATTTTGGTAGGTCACCGTTTGCTAAGGACTGTGTTAAAGGAGTACTTGACTTCTTTGGGCTTTTTCCATTGTCATAGTCACTGATGAATCTCTCTGTTTCTGACACTGGAGAATATAATGAAGATGGGGAGGAGCTTGAAAACTGTTAGTTACTGCATAAGTATAATTCTCATTAATAAATTTGTCTATTAACTAGACTAGGAATAAGGAGAAGAAAAACAGAGAAGACTTGAGTTAGAGTATGCTTGTGAAGGTTCTCATTCATCCAGGTCATGGCATATCTGTTGTATTCAATTAGATCAACTGGACTTGATTGTTCTTGAAGACATTTTGCTAGTCATCCGACTGGCTTTCTCAATTCAATTTCCAAATTGAGAAAGCCAGTCGGATGACTAGCGAAACGTCTTCAAGAACTAAACTTCAAGTCCAGTTGATCTAATTGAATACAACAGATATACTTGAGTTAGACAATACAAGACACCTGAGAAATGGTAAATGGAGAGAAAAAAAATTTTGCTCTAATTTTACAAGGCATGTACACCCCCAGAATAATAATGTATACTTCCCTTTCCCTCTGCACCCCTAGATTGTTACAGTTACTCATCTCCCAGCTGTCCCTAAAGCCCATAATACATACTATTTCCCAACGTGCTTCTCCTTCTTTTAGATGGAGGCACATTGAACTGAGGAGGGGCAACCAAATGCAGTCCGTCATTGGCCATGTTGTCTGCATTCTGGAAAAAAAGCAACCAAGTAATATTGTAAATTATAGTTTTCAAAAATTTGGAGGGCCAAAGGTTGGCCATCCCTGATTTATGTGATACCATGTCTAATAAGTACAAAACAGTTACAGATAAAGATCAACCAGTCTTTCTAATCTGCAAATAAATTTATTTTTGGTATATAGATTCTACTTGGACTTAAGTGGGAAAAAAACCCATAAATTACAAGTAGGGCTTTTATTCCATGTATTTTTACCTGTAAAAGCTGGATATGATAACTCAATTTCTGAGAGTAGACTTCTGTGCTGTGTGTCCTCTTTTAAACAGACATGTTGGTTGTTACATTTGAAGCATTCTCTTCTGCTTCAATTGCAGAGCACCATCTTTTTCTATAACTAGTGATGTTTTATAGTAGATTATGGAGAATGACTCAGCAGTGGGAAACTGAGGCTCAGCATATTTAAAAAGGCAACTATGTAAAAGGATAGCAACCTAGGAATGCAACAAAAACATAATGGGAAAATGTATACTCGGTATGTTGAGAAAATCACCATTCTGCATTTTAGTAACGTAGAGTAAACCAGTGTTCAATCTGCAGGTTGCAGGCCCTATTTTGTCCCAACCTTTTTTGTGACACTACAGCTTTTTGTGACCCTCTATGTTCCATATATGAAAAGAGATGAATCCAAATCAGAGTCGCCGTGTTGTGTACAGAGGGGTAATTAAATGATATAACACTGTTTTCACATATACTTAGAGGAGCAAAAATGAGAAATCCTCCATGTTCCATAGAAATATATACTTTTTTTATCTTTGATGTTTGTGCTCAAATAAGATAAAAGGAATAGCAACAGAAAAAAACTCAGACCACTTTTCCTTGGTAATTACAATTGTGTTTTTTTTCCTTTTGGATATAATTTTCATTTTAGCCCAGGCGGTGTTAAAAGGTATCTCCACCGGAGAAATCGACTTTGGGGATTTCAGTTTAATTGAAGAACAGGAGGTAAAGGAGCTGTGTCTTACCTCCCGTTCTTCAAGAAAATCCTGCAGAAGAGAACATAGGAACTTACCCTGTCTCACTTTCCTCCACTGTTCTTTTGGCAGGTCCCACTATTGGCCTCATTTACGGAGGAGTGCTGCAGCCACGCAACAATCTCTCCTGCTCTTAAAGTTGCGCTAACCGATTTATGATCAGTTGGTGCGACTTTAAGCCTTGACTTGGGGGGGCTGTGAGGAACCGGAAGAAACTCTTGGGCAGCCGTCGCAAGCCTATTTACCAGAGGCTGCGAGGCTGATTGGTAAGTATTTAAAGCAATTCTGACGTGCGGGTGAGATTCACCCAGAGCCACGCAGCTTCTGGTAAATCTGATACAGATTTGCCCAGAGAGCTTGCAGCTCTGGGTATACAGTATCTCCCTATATATGCATGCATGTTGTACATTTTTATCAGGTTCTCTTTCTTCCTGTTGAAGCAGTTAATCACACCCATGAAGGATGATATGACAGCTACTTTGATTCAGCTTTATGAGGTTGGGGTTTTCTGGGGTGGGGAAGGTAAGCATTACATTTTATGGAAGGGGTGGACATGTCCTTGGTGGTATACATCTTTAGATTCTTCATCCCGTCCTGAGGACGATGGACTGTCAGTCACAGTAAAAGTTTGATTCGGGTGAAAAAAACGGTCAGACACTGGCTGTGGCCCAATGAAAAGCCATGCAATTTTTTTCGCCTGAACGACCAATAAACTAAATAATTGGGCCAAAAATTGCATGGTGTGTACACAGCCTAAGAGTCACTTTCACGTCTGTGATAGCAGTATGCCCCTTCTCCCATGAACAAGTAATGGTAAATGTTAAGGTGACATATAGATTTGAGGGAGAAGAGTTATCAGTAAAAGGTTGTATCATTCATAGACGATACAATCAACCGATAAATAATTTCTGTATCTAAATACCAGGCTTGGAATAAAATCACCTGGTCCCAGATGTTTGCATTGAACTATAATTGTAATGAGATACAAAAATTAAAAATGACTATATGTACAGTAATATGTTTTCACTGTTTATTACCGAATTTTATACTGTTAACATGCATTGAGATTAAAGGGCAACTGTGGTCTCAAAACAAGTGAGGGTCAAATGAAAGCCTGCAGTATTTCATTTACGATGAGCCAGCAATCACATCTCTGGCTGGAGCCTGTGAGAAATTACATTGGGGTGAATGTTCAAACTTCCTGCTTCCAGTAGGTTGAGTGACATCACCTGACCCCTGCCCCACCCGTCTGCCCCGGGGGAGAAGCATGCTTAGTTAAGACTTAATGCTGGGGAAATCAGGAAGTAGCTGGGGAACAAATTGACAGTTGAGAAGGGAAGCCTATTAATGCAGACAGAGGCTGGTCACATGACTACAAACTGGTCACATGGCTGAAAACAGGAAGTTGTTGAACCTTTCCAGCAATAACTTCTCACAAGTTTTATCTAAAGATGTGATTTAGGTTTTATTTTGAAGGTGTGATGGAAGGCTTTTTATATAATTCTTACTAGTTTGGAAGAATTTGAGACCACAGTTACCCTTTAAGCACACTATAATTGCTTTGTATATAAGAACAAATATTACCGGCAAATTAGGGGGACCACGATGGGGGCGGCGTGTGCGCCTATGCACGACTGCCTCCATCTTGGCCTTTGGGAAAACAATTTGGTGAATGATGCTCTGCTGGGTTTGGGGTGGGGGGAGGAGGTGGTCCTCTGGCTTCGTTATGTGGACGACGTCCTCCTCCTGTGGAAGGGTTCAACAGGAGGTTTGACCCGTTTCATTGACAGATTAAATCAGAACCAGTTAAATATTAGATTACCACTATACCAAATTAGATGTTGACCCGTCAGCTAAAATTAAACAAGAGGTGGACAATACGGTTAATAAAGCATGGAATCTAGGGATTATTGATAAAGACACAAGGGATTTCTTAATTTGTCACTATACGAGGATACCGGTTTTCTATATGTTACCTAAAATCCATAAGAATTTACAGCACCCACCGGGACGCCCTATTGTGTTAGGGATTCAGTCTCTACTTCAACCACTTGGGATTTTTATAGAAACTTTTATACAACCCATTGTGGCAATTAATAAGACATGTCTTAAAGACACTACGGAATTTCTCAAATATTTATGTGACATAAAGGAATGTAATCCTGATCTACTATTCTGCACGATGGACATTGAATCCCTCTACACTTCGATCCCCCATGAGGAGAGATTGAGGGTGATAGAGGAAGCAATGTTAGAATATGGGTACGATCATAAATTGGTATTTTTCATTATTGATATACTCACCATATGGCTTAAGAAAACCTTTTTCTGTTTCCACAAAGAATGGTACATACAAGCCCAAGGCACTAGTATGGGCGCGAACTTTGCGCCATCATATGCGAACCTCTTTGTGGCAAAATTTGAAAAAGATTACATCCTTAATAATGCGACACTTAAAGGTAAAATTACCAATTATGTACGCTATGTGGATGATATCTTTTTTATGTGGGAGGGTGATGAGCAATCCCTTATCAATATGAATACTGAATTGAAAGGGAAACATCCTACCTTAAAATTCACGTTAAATTATGATTACCATTAGATAAATTACTTGCCTCCAGTTGTCATCCTAAAAACACCATTAAAGGCCTTCCATATAGCCAATTCTTAAGGGTGAGAAGAATTGTTCAAGATGAACAAAGGTGTAGAATCAGGATGAACAAAATGATCAGGAAGTTCGTAGATTGCAGAAAAACCTTTCAGAAAGATGCAGAGAAAGCATTAACACAAAGTAGGACATCTTTATTGGAGAAGGATAAGAAAAGTGTAAATAGCAATAGACTACCATTCGTATCCACCTTCAATACCCTATCTACTGAGATTAAAACTAGTTACCACAAATTCGAAAATTCTACAGGCTGATTCCACACACGGTAAACTCTTTGAGAACATACCTTTATTTTCATATAAAAGATCTAAAAATATTGGTTCAGAGTTAATACATAGCGACCTGTTAGCACCAAAAAAGGAGAAAAAGATCTTCTTTGGTGAAATCAAAAATGGCAGGTTCCCCTGTAGGAATTGCCTGGCATGTAATGCCATTATACCAGGCAATATCCTGCATCATCCACTTAAAGGTAATCAGATCAAATTAAGAGACTTCGCCACCTGCAAATGCAAGGGAGTGATCTATATGCTAAAATGCCCCTGTGGACGAGTATATGTGGGCAAAACTAAACGTGAGGTCCACAAAAGAATAGGGGAACACAAAAGGAATATGACACATTACGATGGTGGTACCAATAAAAAACATGAAATCCCTATCAATAAACATTTCTTTGAAAGAAAACACAAGGCAGCCCAACTACGATGGCAGGTTGTAGAGGTTGTTAAACAGCATCAATGTGGCGGCAACTTCGAACAACAACTCTTACAATGAGAGGTTTTTTGGATTGATAAATTAAACTCTCTGGCACCTCAAGGGTTAAATGAGGAGTGCAATATGTAATGTTTCCTCTGAGTAGGTTATTATGACCTTTATTGGGATATGAGACTCAAGGATTGTAGTATGGATTCTTAACACTGTATATGCCCCTGGTACCTTTTCCAGTAACCTATTCCTGTAATTGGATTTTCTCCACAGCTCGGTTGAAATATTATACTAATATGTGTGCTTTATGAGACTCCCATGTATGGATACTTTTACACTGACTTGATACACTTGGACACTTTATCTGCACTGAAGACACTTTCTGATCCATTGGACACTTTAAACAAGAATGTTTTATGTATCCACTCATTATGATCGGGATTTTTTATGATTAGGATTCTCACCACACTGGAGTTCAGTCAGACCTCATTCTAACTAAGCCACAACCCAAAGAAATGACAAAGAAAAGAAAACTTGAGGTAAGTGAGGATAGAAAAGGATTTAAGGAACCAGCTAAAACATGTAGAAAAAAAGGAAATTGCAAAGCTCAGATAAAGACTTAAAGGGCATCTATAGTGGGAAAATGAACTTTTTTTCCCTTTCTTTCCATGTGTTCTATAATTCCCCACAACCCCCAGAGTGATTTCACTTTTTTCAGATTCCCTCTCTGTCCTGAGATACACCAGTTAGAAGAATACCTGATTGCATTCCTCTACTCCTACTTGGACTGTCAATCAAATCCCTGTGACATGACCCCCATCCCTGCTCTGTAATAAACATAGAGATAAGAGCATTAGCAGGGGGAGAGAGGTAGCTTTGATGGTAGATATAAGGCTGCACTTGACCCCCCTTCTAAATAGCTTTCACTGATTGATGATTGGTCACAAAGTGAGAGATCGTAAACTGTACTGATCTGCTTCTTCCGTGTCTCCAGGACAGCTTGCTTTCTATTGGCCACTATGTGTGGGTGTGTTTTTCAGGATGTTGAACTTTTAACTCCTACTGCACATGACAAGCTTGTCGGTTAGCCGGAGTTGAGACATGGAGGAGGTAAAAGAGGGGAGGGGGAAGGGGGGAGTGCTGCACAGAGATCTGACACCATGGTTAAACAGAGTCACTGACAGAGATAGGATTAAGGCAGAACAGAGTACATGAATTTAACTTTGCAAAGGGGCAATGTGTTTTTTTCACTATAGATGCCCTTTAAGGGAATGCAAACTGCCAATATTAGAGGACAGAGATCCTAAAGGTGCAGGTAGAGATGAGGTCTATTCTAACACTATTGTCATAAAGGTTGCACGGCCGTTTCGATCGATTCTTGCTGACAAAGTGACCATACACACGGCATGATTATCTACCTAAATGGCTTTGCATACACATCGTGCATCGCGTGGGTTGGCTCCCACAACCACATGTGTGTATGAACCTTTAGACTAATATGTTACACTGACTATACGCTGACAGATTTGCCATTATGTACTATTTTACCACCTGTTCTGTTATCCAATGTGGGAAGTTTTGTGAGTTGGAAGCTCCTACATTCGATATCATTTTGAAAGCAGATATCATAGTTTATAGACAAATTACAGAACCCAATGTAACATCAGGATTACCTTCCTACCCATCAACACACCTCACTGGGGGATATATAAACAGATTTCATTATTATCTTTGGATTTTAACCATTCCCTTTATGTAGTGAATATCAGTGCAGTTTCCTCTTGTTTCACAGATCTTTATTGGAAGAGCTCTAAATACAAAGAATGACAATTTAAAGGAGAACTATAGTGCGTTAAAATGAAAAGTACCTGGGGCAGGGAGGTAGGATTAGTACTTTCTACCTCCCAATATTATTTCTATGAGAAGAAAACTGCTTTTGCCAAAACAAAACATTCTGTTACAGTTATCGTTTACTGTATATTTGTGTATCGGACTCTACTTTGGTCATATATGACAAGGTATGGTTTTATAAACTTGATTTAAAGAGCAAGCTAACCCCTCCCACTAAATAATATACTAATAATATACTTACCTTCCCTAACCCTGACCACATAAACCTTACTTACCTTCCTGGAGTACCTTAATTGATGAACTCACCCTCCTCTTAAACCTGTGGAGGCTCATTATGAGCTCGCACAAGTACAGAGGAGGTAACCTGGTAAGAAGCTGCGTACATGTATACAGAGTATTTTGTGTAACAATTTATTTCTACAAACTACAGTTTCTTCTTAGGAATCCTGCCTGCAGGTTGAAAAAAAAGAAACAAATATGAGGCCACTTATTCTTTAAAGATATCAATTGGGACATGTTAAGGAATAGGGAACTGGAGCCTCCCTACAAGCTTCATGTTTTCAGGTTTATAAATATCTTGGGAACAGTGGGTGTGGGGGTCACAACAGACTCAATGACAACAAACCAACCCATCTCACATTTCTATCAACCCAATCAGAAGACAGGACAAGGAGATGAAGGCAAAAAACTATTTTGTAAAGTAAATTATTTTAGGTGATAACATATATATTAGACCATAAAACCCAATATATTAGACTCAGACTACAAGTCGGAGGAGCGAGCGTTCGGTTAAGTACCTTACCTTTGTTCCTGGCTTCTGCAGGTTTTGTTGAAGAACGGGAGGTAAGACACAGCTCCGTTACCTCCTGTTCTTCAATAAAACTAAATGCCAATATTTTTTTAGCAGTGGAGATACCCTTTAAAAGTGGTCTAGATAAGTTTCTAAAACTAACAAATATTGATAATCACTGGTATTAATACATATACTGTAGTTCTGGTTTGTTACAGGGATACTATATAATATTGAGAATTACTGGTATTAATACATAAACTGTAGTTCTGGTTGGTACAGGGATACTATATAATATTAAGAATTACTGGTATTAATACATATACTGTAGTTCTGGTTGGTACAGGGATACTATATAATATTGAGAATTACTGGTATTAATACATATACTGTAGTTCTGGTTGGTACAGGGATACTATATAATATTGAGAATTACTGGTATTACTACATATACTGCAGTTCTGGTTGATCGAGGGATACTTTCTGGTTGCCATTTTGAGTCAGGAAGGAATTTATTCCCCCCTTTCTAGACGTTTTTTTTTTTGCCATCCTCTGGATCAACTGTTAAGTAGGGTTAAAAAGGAGGGTGAAAAGGTTGGACTTGATGGACATACCGGTATGTCTTTATTCAACCTCAATTACTATGTTACTATGTTAAGTGTATCTCATGGACTATAAAAACAAGAAGAAGACCACAAGAAAAAAAAAGGATATTAACTTCTATAAACACAATGTAGAAGACACAAGCTTAAGTATTGTGTATGTGTGTATTTTGTAATGATGGAATGTGTTCTGGTTATGTGATTAAATACAATTATAACATCAATTGCCATACGGCGTTGTCCTATTTTTTTCAAAAGACAAAAAAACTACAGATAAACGGACTAGTTCTAAAAATGGAGATTATAAAATGGGGGCAGACTGGCCCAGCACTATAAATTCAAATTACCGTATATGCCTGAGTATAAACCGGCACGAGTATAAACCAAGGTACCTATTTTTACCTGAAAAGGGAGTAAAAATGTTTGACTCGAGTATAAATCTAGGGTAGAAAATGTGAACACTAATGCAAACCTGTAATTAGTAAAAAGTCTTCCATGGCACTACAGATGTTTGTAAACTACAACTCCCAGCATGTAGTTTCAAAACATATGAATTGCCAGAGTAATTTGGCCCCCATAATAAAATACCACAACATATGCTACTGTAATAAAATACCGCTGCCATGGGTAAAACTCCTTCACCACCCACCCCCCTACCTCCACTGTACACTGTACTTCTTATCCCACCACTACACTGGACTTCTTAGCCCACCCCTAAACACCCCATACATACTCTTTACTGTTTGAGGGCTTTACGGAGGGCTGAGCTGAGGGCTGAGCGGATTTTGTTTCCTCCGAGAAGGCTCCTCCATGACAGACAGCAGTGAAGAGGCGCTGAGCAGGACTTAAGCAGGACATACGCAACTTACGTACCTGACGTGTCTGCATGTACTGCACTTCTGCTCTGGTCCTGGTCTCCTGCCAGTGCTCTGAAATGTCTCTGGTCTCCTGACTGTGCCTCTGCTTGGACTCTGGTCTCCTCTTCAGGTCTCCTGCTGCATCGCTGATTGGTGCCTACGATCTGAAACCGGTAGGCTCGCCAATTTTTCTTCTGACTCAAGTATAAACCAAGGCCAGGTTTTTAAGGTACTTTTGAAACCTTAAAACCTTGGTTTATACTCGAGTATATACGGTAAGCAGCAATGTTACCTTAGTTTCATACCAGAGAAAAGAGATAACCGAACCAGCTGGGATTCATTCTGCTGATGGCTCCACTGAATTACATGTAAAAATCACTGCCAGAAACCTTACACATTAAGGCTTTGTTCACACTATAGCACATTTTTGCGCAGTTACATCGTACCAAAACTCTGTGCACATACAAATGAATGGCGTTGTTAACATTGGAGTTCTGCAACGCCTAATGTGAACGTAGTCTAATCATTTCTTTAAACACATTTAAACAAAATAATCAATTAACATTTCTAGTTTGCATTGATACAGCACATGGTGGTATTACCTTTACCTAAAGCTGGGTAAACACATCACAGATGTTTGAGAGATGAGAGACAGACCTTTTTGTGGGCACTCACGCACAGCAGAATTCACTTGAGTTTGTTACCAGAAATGCCTTTCAAAACAAGAGAGAGATGAAAACAAGCATAGATTCACTCTGGCACACCAAGGCTGGCAATTGCCAAAATCAGTAGGTGCAATCCTCCAAACACCCCCTTCCCTAGGGTTGATCCAACCTCAAATCAAAGTGAGAGGCGCACACCAGTCTATCAAAATGTATTGTGCAAACAGCATTCAATGTTAATCTATAATCAATTATATCTACTGTATGTGTCTCTATCTGTTTTGAGTTGTTTTTTTCTTTAAGTAAAACCTCATTATTCATGTTAAACTATTATGTTGGCACTATGCAATATACAAGTGGGTTTTGGGTTGCAGTTTGGGCACTCTACTCTAAAAGGTTCGCGATCACTGCTTTAGTGCTGCTGATTGTATTTTGTAATCCATTAGCATGTGAGAATCACGTTCTAGCGCTTTTCAAGGTAGGTGGCCACACTGTATGCGTTGCAATCCGTTTCCAGAGCACATGCAATCACCTGGCAGATTACCGAACAACACCCGACGTGGGATTCTCGTCCGAAACAGCCGTTGGTTGCACAAATGTGTCATGGCTGGGGGTTGTAGCTCGGTGCACACATTGTGTGTGTGTACGAACCTTAAGTTTCCAGGTACCACACAGACATAATGTACTGTGAGCTACAATTACAATTTACTGCTCTATGAGAGTAAATTTCCATCTATACTTAAAGGACAACTTCACACTCATAAGAACATCTTTTAGAAAGAATGGCCTCTTTAAAATATGTTGATATATCATAGTTTGTCCTATGAATTCATTACTGTATGTTTGCTATGCTTCTGGATGCCTCATGGAAACTGAGCAATTTAGAAAACAGTACTGAGCCTGGGCATGCTCAGAAGAGGCAGACAGTGGATTAACATTCAGTCATTGGCTGTGATGTCAACTGTGTAATCCATATCCAATCTACTTATATGATCCGGCGGCCCTGATAGCACCACTTAATGGGGACTTAGTAGACAAACGGTAGCAGTCCGACTTCTTAAAAAGTATAAACTTTTATTGATACATCTTTAAGATGTATCAATAAAAGTTTATACTTTTTAAGAAGTCGGACTGCTACCGTTTGTCTACTAAGTCCCCATTAAGTGGTGCTATCAGGGCCGCCGGATCATATAAGTAGATTGGATGTTCGACTGGGGTTCGGAACAACTCAAGACGGCAGCACGCTTGAAGCGGTTTTGACGAGGAAGTTTCAGTCAGGCCCAATAGAAGGAACAGAAGTAACTTTGTTCTACCGTGTATGGGAATACTGCGTTTTGAGAGGTAAACTGACCTGGAGCTTTTGTTTCTTTTCGTATTTTCATGTGTAATCCATAACTGACAGTTGCTAGCTGGAAGAACCAGGAAGCAGAAACAGATGAAAAAGGAGATTGTGCAGGATTTCAGGTTAGATTTATATATTTCAGATTTCAAACTACGGTACTACCGTTTAGGGTTTTGGGGGGTGATTTACCTGTATGTGTGTTTTCATTTTGGGGCTGGACTTGCCATTCAAAATCTGAAAACCTTTTAGAAATTCCATGATACAAATGTATTATATAACAGGGAAGCTTAGATGTAAAATAAAAAAAAACACTTTGCACTAAACATTTGTACCTTAAAGGGTAAGTCCAGTCCTAAAATCAAAACTTACATACAGGTAAATCACCCCCCAAATCCCAAAACGGTAATAGTTTGAAATCTGACATATATAAGTCTAACATGAAATCCTGCACAATGTGCGGTTTCCCGAATCTGCTTCGTCCAGGTAGTAACTGTCAGTTATGGATTTGACAGTTGACATCACTGCCAATGACTGAATGTTAATCCCATCAACCTCTTCTGAGCATGCCCAGGCTCAGTTTCCATTAGGAAATACAGAAGCATAGCAGGCATACAGCAATAAATTCAGAGGACAAATTAGGAAATATCAACATATTTTAAAGAGGCCATTTAAAAAAATTATTATAAGGGTGGAGTTGTCCTTTGCAGTACCATAATAAAAACTAAAGGTTTGATTTCCTGTAGGTAACAATGTACAGCGAGCCCTGTAGACCAATTAGAGGCCCTCACCCCTCTCCCAGATTTTATACAGGAAGTGACATTAAATATTAGTAAGGTCGAACCTTGTTTGTCTGACTCCCCTGTGTTCACACGGATCATTCACATGAACCATCAAATAAAACAATATATGTGTTACAGAAATGCATCTGTTGGAGTCCTTAAAGCGTCTCGCTCTCACTATTTTTTTTCTCATTTTTTCCTTCTACTTTGCATTCCAGACCCTTTTGTTCCTTTCGGCGTGCCGTAGCGTTCTTTAGTTCAGGAAATCACGTGATCGTGATGTCATCGGATGAGGAAGTACCTTCCTGAATCAGGGTGTACTGGGGGAGGTGATGGCATCTTATAAAAAGGTAAATATTCTCGCTGAAATTACGCTGAATACAATCCCATGTGAGCTGTAGTCGTTTTCTAGTTATTTATTTAGGCGTGAGACGCTGCTTGTTATGGCCCTTATGTCGGTAGGTAGTGCCGGTGGGGGAGAGGCTCGGTGACTGGGCAGGACGGATATCACCGGCTCTCGGGATTGCGCAGGCGCGTTGTTATTTAATGTTAAATACGACAATCCACTCTTTGCGGCTATTCTGCGGGTGAACAGACACAGATGTCGGGGTCCCTCAGGTAGCCTATCCCGCCATGGTAAGGGGGAGGGGGAGCAGTAATGGCTGTCTATCTCTAATGGGGAAAAAATATAATAAAATGGCTATAACCATAATGTAATATTGTATCTTGGGTACAAAGGGGCCTCCCTCACTATAGTTACCTGGGTCCTCACATCTGCAGTTCATCCAATCCACCCTGGGCCTCCCTGCTCATTCTCTTTATATCCCAGTATACCATAAACACACATTTATAGATCATTTCTCCTTTACACATCTTTATAAAATCTGTCATTCTAACTGAGGCTCCCTCTTTGATCTAAGTCTGGCATTTTGCTTGTCAATTTTCATATTGGTCTCTGCTCTGTTGGCTCTCAACACAGTTCTTATTCTGTGAAGGGGTTAAAGGGGAAGTTCAGTGGAAATACATATACTTTTAAGAAAAAAGAGCAGTATTTTTCCATCCCAATGACCTTAATCTGCCCATTCAGCGTTTTGTCTGTTTATAAATAAATGCTTCTGTAGATACCGTTATGGTTTTGCCCTTGACCCAGCGCCTGGGTTGATTCAGTTGCTCAGTAGAGATCCAAGTACGTTTGACCCATCCAACAGCCAATCAGTAAAAAATAACTGTTAGGAACATTACAAGGTAGTGTACATTCTGGGACGAAGTACCGTTGCTAAACCTGAAGTGTCAGCTCACTAATCTCAACAGAAGGGAATAGCAATGGGTATAAATTCAGCTGATTTTTCAAAATGGAGAATATGTAAAATAACTAGGTATGCATAATAGAAACTAAGAGTTTAGAAAAAATTACATTTGCCACTGAAATTTCCCTTTAAGGACCTGGAAGAGAGCAGGGAAGATGACCACATGGAAACTGGTTGGATTAATGCTGTTCATACACAGACCTGCTGCACAATGGTGCAACCAAATTGTACTTCCTGATCTATTGGAAGGTAGTGATTAATGTACTGCCTTGCGCCATCAATTTTGACTTTGACTAGAAATCTGCGCAGGATATTGTGGCTGCCAGTGTGATCCATGGACTATTTTATGCCAGTCCCATTTAGCTTTCAGCATATCAACCAGACATCCCACCCTGCCGAAATTTATTTCAGGGAAGGTACCCACCCCAAGATTAATGCATAATCCAGGCATACAGACACACATATGTAGTGAAGACACACATGCATTCAAACACATACATCCCAACAGACATGAAATGAAAACAGTCGGACACACATGTATTCAACAAGTCATTTCACCATTAAGTGTTTCTGGCACTTGTTAACCTCTTAAAAAATAATATATATAATTTCAGCGAGTCAGGGAGCTGCCATTAATACCAGGGAGAGGTAGGAAGCCTGTATCAACTGATCAGAATTGTTGATTAAAATGGTTAAAAATCAAAATTTGATTGGTTCGATCAAATTGATCAAAACATTTATCCATGTATTTCTAGCTTTAGCACCAATTAAGGTAAGATAAATAAAAATAAAAGAAAACTTGGTAGAATTAGATTTTTTCTTGATAAGGCTCACTGTTGTGGTCATTAAAGGTTTGTTCTGTTAAAATCTATTGTTTTATGAATATATAAATTAGTTGTTTTTTTTATAAATCGTATGAAGTCCATTCACTTGTAAATATTGACTCGTTTTATTGCTTTATTTAAAAAGTTTAAGTCATCACACAGTGCCCTATAAATTTGGACCCAAACCTGACAAGATCTGTTTCTGCTCTTTTTGTTTGATGACTTTGACTTGTCTTTTTTTTTTTTTTTTTTTATCCTTTTTAATTGAAGCTATAAATATACAAGCTTTATAAATGTGCAGACTTAAATTTTTCTAGTGCCTCAAGTTTATCCTTTCTTTGATTTCAATAACAGTGGAATAATCATGCCTTGCGAGTATCCGCTGCTAGGTCAAGTGGCCTAAAGATAAAATTGAGATGCTAGAAAACAGGTGGAAAGATAGCTGCCATTGTAAGTTTGTTAATGCATCCAAAAAAGTATTTTAATTATAAGTTCTAAGTTCTTCCTACATCACTCTCCTGTAACCTCCTCAACTGCTTCTCCTCTACCACCAGTTCAAGTCTTCTTAAAGGGCAGCTATACTAAAAAAAATGACTTTGCCTCATCTTAATCTGTAAAGAACTGCATTATTGTATGTATAATTTTATTAAGTGCAATCAATTATATAAATGGAATTCAAATAATATTTTATATACAGGTTGAGAATATATGTTGGATAAACTGATCGTAGTGTGGCATGCCTTGACATATTAGGAATAAGACCCCTGCTGAAGAGCTTACAATCTTACTACATGTAAGTAGCCCTTACAAGTAGTCTGTTTCTGCATGCCCTAAGTCATGCAAAGTATTTCCACTCCCACTTTTTACTGACTGCTTCCATGTAAAATTAAATTCTGTCAAGCATGCTCAGTAATCCGAGCCAGCCATGGGAGAGGAAATTTCCCACCATGCAATTCCCACACTTCATCTGTTATCATTCCAGGTTATAAGACACTTAAATGACAAATGAATTATTAGATGCTTCAGATTAGATATCTAAAGATGTAAGGGGCAAATAAACCAAAATGATAGTTGGGAAGAATGATAGTTTTTAGTAATGGGCAATTTCATTTTTTTTTCAGTATAGATGCTCTTTAACCAAGTTAAAGAAGTGAGCTACTCTGTATTACTTTTTGCTTAATCGAGGAGGTAAGTAAGTAACTGCGGGGCTGGCTGTACGGAAGTATTTTGCGGATGTCAAACAGGTCTATTTTTTTGTAGGAATTACTGAGAGGTGATTGACAAGAATTAAGATCTTTTTATAAAACAAACTAGCAAACAAATTCTGGAAGTATATCTGATGATAAGGTTTACACAATAAACCACTTTCAAGTAATTCTGTTTTGAAATAAACACTTTTCTGAAGTCACACATATTATCACCAACCCTACCTAAGTAGTTAAGCACAATAGACCTTTTAGATTGCCTTATGAACTGAATTATCAACCTGCACTCACAAAAAATATATCCTCAAAACACTGGTTTTATGTGTTCCTATGAATCATAAAGCCAGGAAATACGGAATATATGCTTAAAACCACATTTTTATGAGATCTATTTCAAAATTAAAGGGGACACCCATAAACTAAAATTTAAACTTAGGATAAGTTTAGGCTAATATCAGCCCTCCAGCCCCAATACTTTCAATATGCAAAGATCATTATTCCTCCTGTTTGTCACCACCCTCTGTAGGGGATGTGTGTGGTTAATATGGGTTTAATTGTTATTTAAAACTGTACAAGCTATTTTATGATTGCCCTACCTAAAAAAAATGGCAAGCAAATGAGGGGTGGTGAACATCAGGAGGAATAGCTGTCTTCAGTAATGTCTTAGTACTGCTAAAGTATTGCCGTCCTAGAGTTTGGAGGGTGCCTATCCTAAGCGTATATTTTAGATTAGGGATGAACTTACTTTTAACCTTAAATAGTTTAAAAAAAAATAAAAAAATCAATAGGTGCAGTGTTTAAATAAAAAAAAAAAGTGGAAATTTGTTTTCCAGGTTCAGTCCTAATATTAGCACCAAACTCGGGCTTCGTTAACACTTGGAAATGATGTTCCCCTGCGTTGCTGCATGTAGTACTTTGTCAATGCAATACATTGCAATGCCCAAGTGTGCTTAAATGCAAATTTTGTGCATGAATTCACACTAAAATGCTCCCTAGTGTGGACAAAGCCTTGGCAGTGCTTTATGTAAAGTTTTGTAGGTAGTACAGCTCAAACTCCACAAATAATGTTTGATTGTTACATTCAAATGCATTTTCAGATTAACTTTTTAATTACAAAGTAAAGTCTTTGCTTAAAGTGTAATCAATTGTTATAGCCTTTTACTTCCAATGGTGTAATGATTTAACTGTGATCATTTTATTTTCTGGAATCAGCTTATATGAAACCATAACATTGAGACTTAATTAAGAAACCATTTATATAAACTCTAAACAGTAACTGGAAAAGGACTGAGATGGAAGGAGTTTCATGGTCGCTGCAGCTACCAGTAAGAATTTTTTTTTTCTTTTCCTAAAGGCAACAAATTTATTTATTTTAATTTAGGATAGTTTTTCAATTATTTTTATGGATTTAATGTTTATTATGATGCAAAAGAAAATAGCTCTCGCACACTAGTCTTACGAAAATCAGTTTTATGCAGTGCTTTAGG
Source organism: Hymenochirus boettgeri (assembly GCA_019447015.1). Classification (NCBI taxonomy): domain Eukaryota; kingdom Metazoa; phylum Chordata; class Amphibia; order Anura; family Pipidae; genus Hymenochirus; species Hymenochirus boettgeri. The sequence continues at coordinate 48,512,408 of CM033475.1, read as the reverse complement.
TGAATAAACCTTCAAGTGGCTTGAATGCTGCAGCAGATAAAATTGCATATTTTAGTTTGGTATGTTTTATGCATGTGCTTTATACCACATCTGATCAATGGTATTATTTTGCTCTTAAAGGGCATGTCCCCAAACCTAGGTTTGGCAATATTTTTAGGTTTCAAAGATGCTCCAGGACTTCCTTACCTGACCCTGTTCCTTCGCCGCTCCTACTGTTGACAGCTGCTCCACTTCCTGGTTGCGGCTGTCGGTTAAGGAGCAGGGGGCTGCGGCGAGGGACTGGGTCAGGTAAGTTCCTGTAGTGAAATCTTTGAAACTTAAGAATATTGTGAAACCTAGGTTTGGGGAGGTGTTTAACATTTTAAAGCGAACCTTTTTGGGGGTGGGGTGGGGGTGGACTTGCCCTTTAACTAGAAATTTATTGGAGCAGCCGATTATACACTTTTTTTTTTTTGCAGAATGCTTCTTTTTTATAGCACAAAGGAATGCAGGAATAGCAGTTTCTACCTTAACTTCATTTATAGAATTGCTTTTTTGAGCGCTTTAAATTATTAGGAAATATTGACATAAAATGCCGAAAGGACTTGTAGAAAAATAATCATGAAATGAGGACCTCAACCTCTTTATTTTAACTTAACCCCCCAGACAAGATTTTAACCTTAAACTTTACAACCCCCCACCTCCAATCCTCATTTTTGCAATACTTACATCTCTAAACAAGTACTCCTAACATCGGATATCTTGCCTTGAAGTACTCGGGTCGTTTACCACACAATATCACTCTTTTGGTTTGCAGCTGCCAGTCAAAGCTGATAGTGATGTCTTGGCCAATGACTTAAAAAGACTGCTAAAGCTAGATGCTTTGTGGCTGTGTAAGCTCACTTAGAGCTCACAAACCCTTAAAGGAGAGTAGGAGTTGGGAGCATGAGTGTGGAAGGACTAGAATGAATAGTTAGGCTGGAGGGTAATACACCAAAGTTTTGAAGGGTTTAGAATTCAGTACACTCAAAATCGCTATGCATTGTAGGAATATTGGGAAAAACCCTGTGGTAACACATTCCATTTATGAAGATCACAGTGATGGGTTTAATAAGAATACACATCAAAGACTGCTGTTTAATTAGGGTAATGGTAGGCATATACTGCAGACTTACCAATGTTCTAGCTGTAACATTTATAGCAAACAAGATCCAATCAAGGAACGCCGGAAGGTAAGAACTGCTGCTGCACTTGCGTTATGTCCATTTCGACGTTCCATTCCGTATGAGAGCATCGAAACTGTAAAAAAATAAGTTCAGTTTATGGCCTGCATAATTCATACCAAATAATGTGGTGAGGGTTTATGTATTGTTGCCTTTTTTACCCCTGAAAATAATTATTTCACATAACTGTTTTATTTTACCCAACGTAAAATTTAGTAACATCTTCTTGCAAATCTTTCACTTTAATAACCATAGATACACATTAATATCTAACAACTTTATATCCTCTGAGCCAGGAAATACAAAGGTAGTCCTATTAAAAGGATTGTGTACATCTTTGGTTAAGATTGTCAGGGTGAAAAGTAGTTTTTTTCTGTCATGTATGAAAAAAGTATTGTTGAGAAGAATTTTCCTTTCAAATAAATTATCTGTAGATATTACCAACTTAAGACCCGTACACACGTGTGATCACAGGGCCCAACCAGCAATGCATGATGTGTATGAATGGCCGACTATTGGCAAGTGTATGAACGTTCGGTGGGCCAAAACAGTCATTTGATCGGGAATCGTTCATGTTCCACTGGGTCGGATAATCAACAATGACCTACTAAGAGCCCATACACTTATCTATACTCTGCCGAAACAGCTGTTTGTACACATCGTGGGTCGGGCCTTGCAATAGCACGTGTGTATGAAGCTTTAATCTGCATAAAAGTAAAACAAGCCGATATTACCAGCCTTTGTTCCAGTCCATGTCTTAATAGGTCCTAAAAGATTAGCTTATTTACGGGAGCATTCTTTTCTACTTATTGACCAATAAGGGCATCATTCAGTGACTGGAATTAGGTTTGTCCTGTCTGCTTCCTGTCCTAGGATAGTCTGTGTCCATAGGATACTTCAGCTCATAATATCTCTTCAATGTCACAGGTAAATACCATATTAACCAAAACTCTTTGGGGCTATGTCTGAACATTCATTTATACAAATGCATTAGCTTTTATATATACCGTATATACTAGAGTATAAACCAATTTTTTTCAGACTGTTAAATCAGCCTGAAAACTCAAACTAGGTTTATACTCGAGTTGGTACTTAGCAAGCTGCTCGCTCTCTCTCCCCGTACTGGCTTGACGTCGCTGCCCGGCGCCGATTAGTGACGTCAGCCGGCGCACCAGTACAGGAAATGAGCGGCTGCTGGATTGCTTAAGTAAGTTACAGACTACAGTTACCGGATGCACACAGAAGGGAGCCCGCAGAAGGTACCCGCTGAACTGGGTGGGAGGTAAGGGTGTAGGTGTTTGGAAACTACAACTCCCAGCTACTAAAGCATGCTGGGAGTTGTAGTTTCCAAACATCTGGAGTGCCAAGGAATGAGAATTTAGTTGTCTTTTAAATGAACAGCAGAATTCTCATACAGTAATAGCCAAATCCAGTATGGCTATTACTGTATGGGAAATCTGCTGTCCTTTTAAAGGGCAACTAAAGCCTTAAAACAATACAGAATCAAAAGGAGAATGGCATCTATTATTGCCTTCTTATTCTGTATTGTTTTTAGGCTTTAGTTGCCCTTTAAATGGACAGCAGAATTCCCATACAGTAATAACCATACCGGATTTGGCTATTACTGTATGTGAAGCCTTAAAACAATACAGAATCAGAAGGTAGTAGTGGTCACATTTTCTACCCTTGGTTTATACTCAAATTAAACTTTTATTAGTTTTTTCAGGTAAAATTGGGTACCTCGGTTTATACTGAAGTATATACGGTATATTGCTTTTTAGTTTTGCATTAAAGGGAGGAGTGTTTTCTAGCCTTGTTTATTAGAAATGAGAACAAAGTTTGATTGCCAATACTGCACCAACAACAATTCTGAAACATAAAATGCTGTTTGCTTTTTTGATGGATTTTATGTTTAAGGTATTGTTATTCATTGACCACTATCTTTAGACTAAAAAAACAAGAATAAAATAACTAAACAATGTTAAAAATGTCTTATCACCAAATGCATTAGGTGGTAGTCATACTACAGCATGGGTAGAAGAAAAAGGGCATAGTATCCAACATGATAGAGCTTTATTTAAACAAATGTTTACAGGTGTAACTGTTATTTCGGCTTTAGGTGGGAAAACACCTCTATTTGTACATGATGGACATTGTGCTTTTTTACCAGCAGACTACCGATAAGTTTATTGGCTGTTGGTCCTAAAAATATGGTCCGTCTCTGTAAAACTTTGGAGAGTCTGCAGCAACCAGAGTTGGGGCAGTTCTGGGCAGAGTTTGGAATACATGGCAATAGTATAAATATGGTCATTGCCCACATATGCAGCCTTTGTGGTGCCACTGGTTAGGAGACCTTTCTCTGGAACTGGATACTAAGGGAAGGCAATTGGAGGGTGATTTAAGGACTGGTAGAAAGACTTTAAGGTTGGAGAGGTTGATAAAAAAGATTGAGCTCAAAAACTTTTGGGGAGAGTTTCCCCGACATGATTATTTAACTCAAGCTATCGTCCAAACAGCCGCTTTTGAATAGCATACAATGGCTTCAAAGTGTCTCCTACTTGCACCACTATGAAAAGCTAGGGGCTAAAGTCGCGCTAACCGGCAGAGAATTTCTTAGTGTTACTTTAACCCATGTTGCCAGCGGCAGGTCAATAAGGGTAACAATCCCTCAAACTGTGAGGCTGCAAAGTAAATGTATATCTCGTGAAATATAGGAAAATACCAAGGCACTTTTTTTTTTTTTCCTAGTACTTGGCCTGCACCTTCTTTAGAGTTTCATACACTTCCATGCTTGACAGGGTGAAAGTGTCACAAAAAATACTGGAACTTTTGCGTGACTTTAAATGGTTACTGTGGGTCCATACAAGTGCCATATGTTAAAAAGAGATCATACATTTCAAACAAGCATAGGATTATGTCTCTAGCTTCTCTGGAGTCTCTGACAGGCACGATGAGCTGTGTAAAAAGCCACAAAATCATTCTTTTCTTAAATTAGTTACAGACCGTAACCATTTTCTGCCCTTACCTCTGCCTATTGACACCTTTAGGATGGGATTTGATTTTTTTTATTTGCAGGCTTGTGGCTAGATTTAAAAATGATAAAACGTTTGGGGCTGGGGCTTATGATGCAGCTGATGATGCTCTGTGCCAGTAGTAGGATACAAGTGGGCATGCTCAAGCCAGAGACTTGATAGCAGAGCAATGGTGCTAGTAAAGTCTCAGCATAAGCAGGAAGCAGTATCCCTTAAAGTTTAAATAGATTGAATAAAGGAGACGGATCCTGGATTATATTTTGGATAGACTGCAGCTAAAAGGATGACCATGGAATAATTTTAAAGGAGTGTGCTCATCTTAATAGAGGGCACTTGTATGGAGACCACAGTTCCCCATTTAAGCCGGTGTTTGAGACCTACTAAGACAGGATTGCTTAATTGCTTTGGAAGAGCAATAGCGTCTTTCTGCCCTTTTACTTAGTTAGTTTTTATGTGATTGTTGTTATAAAGCTGTGTAAAATTATAGCCTGAAAATAGAAACCTTCCTTAATAATTGTTTGATTTGGTTTGGGTCCTTCCTACTTTTTAATACCTAATGAAATGAAAAGTTTAATTTGTCGTTTTGACATTCACATGCGGTAACCACATACACTCCTACTATATGCAGGATGGGGATTGCTCAGCTGTGCGCCCGTACACGGGTTGATCGTATCTATTTAAAGTAAATGGAGCTGATACCAGCCAACGGAAAACTTCCATCTCCACTGACCAATTACTTCATGCCAACATTGGCTGCTCATCTGCATCATGATCAGACCTTTTTATACCCAACACCTTGCTGATATTTGGCAAATCTGTTTGTTAAATATCAGCCATGTGAATGGCATGTTAAGTGTATTTTCAAGGAGCTACAATCGTGCAGAATGTCTTGGTTTATAAAATGTTATCACCTAATGCTGATATTTTTAAAAAAAATGTAAGTTTAAAAGTTTTTTTGGGCTAATGGTAGATGTTTCTTAACCAAGTGGAGCCCTGAGACACTTTTTTTTTATAACTGTAAAATTAGTTTAATTGAAGAATTGGAGTTAGAGGAGATGCCTTACCTCCTACTTTTCAATTAAACGGTCAGGAGACAGGAGGTTGGAGAACTTTCCTGCGAACTTGCTTCAGACGGACCTTTTGCAGTGTGTGCTTACATTGCAAAAGCCTGTCGTAGAAACATTGGAGGAGCGCGTATGTGGGTAAGTTCTCTAACTTTCCTCCTGTCTCTTGATCGTTTAATTGAAGAACGGTAGGTAAGACATGGCTCCTTTACCTCCCGATCTTCAATTAAACTGAGAAAACACTCTACACTATTTTTTGGGTAGAGAGTAATTTCAATATGAAGTTGTTTTTTCCTGTTGTCCTCTGGGTTTGAGAAGTCTGGCCATAGAATGCTGATTTTGAGCATTTTTATTTTTTTTTCTGAATAGGTTGTATTTTAATAATTATTAAAGGAAACGTCCATCCTTAAAACAAAAAAACTGGTGACTTGCCAGCTATCTTTACGCAACCCCAACTGCTATTCTTGCCAGTTTATTACATGCATTTGTAACCAGATATTTACCATATGACAAAAGTTGATTATGGTGCCCTTTAATATTTTGTATCCAAAAGTACAAATGTATTTTTGCTACGAGGCAACCCATAACCCAACTAAAGGAGAACTATTTTTTTTTTTTTTTATTCTGATGGGAAGCTTTTCACCTTGAGCACCTATACATTGTAAGTTACTTTAGTAATTTGCATATGCGTACATGGAACATATGTGCATTGACAAACGACCCCCAACTGAATGCTTACACATACGAGACTCGTTTGTTGCGGATGTGAGTCATGATCGGGGGGGTTTGAGGTCTCCAGACCAATATGGAAGTTTCTACGTTTTTGTACAGTTGTGCACATTTGTTTACATTCCCCTGTAGACATACTCCGAGCTGAAAGAAGGGAATGGAGGATCAGGGATGAGGGGGTTAAGATTTTGCTGTTTAATTAGTTTAAAAATTATTTAGCACGGCTTAAATGTCCTTTTAATCTTTTAATAAGTATTTTTATATTGCCCTTTATTCATAGTTGATGCCCACACTGTTACCATTAACATTTGTGCATACTGGGAATTTAATACATCCATAAGATGGTTACAATCCTTTTTGAGAAAGTTACTGTTAAATATTTATATTCTTGCCTGCTTGGGAGGCCACACGGATTTCCTCTAATATGTTTGGAAAGTGCACCTGTCATGGATTTAGATAGTTATTGGTAAGAGGTGAAGTGCTGCATCCCTTGCATTAAATAACTGTGACTGTTCACACTATATCACATATTTACAGTGTTAAAAGCACATTTGCTTCAAATTACATGACCACATTCTGCTACAAAGTTGAAGATTTTGACGTTTGTCTTGATAGCTAGTTGAGTAAATTTACTTGTCTGTAGATTTCTGAAAGAATGTTTTAAAATATTCTTACCGTAATTCCTAAAAAAAACCAAAAACTTTTGTACTAAGTGCTTGAGTGGATTTAAATGATCATATATCAACCTTCAAGTATACTGTTGGGAAACAGGTTTATTTTTCTAAAATCTTTTAAAAAGAGCACACTCCTACCTTTTAAAGTGAATCCAGGATCATTTTCAAAACTTAAAGCAGTTTAAGGGGTGCTGTAAGCTGTGACATCACTAGAACCATTGCCACTGGTTTGAGCAAGCACACTTGTATCCTACTCCCAGGACAGAGTGTCATCTGCTACATCAGAAGCCCTTGGCCCAAACTTTTTAATCATTAACTAACTTTTAAAAATATCATATTTTTGGGGATGAGCTTTTTTTAACAGATCGTGTGCTTTCCACAGAGACAATTCAGACCTGGGAGTGTAACTTTTACAAACCTATAACACAAGATTCAAAGCAGATTGGGATATCATCATAAAGGCCAACGTTCTCCTTTGAACAAGTTGAATACCTTTTAATGTATGAGTTAGCCACACGTCTTTCAATCTTTGCTAGGCATACATTTATTTTTATTACTTTTGTATACCAAGTCCTTAGCGTCTGTTCAGCTTGCCAAAGTGATTTAAAATAAAAGGAAATGTATGAGAAGTTGTTCGTTTTTTTTTTTTTTAGTTTTTCCACAGTTGCTAGAAATATCCACAAAGCTTGCCTACACACTCTTAAATGGTATGTACCTTGTAAATCTAATTTACCACTTATGCTCGAGTATAAGCCGTCCTGAATATAAGTCGAGGTACCTATTTTTACCTGAAAAACTGATTGACCCGAGGGTAGAAATTATAACCACTACTGTCTTCTGATTTAGTATTGTTTTGTGGCTTAAGTTGCCCTTTAATGGACATCAAAATTCCCATACAGTAGTCCCATACAGTACTAGCCAAATCCAGTACCAGTAACCCCCAATTCCTTGGCACTCCAGATGTTTGGAAACTACAACTCCCAGCATGCTTTGGTTGCTGGTAGTTGTAGTTTCTAAACATGTGGCAAGGTTCAATAAACTTTTAATTAAGCTTACCATCATTTACAATTCTACTGACCCCCATATAGTAAAGGGCACTCTGACCCCCATATATTAAAGCGCTCTGACCCCAATAGTTAAAAATGTCACCTGAGAGTTAGTTATTTGCACAGAACTAGCAGCCATTTTGCCCCAAACTGAGATGAACCATCAGATTTCCAGCATCCAGATGAGCAGTGACAGTGCTGAATGAGTCCAGCAGCCAGACTACAGGAAGCTGGAAGGAGTGTAAAGGCAGATCAGCTCCTTTCTATGCAGATGAAGGATTTTTTAACACAGCGCCACCTACTGGTTACTATCCACAATTGCAGCATTTGGATCTAAATTAGGACTTGACCCGAGTATAAGCCGCGGTTAGGTTTTCAGGCTAATTTTAAAGCATGAAAATCTTGACTTACACTCTGGTATATACGGTACTATTACTAGATACAGTGGGAAGCGAAAGTTGTCTCTGTAGATTTCTAAAAGAATGTTTTAAAATATTCTTACTGTAATTCCTAAAAAAAAACTTTTGTACTAAGTGCTTGAGTGGATTTAAATTATCATATATAAACCTTCAAGTATACTGTTGGGAAACTGGTTTATTTTTCTAAAATCTTTTAAAAAGAGCACACTCCTACCTCGACTTATACTCGGGTATATACGGTACTATTACTAGATACAGTGTGATGCAAAAGTTTGGGCAACTTTGTTAATAGTCATGATTTCCCTGTATAAATCGTTGGTTGTTACGATAAAATATGTCATCTAAATGCATCATATAGGAGACACACACAGCGATATTTGAGAAGTGAAATTAAGTTTCTTGGATTTACAGAAAGTGTGCAATAATTTTTTAAACAAAATTAGGCAGGTGCATAAATTTGGACACTGTTTATTTTATTGATTCCAAAACCTTTAGAACTAATTATTGGAACCCAAATTGGCTTGGTAAGCTCAGTGACCCCTGACGTACATACACAGGTGAATCCAATTATGAGAGAGTATTTAAGGGGGACAATTGTAAGTCTCCCTCCTCTTTTAGTTTTCTCTGAAGAGTAGCAACATGGGGGACTCAAAACTCTCAAATGACCTGAAGACAAAGATTGTTCACCATCATGGTTTAGGGGAAGGATACAGAAAGCTGTCTCAAAGATTTCACCTGTCTGTTTCCACAGTTACAAACATATTGAGGAAATGGAAGACCACAGGCTCAGTTCAAGTTAAGGCTTGAAGTGGCAGACCAAGACAAATCTTGGGTAGATAGAAGCAACAGATGGTGAGAATAGTCTGAGACAACCCATTTTGCTGCAGATGGAGTCACTGTGCATCGTTCAAGCATTGGGCGCACTTTACACAAGGAGATGTATGCGAGAGTGATGCAGAGGAAGCCTTTTGGACAAGACTGCTTCATTTTGGAATAAGGTGCTGTGGACTGATGAAACAAATGGAGTTATTTGGGCATAACAAGGGGCATTATGCATGGAGGAAAAAGAACACAGCATTTCAAGAAAGACACCTGCTACCTACAGTAAAATGTGGTGGTTCCATCACGCTCTGTGGCCAGTGCAGGGCCCGGGAATCTTGTCAGTTCAGTGACGCATGGACTCCACTCAGCAGATTCTGGAGACCAATGTCCTGGAATCAGTGACAGCTGAAGATGTGCCGGGGCTGGATCTTTCAACAAGGCAATGACCCTAAACATTACTCAAAATCCACTTAGGCATTCATGCAGAGGAACAAGTACAATGTTCTGAAATGGTCATCTCAGTCCCCAGACCTGAATATAATTGAAAATCTGTGGTGTGAGTTAGAGGGCTGTCCATGCTCGGAAGCCATCAAACCTGAATGAACTGGAATGTTTTGTAAAGAGGAATGATCCAAAATACCTTCAACCAGAATCCAGACTCTTTGGAACCTACAGGAAGCGTTTTATAGGCTGTAATTTCTGCCAAAGGAGGATCTACTCAATATTGATTTCATTTTTTTTGTGGTGCCCAAATTTATGCACCTTCCTAATTTTGTTTAAACAATTATTGCGCACTTTCTGTAAATCCAATAAACTTCACTTCTCAAATATCAGTGTGTGTGTCTCCTATATATTTAACTGACATTTTTTGTCATAACAACCAACGATTTATACAGGAAAATCATGACAATTAACAAGGTTGCCCAAACTTTCACATCCCACTGTAGCTTAGGCTTTAAATGTAAAGTATTTTTTTCCCCTAGCACCCTCCTATACCCTAGCTTTACTCATTATAAGGTTCTGTCTTCATCCTTCTGTCTCCTGCCCTCACAAGATTGGCCAAATTCCTTTGCCAAGCAAATACCCTCCCATTCTCAGAGCATGTCTTACATCAGTCTTCACACGTTGCGGCGATGTTACGTGCTGCAAAATGGACATTATTTGCTTAGCAAAGGGATTTGTCCAATCTCGTGGGGGCTGAAAGCTGAAAATGGGGAGAAGACAGAAGGAGGATAACGGAACCTTTTAATGAGTAAAGGTAGGGTATAAGAAGGGTGCTGGGGGAAAAAAACCCTTTACATTAATCTAGTAATAGTAAGTTAGATTTACATACCCTTTAAACACACATTTAGAGTGGTAGAGACTTTTTTTTTTTGAAGTTGCTTGGTACTGAAGAATGGATAATGTGTCCAGAATTGCTTATAATGTATACAAAGACAAGGCAACTGTACAAAAGCAAGTATTTCTAAAAAGGCCATACGTGCACAACATTTCACTAATTTCACAAAGTGCATGCCCACCCCCCAAGTAAAATTTTCCCCACTGTGTAGTTTTAAAAGATCCTTACCTTTCTCTTCTGCTCCTTATGGTTCTCCTGCAGGGCGTGATAAAAATTCAAGAAAATTAAGAGTAGGAGCCCCACTCTGTTTGTAATCTGTACCTTCCACTTCCTGCTCCTCTTAGAGGACTCTGCCATGTGCAGTGGAGCTCTTTTCAGCAAAAGTTGTTAGAGTAAGGAACATCTCTCCTACACTTGTCGCAAACAGTCACCTGATATTTTACTATATTAAGGCTGAGACCTCACTACAAGCACCAGAATTGCACACAGATGCGGATCTGAAATCACAGGAATTTTTGTTTCTCGATTCCATGTTATTTAAAATTGCAAGGGAAAACGTGTGCCAAACTAGTGAAACACTTGTTAGTGTGGCCTAGCCCGAACTGTTTTTCACTTAAACAGATTTTCAGCTGAACAGACTGGTTTTTAAATCTTTGCATATATTTTAATATCCTTATCCCACTCTATAAAGTTATATAAATTATAAAGTATATATAAATTATTTGTGTTCCTTTATCCATTCTTCAGTACCAAGTAACTTCAGTGCAACCTTTAATGAAATGCTCAAAGGTTTCAAATGAGCTTAGGAGCTCATTAACTGTTTTATACACAGCCTCTACACAGCTATAAAACAAGCCACAGGTGTGAATACTTACCATTCATTGCCATCTCAAACTGAGAATATAAAGTTGAGTTTACGTAAAAGGTCATGTTAATAATTTGTGTAATTTCACTGACTCTTGTGCTTATGGCTACTAAAGATCACATACAATTATATGATAATAAATAGCTTATGACCACAAGTCCTAAATAACATTATGTTGTTTGGAATCATTGCTCATTTTTCAATACTGGCTCATACTGTAAATGTTTGCCATGGGGTTGAGCACAATTGTGCATCTTCTGCTTGCACATGAGTATTGAACAAGACTAGTTTAATGTATGTACAGAATTATTAGGTTTCCATTTCTAACATAGATTGTATTTCATTTGAGACGTGAATAAAATTCTTTTAATGTTTTGGTTACATGGAAAGATGGAAACTTTAGTTCCATCCAGTGCTTTGCAACTTGAACTATAAAACCTGGACCCGATGAAAGAAGGTAATCAAGTCGGTTATATTTACTGACATAGCTGCCAGCAGCTGGCCTTGGTATCTCGTTCAGTCCCTTATATATTCTATATTTTGATATAGCATATGCAAGTTTAAATGTGGGTTAGGTTGAAGACTTTAGTGGCAAGCGCAGCTGCGTTTTCGCAGAAGACACCAGCTGTCCATATGTTCCTCTAGGGGTAATAATTTTTACAACTTCGTTTTTTAAAGGGTTTTATATGATTGAAATGTTTCGAGTTCCCTGTTTTTTATTGATATAATGCCAACTGTATGCTCAGCAGTTTACAAGCTTAAAACACAGGAAGAATAAAATACATTACGTAATTACCAACATATCTGCGGCATCATTTTGTAACCTAGGTTTATGGTTGACACATTTTAACTTTAAATTATACAGGGAAATGCAAAGCTGTAAAGGCAAACTAATTCTACAGGTGGATTTCAAAGTACCAGTTTATAGATTTATTTATTGGTTATGGTGCATTATTTAAACCTGACCGCAATTGGTTGGTTTCCAGTATTTAGTGGTGCAGCATTGTACAGTTCCATTGTAGTTTTTGTGAGGGGTTGGGGGAGATTTGCCAAGATCCACTATCGCTCTAGGTCAATCTCCCCTTCCTAATTCAATATGCACTTTTGCTGGCGTTAAAAAGTTGTGCAAAAAAAATGCACAGGTCGCATATTAAATACCTTGCACAGGTGATTCCTGCACAGCCGATTCCTACACAGCCGATGGGTGACGATCCACGACCGATAAAGTGCCCATACACTGGCCGACTCGGCCGAAACGAACGTTAGGACACATCGTGCGTCACTGGTCGGGACACGCGATCGCACGTGTGTATGAACCTTTATAGAGTAGGTGAGGAGTGAACAATTCAGTGGAGGAGACATGGAAAGCTGGTACATACTGTATATCATGTCATTGCTGGCACTGAAGGGTTAAAAGACATGTCCACCCCATTTTATCAACTTTATTTATATTGTAGTTATTGGTCCCCCAGCTCCAACCGCCATAATAGATTTTTGAGAAGTGCCCCGATAGTTACCTTACCTCTTTCCTCCGCCGCAGTTTCCCGGCCCTCTGCTTGCACGGAACTGCAAGCAGGGGGCGGGACCGGCAGCCGCGTCTCTGATTTGCTGAGCGACAGAACGCTGGGGGAGAGAGGTAAGGTAAGTAACTATCGGGACTTTCTCAAAATTCTAATACGGCGGATGGGGCTGGGGTACCAATAACTACAATTTAACCAAGGGGTTTGGAGCAAGGGGGAGGGAGAGCAAAACGGGTGTTCGTGTGATCCTGCCAGAACCACCTCTCCCGATCTTATATTCAACCGACATGCGATTGCAAAATGGGAATGGGATTTTGTGAACGCATGTCGGTCGAATATAAGATCGGGTAAGGTAAGTAATATTGCACAGATGTATGGCCACCTTAAAAGTGGTAATGCCAATACTCTTGGAGGGCTAGGCCACACTACTGCACTTTTAAGCACAATAGGATTGCAATCTAATCATGCTAGGGCACCAAGATGGCTAGAAACGGTCCTGCTCCATGGCTAATTGATTCAGCATTGTAATAAGCATTGTCTGTTGCTCTGTGCTCTTTCTGTGCAGATAACCCAAACCTGCAGTTAGCTGCTGTCTGTGTTAAGCTTCGTACACACGTGCGATCGTGAACGAACATTTGAGCCAATAATCGGCCCGTGTGTAGGCACTTTATCGTCCGAAACGAACGTTCAGAACGTTGCATGACTGACCTGGTGGATCTCCCAATGAGCGACCATTTCGGCCAGTATATTGCCTGCACACGGGCCGGTTATCGCCCAACACATTTGTTCATACACATCGTGGGTTGCAGGTCGGGACCCGCGATGGCACGTGTGTATGAAGCTTTAGTTAAGTCCCAATGTAGCAGTGCAGCTAAAGAAATCAATTACAAAATCCCCCCCACACACACACACACATTCAAACTCCTACAGCTAAAAGTAAATCTTACATGATTCAAGCAGTGATTACAGCTCCCAGTGCAGCTTAACTTCCCATAGCAAAGCAGTTTTACTTTTACTTTAACACAAAATCATTGGTAGAATTCTATTGGCTGAAGAGAGGCACAGATCTCCACTGCACATGCTCCACACTCTATCTGTGCCTCAGTTTTGGGAGGGGGTGGATACATAGAGAGGATACATGCATACAGGAGTGAGCTGAACAGCACATGAGGAGATCTAGTAACGGAGCACTGAGCGCAAAAAGGGATAAAGTTCCTGGCAGCACTAAAAATATAGAAATGGGTAAAGGCAAGTCATTTTTTTGTTTAGTAACGATGTTACTGCAGTTATAGAATATCAGTTTGGTTTCTGTAGATTTATAGCAGTAACTTATACATTTTATTGTGCTGCCCCTAATTTGTAGTATGTTCATATGTCTATACTGTACCTAAATGATTGGATTCTAATACGGATCTTGATAAGTATTTACTTGTATTGCCATTTAGTGTATAGGTTGTCTTTCTTAATGTGCATTTTCTGTATCTGATTGTAATTAACAACCTTTTGTATTGAACTTTTGGTCTTGCTGTTTTTTTCATTGGTTAGTTGAAATTGTATCCCTACAATTCAGCTTACCTTGAACTTCCTTTTTCTGTGCCATCCTGTCTCATACTGACCCATCTCATAGTTTTCCTTTCTCTGCAGTGCCCAGTGCCCAAGTCTCTGTGGCTGGGCTGCTCCAGCCTGGTGGACAGCATGCCCTCCCTGCAATGCCTGTATAACCCAGGGACTGGCGCACTTACAACTTTCCAGGTACTTTCTCTGTCTGTCACTCTTCCACATATTCTTTCTTTCTTATTCCATTGGCATTTTAAGGGGCATGTGTATTTGGGCATGTGCATTGTTCCATTTTTTTACCTCTGTTTTGATTTACATATTCTCTCTTGTTATCCATGCTTTTGTTTTCAGTTCAGATTATTATAAAGTCTGTATACATTTGTAATTGTTACATATGTTATTTCCGGGCAAAGCTTATCCAAGGAGGTATGGATTTTTAAAAGGCAACATATTATAGTAAAATTACTTTCTAAAATAATGTTAAGACAGGCATTCAAGAAATTCAAAACTATAGGCTTATTTAGTAAGTGGTGCAAATGTTTGGTTGCTGCAATTGAAAAGCAGGGTTTTCAAGCCGATACAGAGGAAGGAAAAACCAAAAAACAATGTGAGACTGTATTCGGTTACTATTAAGTTTGGGAAAGAATCCTTAATTTGATAACCTATTCATTTAAAGGAAGAATCTATCATTAGATGATTGTGTTCTGATGTATCCGTGTGAATGCTATGCATTAAACAGAAAGGGTTAATGGGTATGTCCAGCCTCCCCCCTTATGAAAATTTATAGGGAGATTCAATAAAAGTTCTTATAGTTAAAAATGGTGTTAACATTGCCCCAACCAATCGATGTTATTTAACATTTGAAAGCCACCATCTGATTGGGGCAAAATTAGCACCATTTTTTACAATAAAAACTTTTATTGAATCTCTCTATGACTGTTATTCTGGGCCCATCAAAACCTAGGTTTCCCCCGACAGAGAAATTTTACTCACAACCTCCAGGATTCACCGCTGCAGCTTCCTCTTCACTGCTGTTGCTACCTGCTTTTTCTGTTCACACGAAGCAGCAGTGGAGGCTCATCCGGTAATGGCAGCCAGCCATTGGCCATTACTGACTGCCTTACTAGGGAGTAGCAGAGCCGCGGTGGGAATCGTGGAGCTTGTAATTATAATTTCTCTGTCTGGGAACATTATTAAACATTTTAAGCAAAATGAAACCTAGGTTTTGGGGGGGCCCTGAGTAACATTTAGAGGTGGACATACCCTTTAACCTTGGTGAATCCTTTTTAAGGTTACTGTATTGTAATACTTTACAAATGTTATTACCTACTTCCGGTGTTTACTCCTTGTGACACTGACTTGTGAGCAGAACTATTGATCTGCCACTTGATGCAGTACTATACTACACTAAAATTCAGAGATGGCTGATTTGGGTATTTTTTTTTGTTTGAGATGGGGAATTTTAATTTTTTTTGCCTTGGGCCTCCTTGTCATCATTGAGTTAGTGTGTCAGAATGTGATCCTAGATGCTGTTATATTGGTAAATTTAAGTGTGAAGGTAGCACATTATTGTGTTATGCTATATTGATTTTCAACCTATGCTTATTGTTCCCTCTAAACTACGCTTATGCGCGTACAGAACTAGGCAAGTCTGCACACAGGTAAAAAGCGTATAATGATAAATTAACGGGAACATTGCCCGTGCTTTTACTTTTTTTGTGTGTGTGTAGAGAGATTTTATATAGACACATACACACAAAGTTACAGTGGCACACCAGCTTCACAATTTATCCCAGGGTGCAATCAGTCACAAAAAATACAGATAGACGGAGTGGAGCACTCAACTTTACTTTTTACAAACACAGTTTTATTTCAAACGATGTGGTCTTATCTACGCATTTTGGACATCTTGACCTGTATATAGCCCAGGTTGTGCAGCACTCTTTAAAATTTATTTAAATAGAACACGGTTACATCATGTTACATCAGGCAACATTTTAGGACTGTCCACTCCCTTTATCAAGCCTCAACAAAATGATAATTTTGTGCTGCACAATCTAGACTCTATTTAAAGTTTGAGGACTGCAGGTAGGCCTCCCAGTGCAGTGAGTGGGCACTTAAGCTGTATACACAAAATAACACCAAAAAGGACAATCCCGTCGGATCCTTTTTATTGGGTGCGTGTATGACTGGAAAAAAGATCACTTGGCTGCAAGCAAAAATATTTGATTGTCCTCTAGTAGTTTAGAGGGCTGATAGTGGCCACTGGCCACCTGGACGGTCTCCCTATACAAAATAGAGGGAGAGCATAGGGACTGTGTGCTGCCATTTTTATAGCAGATAATATAAATATGGCCTGTTTGTAACCGGATTTAGACTTCAGACCGTAATCTTTTGTTTGGGCAGAATACACCTTGGCAAATCACTGGGGTCAAGTTTAAAAAGTGAGCTAATGTCTCAAACCAACCCTCCTCCAATTTGATGTGCCTATGGTGAGGCCCTGAACTGGTAGGACCTTACTGCCTTGTGTACATTAGACCAGCCTAAATTCTTACACAAATTCCTTTTCCCCAATGCGCTCTGCAAACTCCTCCCATAGGTGGCACATTCTGCTCGGGATGAGGTGAGATGAGTGCATGTAGGAGCTGTACTTTGGGTAAATTTTCTGACCAATCAAATATTTGCCCAGGGGCTAGGACCCAGCGTTCCATCTCACCTTGGGGATGTTAACAGGGAGGGGGTATTTGATTAATAGTCGTAATTTTTTGCCCAGTGTCGGGCATATATTTTAGGTGCTTTACATGAACTAAAGATTCATACACGCGTGTGATTGTGAGTGCCGACCCACGATACATGATGTGTGTGAATGGCCGTTTCGGCCGATAATCGTCCCGTGTATGGGCACTTTATCGGCTGAAACAGCCGTTCGGTCAGAGATCGTTGCCCAAATCATAAGTTCTGTTGAATGGAGAAGTAAATGTAAAAAATTGTATACTTAACTTCAGATAAGGTTGCAGCTCAATACCCTGCCTCACTTCAGCTCCCCCGAGGCATGCACAGACCACTTTCTTCATTTGCTGTTCCAATTAATAAAAACATATCCATAGCTCTGGGTAATGTCTGCTTCCCAAAGTTTGATTACTTAGGCTTTATGATAAAGCAACGCTCTAACAACTGCTGATTAATATGATGTATCCAGTTGCTGTTTTAAGTAATTCTTAACCAGAAATACAAAATCTAGCTATCCAGTCACTTTTAACCCTCTACTCCACCCTAGGAAAATGCCTTGCTTTTCATACAGACATGTGATCCCGTGGCTGACCTGTGACGAATGACTGTTTTGGCTGTGTATCAGTTCTTTAATGGGCGCTCAGTTGGGCTGTTTCGCCATTCTTTCGGGCATCGTTCGCCTTAGTTGTGCTAAGCTTAAGGCGTGCTTAGGCTTTGCCAAGGAAGTGAGAGGAACATTCTTCTGAGCTACTATATTTTTCTGTTTTAAGGGGAGGGAAAAAAACTGCGGGGTTCACTGTATATGACTTATCTTTTAAATGGCAAGTCCACCCTTCAAATGAAAAATTGAGTATAGGGAAATCTTTCACCAAAACTGCATTATTTAGGAATCTGAGAGTTGTAAGACTAACCTGAAATGCTGCTTCCTGGTTCTTCCAGTTAGTATCCATCAGTCATGGAAGTAACAGATGACATCACAGTCAATGACTGAATGCTATTCACCTAGCTACCTACTCTGAGCATGTAAAATCTTGAAGAGGGGGCAGAAACATTCTAAGAAGGAAAGGGTATAACATCTTGCTGAAGTGACTTACTTATATATATTTTTTTGTTTGATGGATGATCGTGTAAACTCTCTGTAAAGTTTAAATATTTACATTTAGTTCTCCTTTAACCCTTTTTTCCGTTTATTTGCCTAAATGTAGATAGTTGAATTTTGACTGTTGCATACCGTATATACTCGAATATAATTCGATGTACCTATTTTACCTAAAAGCTGATTGACTCAAGTATAAGTCAAGGGTAGAAATAATGACCACTGCTGCCTTCTGATTCTGTATTGTTTTGAGGCTTTAGTTGCCCTTTAAATGGACAGCAGCATTCCCATACAGCAGTCCCATGCTTTAGTTGCTGGGAGTTGTAGTTTACAAACATCTGCAGTGGAACTACATACACCCCCCCCCCTCCCTGCCAGTAAAAATGAGCACACCAAGAGCCACAAATGGATGACTGCAGCATTGAATGTCTGAAAAATACCGGTACCGTCAGTATGTAGCAACTTGTCACTAACTTGTAAGAGGAATCTGGCCTCCGCATCCACTTACCTCACTACTTGGCACCGAGAATTGAGATAGGTGCCGAGTAGTCAGTGGATGCGACAACCGGGGGATGCGGCAGATGGATTCCTCATTCAAGTTAGTTTTCAGGCTGTTTTTACAGCCTGAAAACCTTGACTTATACTCTAGTATATATGGTATTATAATGGGCTTTAGTTTCCTTTGCATATCTGCAGCACTACTGTGCAATGGTGTCAGTTTGGCTAAAAATGGTCCCAACTTTTGCATTCAGGTTGTGTGAATTTTAGCATAGAATAGTCCATATTCCAGTCATTAAATTACAATTAAAACTACTGAAAAGGCACATGGGTAATTACTGTAAAATCTTACATTATTAACACTGGTGTTCTGCAACAAAAACTTGCTTTTTGAAATTATTTGTGATAAGTAAAGGTTACAGGTAAAGAAGGCCAAACCGGAACCTATCACCATGTTTCTGTGTAAAGGTCTCCCCCCGACTTTATTTAATAACAAATAGCACCTTTATTTAGTAAAATGTAAAAATCGAGTTTAAAAAAAAAAAAAGTTTCTCGTTTCGAATTGAGGGGAAACCAGACACAATGTCCAGAAATAAAATACTGCCATCTGCTGTAGTCCCGATATAATTTTAGTCTCTGTAACAGATTGTGCAGGTTAAAACTTGTGATTGTTGTTGTTTTTTTTTTATGTTTTACATATTACTTTAAATATTCCTTTCACTGTCAAGGGCTAGGCCACACTAACATGTTTTTCACACGTTTGCGCATGCAATTTCGCATCCGATTTGGTTAGAATGGAAATCGCAGGAATGCAAACATTCATAAGATTTTTGATGCACATGCGGTTGCACATCCGTTTGTTTTGCAATCACCATTTTTTTTGCGCAAACACATGCATTTCCATAATGGAAAATAGCAAAATCGCATGCAGAAACGTGGAACAACACATGACAGCACCCCAGAATCGCACACGCAATTTCGCATGCTTCAGTGTGTTGTAGTGGGGCCTCAGACTAAGAGGCTAACACTATGGTTTTAAGAGATTTTCTTGATGTCATTATATGTTCAGATTTATTAAACCCCCCCCCCCCCCCCCCCAATTTAGGCTCCATACGCATGCGTGGAAAAGGACTGTCAGGAACTATGAGAGTGACAAAACAGAGCGGGGAGTTTGACAGTTGTTCAATTTTAGAATGGCTGTAAAACAATAGGAACTGACATCCAACACAACCATTCTTTGCAGTGGGAGTTAATGATTTTAACACTTTAATGTGCCTTTAATTATCCGAAACATAATTCAAGCTTAATTCAAATGATGTCCCAAATGACTGTTACATCTAGTTTCTGATATACAGCTAACAGCATGTAAAAATCTGAGATTTCTGGTACAAGGAGCTCCTGACTTTACAGCAGTTACTCGTTTATCCCACACTCATATGGTATTTAAAGGCAACAAATATACAATTTAATTCAGCTTAGTCGGAAGCTTTAGTTCTCCTTGAAAAATTGCATTACACTTAAATTCAGCAGCTGAAGTTTGCGGTGTGCTGAGTGTTGCTGTTTGATATGTGCTTGCACTGGCCTATGGGAAATAAAGAGCTTTATCGAAATTGAAGAAATTTAGAAAGGTCTCTGGATAGTAGTCTATTCCTTATGAGATGTGATGGGAAAATAATTAGATATTGGTGTCCTGTTGTCCTCTTCTGCATTATTTGATAACAGATATTTTTTGTCATGTTCCTTTTTAAGCCATACCGTGTAGGGCAAAATATTTTGAGATGTTTAAGAATTAAAAGCTGTGATCTTAGTTTATTAGCACAGTCTTTTGGGGCTCAAATGGTTACAAGACATAAGAGGTGAGATGTTTGATTGACAAGTCAGAAATGCATTAGATCATGCATCCTGCCAGACTTTCTGGTTCTCGCTGTTAAAAATGTCAGCATCTCTAAGTTTGAATGGCAGCCTGAGGGCCTCAGAAGCCTTTTGTTTTCTGAGATCGAAACACAAATTGGTTGTATGCCTTGAACAATCCATCCTGAGCAGTAATTTCATCTTTTAGCTAAGAACCACACGCTACATGAGCAAAGTAGCCTGTAAACAATAATCCGAAAAATAAATAAATAAACAAGGTCATGTTTCTGATGCGCTGCTCCACCAGTGGTGCTGACCTCTATCACGCTGAACATCGCTAGTCTGATTGCTCTTCCCTTTGGCATCTCAATAAGAAAAAGAATGGACAAAGCAAGGAACATTTCAGGCTGCAGTATTAGACTTAAATTTCTCTTTGCTTTTTTTCCCCCTTAAACATTCTTGCTATTTCACACTTTATATACAATCAGGGAGATTCAATAAAAGTTCTTATCGTTAGAAATGGTGCTAATTTTGCCCCAACCAATCAGATGTTAGCTTTCAAATGCTAAATAAGATCTGGTTGGTTGGGGCAAAATTAGCACCATTTTAAATAAGAACTTTAATTGAATCTCCCTGAATATCTGTTTAGATTGATACCAGTTATTGATACATTCCAACACTTAAGTTTGGAACCTAATTGTGTCTTGTTAAAATTAATGTGTAGTCTTTGTCACAAAAAAGTCAAACACTGCATTGTGCAACCTAGTTTGTTTAGGTAGTATTGTTGATTTTCCGTGACCCAGAAGTACTAGAAATACATTTAGCAGAAAAAGAAGCTATGTGTTTATTTAAATTAAATCCTTTACAAGGATTAATTCCTATATATTGGTGTCAGGCCCCAAAATACAATAAAATTATTAACTTTGGGGGAAAAAAGAAAAATAAAGGTGATGTTGTGTATGTGTCAGTGTGCTTTGAAATAATCCCTAATATACTTGTTGCTCTGTTGTATCTGTTAGAGCCTTTAAATCCCTTGCAGTTAAAATGTGTAGTATTGCCAGGTAAAAAGGTAATGGGAGGTTTAATGTTAATATAATGTAAATTTTGTATACATGCTAGTCGAGTACCCTGTGATGGCATTTTTTCCATTAAAAACCTTGACAAACTGTCGTTTCTCAGTGGGGAGATCACTCGATGTGCCAACAGATGGCAGCACAAAAGTCAGATTTGCTGGTGGGTCCCATAACCAAAACTGACCCACAAGTAGACCCAACACCTGACTGTGCCAGATATTAAACAGACCAGTACCCGTGCCTTTACCCGCAGCGTTGTTCCTGAACCGCAACCCATTAAAACTTGCTGAGGTTTACACAAACCCTACAAATTGGGTAACCCAAGGTCAGCTCTCACTTGAAATTAACTTTTGTTTCACATACAGATGGCAGCACAAAGGTACAACCTCGTAACAAATTAACTTGGGTAATTGCTCGATTTGCCACATGTAGACTTGTATTTTTTTGTACCTTGATAAGACATTTTCAGTGGGCAACTGTAAATCCTGTTTTAAAGGTTATTTCCTTTTCTTATTGAAATGTTTGGGGGGGTGTGTGTGTGTTTTTTTTTTTTTTCCGATAAGGTTAAGGATGCCTTGAAACACATAGGCTTTGAGTTTACCCTTGGGGGGTGGAATTGCACCTGGCCACTGTCAAAGGGCATGTGCAACCCCAAACTAAAATTGAATCCACTACTGGCCCCACTGTATAGTTTCAAAAAATACTTACTTTACATCTCTGCTCCTTGTGGTTCTCCTGCAATACTTGTCTAAAGTCCAAGTAGGAGCTGTCTTCCTGTCAAAAGGTTTCTGCCTCCTCATTGTCCTCCGGGAGGCATTGTGACCTGCGCGCACCCAACCGCTATGTTAAATTACTTAAAAAAAAAGCAGAAACATACTTGCAGCCCTTCGCTCCTGCGGCGCTCTGCATTATCCGCAGGTGCGTCTGTGATTGGCTGTCTCTCAGGTCCAACCCCTGTTTGCAAGTTCTGCCAAACAGAGGGCCGGATTAGAACTGCAAGAGCAAAGGTCTGTAAGTAGATTTCTGATGCTTTTTTTTTTTGTAATCTAACGTGGCGGTTGGGGGTGGGCAGGGGTGCCCCACATAAGATTTACCCTTTAAGGGTAAGGTCAGATTGGTTGCTGTGAATCATTTATTTAAAAATAACTTTCTTTCAATCATACAAGGAAACTTGTATGAGCATGTGTGATCATGGTTCTGTACACGTGAGCTAAAATTTTTAAAAACTTGCTAGCTGTCCTCTGCTTTTGTAGAGGAATGCTGAGAGTATCTGGACTGAAAGGGAAAAAATATATACTTTTTTTTTCTATGTTGGTGTTTCCTAACGCATGAAAATATTCTCCACTAGGATAAAAATGATGAGAATGTTGAGAATACTGGTTTCCTATCCCTGGTGTAGTTTGTTTCTCAGGAAATGAGTTGTTCGTTTGACCTTAGATTAAGATTAGTCTTTCATGGGGAGTATGAAAGCACTCCAGGAAACAGGAGGATAGAGTATTAAATATTCCACTTTTCTTTGAGCTATAGTTAGAATGGCACAGACAATGTATTAGTCCTGCCAGGTTATGATTTTTTTTTCTGAAATTAGATTAGCTGCTTAGCAATTTCATAAAAAGGTGTATTTCTCATTATATTTCAAACCTGGACTGAGACCCTTCTTCTTTCTGTTACTTTGCCTGCTATAGTAATGATCTTCTTGCAGAGAAGTTGGGTTTAAAGATAAGAGGCACAAATCCACAGGTAGACCATGGGTTTAAGGGAATCTATTTTAGCTGTTTAATTGTGAATTAAGGTAAACTTTGTGTATATATATATTTTAGTAGAGCATGCAAGATGTGCTCTTGCTGTTCAGTTGAGGTGAACAAAATGCATCAACCTTAATGCTAATATTTTAGAAAAACAATTTAAAAAGTAATCGATAAGGCAATTTCATCTGCGACACGTGATTCATAATGATCTTACTTCACTCAAGACACTAGGGTGCATTTTAGTTGCATACAATCAATAATCTCCCCCCCCAGGAAAATAAGTTATTTGCATGTTCATTGTTTCTGGTTTAAAAATAAATGAGTTACATCAAAAGGAATATTAAAAGGAAATTGCTTAATTTTAGCTTTAATCAACATTTCTATTTTTAATCTTACATGTTCGTTCTGTTTTGAAAATATCCTATTGGACATATAGTGAGAGAACGAGAGGGAAGCAACAGTGGTCTTTGGACTAAAGTTACATATCAATCCGTTCTGTAACCATTATATTTTTACCCAGAATTAACTTGTCTCTCCGCTTTTTATATGTTTATCCATTTAAATTCCAACAATATTTAAACCACTTTACATCAGTCACTACATTTTTTGGAGGTCTACGTCTAACTTTTTTCAGACTTGATGTGATCCTTCAAACCAGTTTGGGAAAAAATATACAAATCCTTGCAGATGCTGCAGACAGTTTGTTTGCATTAGTAAGACTTGCATGCTCTTACTGTCATGCTAAGTTTTGCACTCCTGCAAATGTTTCATCATGCCTTGGCTTGCACCTTTATGCTCTCTCTTTGACCTTCTTAATCTGTAACTATTTTATTCTAGTCTTTGCTTTTTGGTAAGGTCCAACAGGCTTCCACATCACTGTGACATAGCTCTCTACCCTTTAATCCTTCAAGATACTGTGACTTACAATCCCATTGATTGTGAATGTTTTGATTCTCTGACAAATTTTACAATCTTTTTTTAGTATTTATTTTAATCCATGGTCTTTCTATTACAGCTGTGCTGACCCTGGCAACCAGAAAATAGTTTTTAAAACTATAACTTTTTAATCTTAAAGGGCATGTCCCCAAAACTAAATTACTGGCCCCACTGTGTAGTGTTAAAAAATAATCCTTACCTTACTCCTCTGCTCCAAATGGCTCTCTTGCAATGTCTAACCAAAGTCCCAGAAAGGGAAGAGTAGGACCTTGTCTGTGAGTGAAAAGCTTTCTGCCTCTTGCCTTTCCTCTGAGAGGTTTCTGGCTTGCCCACTGGAGCCCTTCCTCCCTCCCGATCCCTGTTTGCTGCCTGGTACCCTACCTTTTAATCCTTTTTCCGTAGTGTAGGGGACCCTATCCCACCCCAACCACCGTGTCCGTTTGCAAAAAAACTAATCTGTAATGTACTTACAGAGCTATGTTCCCCTAGTGATCTGCATTGCTGGCAGCCGCGTCTGTGATTGGCTGCCTCTCAGACAATCACAGACACTGCTGCCGGTCCAGCCCCCTGCTTACAATTTCCTGCAGGCAGAGGGGTGGATCAGAACACCGGGGGAACAAAGCTCTGTAAGTACCTTTCTGATTAGTTTTTTTTTTTTTTTTTGCTAACAAACAAGGTTGTTGGGAGTGGGATATGGTCCCCCCCAACACCACAGAAAAAAGTTAAAAATGAAGTTAGATACCCTTTAACAACCAGATCTTGAGGGAAACAAAATGGAAGCAATTCAAAACCATCAACAACTAAGGCCAATCGGGGAACTAAGTTGTAATATTATTGTGGACATTATACTAGAATTTAGATTTAGGATGGATGTTTTCCTACTTCCTCTTTCCATGCATACCTGAGAATTTCTGCCTCTGGATTTTTTTCCAATGGTTGTTTTGTGTTTGACACAAACTTTACATATATTTGTTTGTGCACCATAGTTTTGATTATATTTTTTATAAAGCTACAATTCTTTCACATAGGCCTGTGCTCAACATAATAATCGGCTTTTAGAATGAACAGAAATGATAAAATAAATGAGGTATTGTCACTGGTATGGTCTGCTATAACAGTCATTCTAAAAATATAAACTGCATTTTCAGCATGTCACGTGAGTGCATATTGCATAGGCAGTTCTGCATTTGATTAAATTACTTGCAATATCTCTTGCTATTATTGTCATACACAGGTACCTTGGTCATGAATTAGATTCGATTATGTCCCGTTTTTGGAGGTTCTGTAAAGAGCTTTTATAATGTGCTAATTGAATTTGCTTTTTTGCTTTTTTTGGAGTTGCAGACTACACTAATTGAATTTGAATCAGCTCTGTGTTCATCTAAAATTAGGAAAGCTTTAAACCTTAGGGAAAAGAGTGTGCAGCAAACAGTTAATCCACTGTACTGTGCTGCTCTCTAATGGCCTTGCATAGTATTGTCAGAGCTCAAGGGAAATTGAAAGAGCTGAGATTGTCTGCATTGTGCTGCTTGCTGTAAACCCAGAACCAAAGTTTAGTTTTAGACAGTTTGATGTATATGAATGTACTATTTTGGTGGTTTACTTTTGGCTCAGGTTGCACTTGTGTTGCTTAAAAGAAAGTTTGGCCAAATTATTTAAGTATACTGGTTATTTAACTGATAGTGGTACAGCCAATATTTGGAACATATCATTTGGGGTGCATTTAGGGATGGCAAATTTGCCCTTCTAATGAAACGGTCAACAGTTGTGCAGGAAATATAAGACCATGGTTACCTGGCCCTAAACTGTATGTGGTACAGGGGTTTTCCGTTTTTGTGTAAATAACTTGTATGTAATATGGTTGCTTATTAATCAAAACCTTTATCATTCCCTGCATTTCCTAGAGTATATTCAATTTAGTATTCATTAATATCTAATTCTAAATCTAAAAGTCATTTTGATGTTAAGGTCCTTAATCCGTAACTTCTGCTAAAAGTTCATGCTTTCTTTTGTTTTTGGTGCCCTCTGGTGGTTAATTTTGTGAAACATTTTTTGTAAAAGGTCTTAAATCAGGCACGAAAGGCTTACACATCTCCCTAGAAATTCTCATCTATACATTTAATAAATAAACTTCCATTTTCTGATACTATGGTAACATAGCTGTTCTGCTGTAGTGTTCAAATTCACATTGGCCAGGTTGTTCTGTAAATTAAACACTGACAGCTACCCCCGGGGAAGCAGCCAAAGTATTTATGATGATGTGCTGATTACACAAAATACAATGCAAGCAGAAAACAGCTGCAGAGAACAAGCAAGTTAAAATGAATACAGTTAAGAGAACGCTCATTGTTTTAGGCGGAGGAAGAAGAATGCAGCATGCTAATGAAAGGCTGTGAGATTTGAATGAAATATTGTACATATCACCAAAGTGAATACATTTTTTTTGTTTGTTTTTTAATAAAGTTACCGTATTTAAAAAAAAAAAAATATGAAGAAATCATTTAGTGAATCTGCAGGTAGTAATAACTAGATATTTCATTCCTGCTACAGTTTGATATATTGATTTTACGTTTGAGGTTCTCGCCTTTTGAATAGGCATATTTTAGCTGTGACACGGGCAGATTATCACACAATTTATACCATTATTATAATAGTTCTTTAGATTTGCAGTGGGTCACTGGCTATTTTAAAACTGATGTTCATAAAACATTAGATTCACAAATAAAGGGTTTGGATCAACTAGTTAGACTCGTTATAAAAGGTTATTTTGCATTGTTTAAATCACTTGCACCCTGTTGTTCTCTGATTACTTACATCTATTCTGTGTAGCAAACAGCCCTGTACAATCATCTTGTTTTAATCAATGGAATAATTGATAAACCAGATAAGATTTAAACTGCAAGAAAGTCTCATGGGAGGCAGTGGACTCTCTTAATTCTTCTGTGTGTAGTGTACACGGCAGATGAAGTGCAGCTTGAATTATCTGTTTTTATTTGCTTAATGATAGGGAGGGTGTTAAAGTCAAGTGTTTAATTAACCCAGCAATGGGCTGTGCTGTCACTTGTACACACATCTTTCTGATTGAGATATCGCTCCAAGAATACTGAAAAGAACTAATAATATGGATTTGAGATAGAATAATACAATGTATTTACTGGGTCACTGCTTTGATTGTGTTACTGAGAGAAAAACACATTTTAAATAACTGTTACTGGTAATGTTTGGAGGTTAACTATAAATAATACAAGTGTATGTAGTTATCTTTTGAAAACAACTTAGATGATCTTCCATAACCAGACATTTTAATAGTTATGACACAAAATAGAAAGCTAATTTTGTCCTGTAGTGAGCGCTTAATCACCCTGGATGTAGCATAATTTAAATAAAAGAAACTATCTGTATGGGCAGCCATATATACATAGATTGTAGTTATATCTTGCATTGTGTAAGATTTGATGTTAACCGTACTTAGTGATGACCATCATTAATGGCTAGTTAATTGATCGCTTGATGCATTTTGTTTACTTTTTTATTGAAACAATGGAAAAATACATGCATTTTCAGATATGAATGCATGTAGCAGTGTGTTTTAAAATAGTACTGCACTGCAAACTGGTCATATACGTGGGAATACTATAATGCATTCTGTGTGCAAAATCAGTTTTGCCGCATTTTTTGGAAACGCATAATTTACAAAAGCACCGCGTTTCCGTCTCTAGTGTGATCCTGTAGAAAAAAAGAAAGCAAGGTCAGAATAGTAACAATGGTGTTCTTATAGAGTTTTGGAAAATAATAGGAATCTGACCTAAGAAATATTTACATAAGTTAATCTTGAGATCTGCATGGTGTTTTATTTATGCTAGGGGAAGTTGTCTTTTCCCAACCTGTAATAATAATTTATTGGCTTTGTCAAGTGGTGTTTTTAGACCACACCTGTATTTGGCAGAATCTTTTGTATGTTTTAAGTATATGTAATTAATGAATAGGACATGTTCACAAGCAAAAACCATGCTCTGATAAAATGGAAATTGTCAGATTTAAATTAGAACTAAACTTTAATTGTTTTTAATCCTAATGTGAAAGCTTTTTTCCCCCATGACACACCTATAGAATGTAATGTTTCCTATTAAGTTAAATTTATGTACATGTAAGAAATAGATTATTTAACTAAGAAGGCTTCAATCTTGGTGCCAGTACATCTCACAGGCCAAAGAACCCTCATTATTTATGGTTTCTATGAACATATTTTTGTACAGATGTCTATACACCAGAGGTCCCTGATAAAACTTTGCAATGCACGCTGGATGGAAAATAAACTGCAGGGTAACAAGCAATCCATGAGGTTTCAGATGTATGTCCCCACGCTTACTCAATACCTGATATGAAATAAACTGCAAAGATTATGGTTAAAAAGTTTTCAACTCTGTGTTTTCAACTTTGTTAAATCTCTTCTATATCTGAGAGGTAGATCTACTGTTACATGTGCCTAATAGAGGCAGATCTCTGTGCTGTAATATGATTGGCTGCAGCTTCCTTTATTTGATCTGTGCACTAGATGGCATGTGAAGAGGTGAGACACAGCTTTGTTGTATCTTTGTGAAAGTGCTCTGTCTATTGGGACAATGTTGTCTGTTGACTGGAACCCCTTTAATATTGCATTATGTTTTCTATGAATTCAGGTTTGCCATATCCATGACAAATCAAGGGATCACGCATTAAAAATCCTTGTAACCTTAATTAGTTAGAATGAATGCTGTCTAATTGCAAATGATGCAGCTCTGCTAATTACGTTTGTGTCCTTTGCCGATCAGATGATTTGGTAACTCGGATTACAGTAGAACTGATTTTTTCACTTTACTAAAGTAGAATCTGCAAAATAGAAAGGTAATTTGGGCTTATCGCATTTGACACTGTTTTTTTTTTTTCCCCCTCCTTACTGCTGATAGATTGCTAATAGCCTTTGCATGGTATGGGCTGAAGAGAAATGATTGACAGTTAAGACAGTCATCATTCTTATTTCTGCAAGGAAAATCTTTTTAACTTGTGTTTATCTTTAGGAACCTTCACAGTTCACTAGCCCAATTCTGCTGAGTAGGCAAAGAATTGTTGCGCACAGATTTTCAATACAAGGCAAAGGGGATCTCATCCCTATTAAAGAATGTACCTGCCTTGATATTTTTGTAAGGTTTTTGGTCAATACCGTATTGCTTGATGAACTGTCATGGAGAAAATGTGCTATCCCATTTCTGCCCCCAAATCAAAACTAATTGCCGTAAATGCTCTATATATATATATATCGCCACAAAATTCCATGATTTTATGTGTAAGAGGTGGATCATTGAAAGCCTCTTATGTCCTGAAAGTTAGAAAATACTGTTCACCAAAATCACCAGTCAGCCCTCAAAGATAAAAAATACAAAAGTTGTAAACTTATAAGGGAAATAAATTGCCAATATAATGTAATTTTAAGGAGACACATTGCCTAATTATGAGGACCTAACCAGATATATTTAATCCACCCCTACTTATTAAGTCTATGGGGCCAGAGTGTAAATAGTTATAATTGGTGAGATGTTACTTAGTAGCGCGCTAATTATAACCCAGAAGTAGTACATGCACAGCCCCAAGAACCACTACTATCCCTCTCTCCCCCACACTGCCCGAAGCAGAATACTTTGTTATGCATATGCATTGTTACACCTCTGCCTGTTGTGCACTTTCCCTACCGGCTGGAAGATAGTTCCTGTAGCAGTATTCGGGGGGAGGTTCGTGATCACTGAATAACATACAGCAGATTTCCATATTTCTCTGGCGGATTTTGTGTAATGACAAAGGAGCCATTCAGGGTATGGAGACTGTGCTTGGGGGTGAGGGGAGGGGAGGGTAGGGGGGTAGATGGCAGGCAGATAAGGGAAGATGCCCAGTGGTACTCAACACCTCGGACTACCATGCTAAGGTGACCACACTCCTGGCTATTGAGATTATGCTTGAGTGGGTTGATGGCGGGGGGGGGGGGGCAGTGAGGGAATGGAGATTGTACTTAGGGAGTACTGCTTGAGGGTGTGATGGCATGGATTAGCCTGAAAGGGGGAATGAAATAAAGAAGAAAAAAAGCTGCCCCAACATGGCAGATCCAAATTAAAATTCCATTTTATTAAATACCTTTTAAAATCTTTTAGATGGCTCACAGCAATTTGGAAGGGCTTATATAAGGATCACCCGAAAGGTTGCTGTACTTTGTGTGCTGTGAATTATGCACTCCCTACTAAAAATTTATATGGATATTAGAAGGTACCTCGGAGTTCCGTGCCCTCTATAAAAGCATATCATATGGTCACCAAACTCCTCTAACATCTCATATGCTTATAATTTACAGTAGGCGTGCATTATTCACGATATAATCCACTCTCATTTTGCTGGGACTTCACATGCGAGTCTTGTTTTTAATTCCCAGCATTCCAGTCTCACAGGCAAACCACTACCTCACTGACTGGTGTGTTTCTCATGCATGCCCAATCCAAAACTACTGCAGGTGCTTGTTACAAAAGTTCACCACACAACCAAGTCTGTAGCCAATCCTGTTACAGTCCAGTAGAGAAAAGCCTTTTTGGAATCTTCACAAGGGAGCATGTGACTGGGGTCTGTTGGTGTGTAGCCAGAAAGTAAATATGCACAGAATGGAGTTTTGAGGGCTAGGCCGTATTTGTCTTTCACATAGCAATTTGTGATCTAACCATGTTTACAATTCGCTTTGCCAGTGAAATGTAAACAAAACAGCCACACTGTGTGCTTAGTTCCAATCCATTATTTAAATTCATGGGTTCACCATTTTTGTGCATATTGATTTCCAATAATACGTTTGAGTAGTAACACAGCATGAAAACACATTGCATCATACTTGATGTCCACCCTCAAAAATCTTCCAGCTACCCCCCCAAAAACTTCCAAAGATGTCCCTGAAGGGACTTGCCTGACCTGGTCCATCACTGCCTGGGTACCTCCCCCTGCTGCTGTTGCAAGCTTGTTTTGAGCAAAAACAGCAGTGGTGAGGCGATTCCTGGTCTGTCAGGTAATTGGGCATAATGTCAGGTAATTGGGCGCTCCTTCCAGGCTGACAGCCACAGCCTGGAAGGAGCGTTGCAAGGGACCAACTCAGGTAAGTCCCTTCTGGGGCATCATAGAGAAGTTTTCATTCATGTGAATCTAAAGGTTTTTTTGGGGGGGGTAGCTGGACATGTTTTTTTAAGGCTGGACATGCACTTTAAAGGCTCAAGGTGTACTGGACAGCAAGAAATGGTGACACAGACAGTTACAAGTAAATCTATAGTTAAATGACATGTTCTGCAGTTAAATTGTTTGCTAAAGTTGGAATCTTACCCTGCATTATTGTTCTTAGTGCAGATGCTTTCAGATTATAGTGGTATGCAAATCTGTATTTAGTTAATTAAATCTCCATTAGCTGTAGTATCCTCTAAACTCCAGCTATTTCTTATTGTGCCCCTTTTTAAATTTACATTAAAAAAAATGAAGTAGAATGTTGTACTCCTTTTATGCACCTTGCCCAACCAGGTAAATATTGTCTAAGATTATTTATACTGTGTTCATTGTAGACTTTAGAAAAGACTTCTTATTCTGTTCTAATGAACCCCCATCTTTTATTTTTGTTGTTGAACAAGTTCTAAATTTGAATATTCTCCAGCTAACTATACAGATAAATTTGTGTTAGCTAGAATATTGAGACAAGTGTTAAATATTAAACAGCAAATATTAAAAATGTTATTTCTCACCAGAACAGGGTTTCTGTGATAAATTAAAAAATGTCTGTTTAATCAAGTTGGTGAAAATGCGACGCACTTGTTTGTGGTAATAAGTGTAGATTACATATAAGCTACAGTGGCTAGCTTAAATTAAAATAATGAAAGCCCATTATTTATTAAGAGTTTAGTGCGGGCAGCATATATAAAAAAAAAAAACTGACATCTTCACACTTTTTTTACTTTTTTTTAACAAGCATTAAAATACAAAATTGTGGTGTTTGCAAAAAACTTACCGTAGGCAGAGGCCACACTGACCGCGTGCATTGGTGCCAGCTTCTCATCTATCCCTGTGATTTTCAGTCACCCCTGCAACGACAGGTGCCATTAAAAACTGTCAAGGCTTGTGATTGTGGCCTGTGTTAAGGAAGCTGTTTAAAAGCATCATGCTTTTTGGGATTGTAGGCCCCTGAGCAATGGACACTACTAGGTGCTCCTACATACAGGAAGTCAGTACTTGGAAGCGTTTATTTATGCAGAGAAACAGCTGGGTGGGCACAGTTGCAGCTGCACCCTTGCTGGACGCAAACACACAAATCACACCGTAGTTTTTTTTTTTTTAGTGTTTTGCAAATTTGGAAATGCACACATTTCCAAATTTGAATGCATGCAGTAGTGCATTTTTTAATTTATTTTTTTATAGTGTGAACAAGACCTATGTTATTAAAATGAGAAATACCAATTTCCCCATGTAGTTTTTACCACTGCAGTGATTCCCTTTAAAAAAAAAAAATGTATAGCCTTATTAAATGTATATTATTTCAGTGCAACTATAAACAAATATTTCTTCTTTAGATGGCGAACTGGGTGTTTTCTGGATTTAGCCCACCTAAAGGGTAACTATGGTCTCCATACAAGTGACCTTGTAAAAAAAAAAAAAAACACATTATTACCTTTAAAACGACTCCAGGGATCATGCTTCCAGCTGTAAACTTATTGCAGTGTAAAAGGTAGTGTTTCCAGCTAGAGCTGTACCATCACCATTGCTCTGCCCCCCCAGCCACAGGCACTGTGCATACCCAGTGGTATCCTACTGCTGTAACAGTCTTAAAATAGCTTCAGAAAAGGTAATTTTCTTTTTGGGGGGGTGGGCTTAAACAGCACAACATGTGACTGTCACACACTTAAAAAGCCTTTAACTTAAGAACCAGAAAAGCTAAAGACATCTATCTTGGCTTGTTTGAGAGGTGTAAGAGAGCTCTTCTAAATACTTGATGAAACTTGCGTGGAGAACACAGTTACACTTTAAAGGAATAGTTCACACAAAAAGTGAACTATTCCTTTTAAAGCAGTGATTGAAGACCAGGAGGTAAAGGTCTTATTCCTTACCTTCCGTTTTTCGATCACTTCACCAGGATCCAGGGCCGAAGGTAAGTATATTTACCTCACGCACCATGGCTCCATTGACAACTGCCGACTGCGTCCTTGTTAAGTTTCACTATAGAGCAATAACGCGTGAGGCAGCCAATCACAGACTCCATTCAGAACTGCGGAGGATAGAGAGAAGGTAAGTAACTATCTAATGTGTTTGGGGCTGGGGAGCAATACCTATAACCTATGTAAAGGGTTACACGCTAGGTGGGGGGAGGGCTGCTCAGAGCATGCCACAAACCTCTCAGAGGCGAAAACAATTTCCCCCTCTGCTAGTCTCCTGGTGGTCAGTTTTTGGGACTTTTGAGGGACTTTACAGGAGAACCATCTAGAGCTGGGATGTAAGGTAAGCGTTTTATTACACTACAGAGTGGGGCCAGTAGTGGGTGAAATTTTCGTTTTGGGGGTGGACATGCCCGTTAACAGATCTAAAGTGCAAATACGTGTGCTTTTAAGAAAGATGGGAGTATTTTCTCATGTCAATGACCAGAATATGCACATCCTGTGATTTTCTTTGTGCATAAATAAATACTTCCAAAGTATTTACTTCTGGTTTTCAGATACATGTTTGACCCATCCAACAGACAGTCAGTATAAATGATTGTTAGGAACATTTCAAGGAAGTTCATCCTGGGAAGAAAAACCATTGCACAACCTGGACCACAGCAAAGCATAGCTAAGGGTGTGAAATTTATAGATTTTCCAAAAAAACACCATTAATACCTATGTATTTGTAATATAGATGCATAATTTAAACAATTATTTAACCTTTAAGTATCTGCATTCACGCATTCTTTAAAATAATTACCAGTTAAAATAATTTTCCTATAAGATTTCTGGGTAACTCCACTAAGGGCTCCATTGCACCTTACAGATTTGTTCTCTAAATTTCTCCAATGTCGATTACCCAAAAATGCAGGTGCAAAGGCAAACACATTGTTATAAGTATCCGTAGACAT
This sequence comes from Hymenochirus boettgeri, assembly GCA_019447015.1. NCBI lineage: Eukaryota > Metazoa > Chordata > Amphibia > Anura > Pipidae > Hymenochirus > Hymenochirus boettgeri. Next base: position 48,478,063 of record CM033475.1, on the reverse strand, counting down.
TATAGGAAATGATGATAAATGTCATGTAATCTGTACATCAATATGTCTCCACCTCTAGCCGCCTCTTTACTCTCACACATACACAACCCTCTTTTTATTGTTTAGAAGAAAATGTCAGAATAGTTTGTTTCCCTGGAGCTCCTCATCTCACTCAGGTTAATCAATAGGCACCGTATGGCAGAGGGTCAGTAATCAGTGTCATCATGCCTTTAAATCGTGTTGAAAATTTGCTTAAAGCCTGAGCCAATTAACATCGAGATGATGAATGGATGGTTAGATAGGATGAGCCTAGTGCTTTGGGGCTTTGTGAGAATAAGATGCTCAGCTGTTGAGCAGGAGACACCAGCGAATAATATCAGCCATTCATGTGTACTCAGTCCACCCACTCTTAATGATAATGTCAATCTAGCAAAATATACACACATTGGACTTGTCATGACTTAATAAATCAAAGGAGTTTGTCAAAGGCATTCAGATAGATTAACGAGGCAGCAGCAATAACAAGTCAAATTTGCATAGAGAGTTGCCTGAATCTCTGTAAATTATGATCCTGTTTTTCATTTGATTATTTGCTAATGTCTCAGGAGGGAGAGTGATTATATTAGCATGCAAAATCTACTCCAGCAGTGCAGATCTTTGGCATACACATGCATTGTAACAATCAGACTGCTATTAACCATTTAATTTCTTTGTATTTTAAGTAAAGTATACATATTGTTTGTACCTTTATTTTTTTAGCAGCAGATCCAAGTGATTCAGCTTGACAGAGGCTTGATATCATTTTAACAGTGTATTGAATTGTGCCTTCAGGCAAAATATCATTTTGTTGCTATAACCAACCTATCCATCTGCCAGCCAGATTGGGATTCTCCTATCCAAGGCTTGCATCATGCCTCAGTGACAATTCCAAATAGGATTAAGGACTCTAAAAAAAAATGCAAATAATTGCCATTATTAAATGCAGCTTCTTAAAGGGACCGTTCAGTGGAAATTATCAATATTTGTTAAATTCTTAGTTTGTGTAATGCCTTCTGAGTTATTCTACATATTGTCTCCCATTTTAAAAAATCGGTTGATTTCATACCCTTTTCTGTTCGCTGCTGTTGACATTAGTGCGCTGACATTTAAGGTTCTAACGGTCCTTCTTCCCAGGATGCATCACATCCTTGGAATGTTCCTAACAGTAATTTCTACTGATTGGCTGTTGGATGGGTCAAATATTCTCAGATCTCTACTGAGCAACTGTATCAACCCAGGCGCTGGGTCCAGGGCAAGACCATAACGGTCTAGACTAGGGGTCTACTATACAGGAAGTCAGTATTTCGGTTGCAGTTATTTATTTAAATTGCTGAATTGGCAGATTAAGGTCATTGGGATGAGAAAATACTGCTTTTTTTTCTGAAAAGCATGTATTTGCACTGAACTTCCCCTTTAAAAAATATATATATATAATTTTTTTTTTTTTTAATGATGTGGCTGAACACAACATTTTTAGATGTACTGAAAAAGTTTACACTTTCATGTGGCCACTGTTGGCATCTTTTGTTTTTCCTTGTCAAAAGCTCATCTCATGGCTTTTGCTATAACCTATGTATGTGGAGCTCAAATTGGCGATCCCGATACTACAGCCAGGATTGGCCCTTTAGCTTTTCCGAGCGTTCCCGAGGGCCAATGAACGTTCACCAACGGCCTCAGGATTGTTCGGAACTGCCTTAAAGGGTAACTGTGGTCTCAAATTCTTCCAAACTAGTAAGTATTATATAAAAAGCCTTCCATCATACCTTCCAAATTAAAACCTATATCGCATCACTAGATAAAATGTGTGAAGTTATTGCTGGAAAGGTTTAGCAGTATTACTTCCTGCTTTCAGCCATGTGACCAGCTTTTGCCTGTATTAATAGGCCCCCGACTTTTCAACTGTCAATTTTTTCCACAGGTACTTCCTTATTTACCCAGCATTAAGTCTTAACTGAGCGTGCTTCTCCCCCGGGACAGACAAGGGGACAGAGGTCTGGTGATGTCACTCAACCTACTGGAAGCAGGAAGTTTGAACATTTACCCCAATATAATTTCTCACAGCCAGAGATGAGATTGTTGAGGAAATACTGCAGGCTTTCATTTAGCCCTAACTTGTTTTGAGACGACAGTTGCCCTTTAAAATTTTCCTCTGCCTTAGTCATCTCCCTTAACCTGTCGCGGCTGAAGGAAATGTGCAGTCCCAAACGTTCTCCCTATACTTTACATAGGAAGAATGTTGTGTGTAGGAGGATCTTTGAAAAGTGACGTTAAACCTAGCTTAAGGGCAAGGCCACTGCATCGCACCGGAATCCCACACGATTGCGTGTGCGAATCCTGTTCGATTGCCCCATTTCCATTATGGAATCCCATGAAAAAAATGGTGTTCGCAAGCGCTTCCAAAACTCCCTTTGATATATTTAAAGGGCATGTCCACCCCCAAACTAATTTAACCCCATACTGGCCCCATTGTACAGTTTAAGAATTCTTACCTTACATTCCTGCTCCTTATGGTTCCCCTGTAGTTAATGTCCAACATCCAGGAAACTGAGGAGTAGGGGCTGTCTTCCTGTCCAAACATTGCTGCCTTCTGTCTTGCCTCCGGGAGGGATAGTAACAAGCGCAAAGGAGCCCTTTCACCCCCTCCCTTCAAAAGCTTCACCTAGCGTAAAAACTTTTATCTGTTTTGCAAGGCATATCCTTCTATCTCCAATCAATTTTAAAACTTCTAACTTAGCGTTTGGGGTTTTGAGTGTATGCCCTACTATATGGATAAAAGTATGGAGGGTGGAGATGCCCTTTAAGTTATTCAAATAAAATTGTGTTCACCTGTTTGATTTGAAGACTTGGTGTGTGTGTTTTCTTTCCTGTGTCTACTAAAATTTTAAAATAAAATTTAAAAAATAAGCAACATTGTCAAGAAATCTGTAATTCGATTGACTTTATTATGGTGTTTTCTAACTGCTTGGTCTGTATTAGGGAGAGGTCATCCAGTACTTGATAGCTCTGGTAGAGGAAATAAGGGCAGTAGAGAATTCACTGAGCATGTGTAATGTTGTATGACTGTCCAGGACATTCTCTAACAGGATTGCCGGAATTACCTGTTGCTTAAGCGGGAAGGGCATGGTGGTGGAGGAGCGGGATTTGGGGTGTTCTGGGCCCGGGAGTGGGTGGTGGGGCTGCTAGGTCCGTTTCTAGGATTGGATTTCATCTTGAGTGCGGGACATGGAATTTTGTCCCTGCAGTCATAACAATCCCATCCAAATAGGGAAGCCTGATAAACCTACTCTGGAAGGTGAGCTGCCAAAACTGCAGAATTCGAGATAATTTCTCCACAATACTTTTGATTGTAAAGGTGTGGGACACCTATATGCTAATTAGGAATTAAAAAATTAATTAAGGCCTCTTTTTTTCTTTTTTTGCGTTAAAATTTGACTTTAAATCTGACATTTTTAAAAAAAAGAAAAATCTAAAGGGCAACTATAATAAAAAAAAAAAATCCTTTGCAAAGTTAATTGGGAGGAAAGAAAAGCAGACTTGTACCTCCCTTGGTCAATTGTCCAAAATCTTCTTGTGCCATTACTGACATCACCACTTCTTTTGTGTCTCTAGCATGACACACTCCCCCATCTGGCTCTCTAGTGTGACACTCTCTACCATCTCTAAAGTTAGGTAGAAAAATCTTACATATGCAGAGGAAAGTACAGTGAGCTATCCACTATGTCATCTCCTAGAGACTGCCCTGGCATGTAGCATGCTTTTCTTACCTCTCTATTTTTTGTTCTCCGTTGCATTATTACTTGAATAATGAACTTTTATTCTTACTTGGTGTTTTAAAGATGTGTTATTTTTCTAGGTTGTCAAATGTATGTTTAAGAGGACTAGTGGCAGAACACTACTTCCTGAATTTTAGTGACTTTGATGCTAGAGGTTGCAGTCCAACAGGGGAAATCCATGTATTGAAAATCTTCTATTTGAGCATGAATTTCAAACCTAGTTGTCCAGACGATGGCTATATCCTGGCACACCACACTGTCAACCATGGCATTGTAGTTATTCTGGAGAAAGTGTAAAGTATATATAAGATTGAAGGCAAAGTAGAATCCTGCGCTGGCCTAATTTTCCAGACCCACATCTGACCCGAAAAATCCGCACCCGACTACAACACACTTTTCTACCCGCTTCATGCCGGTGCCCGCAAATTTCGGACCTGAAACCCAACCCGCTTTAAGCCTCCCCCCCTTGAGTGGGAGTAGGCAGGGCCGTATGAGGCAGAGCTAGGCTAAGTGGAGGCGGAGCTATGGTGGATCTGCAGATGAAGGCAGGGTTAGAGGCGTAACTGGGTGGGGCTGCCAGGGCCGGGACTCAGGATTTTGTCCCTGCAGTCGGGACAATCCCATCCAAATAGGGACGCCTGGCAACCGTGGCTGGGAGTTATATTTTTCAAACAAATGCAGGCCCACAGGTAGATCCCTGGTATAGCGTGCAATGTACACTTTATATAATGTATTCCTACTGTCCCCAAATACATACCCATGGGCATCTACTGTCCCTTACTACCTACTTTTGGGCCTCTACTTTACCCAACTTCTACCTACCCACGGGCCCCAGCTCATTTTAAATCTTTATCTGCAACTATTTTCTTGTTGATCTGTGACTGGGATAGGTAACCAGTATTTATCCAGATGGTTTAAAAACTCCCAGCATTCACTCTACAGCCAAGAAATGCTGGGAGTTATAGTTTTTAAACATCTGGAGATCTACTGGTTACCTATTCATGATTTTATAACTACAGTTCCTGACACAAGTCTTGTCGCCTGTGTATTTTGCAGTAACTCCTGCTATTAACCTGATTTTTAATTGATCATTTCGTGTTAGAAATAGCTCATATGAAAAGCTATTTTAAATAATATTAAATGTACTGGTAAATAGTTTCGCTGAAAAAAGATTTATCATTTAATCAAGACAGAAAGGTCAAAAGTGTAGTCGCCTATACAGAAAATGATCTACTTTACAGCCAATCCACAAATGTCCGCAAATTAAGAAGTGGTGCTGTGATATCCAAATTTAATATCTTGTATGACTTCCATGAGCTTGAAGGACAGCATCCATGCGGTTTCGCAAGGATTCATACAATTTATTGATGAAATCATCAGGAATAGCCAAGAAAACAATCTTGCCTGCCTCCCCAGAGTTCATCAGTATTCTTTGGTTTCGTCTTCCATGCTTCCTCTTTCATTCTACCCCACATATGCCAATGATGTTCATGTCAGGTGACTGGGCTGGCCAATCCTGGAGCATCTTGATCTTCTTCGCCTTAAGGAGCTTTGATGTGGAGATGGAAGTATGCGATTGAAACACAATCCTGCTGCAGAATTTGTCCTTTTTTATGGTTGGGAATATATGAGTTAGCTAAGATTTTACACTATTGATGTTGCCTTCCACCCTGCAGATCCCTCGCACACCCCCATACTGGATGTAACCCCAGACCATGATTTTGCCTCCACCAATCTTCACTGTTTTCTGGGTAAATATCGGCTCCATGCGGGTTCCAGTAGGTCTCCTGCAATATTTGTGGCGACTGTGGTGTAATTCAACAGAAGATTCATCTGAAAAATCCACCTTTTGCCACTTTTCCAGCGTCCATCATTTTAGCAGGCTGTTGGACTTGGCAAATGCCATTCGTTTTTTTGAATTGTTTTTTGTTTAGTGCTGGCTTATGGGCACTGATTCGACCATTGAGGCCATTTCGAGACAGAATCTGGCAAACTGTTCTGGTTGACATAGGGATTTCAGGTGACCATGTCTCCTGGAGCTCTGCTGCAGTTGAAAATGGGCTTGCCTTGGATTTTCGAGCCAACAAACGGTCCTCTTGAGCAGTTGTCTTGCGGGGTCTGCCTGACCTGAGCTTGTCAAAAACTTCTCCAGTCTCCAAATCTTTTCTTTATCCTCTGAACTTGACACTGAGAGACATTGAAGGTGTGCGCCACATCAGCAGTGGATCTGGTCTTCAGCCTCTTGATAATCAACACTTTCGTCTCAGGGTGAATCTTAGGCATGTTTGCAAAGGTCAATTTGCAGTTGATGTGAAGGTCTACTGTACTGGGGTTCTTTTTATACACACCTGACACCTAATTGATCCATTATTAGTCACATGTGAAGCCCATATAACAAGACAACAACACTTATGTCTGCAAATTTTGCCCCAGCGCTGGCCCCTCTGTATAGTTTTAAAAAATCCTTACCTTACAGCCCTTGCTCCTTATGGTTCTCCTGCAGTCCATGTTCAAAATCCAGGAAACTAAAGATTAGTGGCTGTCTTCCTGTCCGAACATCTTTGCCTCCTGTCTTTCCTCCGGGAGGGATGCTGACATGCGCAAGGGAGCCCTTCCACCTCCTTTCCTCCCTCCGGATCCCATCTGGCTGCCCCTTCTCCTAGTGTCAAACCCTTTTAATATAATGATCCTTAGGCTTCTTCTTAGGGGAGAAGAAGCCGCGGGAGTGAAGGGACTGCAAGTAATGTATTAATATGGCGGTTGGGGGTGGGCAACCCTAAGGATCATGATATTAAGTTTTTTAGGTGGACATGCCCTTTTAACCTTTCAAAGAGGCTCCCAGGCTCAGGTATTATACTTACAAAACTGCGGCTCCTCTCTTCATCCGTGATAGTGACATTACTGCAAATGGCTGATGCCCGTTTCAGAACGAGACTCTTCTGCTACTGTGCATGCAGTGGTGTGCACAAGGATCATGTCCTTGACTATGTCTCCCGAACTGACCTTATTAGTAGTAGTCAGCATGGATATATGAGAAATAGATTGTCGGACAACTTTACAAATTTACTTGGTTTTTATGAAGAAATGAGTAAAGGTTTGTATAAACGCTCAATTTGCGAGCGAGCAACCACCCCCGACGATCCACCTGGTGGATTGGCGAATGACTCCCGACCGAACGCATATACACGGACGATTCTAGGCTGAAATGGCCGTCCGTCGCATGTAGTGCTTGGGGGCCACGCAAATTGAGCGTGTGTATGAACCTTAAGAATTTTTAGATTCTGGCACAGCAGTGGATGTGGTATACTTGAATTTTGTTAAAGCTTTTGATACTGTTTTGCATAGGCGACTAATGTATAAACTGAGGACTGTTGTCCTAGAAAAAAAACATGGATGGAGAATTTGTACATGGATAGAGAATTGGTTATTGGATTGCAAACAGAGTGGTGATAAATGGAGCTAAATCTATGTGGGCTAAAGTTCTAAGTTGAGTGCCTCTGGGTTCTGTACTGGGGACGCTTCTTTTTAATCTGTTTATAAATTACTTAGAAAGGGGCATTGAGAGCAAGATCTCTGTGTTCTGATGACCCTAAACTATGCAGAGCTTTGGAAACTTCAAATGATGTGCAATTGCTGCAAGCTTACCTAGATAGATTATCAAAATGGGCAGCAGAATGGCAGATGAGATTCAATGTTGATAAATGTAAGGTGATACATTTAGGGTTTAACAATCCATGTGCCACCTACACCATAAATAACTCCAAGTGAATCTTGGCTGGAAAAAGATTTGGGGGTTCTGGTAGATAAGACAAACAAAAACGGGGTTTGTGGGGCTGAACTATGTGATGTAAAATTTTCCTTAGGAGGGTGGTTGGACTGCACCAAACTTTTGGGGCCCTGCGATTTCTGGCTATGCCACTGCTCCACCCACTGTGTAAACTTGCATTATGGGAGACAGCAAAAGTTACAATGATACTATAACAGGATTATGGGTAGGGAGCAGGTGGAGCTGCAGTGAAATATCTACACCTTTATATGGGTGTAGATATTTATGCTATGTTTTGAAAACTACAACTCCCAGCATTCCCTGTCTGTACTGTACTGTTGTACAATGCTGTTACAGCTGAACCTTATCAAGTGGTAGATTATCATCACTAGAATCATCCACATCCCATAGATCATTATGGATAGAACATCATTTACAAAGACCAATGAAATTACACATCTGTTCCCATGCAGACACTTGCTATAGTCTCGTGCATAGGTGCAGTTGCAGATAGAAGTTTACTTTGTTCTATGGGAGATTGTAACTTTGCTAGTAAAACCAAGGTCAGAAGTTTAACCCTCGTCTTTCCAGTCACTCCAGCATCAACTGCTTTTTTTACCCAGTGATCTCTGCAAAACCTACCCAGGCACTACAAAAGTTCAAAATAGAATCTTAGCTGTCTGCATTCCTATGCACAATGCCATCCTGTATAAGTACACTAGAGCTGTTAATAACTCAAAGGCTGGGAGCTTTTGCATCTTGCCCTTTATCTTACCCGACTCACAAATCGCCTGCGGGTACCCGACTCGATGCAGGACTCTAAGGCAAAGAACAAAGATGGAGAATATTGCAACCATAACCAAACTTGACACCTAAACTTATTTTTGACAATAGAAGCGAATTTACCTTTTTCAGGTAGCCAGTTCCATAGGCATCAGTAGATGTATAGAAATGTATTTATGGCAAATCACTTTTTAAATGTTTGGTTAAATTATGTTGCAAATTACTAATAACAATATACTGATTATGTTTGATGTTTAGGGTGTAGCCACCTAACGAGTAGTTGTTTAAAAAGAACGAGGGGCCACAGTCTAACAGGCTTATTCAATAAAAGTTCTTATTGTTTAAAACTGTGCTAATTTTGCCCCAACCAATCAGATCTTATTTAACATTTAAAAGCTAACATCTGATTGGTTGGGGCAAAATTAACACCATTTTAAACTATAAGAACTTTTATTGAATAACCCTGTTAGGGTTAGGCCACACTGCAGCGTTTTTTCAGATCGTTGGAACCGCGTCAACGCACCGAAAATGAGCGTTTTCGGGTGCGTTGCGATTTGCGTTCCGCATCGCGTGCGTTTTCCTATACTTAATGAAGAAAATGCATGCACAAACGCAACGAAATCGCACATGAAATCGCATGCGATTCCGTGTGCGTTTGCGGCATAGTGTGGCAGTGCCCTTAGAGTTTTATAACACTTTACATTTTGACATTTTATTTTTGGATGGGCAGCTTGGTGGATAACTAGTTAGAACTAATGCCTTTTTAAGATGGGGGTGTGTGATTGGATAATTAGATGTAAATGCTTTAAAGGCAGGGCTTGATGAATGGATAATGTAATATTTTTAGCATTATATAAGAAAAGTACATTTAGAAAGTACAGATTTCTGTATCATATGACAAAGATTGTTGCCAGATGTTGTGAATTGTACTTCACATCAACTTAAGCCCACATACTGTTTTAATTATTTTATATAAACAGAAATGTCCATTACTTTGTGGTACCTGTTCTATTTGGCATCAAAAGTAATGGCATCTTTTTAGTTACTATATGCAGATCACTTTGATCACCTTTTTTTTTTAAGGTAAAATGTAAATTATCGCACAAAAAAATCTATAAATATTTTTATACTAGAACATTTAGATGAGTTTTTTTTTTTTTGTTACTTTTATACATTTATTTTAAAGCAAAGGTCTGCAATAGCAATTGTCTTCCTGCTGTCCCATCCTTAGCCAGCTTAAAACAATTGCTAACAGTGGGGCATGATGGGGATAATGTGTAATAGCAAGCCATTGTCTCTGTTGTTGGTGCAGTATTTGTTTCCTTCAAGCTGAGCAAGTAAATAAGTACCCTAGGTTGCAGTATATAGTCATTCTTTGTGCTCATGTGAAGACATTACATGTTGACCTGCAAGCGAACAAACTATTAAAAAAAAAAGTTACCCATTTTATTCTTTGGAATAAAATGGGTAACTCCTTTGTTTCAGACTACGGTATAATAAGAATGTTGCAATGTCTATCTTCAACTAGTAAATGCCTGCATCCATCCATATAAATGTATTAAATAATTTTTTGATTAAAATACAGCTCTTCTGTATTTCAGACTGCTTCAGAGAGAGAAGACTGTAATCGGGATGAGCCTCCTAGGAAGATTATACCAGAGAAAAACACACTTAGACAGGTACTGCACAACTTTACAACTATCTCCTAGTGCATATTTTCTTGTGTGTTGGTGCACTTTTTCCTGTGTTACTTCCTAACACCGCTTTATATTGAAGACATTATTAGTGTATGTCATGCTTTGCAGCATGCTTAACTGTAAAGCTTGCAATACACTGATCAACAGATACCAATCGTTCTATTGAAAAGAAGGTATAACTCATTGATTTTGCTTAACTCTTTTCAAAATAGCATTTAATCCCAGGGTAGTATGTGATTAAAGCTGGTAACACACGGTTTAGATTTATTTCCGATTACAGATTCCATTGAGAGCTCTAATTGGCTACAAAAAGTGCTGCACACATTGTCGATACATTTTTCTATAGGGAGATTGTTTAAAATCTCTCTTAGAGAGTGGTTGGAAGAAGGTCAATATGTATTAATAGCTATAGAAAGGTAGAGATGGGAAGGGAGGCTAGAGTTTTGTTTTTTTTTCTCAACAATGCTGATCATTTTTAGAGGTGAGAAACAACTTTGTTGGGAAACATTGGGACTAATGCAATAAGAGTTAAAAACTCTTAATATTAATTTACAATAACCGATCAGATGTCCTGTAAAAGTTCATACACTTGTGCGATTGCACAATGTGTATGAACGTGCTTTCTTGCTGGCGATCGTGCTGTGTGTGAGTCTTTACTTACGTTACTCTACGTGCTCTACAGCCCAAGATATAAAGAAATGACTGACCAGAAAGTTAATGGGTGGGAGGCTGACATGTGACATTCCTAAAGCTTCTCCTGCACAGTGCGACTGGCGAGGAGCACGCCTCAGACTCCCTTAGTGTGTGAGGGAGACAGGAAGTCCCTCCTCCTCTTGCTGTGTGAAGGACCTCCAGCTGCAGAGAAGGTAAGGGAATCTAGCCTTCTCTCTCTCTATGTGAAAACAGCCTTTTCAGGCAGAGTTTCCACTCTGAAAAGGCTATTTCCACAGAGTTTTCGGGGGGGGGGGGGGGGGGGGGGGGGTGTCAGAGTGGCCCACAGCACTTAGGGACTTAGGCACCCACGAGCGTGCGGGGCCACGGCACCCGCGAGTGGGCAGGGCCACATGGGGCTGTAAGGGAATGGGCCAAGGGGGGCCTGCAACTGGAGGGACCATGGGGTCCATGATTCGGAGGGAGAGGGGGGCTGCAAAGGGGAGGAGACACAGGGCAGATTGACTGACAGGTTTCAGAGCAGGAAGTGCAGGGGACCTGGTGATGCTGCTGCCATATCACACACAAAAATGTTAATATCTTCAAAGCTATGTAAAATAAACAATGGAAATAAATTGCAAAAACTCTCAGGAGAGCAATTCCTATCAATTTACCTAAAGTAATTTTTGGACCACAGTTCCTCTTTAATAATTTGCACCTTTTGCATCAGCCCCATATAACTCATTCAGGACTAGTTCTCCTTTAGACTTAGGTCACACTATGCCATATGGCAAGACGTGCTAGAAGCGGGGAAGCAAGTGTTTCATGTTGCAATCTGCAGTGTTGTGTAATTGGACTGCATGCAATTTGCAGGAAAATTGTGATTGCATGTATTTCAAAAACAGATTGCAGTACATGTAATGCGACCCCAACATTGATATGCCCTGCTGTTTTTCTTACATGCAAACTGATCTCGAAACGAGATCGTAATCACATGATAAACACGCTAGTGGGGCCTTGCCCTTAAAGGAAAATTATATTCACCTTTTCTCCATTTGATAGCTGCATAGTACCCAGGGTTTGAGGGCCTAATTCGCCAATTCAAGCCTGATTCCACTTGTGAATTTGCAACATTTTACAAGTACTCCGTAACAATCAACCTCCCCACACAATGTATAGGGGGCAATTATTGGATGTTATCTCTACTGTAGCCAAGAAAGGAACAGATTTTTTTGCCTAGTATAATAGATCCCGATGCCAGGTGGTGGATATTTGGCAAATCCCATTGGCCAGTTTAAGGGAATTTGATTGTTTAAATTTTGCTATATGTATATGTGTTTTGATTTCAGTTTTATCATCCCATCTACATTCCCATTTTAGCATTCATGTCCCTTTGAAATACTGCTTCTGCTAGTGCAAATCCCATCATGCATCTTGCTTGGTTGCAGAACTCAAAAACAATTAAAAGTTTTGGCAAGTTTAGCCTTACAAACATGTTTTTCCATGTAAGGATATAAATTAATTTTAATAGGCTGATCCAGATGGTTCATTTAGAAAATGGATAGTCAGATTTTTCAAAAATTAAACTAAATTTATCTGCCTCATACTTCAAAGTGATGTGAAAGAAAATAGTGCACATTAAGTCTAGCATGTGCAGATGGGTAAGCAGGTCACACGTGCAGCTAATTAGATTCGTTTGGAAAATAAATACTAGGGTTTTTGGATTGCTGCTTCTTTTGATGCCTTGCTTCTCTTTTTTTTAAATTTTTTTCCTATGTACGGTAACTCCTTTCACTCCAAGTTTGCTAAATTATTTCTATATAAAACCAAATGCAACATCTAATTCCCATTTCAGTGTGCTGCTTTTTTGGATCTGGACGGAATGATGGTTTTTATGGCACCCTGTAAATATTGTATGATTTTTCTTTTCCATTTAAATGGGAGATGAGGACACTAAAATAAAAAAAAATCCTGGAGACACTGCAGACTAAAATTCTTTGCAACATACAATGTAACAAACACTAGAAGCAAAAGAGACTACCCAACCCAAATAACCATTTGAAATACACAACACACATGTCTGTAGGGGTCCTACTGCCTTTAACTAAATGTTTAGTTATACCATGAATGCAGGTCTGTAAGTTTATTGTTGTGCCATCTGCTATTTTTTTTTACCCTTTTATAGTTAGAGATATTGGTGTTCTGTGAACCCATTGTGGTGGTCTCTGCCTTGGTGTCTGACCTTTTTATACATCATGGAAGCACTGATACGATTGGTAATTAAGAAGAGGCCAAAGGTTGGCTGTTCATGCTGCCCTTGCTATGATTATCTTAATAAGTACACCCATATTACTAATAAAAAGTATCCTTTATCTTTTTGAGCTACATTACTAAGATTAGTTCAGTTTTTGCCCTCAGTAATTTGTATTACTAATTATCTCAAATCATTAATTAGGCCCTTAAGACACAGAATATATTTAAACTGTGATATTTTATAGAATGTTTTTGTCATGTTATCTATACATGCCTGCACCTTTTGAAGGTCATTTATATTCTCATTTGCGCTTTAAAACCTGTAAGTGTGGCCTAGTCCTAAATGCACCATCGATCTTTAGCAGATTTCTTTCCTCACCAGATTTTATTTATTTAATTTTGAAGATATCAAGTGGTTGTTTAAAATATTGGTAAACTGGTGACGGTTTTACCTCCAAATATGTTAGTGGGCATATCTTTGCGATTAAGTTGTAGGTTAATACTTATTACTTATTGTTGTTATAAGTATTGGACATTCGTAAATTGAAAAATATTAGACTTGTCATTTTGAAAATAAACAAATGGCCTTTAAAAACTCATGGCAAGCTGCAAAAGTATAGCTTTCATTGTATTTTAGAGAAAAGGCATCCTTTACAGATGGATTTTCTGTACATACTAGTGTTTTTATACCGATAAACAGTACGTATCTGATAGCTAGATTTAATTTACAATAGGCTAAACATTGGACATAGTTTGCATTAATTGTTAACTGCAAGAATACAGATTATATCCTGCTTTTAAAATTACTGTCCAGTAGATTTCAGTTTAGTAAAAAAATGCAGCTGTCTGGAGCATTATACCATGAATATATTTTCTTAAAGTTGCTGTTAAAACTGAAAAAATGGCATTTCACTTAAGCAATGTGTTGTCTGCTAATCGGGTCTTGCAGCCTACTGGATAGGTTTCATTTGTATCTTCATTAATGATAATCTTTCACTCTTTCTCCTTGCTTTTATTTGTGTATCCACTTAACATGCTAACAATGTGGCTGTGGTAATAAAAGCACTTGATCAGAGTTACGGCTTTTGAAAACAGCATGATTCCAGACCCTATTTTTATTTCTTTAACTACTTGGGAATTTCTCTGTATTCTTTATTGCTTGACTGGAACCCTGGGGGTCTTAAAACAAGACGAAAAAGACCAGGACATTAACAAAGTGTCAGACCCTCTTGTTAGCTTTTCTTTTTATTTATAAAACCAAATGAAAACCATCTGGCATGGCAAGTAGAATTTCTTCTGCTTTGCACCTCCTATTGAAAGATTGTTCACCTGCAGAGCAGATGCATTATCTTGTGTTGTGGATGGTGCAGTAATTCAGCTGATGTCTCCTTTACGGATACTTTGCAGTTTTTTTTGTAAAGGTGCTGACCCAGTGAGTTAACTGTTCACTAGTGGTAAAGAGAAGCCTCCTTCTAGGATATAACAGCTGCCATGTTTTCAACACCTTGTGAACGGCTGGAGCAATGTTATGGGCTATTAGCTAAAGAATTGCTCTTTTTGACAACTCCTTTTACCATTTGAGGCTGACCTTTTAACTTTGTTTCTGTGTAAACACACAGGGATTTATATGGTTTAGTAATAAACGCCTGGTATTTTTATATAGGTTCTCAGGGTTTTTTTTTTAAACTAATTTGGTGTGTATGTTGCAAAGATGTTTGTAATGTAGCTTAAATTTGACAATTTAAATGAAACCACTTAATGTGGTGGTTTCTTTTCAGTATAATTTGTTATGTGGGATCACGGGTGCTGACTCGCAACGCACGATGTGTATGAACGGCCGAGATGATCGCTCGTCGGAGATCCGCCCATCAGATCGGGCAGCGATCCCCAAATGAACGGCCATTACAGCTAGTAAAGTGCCCATACACAGACCGATTATTGGCCAAAACGGCTGTTTGTACACCTCGTGTGTCGTGAGTCGGCGCCCACAATCGCAAGTGTGTACAAACCTTTAAAGCTGTCTACACACTATGATGTATCTTCCAACGTTACCATGCCATTTCAAAAAGCACCTGACCTGTAATTTTATATAACAATCTAACTATAGATTGCAAACATTGATCCTCGTCTTTACCCATTCTAAAGCTCTGGAGTGCCTACATTGCACACAAAATGATCTGTAGCACTGAGGTCCTTTTTAATGCCAAGATAGAGTAGAGTAAACACTAAAGGGTTAAACTAATTGCTTCATTGAGCAATAGACCCCCACAGCTGTATAACTTGTGTAAATGTAGATTTAATGCGCGTGGAATGCATATGGCGCACGTTGCAGTGCGTTAGTGCAAATTGCGCTATCAGTGCATGTGAGTCACAAAAAAATTGGTAAGTGCATTTGAAACAAGCTAGTATATGGCCTAGCCTTTAAAAAGATTGTTTTCTTTGCTTAGTAAGCTCTTCCCTTCTTATTTGGCATTTAACTGAAAGTAAAATAGAACAATACATATAAACATTGTTTTCCCTTTTAAAGGGGTCTTAATATTTATTTTGTGTTTATTTTCCCTTTTTTCATCTGCTCTATTGCTACTTTAAATTTAATTTAAAAAAGCACAAAGTGAAGTCTGTCCGATTTTTGGATTTGAATCTCAATAGCATATACACCCCTCTGTAACCATCTCTGGTTTACATTGGTTAATGAGTAAAAATAGCTTCTCTCTGAGGGCTAGGCCACACTATCATGTTTTTCTTGCGTTTGCGCATGCGATTGCACATGCATTTTTCCCGATCACTGGAATTGCGGCAACGCACCGAAAACGCCTGTTTTCGGGTGCGATTGCACTTGCGATTTGTGTTCCGCGTTTTTAATCGTAATTGCAATTACGCCCCCTCCTGCCTGTCGGTGACGAGGCCAATAGGAAGGCACGCTCTGCAACAAGCGTGCCTTCCTATTGGCCTCGTCGCCGACGGGGAGGAGGGGACAGAGCCTACCAGAGCAGCGTTGCTGTAAGACGCTGCTGTAGGTTACGCGAACCCAGGGGTGAGGACCTAGCGGTTCAGGTCCTCACCCTGGGTAAAAGCTACTGCACAAAGATGTGGAGTGGAGGGAAGGTGAGTATAATTGTCCTTTAACTGAAAGAACAGGAGGTAAATGTGCAATGTCTTACATCCTGTTCTTCAGTAAAGCTTGTAGGAGAGTAAAGACTTACCAGGATTGCTCCAGTGCCACAGAAAGACTCGGGCGCCACTGACATTCTCAGATGCATCCACAGTCCAGAGCTATCCGCTGGTAAGTTTCTTCTCTTCTGCAAGTTTTTACTGAAGAACAGGAAGTAAGACAGCGCATTTACCTCTTGTTGTTCAGTTAAACAGTAATCCTTTAACAAAGTACGATAATTAAACATACCTACTGCTCAAAAACTTGCATGTGCTGTTAATTTGCAGCAATCAATCAAATGATACCTTTTTTACTGGGTCTACTGCAGATCGATAACCTCTAATAAGAGGTGCAAAAATCTGCAGCAACCAATTGCTGCAGATTTTTGCACCTCTTATGCTAGGTACATATCATGAGATGTGTAGCCAGCCCAGTTAAAATTTAATTACAGAACATTTGCAAGTGGACCACACAATTGGCTTTGGTTTCCAGTGTGTCGTTTATCCAATCTGGACAAGAGGACGGTCTGACATCTGTCGCGTCTACCCGCAAAACCAACACCTCGCTATTTTTCAGGCTAATTGACCAATACACTATAACATCGGCCGGCTCAGCCTTAATTAAATAAACCCTACGGAATTTTATTTAAAGTGGAATTAATGTAAATAAAGTACATTTTTAAAAGCCTTTAGGAATGTAACCAAAAATGTTGGGACCACCGTCTGAAGTGACGGGTTCCTACTGCTTCCTGTTGTATAGCGCGCAGTAGTTAAAGTGAAACTGGAGGTGGTCGGGACCTGTCAATGCAGCCAGCAGGGGGGTCGCGATTATGGTAAATATACTCTCCTTCGTTCCAGACTCTTGTTCAATTGATTATTCAATCAATGCATTAAAGGAATAGTTAATTTTTTTCAGTAAACTATTCCTTTAAACCCTTTTTACTGAAAAATATAAAATTGGACATATGGCAAACTTTAATATAAAGGTGCCTGCTAAAATATGTTTGGGGTTAATGAAATACCCCACAGCCATGAATATCTTGGAAATTACATTTTTATAAACTGTCCTTATCGATGTCATCAGTGATAATAGCTAGAAAAAAATACGTACGACCTGTATAAAACAATTTGGTCTGTGATTATAGAAAGTTTTTTTTTGTTTTATATTGTTGCCAAACAAAAAGCCTGAAGCTAGGTACAGACATAGGACAGTGGCAATGTTATGAGCACTATTGGAAGCCTGTACCCACGTTTAGACCTGGATTTTGATGATAATCTCCAGACCGCAAGTTCAAAGAGCATACCACAGGTCACTGCAAAACCCTGCTCCTAACTGGAGTTTGAATTCTCATTCTGGGCAGGTGGATATTATTCTAGTAAAAGAAAGTGGGTCAGCCTAGAACATAATTTAGGCTGCTGGTGAGTTTAACAGAATTGTGTTCATTACTTGTATAATTTAATGCAGGGTTTCTCAACAGGTATGCACACTGGTGTGACTTCAGAAGTCATAGGTGTGCCCCAAATTTTGGTAGTGGAAATATTTCACAAGTAAACTTACGTTATGTTTTTCATAAAATTGTTGGTGCCATCAATGAAGTGTATCTTATCATTGCATTAATTATAATACAATTTGATAACAATATATATATAATATGTGTGTTTACAACATTAAGAAAAGGTGTGACGGAAGGAAAATTTGCATTGCCAAGTGCTGCATGGTTGTACCAGTAATTGAATGTATTACCTTAAAGCTTTTTATTAGGGTAATGGGACTTTACTTCATTTCTACATTCTGTAAACATCTTTGACAGACCAGTAACCGTGCACCTAGACCTTTTAATAAGCCTGAGAGCTTGAGCTGTATGAGGGTCAGGCACAGTATGGAAGACTCTGCCTCATGCATATTCATGGTGGGTCCTTGACTATCTAAACTTAAATCAAAGTTTAAGAAGGGGAGACGGGTTTGATGTGGGAATTTAATTAGGAACTCAGGAACAACATTGTCCTTAATTTCTATTTGATTTGCATCTTATGGAATATTTTGTTGCTTTAACATATCCGCATGAGATGCAGGAGGCCTTTTAGATGTAATAGAAAAATGAATGGTTTTCCATTTAAATTTTGCAGCGCAATAACATTTCATGTAGGCAGTAACTCTTACTTACTCTGAAAGAAATTCAGCATGCAATTATTTATAGCTTTTTTTTTTTCATCTTCTCCCTTTTCCTGAGAAGCAAGTACTTATTATTATTAAAAGCCACCTTTAGCTTTTGGTATCTTTGCATAAATTGAAAATGTAGCCTTAAGATGTTAGATATGAAATGAAAGAGATACTGTTTTTTTTTTTTTTTTTTTTTTTTATGAAATCATTTTTCATATTACAGTGTACCTTTCTCTTATTAATCTGTGCCTTACATTAAGTGTTACAGCATTTAGTTGTTTACAACATATGCTTTTGTTCTCTAAGGTTATTTAGCACACTTCCCATTAGAAATAAATATATACTGTATATGCCATTTGGGCAAAAGTTTGTATGGATTTAAATGATGTACCCACTGGTAAGTGCCTAGAAGTTGAGCAATCAATTTCTTTTAGTGTGTTATATGTTTCCGTTGACAACTAATCCCTCTATTGATTAGCAATTACTTTGTTGGATAATCTCGTGTCAAAGAGTGTACTATAAAAATAGTCTCTTTAAAATGTTTTGCCCCAGCAGCAGTACTAAAATTGAAAAGTCATTCAGTATAGGTATCTGTGATAGTCATTCTAACAAATTGGTATTTGTGTTTTTTGTTAGCATACATATCTTGAAGCAGTAGCAAATAATTCTGACGGGCAGAACATTGAAGTTGTATGACTAATAGGTTTGCTGTAATACTGTAGTGTCCTTCTCTGGCATTGTTTAATGAAACAATCATTACAGTGAAAACTAGCTTATAAATGTCCTGTAAGCCATTGTGATAAAATTGAGAAGACGTTATAAAGGTGTAGCAGAATTGAGAAACCTGTTTTTCAAAATCCTTGTTTGATATGGAGGTGCTAGTTAGAATAGATGCAGTAAACAGAATTCTTTCCAGGTATAACTGTCCCTTTTAAAGGGCATGTCCACCCCCAAAACTAGAATTTAACCCACTACAGTAGGTGCAGTAAACAAAATTCTTTCCAGGTATAACTGTGCCTTTTAAAGGGCATGTCCACCCCCAAAAATAGAATTTAACCCACTACTGGCTCCACTGTGTAGTGTAATAAAATCCTTACCTTACATCCCTGCTCCAAATGGCTGCCCTGCAATGCCCCTCCAAAGTCTTAAAAACTGGCCACCAGGAGGCTGGCAGAGTTTATATAGGACTTTGCCTCCTGTCTCTCCTCCGGAAGAATTTTGCCATGCGCACTGCAGCTCTCCCTCCCTCTCCCACCCGTTTTGCTCTCCCTCACCCTAGCACAAATCCTCTTTTCTGTATTGTAGAGCTCCCTCCCCCAGCCCCAACTGCTATATTACCATATATACTCGAGTATAAACCAAGGTTTTCAGGCTTTAAAAGCCTGAAAATCTTACCTCTGTTTTACTCGAGTCAATGTTTCCCCTACCTTGTCCGGCGGCTGCACGATCCGCATCCTCGCTCCACAGCCTCGCGCATCTGATGTCACTACACCGGCGCCTCTCACTTTGCGGCGCCGGTAGTGACATCATCCGGATGTGCAGGGCTGTGGAGCGAGGATGCGGACGCGCGGCCGCCGGACAAGGTAGGAGAAACATTTACTTGCACAGGGACACACTTAAGTGGCAAATACATACAAATAGGAGTAAACCTTCTTCATATTTGTGCATACAGTGTTGCACAAATAAAGAAGGTTTTACTCTTATTTGTAAGTATTTGCAACTTAAGATGTTTGAAAACTACAACTCCCAGCAATAAAGCATGCTGGGAGTTGTAGTTTCCAAAACATCTTTAGTGGCAAATACTACCCCCTCGGTTTATACTCGAGTCAGTGTGGTTTTCCTCCTTTTTTACCTAAAACTAGGTACCTCGGTTTATACTCGGGCCGGTTTATACTCGAGTATATACAGTAGTATTAGTAGAAACTCCTCCGAACTTTACTTACATTACCTCTCTCTCCCCATGCGTTCTGGATAGCCGGAAGCCGTGTCTGTTATTGGCTGCTTCTCAGCCAATTGCAGTTTCATGCAAGCAGAGGGCCATGACAGTACATTGGAGGAGAGAGGCAAGGTAAGTAATGATCAGAGGAATTTCTGCAAAAAGTAATATGGCGGCTGGGGGAGGGAGCCCTACACTACAGAAAAACTTTGTAAATGGGGTGGACATGCCTTTTTAAGAATCATGGCTCTGTTTTGAGGTACAGCTGACATGCCTTAACATTTATTGTATTTAAAGGACAACAATCTAAAAAACATCACTCCCATTACATGTCCACACTTTCAGCAGCTGAAATCACTGTCTCACATTTACAGCCACGCTGCCCTCCTTTAGATATCACACAGCAAATATGAGTGCTAAAAGTCCGCCTCCTAGAGGGCCCAGGGCCATGATTAACAAAGCACTTGTCATTGGCTGGTGGGAATGTCTGTTACAACCTCTCTTCTCCTTAAACAAACTTGAAATGTCCTGTTGCTAGGATACAGCTTACATAATCAAGCTGATAAAGGGTGGGTGGAGAAGTGCTAGCATGCTAGCTTTGAGTGACAGTTAGAGGCAAACAAAATTGTTACGCCCCCTTCACAGCATGGCTAATTGAAGGCTGAGAGAGGCTCAAAATCAGGAAAAAAATGTATGGGGAGGGATGCATACCCTAACTCATATGATCATTGTTTTGATTTCCAACATAAACAAATATGATAAATGGTTTGTCTCTGACTTGATTTAAGGTCCTAGAGTAGAGAAGGGGGAAGGAAGATCTATTCCCAATGTATTTTTTATCTTCCTGAGGTGGCTACATACAAGGAAATTTCCTAGCTGTCCTTTCCTATATCCCCCACCCAGAACAATTGGATCCTTTATGGCGTGACCATTTAAATTCTTACACCTGATCTAGTCATTTTCCTGTGAGGGGTAGGAGTAGAATTTTCAAGTCCGAATGGCTTCCCTTATGAACAAGATATTCAAGAGAACAACTAGTTTAAATAGCATAGTTTACATTTACTAGTGCAAATAGTTCCCTCATGTAGGATCAAGTTGTTCGGGCAGATTTCGAGGAGCTCATTGGGCCTGAACACCAAGCATGGAAAAATTGACTAGTTAGGTCTTTTGCATGCAGTGCATCACTGATTGTACATCTGTGGGATTACTTACCTTCATTTTAATTGGGACTTTCTGCTGTTTTATTAACAAGTTATTGTAAGTTGTTTTTCAGCTACAAACTGATTTGTATCTCTTTGCCCTTTTGAGATCTTGAAACTTAACACAAGGCAACATTTATCGTCTTAATAAATATGATTGAGTGGTAACTGCCGGTTATCGCTGCTATATTAATTGTGTTGTGCATATTTGGTGATAACGGTGGCAAAAAGTTTACAAACCTTTATAAACATGCCCCTTATTAAATATTTTTACTGGATTAAAATGGTACCTCTAGCCTCTATTCAAATCCAGCACCACCAGCAGAGAAGTCAAAAATGCTTTGAATATAAAACAATTGATGGCTCCATTACATTTGAAATCTGTGTTGACGTCCATGATAATTTGTATGTGCGAGATATTGGAAAAATACACCGATATATCATATGTTTGTCAGACCGTATATGGCTGTTATTTAGATTATTAATAAATTTCTTCCCCCCCCCCCAACGAGCAAATTGGAGTAATTTTTTTTGACCGGCACATCATATTGTTGCATGTTAAGCTCCTTAAATCTCTATTTTATAAATAGCGTTAAATGCACCTTAAGGGCTAGGCCACACCTGTGCGTTTTATGTGCGCGTTTTGCGCTCACGATTGTGCATGTGTTTTGGTTATAATGGGAATTATAAAGGGAAAATTCCAGCGATTTTCCAAATCACATGCGATTGCGCAAATGTTTCCGTTTTTCCCATAACTTTAAAAGGCAAAGTCGCATGCGCAAAACACAAGAATGGCACACACAATCGCATGCGATAACGCACACGGTTGTGTGCGCAATTCTGGAGCATTGTAGTGTTGCCTCAGCCTTAGTCCATAAAGCAATAAGTGCACATTGGTGCCCTATTATTTACTTTAAAATTATCCTTCCAATGTTCTCCGTTGTTAATTAAAATATATAGAAAGTCACAAAAACTTACATATTGTAACAACAATTTGTGTACAATAATTCAATTATTAACTGATTGTTTTAGTTGCTCTAGTGTTTTCTTCTTATTATACGGCTTTTCATTTATATATTGAATTATAGATAGTAGGAAATAATCAAGTCCAGTTCTTAATTTAGTAACTATAACCCATGATATGCTTTCCCATTTTTTATTTAAAGAATGTTAATGGCTTCTTTGTTTAGTTTACAGAATTATCTGTATGGGAAAGGAAATATTTCAGTTCAGATTATGCTGAAACAGTATGAATGTGGTATGAGAAGCAGCCTGCTGTTTAATGAGCATCTAATTCTTTTCTCATAACTAATAGTAAACATTTTCCTAAAGACATATTGCCATACATAAACTGTGCAAACATTGCACTATTGTGCCACTGGCTTTAATATTAAAGGGAAAATACATTTCTTGTTTTAATGGCTGCTCAAAAATAGGTGCTATGAACTGTGGTTTCTGTCATTGCCCATGTTTGGTGCACCACAGGCTCTTGTTGTTCCCTTTTCAGAGCATCAGTTGGTGTGACATCGGTGTCCCAAAAAACTATTTATTACTTCTAAAATTCATATTTTACAAACGTCCGACATTCATATTTTTCATATTGCTTTCAGGCCACCGTTACCCTGTAAAGTTTTAGTATGAATCTTTAAAAAACAATGCACAATGTTTCTGGCCCTAAAATCAAAGAGAAAGTATGAATGTCTCCCTTAAAGTTAGTTTTTTATTAAGCTTATCTTGGTTTTGTTTAATCAAGTTAATTTTGATGGTAAAGGGTCCAGATTGTAAGTCATGTTCAATCCCATAAACTTTTAAACACATACTAATCACGCCCCAAACTCCACTTTTGCAATACTTGCCATTCTCTCCAGTGCTCTTGGGAGAAGGAATCTTACTTCTTTGTCTGCTAATTGGAAGTCATTGGCCATAATGTCCCAATCATAACCTTGACTGATGGTTGCAACATGGAAGAGCATCAGAAAGTAGCGAGGGGCTGTCAGACTTCAATATTAGTCTGGGTACACGCAATCCAATTTTATTTGGCTGAACGAACAATATTACCATGTCTGCCCTAAAAATTGGATGGTGTATTTGCGGCAAGCTTGTCGCCTGTTAATACTGGATGGACCACGTGAACGGTCATGGTGAACTGTCCAACGGTTGGTTGGAACAAAAAATGTTATGGTGTGTCCCCCAGCGCTACTGATAGTAGGAAAGGTATTAAGGAAGTGGGGTTTAGGGGGTGAGGTGTGTGTGTATATGTGTGTGTGTATTTATTTATATATATATATTTTATGGTGGTGAACATCATGCCCTGTTCACCAGCTGTACATATTCATGCAGGCAAAAACATTCTATTGTTACTATGTTGTGCTCAGAATGGACCATAGCCAGTAATTGTGCAGGGGTGATCAGAGTCAAGAATTCACAATCGTGAGGCTTGGAAAATCAAACAGCACTAATGCACTGATATTTAGATTTGATAATTTTTTTCTGTGGTCTTCTTTATCTTTTTTTTTACCCTATGGGTTGCTTTTTTTTTAATTTGCAATATACGGTATTTTTATATTTAGTATAAAAGTGTTTGGATTTGTTTTTTTTAACTGTGTGTTGTTTTTGCAAGGGTACAGGCTTACACTGTTAAACTCACCAGAACTATTGGTCTGCTCCCTCGCCACTGGATTGATCATGCGCATCATCAGCTACATAAGCCCCATCCCCAAAATTGTTAATCACATTTAAAGCTAGCTACATGCCGGAAAAGTGAAACAATTCTCTCTAAGGTGTCCATAGACCGAGAAAAGAACAGATATTAACTGCATGCCTATCACAGGGATTAGGAAGTGAAACCTTACAAGCCTATAACTTTGGATCGGCAACAGATATACATCATCCTAGACTTGTTTTAAGGTATGGGTGGGCACTTGTATGGGGACCACAGTTCAGTTGTCAGTTAAATATGGATCACAAAATGATCGTCCCAGATGGTTGTCAGAACATTGCAAAAGCATTTACAGGAAAGTATATACAGTAATATATATATGGCTGTGCCAGTTATGAGCTCTTCGCATGTTTGAATTCTACTTTATTTTCTGCAAACTTTAATTAAATTGTGTTTCTTTTACATTTAATCCACTTAATCAAAATATCTGCTTGTTAATTTACTTTCTTTTTATTCTTTCTTTACTTCTTTACTCACCCCCTGATGTTTTCTATCTAAGAATGAGCATATTTAAAATGTAGGTAAATCTTATTTTTGTGCCCAGTGTGTTTATTAGGAAAAATGATCTGGAATAAAGTTCTTCAACCAGAATTAACGGCAGGGGTAACTGCTGATGCATATCGGATCACCCGCACAGAGAAGATCACATGGCTTCTTCAAAAGTCAAACGATCAATTTGCCTCGTTTTGGCACTGTACTTAATGCACAAACAGTGCGATCTGCGGGGCTGTAATTTCATTGTTAGGGCCAAGGAACAAGCCTTTGCCTTTTCAGCAGACAGCTGGCAGGGAGAGAGGCATGTTGTTAGGAAAGAGAGAGGCAAGGCAAATAAAATTACTGCTAACGCTCAGAGATCGGCAGGAGCCCTACTTGCCTAATCTTACCGGTGGGAGCAAGCGGCTGTTGTAATCCAATTATAGCCGCATAAGCAATTTGTTAGACACTCCGCATAATGTAACAATTTCCCAATAAACTCTGACTTGTAATAACGTCGGCAAGAGCCCACATAAATCTGCCCGAATGGTGGGGGCTGGAGTATCCGGCTGGGGGCTTGTAATTGGCATCATCAGCACATTTTGCAGTGCAGCATAGTGCAGTATTTTAGTGCAGGGATTTAAAACGGTTTGTCAAAATGTGCCCTTTAACCTCCTCTCTGCCAGTGTGGGTTGCTGCATATTGCAGTTTTTATCTGGTAGTCCCTATTTGAAATCTTATTGATAACGCTCTTTTTACCAAGTTTTAAGAACATTTCAATAAAGGTTTTTATTTACATTTAAATTGTAGAAAATATAATGTAGGTTTTTAAAACTTGTGGTTCAAAAAAATAGATGATTGTCATCTAAGCCATTTCCCTATTACAGTGAAAGTCTTCACAACCACAATGAATGTCTAGCCCAGAAATAAACCACTTTTTGGTATATGTTGATTGGTGCACCTGAAACTTCTGTATTAGGCGATGGTCAATAATTATTTGACTTAGATAGTGGCCAATTTGTGTTAATTACAGGGATCTTGCTTATTTTACTAAATTTGCCAGGTCACCATTATATGATGTCATATTCTTAGGTGTAATGGTTTAGACAGAAACGTGTATTGTTTGTTGACAATACCAATTTGCAGCCCTCTCTTCCTCTTGTTACATTACTTAGAATTCTTGAGACATTAAACACCATTTTGGTAAAACACATCTGTCACTGCAATTAGAACTGTTATAAATTTTATTTTGTAGCACTAGATTAGAGACACCTTTTTTTTCCTCCCGTTTTTCCCCCGGACGCTTTAGTAAATGATCCCGTCCGTGTTAAAGGAAAAAAAAAAAGGTCTTTGTCTTTCTGTAACTAATGGCTGTTTTTCATTGTTCTGACAGTGAGCTGTGTGTGTTATTTTCTCCTGATATTGTAATAATAATGAGAGCAAATTAGAACAATCAGTTTACACAGATAGCTCTTGATTTGAGACAAGGAGCAATATGGCAACAGGCAATCCATCTTCTGGAAGCTGTCACATTACCTTCAGCATTATGAAAGGATCAGGCGGGGCAGGCGGATCCTGCCCAATCAGAAGGCTGAAATTAATGAGGACAGCATTGTTCTGTGATCAACCTTTTAATTAGCAAGACAGGAGATGGAGGGTATAATACCAAAGCCCAGCTGCTGCTTGCCATTCATGGTTTCCGAGGAAGAAAAAAATCTATTGGCCTAAAATTACATGCTCTGTCTAGTGACATATCTTAAATCTGCTTTCTGATTTACCAAATCTTACATATGTCTACTGGATATCTGTGCATTGTTCATGCTAATGAACCTCTATCTTTCTATAATATTCCAATACCTTGGACATAAGTATAGAAACAATCCTGATCTATTTATATTTCCTTGATGAAATGAAACTAATGATCATTTCAGTAAAGGTTACTCTCAATAAACAGCTTTTACCCAGCTGGTTGCCTTATTGGAGAAAAAAAAATCTCCCTTCACTTTAAAAATGCTGGCAGAGTGTTTTGAGACATTAGCATTTTAATAGATGAATAAAAATTGGCTTATTAAAATGGTTGGTTCAGACGTAACATTGTAATAGTGATGCAAATTCTGCACAGTTTTTACAACTTTACAGGGAGATTCAATAAAAGTTCTTATTGTTAAAAATGGTGCTAGCTTTCAAATGTTAAACAATATCTGATTGGTTGGGGCAAAATTAGCACTATTTCTAACGATAAGAACTTTTATTGAATAACCCTCTTTTCCTCCTTAATAACTGTATAGATTGTTTAAAAACGTACATTTAGACTGTTACACTACAACAGTTTAAAAAGCCACATTTTAACCTCTTAGGTGTTTCCGGGTTATAACATAATATATCAATCAGGCAGGGATCAAACCTGGTGCTTTGGGTGGTGCTATGTACCTACTCCCTACCATTACATTGCCCTTTTCTCTTCTTAAATTACAGAATGAACATTAATTAGACCAATAGACAATCACAAATCACTTATGAAGGAAGACACGTAAATGGTTTAAGTCGGCAGTAGGACAAATACCTATTACATTTCATTCTTATTGCATATTGTCCCACATCCCTGTGCCCCTCTAGCTCTGGGCCCAATAATCTCTATTATTAATCACAAATAATTGGAATTGTCACCTTTTGAGAACATTTTCTTAGCTAACATATTTTATTATATTTGTTAAATTATAGTAGTTTTCTCCAAATTGTGCAAATAGTTTCTAAATTATTTTCACAACACACTGTATTCAAACATCATGGGCCTCCATGTTGATATTTAAGATTAAAAACCTTTCAGTGTTCCTGTATTCAGAAAACTGCACCAATGCAAACATTGAATCGATGTAACACCAGGTCAGGGTATGGCCAGCATTAGGCCTTAGGCTAGGTTCACACTAGCAGGCTGGGAACATCACACTTCAATTTTGTGTGATGTTCCTCTGTGTTATCGCATTGCAGTGTCCATTGATTTCAGTTTCCCCAAGTTTAAGTTTGGAGCATGACCACTGCTGGGACACATCAGCTGCATCATAAGCCTTGCCACCAAACTTCTTAATTATTTTTTAAAACTATCCAAAAGCCTGAAAAGAATATTGTTTTGGGGGTGGGGATTATGACGGCTTATAACACACTAGACATTAAGCCTGTTACAATAACAGGCGCTAGAAGCCCAGAGTGCCCCCTTAAGTGTCCCCAAGGCCATAGCCCTCTCCTCCATGTCCCAAGGCCAGAGTCCCCCCTCACCACCATGTCCTAAGGAGAGTCCCCCCTCAGTGTCCCAAGGCCAGAGTCCCCTCCAATTCCCCGTCTGTCCCAAGCAACCTATGTAATCTGTGTAACTGCTGTGTTCTGCCTTGTTTCCTGTGTTTCGCCCTCTAGTGGTGAGTCAATAGGAACTGCAGAGACAATCATACCATCTCCCTCTAGTGGTAATTCCATAGGAACTGCAGTGACACACGGATTCATGGACTAAGTTTTAGGGTTTTATATAATAGATGCCTCTCACGGAGACTGGGCATTCTGGAAAGATTAACTATAAGCATTTAATTTAAGATCCAGAGAAGCTATAGACATCATCCAATGCTTGTTTTAAAGACACAAGAGAGACCCATTTAATAGAGTGGGAGACTGCAGTTACCCGTTAAAGGCCTGTTTTTATGTTTACTGCATGGAAACTTAAATATATAAAAACAACTTTGCAATTTTAGCTTTAGGTGTGTATGGGTTGATAATTTAAATTTAAGCTTCAGTTTTGTAGTCATTTTCAGACCATTTACATGTTGCTATTTTAAATCTAGTGCCTAGTTTGTTCATACAACACATGCACAGTCATTGAAAGAGGTGTACTCTCTCACATTTGTAGGTTTTACGTAGCCACACATAATATAAAAATCTGGTCTGGTCCAGGTCTGAAAACTAAAAATGTAACCCCAGATTTAAAACACACAACACCTTCCTCTCTAGAATTATTTAACAATGTAGCCAAAAAGCGATGGGACTCTTAACTACTTTCAAAGCAAATAAGTGAAATTTGTAGACAGGTGCTACTAGTTAAATGCTGTTTTTATTAATTATCAGCACTATTGACCAGCAAGTCAACCAGGAAACCCACAAAAGGAGGAGTGAGAATATACAAACTTGTTGCAGATGGTCAGGGTGGATTTCAACCCAGGCTTCAACAAATCGGTGCTAAACATGATAACCAATGAGCTACCGGGATGCAATTATTCTGGAGAAGCAAAATAATCTATAATCTATCATTCTACAATGGAATTGTTCTCACATAGTAAACATTCAAAGCAGTGTATATCTGTAATTCACCATAAATCTAGACCATGTAGTTTTCAGGTAGGGGCAAAACCACCCCCAAGCTACATCTCGGACTCGGATGCTACAGCATATTAAAGTTCATGACAGTCCAACTAAAAAAAAAAGTCTCGACTAGTATGCCATGTTTGGAAGGGTTGAAAGTAGAAATGTCCTTTGGACAGACAAGACTAAAGTGTTGTTTGTCTATGATGCAAATTGAGTGAAAACCCACATCCTATACATATCACATAAACACCTCCATATCAACTGTCAAACCGTGCTGGAGGTGTTGATTTGGGTTTGTTTTGCAGCCACAGCCAACCATAAACTTTGTTGTTAACCAAAGTATTTTAGAGTAAAATCTGAGGCCACCCTGTAAACAATATGATCGCAAACACACTAGCAAATCTGCAACCTATTGTTTAATAAAAAAAAATAAAGAATCTAGCTGCAGTGTCCAACAGCCAAACCCGATTGGCTGTTGGACCTTAAGAAGGGAGCTCTGCATGTACAAATGGCATCAAACTGCAATGAACTGAAGCAATGCAGTGTGGTTATTTTGGCTTTTTTGTGGCTTTTTTTCTGAGCGGTTTCAGATGTTTTACCGCTAACAAAATGCTACGTGTTTTTCTATCGGCAGTGCCGGAAAAAAACCCCACAGAACAGCAGCATGGTAGCTGTTTGAAAGTAGACTAAAGACTGAGCAAAAATTCCTTCAAAAATGTTGTGAAGAAAGTGATTACTTACCCCATTTCTTCTGCTGTTACGGATGGTTCTACAACTGGTTAAATTATTAGTTTTTTTTCATGCACAGCTTCTGCATTTTTGTTAAATAATGACACTGAATTTTGTTGTGTGTAGTTTTATGCTGACCATATACTACTTGACCTACCTAACAATGTTGTGTCAACTTCCTTAGCCATTCATTAGGCACTCCACATAATGCTCTAATGTCGATCACAAAAGAATGGTCCTAGATAGAATGTTGAAAGATGTATTGGTCTAAATATTAGGCAGCTCAATCGATGTACCATTTTAACATCGAACACCCAATATCGTGCCAGAGGTTATATTTACATTTTTAAGAACCTAGTAAGGACCAGATGTTTAATCTTTTTATGTCCAGATATGTAAAAACTTAGATAAGAAAGAGTAAATCATTTTTCTTAAGCTGGGTACACACAGTACTAATTTTTCAAAGAATCTGTAAAGGTTCTTACACACGTGTGATCACGATAATTGGCCCGTGTATGGGCACTTTATCGGCCGAAACAGCCGTTTGTTCGGGCATCGTTGCCCGATCCACCAGGCGGATCTCCAAACGAGCGCCCGTTTCAGCAGATAAAGTGCCCATACACGGGCTGATTATTTGCCAAACGGCCGTTCGTACACATTGTGTCGCGGGTTGGCAACCTCGATCGCATGTGTGTATGAACCTTAAAGGGCATGTCCACCCCCAAAACTAAAATCCCCCCACTACTGGCCCCAACATGAAGTGTAGTAAAATCCTTACCTCACATCCCAGCTCCATAAGGTTCTCCTGTAGTCCCCCCCCCAAAGTCCCAAAAACTGCCCACCAGGAGGATAGCAGAGTCCATATAGGACTCTGCCTCCTATCTGGCCTCCGGGAGAAGTTTGTCATGCGTACTGCAGCCCTTCTCCCCCTCCCTCTCCCTCCCGTTTTGCTATCCCTCCCCCTACCATAAAACCCCATGCCCACATAATAGAATATGTTCCCCCATCCCCAACCGCAAAAAAATAATTTTAAGAAAGTCCCCAGAACTTTACCTTCCCTCTCTCCCCCGGCATTCTGAGAAGCCGGCAGCCGTGTCCGTGATTGGCTGCCTCTCAGCCCCTGCTTGCAGTGTCTTGCAAGCAGAAGGCCGGGCCGGGCATCGGAGGAGAGAGGGAAAGTAAGTAAACATCTGGTCACTTTCTTAAATTAATTTTATAGCGGTTGGGGCTGGGGGACTGTATTCTATTTTATGGGGAAAGTTGATAATAAGGGTGGACATGCCCTTTAAGGCTCTGCCATCTTTAAAAGATGTGGCTACAGATAGTCATGAGCTTTCTCCCTATATAAAGGGAGTCATACACCTAACAATCACGGGCAACACCCTATAATTTAGTATGGGAGGGTCTGTCTGCGAACAAGAAAATATAATTTATACATTTCCAAAATGTTGATTAACAGAAAACATAATAGTTTCTTTGTTCTTTAGAGTATCTTACAGTTGGCTTTTTACTTGTTACTGTACCAGGGACAACATTGTTAAAACCTGGGTGATGGTTAATGTATGTCTGTTAAATGCCATAAAAGAAAATATTTGTAGCATCTGCTTAAAAAGCACATTAACCTAAAAAAAACATCCTTAATTGTGTCCAATACAGAGGATTTCATGTGCAAGTCAACTTTTTATACCCTCTCAATACTAAAGAAGCATAAGGGAGTTTTTGTGCCTTTTTATAGAGTCACAATACAGACTATAATTTTCTTAATGGAGTTATGTTCTTTATTTAGTCTTTCAATCCAGGGTATAAAGGGAGCCTAAGGGAGTTAATGTGCTTATGCTCTGGCTGCTATTTCAGTTTACATCGTCTCCCACAGTTAGAAATACTGTATTTCTAAAAGCAGAAAGCAAAACCTGGAATAACAGGCATAATTATGCTTCCTTCCTTTACTGTATTAATATTTCTGCCACACAGATGCATAGATTACAGTGTTACTTAAAGGTTTTTTTTTTTATTATTCCTTTGAATTGTATGTGTTGTACCTCTACTAGACTCATTGATAAGCAGCCAGCTACTAAAGTCTTTAAGGGAGATCAGCTTGCAAATTACAGTTGAACACAAAGCAATTTACTTTCATTCTTCAAACTTTTTGTTGGTTCAGACCTCAGTTGTCACAGAGAAGTCTTCATTTCAACTTTTCTAAAACTGTTACTTTACAAAATACAATCTATGGTCTTACTGCATGCAAGGCTTGACTTTACTGAGAGATACAGCTTCAAATACATATTAGTTTCATGCAGTAAAAAATCTGAGTTTTCAAAACTTATTTTAATTTAACAAAACTGTTAAGTGCATTTATCTTTTAATTTAGGGAATTTTGAGGGATTGAACCTGCAACCTCATGTACTTTGTCTTGCTAAAAGCAAAGTTTATACCAGTATACCAATAGTGCTACGATCTATAAAACTGTACATGTAGAAACAGATCTTGCTTGGGACATAATGTGGGGAAAATCTGGGGATTAGAACCCATGACCTCATGGGCTGTGTGTTTCTAAAATGTGGTTAGACTGGTGAGCCACAACTGCATATGAAAAGAATGTTGGTCAATTTAGAAGCTTTGTCTTTTGCTAGGATATATAAAAAAAAAAAAGTGTTCATAAAATGTCTTGACTATTGCTTTTGTATTGCCCCATGAAGGCTGAATGCAATTCACTCTGGTTGGTAAATAAATTGCTGAGTAACAAGCAGCTTTCAAAGTCTTACCAGGAGCTTTCATATTGGTGTGGAGACATCTTTGGCATGTCCAAAATGTGCACATGCCTACAAGGCTTTGTAGACTACATGGGATGTAAGTTGTACTGGCAACATGAAATCAACTTACTATAGATGAATCTTACAATGTATGGGTGTTCGGTGGACAAAAGCTTGCACGTGAAGATAAAAAAAAAATAATTCTCCGAAATTAAATAGACAGGTGTGTTGTGAAAATAATTTGCATTGATAAGTGTGACCCAGACAGAAAAAGGTTGAAATCCAATCCATGAAACTGTTCCTGGAACTATTCCCAGTCATTTAAGGCCTTTGTTGGTTTCCCTGAAAAGGAATTAAACTAGTCTCTATAATGGAGTAAAAATTTTAAAGGGCATTTACCCTCTCTGGACATCTTGAACATGATATAATAATAACATACATAAAATTTACTTGGCAATTACTCTCTACTATTGGCTGAAGTATGCAGGGGGATTCATGTGTCATCAGGCAGTAACTGACATCAGAGCTGAAGCTTCATGGGAAATAACCAAGAAGAATGATTTCTTTAATTTTACAAAAAGGACACTCTAAGCAGAAAGGTTAAGTGCAAACGGAACATTTGTATTGTAATATACAGTATATTCAAATACCAAAACATGTACAGGTAGTATAGATTTCCTTTAAAGTTTTTGAGTATTAACATATACTTTTATTAAGAACACCTTTCCACAGGTGAAAGAGAAAGCAGTGCTTTGCTGCGGTAGTTCGTATTCCATGGGCATATACAATGAACAGACTTATTATGGTAATGTTTTACTGGGCTTCATGTGAGGATCCTTTTGAAGGCTAGTGATACATTTATGAATCAGGTAGAGGTCAGTAAATGGATATTTTTTTTTTTTGCTATTCTCCCAATTTCTTGAATACAAAAAGCATAATGTAAGAGTTCAAAACCAACGACTTATTTACTTCAAAGTACATCTGGCTTCCAAGGACATCCCATTTAAGAATGTTCATTTAATGATTACTAAACAAAATGATACTACTTAATGATGTGAGTCAGCAAGATTCTTAGAAGACCTGTTTTGTTAATTTCTTTTGTTAAGGCACTGAAAATGAGCAATTAAGGCATTGGTTAATTAATGTCAATTCTGCAGATACATTTTACAACTGAGTGACTGTGTAAGGTCTGCTCTCTACCTTTTGTACTTTTAAGGAACTTCATTGTCACTTCTTTACTAAAAATACTTTTCTTAAAGGCCAAGCTGTACCTGTGCAGAAAGCTTTGTGTTGGAAAAGTGTTCTGTGCTAAAAAATATGGATAGAAAAATATATTTTATTTAATCTGTGGCTATACACTTGTAACAGGTTGCCCATTCATCCTTATTGAGAAATTGACTGATCAGGGTTCTGTGTTTATGTTCAGAACAGCCATGATTCCATAGTGATATACCCTTTTAGTTTAGCCGCAAACAAAGGAAGGCATATGTTACAAAGCAGATGTGCGTGCTATTACAGGACTATTATTATTTAAGATGGATAGATTGATCTCCGAATTGGGTCAGCACTCCATTTTACCAATAGCAATGCCTGGGTGCCAAGCCAATGTAAGTGTATATTAATATAAGGAAGCGCTCATGGGTCTTGTTTAAACCTTAACTTTTATTTTATTATGACGGCTCTGTGAGTGCTGAAACACGTTGATGCGGAGTATTATATCTTAAAATAAGTTATGTTTTAAATAAGACTTGTGATTGTCTCCTTATAGGAATATATATATAGATATAGATATAGAGATATATCTATATATATATATATGTAACAGATAGGGGCACTCCATGGACTGCAACAAATAGTTTATTGTAACATCAAACGGATTAACGCATTTTAGCCAACACGCGGCTGTCGTCAGGTCCTGACAACAGCCGCGTGTTGGCTGAAATGCGTCAATCCGTTTGATGTTACAATAAACTATTTGTTGCAGTCCATGGTTACTTTCTGCCACACAGATGCTTAGATTACAGTGTTACTTAAAGTTTTTTTTTTTTATTATCCTTTGAATTGTATGTGTTGTACCTCTACTAGACTCATTGATAACAGCCAGCTACTAAAGTCTTTAAGGGAGATCGCTTGCAAATTACAGTTGAACACAAAGCATTACTTTCATTCTTCAAACTTTTTGTTGGTTCAGACCTCAGTTGTCACAGAGAAGTCTTCATTTCAACTTTTCTAAAACTGTTACTTTACAAAATACAATCTATGGTCTTACTGCATGCAAGGCTTGCATTACTGAGAGATACAGCTTCAAATACA
Source organism: Hymenochirus boettgeri (assembly GCA_019447015.1). NCBI lineage: Eukaryota > Metazoa > Chordata > Amphibia > Anura > Pipidae > Hymenochirus > Hymenochirus boettgeri. The sequence goes on along the minus strand of CM033475.1, from coordinate 48,443,347 downwards.
TATTAGTTTCATGCAGTAAAAAATCTGAGTTTTCAAAACTTATTTTAATTTAACAAAACTGTTAAGTGCATTTATCTTTTAATTTAGGGAATTTTGAGGGATTGAACCTGCAACCTCATGTACTTTGTCTTGCTAAAAGCAAAGTTTATACCAGTATACACAATAGTGCTACGATCTATAAAACTGTACATGTAGAAACAGATCTTGCTTGGGACATAATGTGGGGAAAATCTGGGGATTAGAACCCATGACCTCATGGGCTGTGTTTTTCTAAAATGTGGTTAGACTGGTGAGCCACAACTGCATATGAAAAGATGTTGGTCATTTAGAAGCTTGGTCTTTTGCTAGGATATATAAAAAAAAAGTGTTCATAAAATGTCTTGACTATTGCTTTTGTATTGCCCCATGAGGCTGAATGCAATTCACTCTGGTTGGTAATAAATTGCTGAGTAACAAGCAGCTTTCAAAGTCTTACCAGGACTTTCATATTGGTGTGGAGACATCTTTGGCATGTCCAAAATGTGCACATGCCTACAAGGCTTTGTAGACTACATGGGATGTAAGTTGTACTGGCAACATGAAATCAACTTACTATAGATAATCTTACAATGTATGGGTGTTCGGTGGACAAAAGCTTGCACGTGAAGATAAAAAAAATAATTCTCCGAAATTAAATAGACAGGTGTGTTGTGAATATTTGCATTGATAAGTGTGACCCAGACGAAAAATTTTGAAATCCAATCCATGAACTGTTCCTGGACTATTCCCAGTCATTTAAGGCCTTTGTTGGTTTCCCTGAAGAATTAAACTAGTCTCTTATATGGAGTAAAAATTTTAAGGGGCATTACCCTCTCTGGACATCTTGAACATGATATAATAATAACATACATAAATTTACTTGGCAAATTACTCTCTACTATTGGCTGAGTATGCAGGGGATTCATGTGTCTCAGGCAGTAACTGACATCAAGCTGAAGCTTCATGGAAATAACCAAGAAAATGATTTCTTTAATTTTACAAAAAGGACACTCTAAGCAGAAAGGTTAAGTGCAACGGAACATTTGTATTGTATATACAGTATATTCAAATACCAAACATGTACAGGTATTATAGATTTCCTTTAAAGTTTTTGAGTATTAACATATACTTTTATTAAGAACACCTTTCCACAGGTGAAGAGAAAGCAGTGCTTTGCTGCGGTAGTTCGTATTCCATGGGCATATACAATGAACAGACTTATTATGGTAATGTTTTACTGGGCTTCATGTGAGGATCCTTTTGAAGGCTATTGATACATTTATGAATCAGGTAGAGTCAGTAAATGGATATTTTTTTTTTTGCTATTCTCCCATTTCTTGAATACAAAAAGCATAATGTAAGAGTTCAAAACCAACGACTTATTTACTTCAAATTACATCTGGCTTCCAAGGACATCCCATTTAAGAATGTTCATTTATGATTACTAAACAAAATGATACTACTAATGATGTGAGTCAGCAAGATTCTTAGAAGACCTGTTTTGTTAATTTCTTTTGTTAAGGCACTGAAAATGAGCAATTAAGGCATTGGTTAATAATGTCAATTCTGCAGATCATTTTACAACTGAGTGACTGTGTAAGGTCTGCTCTCTACCTTTTGTACTTTTAAGGAACTTCATTGTCACTTCTTTACTAAAAATACTTTTCTTAAAGCCAAGCTGTACCTGTGCAGAAGCTTGTGTTGGAAAATGTTCTGTGCTAAAAAATATGGATAGAAAATATATTTTATTTAATCTGTGGCTATACACTTGTAACAGGTTGCCCATTCATCCTATTGAGAAATTGACTGATCAGGTTCTGTGTTTATGTTCAGAACAGCCATGATTCCATAGTGATATACCCTTTTAGTTTAGCCGCAAACAAAGGAAGCATATGTTACAAAGCAGATGTGCGTGCTATTACAGGACTATTATTATTTAAGATGGATAATTGATCTCCGAATTGGGTCAGCACTCATTTTACCAATAGCAATGCCTGGGTGCCAAGCCAATGTAAGTGTATATTAAATAAAGGAGCGCTCATGGGTCTTGTTTAAACCTTAACTTTATTTTATTATGACGGCTCTGGAGTGCGTGAACACGTTTGATGCGGAGTATTATATCTTAAAATAGTTATGTTTTAAATAAGACTTGTGATTGTCTCCTTATAGGAATATATATATGATATAGATATAGAGATATATCTATATATATATTATGTAACAGATAGGGCACTCATGGACTGCAACAAATAGTTTATTGTAACATCAAACGGATTGACGCATTTCAGCCAACACGCGGCTGTTGTCAGGACCTGACGACAGCCGCGTGTTGGCTAAAATGCGTTAATCCGTTTGATGTTACAATAAACTATTTGTTGCAGTCCATGGAGTGCCCCTATCTGTTACCTATGCTGTGAATTACCGGAGGCACCCTGGCAACGTGTGTAGGCAAGGGAGGAGTGCATCTGGTCACCATTTGCTATCTGCTTTTCAACTCCTATATATCCTGTGAGCTGGTGTCTGAAAGATGGACCACATGCTTAAGTTGCCGCATCATCAGAGATGATTAAAGGGAAGAATAAGATTATTCTTTGTAGCTCATGTGAAGATTTTGTAGCTATTGGTTGCGACAGTTTGGGTTTTTTTTCCCCTGTTGTGGATACAAATAATGTATACAGGAGATTTCACGGTAATGTCTATTTTTCCATACTTGCTGGTGAATAGAGATGAAACAGAGTTTCCACTCAAACCTCAACTGTTGAAACCAAAATTCTCGTTTTTGCAATAGAATTTTTGTTTTTGTGGAGGAAATTTTGTCAACCTTGGAATTTTCTGTGAATCCATAGATAGAACAAACACTGGCAGGTTTGTGCATTTTTAGTGTATGACATCAGTTCCTGTCAGTAATAATAATAATACACACACAGCATGTCTTTATCAGACCAGAGCACCCACAGGAAATCCACAGTAGCGCCACTAGGGGGAGAGCGACACCAGGAGATGATTGCCTCCGGTGCCATTCCCCTTATAATAGAAATCCTTAGCGGTGCACTCCCATGATCAGGAGTCATCGTGGACTTTTGTTGTACATGTTCTCCATGCCGTGAGCAGGATTTTTCGGCTCTGCCCAAGCAAGCACATGTATTGCCATGTAATGCAAGACTAGTACTTATCCACATCCCTCCCCATTATTCTAACAAATGCTTACACACATTTCTTCTGTGCAAACCTTCCTGGAAATGAATAAAGTTTATCAATGAGCAATGTTTGAGGTTTGCTAAATTGACTTCATGAAAAGGCAAGCTTCCCTCAATTTAATTTTTAAAATTTTGCAAATGATTTTGTCAATCCAAGTCCATTCCATCAATTTAACCCCCAGGAACTTGAGGGAAGAAAGGAAATTGGACTGAATTGGCATGGTCTAGTTCCTGTAAGTATTCCAGTATCTTATTTAATAATATTAAAACCTTTCTAGCCACCAACATTATAATCTATACCTGGCAACCAATAGGAACCCTTTTTGAATAATGTTACTTTTCCCAAGAATGGCCTCTTGTTAGTTGTTGAGAGCTGGTTAATTTTTTTTCTCGCATGATCCTTCAACCTCCTTGCACTCAGTAACCGTTTCAGATAATCCAGTTAACTGGAGTTCCCTGAATGTGCATTTTTTACTCATTTCTGCTAAACCATGTCAGTTATATTAAACCAAAGAGCTTTCACTTTCCTGTGTTTTAAAATACTTTGATGCATATTTGGCTGGTACCATTTATAACATAAGTAAGGACCAAAGACTTCTGGGTATTTACCATGTTTCCATGGAAGCTTGTAGGAAAGCTATATCTTTAAAAAGACTATTACAGCATTTCACAAGCTAAATGCAAAACCTTGTAATATACAAAATATTTATGCAACAATGCACTGTTGTTTAAGGTATAATACAGTATGTGGCTACACAATTGTTGGCAATTAAATCCTTATTATTTAATCAATCTATTTCAAGTTGTCAGGTATCAGCTAACTATCCATTACATGATATTCGTACAAAAAAGAAGCTGCAATGTCCACATAAGACCAACAATCCACAACTATTCTCTGCTTTTTTCCAAAGATCATTCAACTTATACGATAAATTGGCAGAACGAATCGGACGTTTGTACATTATCATCTGATTATTGGTAGACTGTGACATATGATGGTGAAAAAACACACATGCACAGCATTACAAGAACACAGCGCGTTCTACGGTCACATCTAACATGTGTACAAAGATTTAGAAGTGGGCATTAAAGGCAAGATCTGTTTTTGCTGATGACTCAAAACTGTGCAGAGCATTGGACATTTCGAGTGATGTGTATTTGCTGCAAATGAACCTAGATGGATTACAGTATCAAAATAAGCAGATGAGATGCTTTTGGGGCTTAACAATCCTTGCGCCAACTGCACCATGAAAGGCTGTGAATAATACAAAAAAAATTGTATGTTCTAGTACATGACATAGCAGTAGCAAACCATGGCAGACGGAAACGTTTAAATTGTTTTGCATAAATTTGAGGGAGAAAAATATTATTTCCCTTCTTTACAAGGCACTGGTAAAGCCTGATTTGAATTATGCAGTGCAGGTTTGGAATCCCATATATTAAGGGGGCTTGACTATGCAGACAGATTAGACAAGTTAAGGGTGTTTACACTGGAGAAGCGTAGACTACATAGGGATACATATCAAATATATTTATGGGCCTTAAAATAAAATCTCCAGTGCATTTTTCACCAATAGGTCATTTAATAGCACTCGTGGACATCCTTTAAGATTAGAAGAAAAGAGATTTCATCTTTAAGTTGATTTAAAAGCTTTGAGAGGGCTGTATACGTTTCTACAATTCAGAAATTTTGAAAATTACTGGTATTAATACATATAATTCTTGTTGAAACAGAATTGTCCCCTGTATTTCACTATCCCATGCTAATTATAAATGCAAACAATTTTTGCATTTGTAATCTTTTAACCCCATATTCCTAAATAGTTTATTTCTTAAGTTCTTCTATTTGGCTTATTTATGCTCAAATTAAAACTATTTACCAACAAATAAAGTTTTAAAGTCTGATACGTCATCTGTGTACAGTCTTTTACGTGTAAGAGACACAGTTAGTAATACGCTCTCTGTTGCTTTGCTGCCTACAAAGAAACATAAACAGAAAGCTGATTTCTGGCAGGTTTTTACTGTCAGAGGTTCTACTATTATATTTATCTTACAATTTGCCGGGGGTGAGGTTATTAAGTTTTAGCAGCAGCCATCTATCAAGTTCACAAGTTAACACGATAAAGGCTCTGTGCCGTTCTGATCCAGGGAATGATGAGCCTCATACGGTAATTAACTAAATGAGAAAGTTAAATCTTACTTGAGAGCTCAGAGAGCTGAAAGAGAGGTGTTAGTCAGTTTCTCTGTGGAAATTAGAAGCGGTTTTCTGCAATTCCCTGTACTGCTGCTCTGTCATATTTTACATAACCACTGGGAAAACGTCTTGTAATTAGTGCTGTCATGGTGGATTTTTTTTCTGCTGAAGGATGTTAGAATAATTCATTAGGTTATCATGCAAGGCTTATGTACTGAAATGATTAGCACAGTGAAATTTAAACCATTAACGATAACAAGTTTAGAGCACACTGCAGTGCAGAGGTAGCAGGCTTGTGTCTGAGCTGCTCTCAATAATTTCTTATAATTAAACATTATGATGTTTCCCTTTCATAAGGCGCTAGATGAATGCTACCAAATATTTTCTGGCTTTTCCCAGCCAAAAAATCCAGGGATGCACAAGAACGCAATGTGTTGCATGCCCCACTGGCAGCTAAAAGGATTAAAGGGATTTGTCTGCCAAAAACTGAATTAGTCCATTTGCCTAGAGTACAAAAATGTGCTGGGTTTTAGTGCAGATTCTTCAGTGTTGTCTTGGGTTTTTTTAATTTTATTTCTAATAATCACTAATTTTTTTTACCTATGGTGAGTTTTGTTTTCTGGTAACAGTCAGATGCCACATATTAACAGTTTGTGACCTGGTATAATTTTGGTGCAGCTGTTGAAAATCGACATTACTGTCTATGAGGGAGGTGGGCTTTCTCCCACTGCAGCATTCCACCCTCAGTTGCCAGTTTTGTGGCACACTGTAGTGTCTCAGGGCAACTTTGTAGCCATTAAGTGTTTCCAGTGACACTCAATATATGTATACTTTTTTCTCTTTTGGCTGCCAAATTCTCATAAATGTTTCTCTTTTTTTACCAGAGTTTTTGCATTTTAACTATAAATCCTATAGACCTCTAGCTAAATGCATTGCCGTTCAGGGAATATGTTACCAGAAGTAAATAAAGGTTGATTGGATGCTACAACAGGAGTGTTTTCCTTGCCATAAGTGCATGCTGTTCTCTGTTTAGCAGTTATGGAACCATTTTTTTCTGATCAAACAATGCCAGGTTTTAGGGAAGAAAAGGGTGGGCATGTACTCATAGCCTTAGATGATGCCTTTAGGCTAGAACATGGTCTATTAAAATATCAGATTGTTGTGTAGTAGATATTGCATTGTTTTCTTTTGGCTGCCATCAGATGTTAATTTTGTCTGGATGGTAAAATTGACACATTCCTGCAATGATACACCTAGAGAAGGTCTAACCTGAAACGCAAATTTGTCGCAATAAATCGTATTCTAAGGCATGAGATTTCCATGTGATTGTACATAAATGTAAGGTGATGCATTTTGGACTTAAAAATACTTGTGCTACTTATACTATAAATGACTCTGTGTTAAGTGAATCCCTGTTGGAAAGGGATCTTGGAGTTTTGGTGGATAACAAACTTAAAGGTAGCAAGCAGTGCCAGGCGACAACAGCCAGAGCCAGCATGGTATTGTCTTGTATAAAGCGAGGTATGGATTCAAGGGAGGAAAATGTAATTCTCCCTCTTTACAAAGCATTGGTAAGGCCTCATTTGGAATATGCAGTGCAATTTTGGAATCCTGTGTACAAAAAGGACATCTTTGAAATGGAAAGGGTTCAGAGAAGGGCAACTAAATTAATAAGGGGATTGGGGGAGCTTGAATATGAAGAGAGACTGGAAAAGTTACAATTATGTATGCTGGAGAAAAGGCGCTTGCGTGGGGATATGATTACTGTGTATAAATACATTAACGGGCCATACAATAAACTATCTGGGGCATTGTTCACCAAGAGAACATGTCAAAGGACACGAGGACATCCCTTAAGACTTGAAGAAAAAAGGTTTAGGCTTCAAGCTCGGAAAGGGTTTTTCACTGTGAGAACGGTAAGGCTATGGAACTGTCTTCCAGTGGACGTTGTAATGGCAGGTTCATTGGTCAGTTTCAAAAAAAAGCTGGATGAGTTTCTACAAACAAGGAATGTTGCAAGTTACTGGTATTGATACATAAAGTAGAGTTGATCCAGGGAAATTTCCGATTGCCACTTGGAGTCAGGAAGGAATTTTTTCCCCCTTCATAAATTTGGTGGGTTTTTTTTTGCCTTCCTCTGGATCAACAGTTAGGCAGGAAATGAGGATATTGCTAGATGGGTTGGACTGGATGGACGTATGTCTTTATTCAACCTCAAATACTATACTATACTACATGGCTCCATGATTCCAAGAACTGAAATAAGGGGTGCGCAGTGAAAACCATTTACATTTTGATTCCTGCATTGCCTTGTGCTCCACAAAAATACTTTCAATCTGTATGAAGATCTTTCAGATATTTTAATAAGGCTTCTTTTCATTGTTTAGTGGTAAAAGGAAAATATAGTAGGAAAGGTTTTAACATTTTTACTCAATAGAAAAAGTACAGCAGATGTTCACTTAATTACGAGTATAGGTAGGATACTGACATTTTAAACCAGGTAAACCTTTAAATTAAAGGGACAGTTCAGTGGAAATGATCAATATTTGTTAAATTGTTAGATTTTGTAATGCCTTCTTAGTTATTCTACATATTCTTTCCATTTTGAAAAATCAGTTGATTTCATACCCTTTGCTATCCCCTGCTGTTGACATTAGTGAGCTGACATTTCAGGTTCTAACTGTCCTTCTTCCCAGGATGCACCACACCCTGATTGGCTGTTGGATGGGTCAAACATGCTCAGATCTCTACTGAGCAACTGAATCAACCCATGGGCAAGACCATTACGGTCTGTACTGGGGGTCCTGCAAATAGGAAGTCAGTATTTCGGTTGCAGTTATTTATACACAGACAAAATGCTGAATTGGCAGATTTAAAGTCATTCGGATGAAAAAATACTGCTCTTTATTCTGAAAGGCATATGTATTTTCCCCTTTAAGCATCTTCTAGAAGTAACAAACTACCCGTGATTTATTGAACCCTATAACAAACCAAAAAATGTGTGATGCATCACTTTAAATACTTAATGTGCTGCAGATTTATTTTCAAAGCCTTAGACCCCATTTTGTCAGTAAGCAAATTTTGTAAAGACTAATTGAATCTGACATACTTATAAACCTATCAGATATGTTTATTTGCTGCTGCTACATTAATAGAACGATTTGTTTTAAATCAAATGCAACCTGGCGTGTTTTAGCAGCAACCCTTATGTGTATTACTTAGTACTCAGATTGTACCCTGAGCATCAAAGGAATTAATCTAATTTAATTCCATATTTAATGACTTTACTGTATGTAATTTAAAGGAGAACTAAAGTACATGTAGAAATGTCTATCTAAAAACCTTTTGTTCCTGAAGTGTATAGCCAAGAAATTGGCAATACAAGCAGTTTATTACAACCACATACAGATATGAGATCATGACACACGACTTGGTGACTTACAGCCGTCACAGATTTAAAAAACGCCCTGTGTATAAATAATCGGTCGGGCGTCCTTGATGAGCCCACACCTGAACGATCGTCCATAAACGCTTCTTCCCTGTATTACTAATATTGGCAAATCTTAAAGTAAATAGACATTGTGTGGACCCCATTTTGTTGCATCAGCTATTGAAATTGGGAATTAGTTTGTAAAATCTGGTCTCTAAGGGCACGGCCACACTGCAACGCAATCGCACACTGAATTGCATGCGTTTTTTCGTTAAGTATTGGAAAACACTTGCGATTTAAAATGCAGAACACAAATCGCAAACGCATTGCAGCCCGAAAACGCACATTTTCGGTGTGTTGCCGCGATTCCAATGGTTTTAAAAAGTTCAAACGCAGAAAAATCGCAGCAGTGTGGCCTAGCCCTTATACTACCTTTACATTTAAAATAATCTAGATTACAGACATCCCACCCTGCCCCTTAAGGCTTCCGGGCAGGGTGGGAAAAGGGGGCGTGGTGTCACATGGGGGGGTTGATGTCACATGGGGGCATGGCCAGTGTTCTAGGGTGGTGGGAGGCAGGGTTAGGGAGGGGTTAGGGGTGTTCTGGGGGCATGGCCTTGTAAAATAGTCCAGGAGTCTGGGGTGGTCATGAGGGAGACTCCCGGACAATCTGGGAGGGGTGGGATACCTGATTGATAACCTCATTAAAGCTCTGTGTATTAATAGTTAAATGGTACTTCTCTAGCTGTAAAATTAGGGTTTTTTAAACAGAGGACAATATTTTCATTCATAGACCTATGGTCTGCACAACTGGTCATGGCGGACTTGTCCCGGCCAGCCGCGCGCCAGTGGACAGTCAGGCGGGTTCAAAATATCTGACCGTGTGTACCCAGCCTTACAGTGGTAAAATAAACAGATCAGTCAGTCTGTGTATCATTTAACAGGAGGAAAACTGCCTGTAATCTATTTTTTTCATTTAACTGCTGCATTACACAACATTTTGTATAAATATATAATATATATATCATTTTGTATGAATATATAATATATATAGAATTTTTTTTTTTTCTTGTTTTGCTAAATTACTTCTCAATTTCCTTATCTTACATCAGTCCAACCTGCAGTCCTCCAGATGTTTGTAAACTATAACATTCCCAGTCTGTACTCTGCTTGTAGTTTTAAGCATTTGGAGGGCTGCAGTTTTGGGATCCTTGTCTTTTTAGTGGATCTTGCCAGTCTGCTCCCACTGTCCAGGGACGGCCTATGGGTCGTTTTCCTTTTGGCCAGGTCTCAGGCTAGGGTAAGTTCTATTTTCTCCATGTATTTTGGCCAATCTTCTGTACCCCCAAAGGTAAAGAACTAGCATTTTAGTTTATCGCCCTGGGTGGTTTATGGAGTATAATTGTCCTTTTAAATTGTTCCGGATAAGAAATGTCTGTTACTAAAAACTAACTTATTTTTCAAAAAATATGTTGGTGGCAGGCTAGCCCTTTTCTTACATTCTTTATTTAAATGACAATTTGATAGTATAAATATATAAATATTTTATTATAATTCTTAGCACCTAGGACTGTCCATACTATATAATAAGTAGTGTTTATATTAAATGTGGCCTAAAGCTATAAACAATTTATTGGATTAATAGACTGTGTCTTACTTTTTCTGTCTTGTGAACATCTTTGTATTTATAAATAATCTCTCTGTGTTGCCATAGTCCTGTACTAAATTGTTTTCAACCCTCTGTTTGAAGAACATGAAATTCATTTAAGTGCATTAAAGTGTCACAGTTGTTTCCCATTTAACAGTCTCTTGTATTTTATGTACAGCTCCAGCATAGATTGTAATGTCCTCTTAGAGTTACTTGCAAGGATATGCAATGGTTTGCAGACTGACAGAAGCAAAATGGATACTCTCAGTCAGCCAATTTATATGTCTAAATCCTTTATTCCCCTGTTGTGTAGCAGATGTATTTACAAAATTTATGTGTGTCAGAGCTGTGTGTCATGTACTTTTTGCTTCTTTATTTATATTTATTTTTGCACTTTTTTCTTTCACAGACAAAACTTGCCAATGGCACTTCCAGCATGATTGTGCCCAAGCAGCGAAAGCTGTCCGCAAACTACGAGAAAGAAAAAGAGCTATGCGTCAAGTATTTTGAGCAGTGGTCAGAGTGCGATCAAGTAGAGTTTGTTGAACACCTGATTTCTCGAATGTGCCACTACCAGCATGGACATATAAATACATACCTAAAGCCAATGTTACAAAGGGATTTCATCACTGCACTTCCAGGTAAAGATACATTTAGCTTACACATTTCCTTGGGTTAATTCAACAGGTTAATGTCCATTTGCAATAATGGTTAAACACTTGATGTGGTTTTTACCCATGTTTGAAGACCTGAATAGCTAGTTAATCACCCCCAGTGTTCTTCTTGGATATGCAGTGTTAATCATCTAAACTTTGCTGCTCTGGTCCCTCATCTGGGTTCATAATAAGGCTAATAGGAAGACATGGTCCTTGCTGAGCTCGCCAACAGATCAAGAGAGGTGAAGTGGACTCTATCAGAAACTACCGTTTCCGCTTATCTAAGAATAACCCAGGATTGAGGACCCTAATGGTTTAGGTCTTCACACTGGGTACTATGCGTGTCAAACGGGGTGGGAGGTGAATATACCTCTCTTTCAAAGGGTATGCATACTGCAAAAATGCCTTTGCCACATCTTAAACTTTAATTTAAATACATGTAAATAACAATTACTCCGGTGTGTGTGTGTGTCGCTGCATGCTTTCAATCAAATACTTGTTTTGCTTAGGTTCAATGCCCCTCTCTTAACCAACGCCTCCTTTCCTGTAACCTGACTCACTATCATCGTGTTTTTTTTAGCTCGCGGACTAGATCACATAGCAGAAAACATACTTTCATACCTCGATGCCAGGTCATTGTGTTCCGCAGAGCTGGTATGCAAGGAGTGGTACAGAGTGACCTCAGATGGCATGTTGTGGAAGAAACTTATTGAGAGGATGGTCAGGACTGATTCTCTTTGGAGGGGTCTAGCAGAGAGAAGAGGATGGTAAGTTAAATATTTTTGTTTACTGCATCAAAGTAAAGCTTTGTACAACCTTACCGCCAACAAACACCTATTTCGGCCTATAATCGCATGTCTATATGCGTTTGGTCGGGCATCGTTCAATGATCATGGCAGATCAATGCACAATGCCCAGATGATCGCATACACACATGCGATTATTGGCCAAAACGGACGTTAGTAGCACTTTTGCCTTGTGGTCGGGGGTTGTTCATCAGAGGTAAGATCGTACAAGGCTTAAGTCACGTGCCCTGTGTACATCAAAGCATAAACTAATCAATAGTAAGTTAAAGGAAAGTACTTAATACAAAGATAACTCTTCACTTTTTTTTATCTTGGCCAATAGTGTTTTTTTTTATGTAGTAGATCGTTTTACTGCTCTTCAAGGTCATTAACTTGTGACTAGCATTTTTTGATCTAACTTATCCACAGATATAGCATGACCTGGATAAATAAGAAACTTCACAAACACATCCTGTTTTAAATGTCAAAGGCTACTAGAATACTAAAACTGTGAAAATCTGTTTTACTAAAACCCATAGCCACAATGAATCTTCCAGATACATTAGACTTATTGTTCTTATCTGCTGATTAAGAGGTTCAATGTTTTGAGGGTGAAATAAAAAAATATTTTAATAAAAGGCAATTTAATCCCTTTAATTCATTAAAAATGTCAACAGTGTTGAATGAGAGAATTTTACTTTTTAGATTCCTTTTTTTAAAACTTTTTAACTTATATATTAAAATAAGTATAAAAGCATAACGATCCTGCTTGCTGTCTGTTGGTGCTTGAGAATCGCAGAGCAGCACACGTCATGGTCGGTTGCCACAATTGTGCAGATCGCAGCTCAAATGGACGGAAGGCCACTGTCCGTCAGTGTGGCCTTTGCCTTACAGAAACCCTATAAAAAGGCATCTGTTTTGTACAAATGATTAAAAATACCAGTATTTAGTTTTATTGCTTTAATCACCAGACTTGATTTCCAAACCCTTTTCCATGCATTAATTGCATTTCTTTATCAGCCAATGACTGTTGAGAGAGCTGCCTGTTTCCTGTATTTGAAGCTTTTCACAGAATTAGATGGTCAAAGCTTTCTTTGAATTCTGTTTTTTGCTAAAATTATTTTCCGAGCAACATTTTAAGTTATCTTTTTGTTCAAATCTGTCTCTTAACAACTCCAGCAAGAGCAGCTCATTTAATGTGCTTAGATTTATCTGTGCTTTTAATGCATTTGAGATTAGGTTTTTGTTAATATGTATCAGTTCTATAATATCATTTCTCAAACCATCATCGTTTGTAAACATCTGTTAAATATTGCATTTTCCCCATTTATTTATATATACAAGAAGCTACAATGAAAACAATATACAGATGCACATTCAATCAATAGAATTTCACATATTGCAGGTCGGGTGGCAGGATTTAGTTGTTTTAATACATATAAAGAGATTATGTAAAATGAGTTTACTATATCAAGGAAGGCATCCTCATTTCTCCAATCTATTTTCCAGCTTGCAATGAAGTTAAAGAATATTTTTAATAACCACATTGTGTAAAATTCATTACTATTTTGTAAGTGATAGCCCAGCATTTTAACATGTTCTCGGAAAGTTATGACAGTGATCTGGCAATCATGCATTTTTATGGTTACGTATGTTTCGTTCTCCTTATGGAAATGTAATGCTTATTCAGACATACTGCACATACAGATTCATGGTAATTTTTTAAGGTAAGATTTTGACAGAAATCTGAAATGCCTACAGTTTGGAAGAATTTTTTTTCCAGCGGTGCAACCTTGAATGTGCAGTTTAGGTTAGATGAGTACCGTATATACTCGATTATAAGCCGACCCGAGTATAAGCCGAGGTACCTATTTTTACCTCAAAAATTAGGAAAACCACATTGACTCGAGTATAAGCGAGGGTTGAAATTGACCAATACTGCCTTCTGTAGCCATGTGCATTTTATTGCATACTGGTAGCCATGGGGATTACTGATAGCCATTGGGATTACTGGTAGCCATGGGGATTACTGGTAGCCATGGGGATAACTGGTAGCCATGGGGATAACTGGTAGCCATGGGGATAACTGGTAGCCATGGGGATTACTGGTAGCCATGGGGATAACTGGTAGCCATGGGGATAACTGGTAGCCATGGGGATAACTGGTAGCCATGGGGATAACTGGTAGCCTTGGGGATTACTGGTAGCCTTGGGGATTACTGGTAGCCATGGGAAATGTACTTACAGTTTGGTGTGCAGAGCCTTCTTCCCAGAGCCTTCCGGACGCCTTCGCAGAGCCTTACAGACGCAGCCGCAAGTCAGGATGGTAAGCCGTCAGTTCCCAGTAGTGCTTTGCGGGTGCGCGACGACGTCATTGCGCCGACGTGCGTAAAGTACTACTGGGAACTGCCGGTTTTCTTACCTGACTCGCGGCTGCGTCCGGAATTAAGGTAAGTCCCAGCTTGACCCGAGTATAAGCCGAGGTTCATTTTTCAGGTCATTTTTAAGACCTGAAAACCTCGGCTTATACTCGAGTATATACGGTAGTTTGCTTGCTATCCCTTAAACCAGTACACAGAAATTTGCCACTCATGAGAGTGTAGTCTGAATCACACTGTAAGGAGTTAAGTTTGTGCTACTTTATAACACTTTTTGTTCTGCTGGCAATCTTTGTATCTTGGAGGTAATGAATTCGGTTCGGTGTGCTCCGTTTTCTAGTATATTGAAGGAATAATGCATAGTTGAAGCAATTCTGGTTCAGTGAATCATTTTGGCTGTATAAAATGCTGTATATCTAGGAGTTTAGTACATTTCGGTTGATGGTTATGTGACCGATATTTTTTTTCCGTGGGTTTAAAATATTTCCTTTTATAAGTAAAGACTAAAAGGTACTATTACAGCTTTTCAATGTGTTTTCTGAATTTTTTTTTTTTTTTTCTGAATTTTTATTTTTGCTTTTGTATTCCATCTGGTTCCTGAGATATAGTGTCGGAAAATCTTCAAGCAGAAGGAGCAGTTAAAACTCTGGGTTAGGCTGGGCAGAGATTTGTCTCAATAGACCGTTCACCACATCTGAGTAGTCGGCCGGGACAAATCACTGTCTGCTGCGGCAAAAGTAGCTGCGTCCAGCAGTTTGTTGCAACCAACCACGCAGTCCCATGGGGAACCACATGATCCGCCGTGATTTACATAATTGCCCAACCAAGATCGATCACGGCCACCCCACAACATACAATATTTCCGTTACACGTTAATGTCAGTCGGACAGCAATATTGTATGGGGTGTCCCCTGCCTTTAAACCCTGCCTGTGTTCATTTATGCATCCAGAGTTGTAGTTTTTTTTTTTTTTATATATACACGGGACAGTTTGGTTATATAGGAGACCAAATAAATGGGAATTAAATTCTCATTAAAAATGCCTTCTCATCTTTAAGAAGAGTTCTGGTTGTGTCTTGAGAAAGGTTCCCTGTTGGCACCGAAATTTCAATTAAACTTATTCGGTGGTTAAGACTGGTTATATACAGACAAATAGTTCTCGGAATGATTGTGCATAGTTTAGTTTTGCCGACTATGGCTTTGGGGGGATTATCATTTTGTCAAAATCTGCAAATTTGCCACTATGAAGCTTAATATACGAATAAAGCCAAATTCTGAAGTCTTGACTTTTTAAAACCCATCTTCCAATTTAGCTTTATCTTTGTTCTTCCAGGGGTCAGTATCTATTTAAGAACAAGCCTCCAGATGGCAAAACACCGCCAAATTCATTCTACAGAGCACTTTACCCAAAAATTATTCAAGACATAGAGGTGAGTTATTAATTTTGTAGTTAAAAAGAATGAATCACTTCATAGCACTTAAATATTTAAGTAGAACATGCACTGAATCCCAGAGCTGGCAACCATATAATAAAATCAAGAGCAGAAACAGGTCAGGCACATCCTGCTGATTAAAAATAAACGTAGGCCTAATTTACTGTGTCATACAAAGACACACATCATTGATGACCTATCATAACGCACCTGATGAAGGGGACCAGCCCTGAAATGTAGTGTGTGTTTTCATGACATAATACATTTAGGATTGTTCTTCGCGGTTTGTGTGCGGCTGTATTTTTGTTCTTAGTATCCCTTTAAAACATGGTCAGGTTTACACTTTATAACCCATAGCGAGCAACATATGTAGTATGTAGTTTGTGTGTTGAATGCAGTAAAAAGTAAACCTGTTAAATTGCTACAGGACAGTCTCCACTTTTACATAGTTATGGCTGTTTCTTTATGTACATTATCTGAAAAAGATCTTACTGTTAATCTCTAAAATGGCAGACAATAGAGTCCAACTGGCGCTGCGGAAGGCACAGCTTACAAAGAATCCACTGCCGCAGTGAAACAAGCAAAGGCGTTTACTGTCTACAATATGATGATCAGAAGATAGTGAGTGGGCTCCGAGATAACACCATTAAGGTAAGTAAAACCCTGCATTCTTTATTGCCCCTTATTTAAAGAAATACGACACTTTCCTTCAGTTTGAATTCCTGCATTTAAGTAATGTCTTTTACTAATAATGCAGCAGGGAATAAAACAAAGGTACATTTCATGCTATAAAATAGCTTAACAAATCAATAATAAAAGGAACAAATAATCATTCCAAGAATAGCGTTTTACAATAGTAATTCTGCATCTTATATTCAGCAAATCCTTTAAATGGCAACTCCACTCAAATTGTATACTTACCTTTTTTCAGTTTAATTGAAGAATGGAAGGTAAGAGCTACAGAGCATCTTGACATTTACAGCTCAGCACTTTTCCCACGTTTTGTTACAGCCTTATTCCAAAACGAATTAAATTAATTCCCCCCCCCCCCTCAGAATTCTACACACAACATAGTGAACAATAGTGACAATTTGGAAAAGGTTTACTTGAGATTTTGGCAAATTAATTAAAAATAAAAAAAAACTTAGATCACTGCATAAGCCTTTGCCATAAAGCTTAAAATTGAGCTCCGGTGCATCCTGTTTCCCCTTATCATCCGTGAGATGTTTCCGAAGCTGTGGTAAATTTCGTTTGATTGGACATGATTTGGAAAGGCACACACCTGTCCACGCAAATATAGTCCCACAATTGACCATTTATGTCCGAGCACAAACCAAGAATGAAGTCAAAGGAATTGTCTGTAGACCTCTGAGACAGGGTTGTCTCGAGGCACAAATCTGGGGAAAGTTACAGGAAAATTTCTACTGCTTTGAAGTTCCCAATGAGCGCAGTGGCCTCCATCATCCGTAAGTGGAAGACGTTCAAAACCACCAGGACTCTTCCTAGAGCTGACTTGCCATCTAAACCAAACGATTGGGGGAGAAGGACCTTAGTCAGGGAGGTGACAAAGAACCCGATGGCCACTCGTCAGAGGTCCTCTCTAGAGAGAGGAGAACCTTCCAGAAGGACAACCATGTCTGCAGCAATCTAACAGACGGAAGCCACTCCATAGTAAAAGGCACATGGTAGCTCACCTTGAGTTTACCAAAAGGCACATGAAGGACTCTCAGACCATGAGAAACAAAATTGTCTGGTCTGAGACAAAGATTGAACTCTTTTTGGTTTGAATGCCAGACTCCATGTTTGGAGGAAACCAGGCACCGCACATCTCCAGGCCAATACCATCCCTACAGTGAAGCATGGTGGTGGCAGCATCATGTTGTGGGGGATGTTTTTCAGAGGCAAGAAGTGGGAGACTTGTCAGGATAAAGGAAATATAACTGCAGACATGTACAGAGACAAAATAATAAACCTGCTCCAGAGTGCTCTTGAACTCGGTTGATGGTGACGGTTCATCTTTTAGCAGGACAATAGCCCAAAGCACACAGTCAAGATATCAAAGGAGTGGCTTCAGGGCGACTCTGTCTTTGAGTGGCCCAGCCGGAGCCCAGACATGAATCCTATCGTACGGAGAGATCTTAAAATGGCTTAAAATGACTCTTCCCATACAACCTGATAGAGCTTGATAGGTGCTGCAAAGAGGAATGGGCAAAACTGCCCAAGGATAGGTATGCCAAGCTTGTGGCATCATATTGAAAAAGACTTGAGGTTTTGGCAAATTAAAAATAAAAAAGCTAAAGTAAACGTTTTTTCACGTTGTCAGTATGGGGTGTTGCGTGTAGAATTTTGTGCTATGATACTATGTTACTATGTAATTTTGAGGGAAAAAAATTAATTTAATATTGGAAAAAGGCTGTAATGTAACAAAATGTGGAAAATCGATGAGCTGTGAATACTTTCTGGATGTACTGTATGTCTTACCTCCCATTCTTCAATTAAACAAACAGGAGGGAACATAGAACTTAACCGCGATCACGCTCTTCTACTGCTCCCTCTGACAGGTACAATGTACGTGTATGCAGACACAGTGCAAGGGGGCTACATTGTTACCTAAAAATGGATGGAAGCATGTGAAACTGGAAGTGTTAGCATTTTTATGGTTTATAAATGCAACTGTTCTAATCCTTATTCTTAAGCGTTCTATATATACATATTGCATAGAATTTATTCTATGAATTACGCATTTAATTGTGCCCACGGTGAGGGAACACCAATTGTTTTGGTAGCTGAATAAAAAAAACTATGCAAAGTGGCAATATGGTTCGCAGTCCAGCCTCTACTGCTTGATTTCAAGGGACAGTTTTCTGTTACAATCATTGATTCTATCCACATATCATCCATTGACCGGGAGGGGATTTCTCTACTTCCTTTTGTTTACATGCTATGTGAAAATCAATTTCACAGACATTGCGTACAGTACATTTTTACATAAGTTTACTGTAGAGATCCATTAAGACTTTGATGTTTTTTTTTCATGCAATTTATAGCTTTATTTGGAAGTTCCGCTAATTCAAAACTGAGTTTGCATTTTCTCTAAATTTTAGTTTTTTAGCATATTAACTCATAGTGTGAAATCCTTTTTAGTCTAGTAAGATTTATTATGGTAATGCTACTTGTACCATTTTTTACCAGATCTGGGATAAGAATACTTTGGAGTGCAAACGAGTGCTAATGGGCCATACTGGCTCAGTTCTCTGTCTACAGTATGACGAGAGAGTAATTATTACCGGATCCTCAGACTCTACAGTCCGGTAAGTCTAGGTCTCCATGCACCATTTTTTGAATGGAAACTTTCTGTAAAAAGATTTATTTTCATGTTACTGAAAGTAACTAGCTTTCCTTGTAAAAAAAAGAAATAATTTTGATTTAGTTTCCTCTGCTATGCCCTACTTTGTGGTAGCTAGTTAAGTCCTTCTTCTTCCCGGAATGCTTACTTTAGATTAATGGGCAGATTAAAGGACAATTATACTGACCTAGACCTCGCTCGTGCCATCTGTAGTACCCAGGGTGAGGACCTAAACCGCACTTTTCTCACCCCTGGGTTCACTTTCTAACTATAGATTTACTTACCTAAAGTTTCCTTCTGTGCTCCGCTCCCACGTTCACGATCTGGCCAATGAGAACACACTTCTTTTCATTGGCTGAGTCAGCAGTGGACTTCAGTATCGGAGAACCGAAGGAAATTTTAGGTAAGTAAATTTAGAGTTAGAAAGTGAACCCAGGGGTGAGGACAGTGGAGAATGTTTTTGTGAGTAAAGTTGTCCTTTATGATTATTGGATTGAAAAAAATAAGCATGTTTTTGTCCTGATTGTTCTATTAAAACTGTATGTTTAAATGTTTTGACTGAAATAAAATACTGATGATGTGAAGTATTTTTTGTTTTGTGGACATAAAATGCAGATATTAGTCTGTATTAACTAGTATTTGGTGACTGTTGTATTTTGCATTAATCCACTGTAATGTATTTCATGATACGGTGGAAAGAAGTCATAAAATGACTGGGTTTCATTAGTTTAAATTTTTTTTACATTGCATAGCTTACAATTACAATTTTGCATTCTTTTAGGTCCTTGTTTTTTGTTTTTTTTTTTACTATTATGAAACCGATTTATTTTATTTTTTTGAAATGGTTTGTCCTTCAAACTTCATTAAGGGCAGCGTGATACCTTTTCAGTAATTAGTCTTTTATGTTCCTCAGCTTAGCCTTTTACAATCAGTTTTAAAAAAAATGAAAGCCTTGCAATAAAAAGTACTAATGTGGAATAGTCTCTGCAAGTAACCCTGTAGTTTGTAGCCATAAGATCAGTGAAGCTGCAGCACAAGACTTTTTAATCTTCACTGCAAATGTTAATAGCTGTGATCGTGTTATGTGAAGAAGAGCAAAACCTTTAGTTCCTTGTGGTTCAACAAAAAAGGCGGTTAATAGAGATCTATGTTATGGTGACCAGTGCCTTAGCGACAGATTGCTGTAATACAAAAAAAGTTCAATTTCCATTGGTTTCTTAATGTGATTCTTTGTCTGTGAAAGACTTAAGCCCCCCATACACGAGGTCGACTTTTCGAGCAATCCGATGAAAGTTATCGGATCGCTAAAAAAAGATCAAACCCATTTTTGGATTTACGCTCTGTAATGTTGAGTGGTTTATTAGAGAAACAAAGATCGGGCCAGGTGTAACCAATTAATATGGACTGGGTTTACCTGTACAGACTGAAAAATAGCGTAACACTTATATTAACTTTTAAAAAACTTTAAGGGTACTGGAGTGCAGATTTCTTATACAAAAGTAGATATGTCCCATAAACATATTTCAAGTGCTTACTTGAACAGGAGTTTAGTTCTAACCCTGTAGTATATCCGTATATTACACTGTAGGTAGCGTATTATTTCTTATAATACTTACGGTAAGAGGATTTTTTGTTTGTTTGTTTTTTCCTGTTTTTTGGGGGGTGGGGGTCTTCTAAGTAAAAGGTTTCCCAAACCCTTTACTTAGACTGTCCGTTTAACTTCCAGATACAGACACTGCAGCTCCTGTCTATATTGGGAAGTTAAAGGTTCAGGGTGAGTAAGGGGTTAAATCCACCCAACCACCCCTGTTTCCTTCTTTAACACTCCCCCCAATCCTCACCCTTAACAAAAAAAAACTGTCCCCTCTTGCTGCCTGTAGTAATATCATCTATCTGCTCTTACCGAACATCTTTTTATGACCACAGCTGGTTAACTTCTGTCTCTGCGAACCGGGAAAAAAACTTCCTCCCACCCTGGCAGATTAACTTCTCAATACAACAAACACTGCAGGCAGGAGAGGGGAGTTAATTAGGAGGGCTTGAAGTGTATCGGGAAGTTAATCTCTGTGGGTGAGAGGTGGCCATAAAAGGACATTTGTTAAGAGCAGATTGCTGATATTACTGCAGGCAGTTAGTCAGTGTGTGTATAGAGAATGGGAAGGTGCAGTGGAGAAATCAGCCACTCAGTGACATCACTGAATGACTGTAATAAGGTTTCTCGCTACTGCATTCTAAAGCTCTAGTCTTATGTATTATAAGGTTATTATCACTTTAAAATAGAGTTGTACTTTCACTATTGGAAGTTGAGGGATTACAGCAATTAACACGTGTATTTTGAGTAAATCTCTAACTCTTTTTTGTTTTGTAGGGTTTGGGATGTAAATACAGGAGAGATGTTAAACACTCTGATTCACCACTGTGAGGCTGTGCTTCATTTGAGGTTTAACAATGGTATGATGGTTACCTGCTCCAAAGATCGTTCCATTGCAGTTTGGGACATGGCTTCTGCTACAGATATCACATTACGAAGAGTTTTGGTAGGCCACAGAGCTGCTGTAAATGTGGTGGACTTTGATGACAAGTATATTGTCTCTGCATCTGGTGATCGAACTATTAAGGTAGGAGGCATGCCATACTAAATGAACGTACACCAACATAGATAAAAAGAAAGATGACTCAAGGCTATCTGCTTATTTCATATTGATTGGCACTTTTTTTTTTTTTTTATGAATTTCACTTTAATTAGGTATGGAACACCAGTACATGTGAATTTGTAAGGACATTGAATGGCCACAAGCGAGGTATTGCTTGCTTACAGTATCGTGATAGGCTTGTGGTGAGTGGCTCTTCTGATAACACAATTCGGTAAGTTCACTCTAACATTACTACTACCTTTTATCTCCTGCCTTCCTAACAAAATACATGGTGTAGTTACATCATCATACTTCAACAACAGTTGAAACAGAAGCACAAATAACATGAAAGCTAGTAGACACATTATCCACCCTTCTAACCATATTATATTGTCACAAAAAAGCGGTTTCAACATCAGATTATGAAGCAATAAGCCGGAAATTTTGAGGTGTTCGGCTGTTTTAATACCAAATCTGGGTATTGGACTGGGAAAGGTATTTATAAAAATCAGAGACGACCGTTTTATACATCTCTAGAAATACAGTACAGCTTCTAATGGATTTAGCCACAGTGTGCATCAATGTATTGTGGGCATGTGTTTTTTTAGTCCTGCACCTATAATTATCCTAAATTCAGCTTGTAGGACTAGTGAAAATGCATCCTGCCTTCAGTGTTAATTTACACCTTCATGGAACTTCACTTCCTTTTTGTAGTAACTAGACATTCCATAAGTAAGTGGGGGGGAAAGTCACCTTTTCCATTTTGTATTGCGCAATAATGAAACCTTGGGTGTTTATGGAATCTTAAATAACTTGTAAAAGGAAGTGGGTGGCTGTGGGTAGTGTTGCTTATAGTGAGGGAAAAGTGATTTTAGCAGTGATTTACTGATAGTATACCTTTTATGTATTCTTAGGTGATAGAACTACAATTGCTATAGCTAATGATCATATTCGGAATACAGCACCTCACACTAGACCACATTTAAAGGCCCAAACTTTATTTAATACATGCTGGCATTTTAATCCCATGTTGCTGAAAGATAAAGGTTTTATTTCCTGTTTTTGTCAACAGTGGGAGTTAGAAGCAATTATTAATAACACAGCAGGAAGAAGTTTGAATTTTTACTGGGCAGCAGCCAACACATTTCTTAAGGGAACTGTTATTTTATACTCCATATCTAAGGGTAAAAGAGTACGCAATCAATGAGGAAAAGTGAGGCAGCTGATTGTACCGAAGATTTTATTTTTTAAACAGCAGCTCTTAATATAGTTTTAGCCTGTATTGAAAAAAATCTGAATTTATAGTTTAGGGGTCCGTTTAGACAGGATTTCAAAGAACAGTGTTCAAAACAAACCCTTAAAGGAATAGTTCACTGCAATAGTGAACTATCCCTTTTCTACATTGATTGAAGCCAGGGAGGTTAAGGAGCTATCCCTTACCTTCCATTCTTCAATCAATGTTTAGATAGCCAGGAACGAACTTCAGAAAATCTTACCTTTCACGCGATCCAGCGGGTACGCTCTGAAATTCCCGACTGCTTCCTGCTTCTGTTATTGGGCATGCGCGTTATAGCGTAACAGAAGCAGGAAGCAGTCGGGAACTGTCAGAGCGTCCCTGCTGGATCGCGTGAAAGGTAAAATTTTCTGAAGTTCGTTCCTGGCTATCTAAACACTGATTGAAGAACAGGGAGGTAAGGCATAGCTCCTTAACCTCCTGGGCTTCAATCAATGTAGAAAAGGAATAGTTCACTATTGCAGTGAACTATTCCTTTAAAACTTGGAATCTTGAGAGTTCAAGCAGGTAGTGAGGTGGTTAATTCTCTTGTTTCTGCAATTAAACATGTTTATTACGCTGTCAAAATAGGTTCTGATTTACTGGGCTTACTTTTTTCTATTATCTTTTAGTTGAAAGACGTTTGCCTTCCTGCTGTTTAAATTGTAATTATTGTAGTTCCATTTGGAATCTAACTTCTTTACGATGTAAAAGCGCTGTTGAATGTATTAATGCACTAGTAGTGTTTTAAGGCTAATAGGTTTTGTAAATGGCATGACCCCTCCTTTAAAATAAAGTTTTGTACACTAATAGAACACCCCTAAATCTTTAAAACTGCAAGACCCACAAAGCCCAATACTGCTTGCAAATGGAGTTATGCTGGCTGACCCTGCCCCACTCCTCTTCTGAGAGCTGCAAGACCATGCTCATTGAGCTTTTGTGGTGCTCGGGAGAGAAAGCTCAGAAAACACTCTGGACTATGATAATATTTTGCTTTTAAGAGGTTTGTTCTATCATTATACAAATTTTCATTTTGGGGGTGGACATGCCATTCAAAGCAGTATATGAAATCAATGAATGTATCTAAAAATTTTCAGATGCCCTCAGAAAACAAACTAACCCACCTAGTAATGTGCCCTTTCTTCCGGCATTCTCTTGCTATTTTCAGCTATTGATATTTTTACCATTCTGCTTAATTATATATGACGAGGTATCCACTTTGCAGCAGCCTTTTCGTCTTGGTGAGATGGTGGGAGAAGCAGCTAAATGAGCTTTACAATGGATACTCAATGTGTTTTTGCAATTCCATTCCTTTAAGTTCACCTTTCATGTTTTGTTAGTTATAATTTTTGTTTCCTTTTCAAAAATAATTTGTTTTCCTGTTCTACGTGAACTTTTCAGATTGTGGGACATTGAATGTGGAGCATGTTTGCGGGTTCTGGAAGGGCATGAAGAGCTGGTCCGATGTATTCGCTTTGATAACAAGAGGATAGTCAGTGGAGCATATGATGGGTTAGAGACATTCTCATCTTTTTGAAGAACCTCTTCTAATGGTGACCATACACTGAACTGACCTTGGTGAATTTGTCATGACGAATTTTTGTCACATGTAGTTGTATTTTTACCTTCCAAACTTCCTGTGACATTTCTCAGACGGATCATGATCTATCAGCTATTAATTACAGTGACTGTACGAATATTTATAGTGATAAGCATTCTCCACCTTTCTCATGAAAATGGACTAATTTTGTTGATCTGTTTTCTTCATCGGCCACTACACAGAATAAGATTGTACAATAGTATTATATCATTCATGGCTTCCTGTGTCCTCTTGACCGTTAACTATTTTATTTTAAGAAATACAACCCTTTTTCCCCCAGTATGATTGTTTATGGCCAATTTTACACTTCTACTGATATTTTTAACACCATTTTTTTCCTTTTTGATGGTTCACAGAAAAATTAAAGTGTGGGACCTTGTGGCCGCTTTAGACCCCCGTGCACCTGCCGGGACTCTTTGTCTCCGGACACTTGTGGTAAGTTTCTTCTTTTCTTCCATAATATACAGAGGACAAGAATGGGAACCTTTACATTTTACACTTTGTATTTTAAATAAAAACATACGTCATCTAATCCAATCTTTATAGTCTACGCATTAACCCCTGACAGTTAATCCAGAGCAAGGAAGGAAAAAACCTAGCTGACAACAGGGGGAAAAATCCTTCCTGACTCAGAAAAGTTCCCTGCACCAACCAAGACTAGAGTAAATGTCTTAATACCAGTAATTCTCAATATTATTTTGTTTTAGAAACAAAATAGCCCACTTTTAAAGCTGTTCAATGAACTTGCCATTACCACATCTGCTGGAAGACAGTTTCACCGTTCTCACTGTAATGAAACCTTTCCTAACTTGAAGATGAAACTTATTTTCTTCCAAATCTTATAGGATGTCCACGTGTCCTCTGATATGACCTATTACTGAACAATGCACCAATGTTTTATATATAAATATATTTGTATAAAGTGATCACATTAGAGAAGCAACGATTGTGATTGGATATGAACAGCCCTAACCTGTCTAATCTGCCTGCCTAACCTGTCTAATCTGGCCCTCCATTCCCATTATTAATTTATTTGCCCTTCTCTGAACATTTCCATGATGTCCAAGAAAAATAGGGTGTGGGCTCTATACTCCAATTCCCAATACACATCTCAATCCTCCATCATCCGCAAAGTAGTCCACTAATGTGTAAAAGTGTATCTCTTTTTTTCTATTTCCATGATGTCCCTTTTGTATATGGGATTCCAAAACTGCACCGCATATTCTAAATGAGGCCTTACCAGTGCCTTGTAAAGAGGGAGAATAATATTTTTCTCCCTTCAATCTATTCTCTTTTATACAAGACAATATTCTACTAGCTCTAGACATTGCTGTCTGCTGGCTATACTTATCTGTCCTAGATATTTAAGACACCTATAATTCAAAGGCATAAAAAAAAATATATATATATATCGCAATAAGGGCAGGTAAAGATAATACAATATTTTGACCTTTATTAATTCTGTGATTAGTCGATATATCTGTGGAAAAATCAGGAACAAGTATGCCGGTGTGTACCATCCCTTATAAAAATTAAATTTGTCTAGATGAAAATCTCACTTATTGATGTATTATTGATGTATAATGATTTAGATGTTTTTTGAGTGTGAGGGATGTGTGTGTTTAATTGTTTATGACAAGAGAATTTAGAATATGGGAGAATTTTATTTTTTCCCCCCTTTTTTTAATGTATGAGACATTTTCAACGTGGTGAAGAGATCACTGCAAATAGTGCATATTCCCATAAATCCATTTTATACCATGGGAAGGGACGGGTCCTAAATGGTACCAACTTTAGGGCTAGGCCAGACTGCCGTGATTTTTTCACATTTGCGCATGCAACTTTTTTTTTTACTACAATAAGAAAATGCATGCGATCACCATTTAAAGAGAATTCGCATGTGATTTTGTATTGCTAACGAAAAATCGCATGTGCAAACAGCGCATGCGGTTGCGTGTGCAATCGCGTTTCTGGTGCAGTGTGGCCGTGCCCTTAGCAGGTTTGTACAGGGAATCTAGACAAAACCTAGCAGTTTAGGTCCTTACCTACTTTTAAATGGTATGTCCACCCTAAAAAGAATTTTTTAACATATTGTAGGGGACCCTAGCTCACCCCCAACCGCTATGTTTGTTTGTTAACAAAAAGGGTGCAGAACTCTACTTACAATCCTTCGATCCCCCGTCGCTCTGATCTCAGCCCTCTGCTTGCTGGAACTGCAAGCAGGGGGCCAGATCGGCATACGCATCTCTGATTGGCTGAGAGGCAGCTTATGACAGACGCGGCTGCCGGCAATACAGGACACCGGGGGGAATGAAGGATTGTAAGTAGAGTTCTGGTTCTTTTTTAACAAACTGACAGCGGGGCTCTACAATATGTTAAGAGTTTTTAGAGGTAGGGCACCTGGCAGCAAATAGGTCTCCAGAGGGATGAAGGGAGAGTGGAAGGGCTCCCCCTGCACATGCCCTCTCAGGGGACAAGGAGGAGGCAGAAACCCTCAGGAAGACAGCTCCTACTCTTCAGTTTCCTGGACTTTGGACAGTCACTGCAGGAGAACAATTTGGAGCAGAGATGTAAGGTAAGGATTTTTTAACACTACAGAGTGCCAGTATGGGGTTAAACCTTAGTCTTGTGGGTGGACATGCCCTTTAATGGGAGAGGAGGTAGTTGGGAGTATAATTTCCCTTTAATGTTTTATATTTTTGCATAAACAAACATGTGATTAGGAGCACCCAATCTACTGTCATGCAGTGTGGCAGGACTTCAGCTCACATCATCCTTAGCACTTAGTCCACACACAGGGGCTTAACCGAGAAGTAAACATTAAAAACAAATTTTTCTCACCTTATGCAGACCCAAGATCCTATATTGAGATGTTCAAAAGTACTAAAGCCAGATCTACTGATTTGATTCTTCTGTTTTTTTCTTTGTTGCACTTAATTTCTTTAGTAAGAAGTCCACACATGGATGGGGTTGACATATCCAGCTGTAGAAAGGGAGGCATTGAAAATTAGTATAGATCTGTGTAAGGAAAAAACTTTCAATATAGTATTGTAGGGCAACATTATCTTAGGTTTTTTAGGGTCTCCTTTGAGACTTCTAGAAATAAACTTAATATGGTTTAGCATATGCAGAATATAGTATAGTATAGTATTTGAGGTTGAATAAAGACATCAGTCCATCCAGTCCAACCCATCTATCAATATCCTCATTTCCTGCCTAACTGTTGATCCAGAGGAAGGCAAAAAAAACCCCACCAAAGTTATGAAGGGGGGAAAAAAATCCTTCCTGACTCCAAGTGGCAATCGGAAATTTCCCTGGATCAACTCTACTTTATGTATCAATACCAGTAACTTGAACATTTCTTGTTTGCAGAAACTCATCCAGCTTTTTTTTTAATCTGACCAATGAACCTGCCATAACAACGTCCACTGGAAGACAGTTCCATAGCTTTACCATTCTCACAGTGAAAAACCCTTTCCGAACTTGAAGCCTAAACGTTTTTTCTTCAAGTCTTAAGGGGTGTCCTCTGACATGCTCTATTGGCGAACAATGCCCCAGATAGTTTATTGTATGGCCCGTTAATGTATTTATACACAGTAATCATATCCCCACGCAAGCGCCTTTTCTCCAGCGTACATATAACTTTTCCAGTCTCTCTTCATATTCAAGCTCCCCCAATCCCCTTATTAATTTAGTTGCCCTTCTCTGAACCATTTTAACAAAGTCCTTTTTGTAGACAGGATTCCAAAATTGCACTGCATATTCCAAATGAGGCCTTACCAATGCTTTGTAAAGCGGAAGAATAACATTTTCCTCCCTTGAATCCATACCTCTCTATACAAGAAAATACCATGCTGGCTCTGGCTGTTGCCGCCTGGCACTGCTTGCTACCTTTTAAGTTGGTTATCCACCAAAACTCCAAGATCCCCTTCCAACAGGGATTCACTTAAAAATCCTTGTGCTGCTTAAACTATAAATGGCTCTGTGTTAAGTCACCTTACATTCATCAACATTGAATCTCATCTGCCACTTAGCAGCCCAATGTGACTATCTAGATCCACCTGCAACGATTGCACATGCTCTGAAGTTTTGTGTCGTCGGCAAACACAGAAACCTTGCTGACAATATCCACTTCCAAGTCATTAATAAATAGATTAAAAACACAGAACCCTGTGGCACCCCACTTATCACTTTAGTCCATATTGATGAAGCCCCATTAACAACTACTCTCTGCATCCTATTCATTAACCGATTTTCTATTCATGTACAAATGTGTCTGCCCAGACCAATAGACCTTAGCAGGACTGTAATTACCCAGCTGTCAACGACTATCCTTTTTGAATATTGGAATAACATTAGCCTTTTTCTGATCCAGAGGCACACGTCCGGACAGGTGGGACTCTGCAAAAATAAGAAACAATGGCCTAGATAAAAACTTAGCTACCTTTAGTAGTAGTATCCGGTCCAGGAGATTTATTAATATTAACCTTATTTAGATGTTTATGTACCATATCCTCGGTTAACCAAGATGCACTTGCATCTTTTAGACCATTATTGATACTTTACATTATTAATTTTAGTTAGTTTGATTGATTTCTTACACTCCTTGTTCCAGTTTTTATATTCTCTAAAGGCCCTTTCCGTTCCCTGTGACTTAAAGGTTTTAAATGCCTTTTTCTTCGTTTCCATTCGCCTCTATAAAAGTGGAGAAAAAAATTAATAAAACAGAGGCCTGTTTTCCCCTAATCTATTTCACTAGACACAGCCTTTACACCTTCTGTACCGTACACAATGGGGGAGATTCAATATGTCCAAAATCTGTCTAAAACCCACGTTAACCCGAAGAAATTTTGGGTTAACGCGGGTTTTAGATGAGTTTTAGAGTACAGCTCCATTTCCAAATGTTTTTGGGAATAGCACTGTGCTAGCGATCCAAAACTCCTTCCGGGGCATTAAAGTCACGCTTCTTACCATAGCCCAATCCCGCAATACAATACCTGACGTAATCTCGTTTACATCAGGTATTGTATCGCGGGATCGGGCTAAGGTAAGTAACTCGACTGAATATTGAATCTCCCTGAATGTGCTTAGGCTAGCTATAAACATGGTTGATATTCAGCAAATCTTGTCTGATACTACAGGATTTGAGGATATGTGAACATTTGAGAATATTGTTACCATCTATGGATAGACCCCAAAGCAGGTAAACTATTGGTATCTGCAACTCTTGGGCCAGACATTGGATTGTTAATGGCTCCCTTACTACAGTAGAGTAGAGCCAATAGCATTGCTGTGTTTGCACTCATTCATTACAAATATATACAGATATATATGTATATAAAGTATAACAAGTTTCAAATGCTGTTCTGTGTGTATTGCTCATTCTACTTTTAGGCTCATCTTGTTGGATGGTATACTCTTATTGTTTGTTCATTGATATGTACGTGTAACACAATTTGTAAAATAGATCCTCATAAGAAAACAATGCTTTGGGTTCTGTATGGCTGAGATCACAGGGGAACCTATATGAGCCCACCACAACGCAGCCATTATGGCTATCCGGAATTAAATCTGGCTTTGTCCCAGAAATGAAGACTACCCTCCTACAGCTTACATTCAATTTGCAAGCAGTTGGAGAAGGTTCACAGATCGTGGCTTCTCACTGCAGGCGAGTTGCCTTCTATGTTGCAGTCTGTAAAGCAGCTCCATAAATGCACAATGGCTTTCCCAGGCACTGTGGATTTTGCCAGAATATTTTTCTCTCCTCACAGTGTGTGGTTTTTCAATTTAGTTGCACTCAAGGTGACATCTGAAAAGAACTTTCATTCTATATAAAACCTAATTGTATCAATCACTTGGTTTCACTAAATAGTTAAACAATCCAGTTAACTTCTAGAGAATTACAAAAGCTACAATCCTCCTGTGGAAATATAATAGTTAATGAGGGAGTTCCTGCTGACATTCATTTTATCCTACTTTTATATTGCATTTGACTTTTAGGTTTATAGTAAGTGTGAGGGGGTTACCCTTTTTTATTCTGTATTAATGCTAATTTACTTTCCAGGAGCATTCAGGAAGAGTTTTTCGCCTGCAGTTCGATGAGTTCCAGATAGTAAGCAGCTCCCATGATGACACTATCCTCATCTGGGATTTTCTCAATGACCCGGCTGCACATGCAGAGTCAACACGTTCACCTTCTAGAACATACACGTACATCTCCAGATAAATTACACTACGTAGTACCTCACAATTGCACAGGTAAGTCTTGCAGTAAGTTGTCAGATTATGGATGAGTTGACTTTCTCTCAAGGAATAACATGAAATGTATTTGTTACTGGACCCTGCAGTAAGTGGGTAAGAGGGTTGTCTACGTTGGGGATATTCAAACCACCATAGAACTGTTCCTTTACCTCACCCGCACCTCAGTGTAATCTAGCTTTGAGTGGTGGCAGTATGAGGAACCCATCAATGTTTTCATCCTTTGTGTTGCGCCAGTATCTGGGGTTTCTGACCTCTTTCCTATATATTCTCTAGAAAATGTTTAAACACTCATCTAAAGCCATTTCACACGTCCCATTTCGCCCGATAATCGTGTCTTTATGCACTTGCTCAGGCGTCGTTCCTCAATCTGGGGCTTGTGTACATAGTACAGAGAGAGAGAGATTCGAATTGTAATATTTGTAAAACAGACGTCCCAAAACTCTATACCAGTGGTCTTTTGGTGGATAATAGTTGAAAAATGAAGTGCTCGTTAAATGGTTCTTTATGGATAGATCCGGTAGAATACATGGACAGGCTTATAAAATTGTCCTAGAGATGCCAGTAAAGTTAAGTGTCCCTTTAGTGTGATGTCTCCAGGAGCATGTAGAAATGATTGTATATGGACACTAGAGCAGCAATTCTGGTTATAAGTGGTGTTTTTGTAGTCAGTGGGAAACCTTTGTCATTAATTTGTGTAGCACATTTACTATTTCGTCCTAGCAATGCAAATATTTCAATGAGTTGTTCAAAAGTTGGTAATTTTTTTACTGTGGCATAGAACAGGTAATGGAAAATCACATAATGGAAAATTATTTACTATAAACATTTTGTTTTCCTGTAGTTGAAAGAATTGAAACCAAATCATAACATCCCTGGAATTTAGGGATTTACGTTCAAATATGATAACCTAAGAACCATTTTTATACTTTGCTTTTTTCTACATTGCAGGACTTGCTTGAAAAGTATAGTAACTGAACCACCTGTGAACGCCGGGAAATATAACATTCTACTTGACCAGTATTTGCTGAAATAGAGAACCATTCTCCTGACTCATCCTGGAATATTGCTGTCGGGCAGCCGGAAGCAGACCTGGCCAATCTGAACAGCGGACTGCAGGAATGCTGCCATAAGAAGAATTCTCGTATCCCCTCGTTGTCACCGGAGCCTGCTGCTTATTGCACCGCAACGAGTTGCAGACTCCAGTGTCAGTGACACAGGTTACTTTGGAAAAAAAAACAGCAACAAAAACTTGCAATTGAAAGAGACTATAGCAGTCACAGATTTTTGAAATCCATTTAAATGTCTTGCCAGGAATCCTGTTGCTTTGCTGTAAGCGAAAGAACACTTTTTTTTTTTTTTTGTTTCGTCCCACGCTCACTCTGCTTTAAAGTGTGGTTACATTTGGAAATCTGCTGAACATTTTGCAAGTACTTGTGAAGTAATGAGTGGGAAAAGGGTTATTTTCTTTTATGACGAGTAAGGTCCCCAAGTGATATGAAATGTATGTTTTTATCATAGTAAGCATGAAAGGTTATTTTTTATTTATTATTTTTTTTTCCATTTTCCATTCTTCAGTGTTTGCGTGTATATCCCTTTTTTTTCTCTCCTTTTTTTTGCATATAGTAACAAATCAAGTGTTGTAGTTATCTGTATAGTTCTTTATGGGCCATTAAAAGCTTAGATTAAAAAAAAAAGACTGATTTAGAGATGTTCTTAACACGTGGCACAAGGGTAAGGATAAGACAAAACTCACTTTTTCCCTTTCTAAAGTGTCTGTTTAAAATTCTCTGTATATTAACATGTTTTTTTTTTTCTTAACTTGGCACAACAGTATTTTTGTCCTTTTTCTTGGCTGTGTTTGTTTTAGTCCCTGATCTTGTACTGACCATCACACAACACCATGTATTTTATTTCACACGACTACTAACTCCTGCTATTTCCTGCTTTTGATTTTGTGGGCAGCCTAATTTTGTCATATTGTACTTCGTAAATAGGCGATTTAACTCATCTCATCTTGCATGTGAACCACTATTTAATGTTCTGCATGATCAAAAATGAAGGTACATACACTTAAAGTAAATTCAGTGGAAAATCAGTTATCCTCTGTCCTTTAGGGAAAATGCACTTGTTTCTTTTCTCTTTAGGGGAATCCTAACTTGTGATTTTAAAGAGACAATATTATAAATTGCTCTATTAAAGTCACTACAGTTAATGCTTTTTTTAAATGCAGTTTAGTCGTTAGGTGTGTGGATGAGCAAAAAAATATTGTCTGGAATTGGTGTCTGTGTCGTTTTTGGACCCCTTTCAAATATCAAGGATTTAAAAAAAAAAAAAAAAAAAGGCGGGGCTTAATAAATGCATCTAATCATTCTTATGAGAGTGCAGATACTGTCTTCAGATTGTTAGAAGCAACATTATTACAAAATGGAAGTGTTTTACCCTTGAGTTTTCTGTTGCTACCAATCAGAAAATGTGATAATCAAGTATAAATAAAAGTTTAAATATTTAGACAATGTCCTTGATTACATCATACCTTCCCGTTACGAATTCCGGATGAGAAATTGGGGGGCAGTGTAACCAAACAGCCACATGGTCTAGGAAAATAAACTTTTATTTGCTGGAGTTGGTGTCCCTTCTCACCTGACTAGCACATTATTGTGTTCTGAAAGCATTTATGAATCTGACAAAGCTTTCTTGTACAGAAACCTCATTCAGGCGTTTTGCCTCCAGAAAGTGGTTTAATTAAGAAATAAAAAAGCTTACATTAGCAAAATTAAAATGAGCAGACATAGTTAAAGGTACGCTACATCATCCTGCATGTAATTAAGACAAGTGTTTCAACAATACAAAGCAAAGTTAGTGTGCACCCTTTAAGACAACTATTTTTACCATAGATAAATATTAATACTACTGCTGCTTTAAATAATCAAAATGTAGTATAGCAAAATTCTATAACTTATCTATAACTAAAGCTTGTTTTGTGTTTTGTTTTGCTGTTAAAACCCTTGTAGGGAGGCATATTTCTTTAAATGTCCTAAATGCATGAAATGCTGAAAAATGCTTGCCATAAAATATAATGCCACTGCTTGGCTTGTATAAGAGGGAAGGAAACAAATATTCTAACGAGAAATAACCCTTCTTCCCTTCAAACACAGAGACTTAAATGAGCTCCATATTTAAGCATTTTTTGTGAAAGGTGAATGTTCAGAAATCTTTCCTTTTGAGTATCTAGAAGTAAAGGTGTATATTGATGCTTTTAACACATTTGCCTCGAAAGGGCATGTTAAAAATTTCTGATCTAGACTTTAACCAATATTCTGTCTGCTTAGATGAAATCCCACATCTCTGCTTTTCTTAAAAGGTAACTGGTTGGTGTATTGTCTTTTTAAACAGAGAGTTAAAAAGCACATGCTTCTACCCTTTAATTCAAGGAAAAATGTGTAAAATAAAATATGTAGGAAACAATTTGTCAGGAAGAAAATTACGTTATGGTTATTATTTAACCTAAAAGCTTTACTGAACATTTTGGGGTTTATAAAGCAACCTTATACAAATGGACATACCCTAAAACAGAGTCCTTTAAAATAGTGTATTGCTATTTTTTAACACAGTTTTAGTTAAAAAAGGATTATCACACTAAGAAACCATTTTCTTCCGAAATATTATACCAGTGCTTTCTCATTGGTGGTTTATTCTAATAGACTAGAGACCACTATGTCAAAACTCTTCCAAAAATATAGATAACCCATTCTTCCAGTCATTTGATATGCTATGGTCTTAGTTATTTGGTCTAAAAGTTGACAAAAGTCAATATTCTTTTTAATGTATAAGCCACAATTTCTTGTTAAATTATACCTCTGCACTCTGAATAATAATATTGACACAATATTTTTTTCTCTACATCTTCGTTTTTCTTCTTCTAAAATATTCTAAAAGTGTTTTAGACTTATTGTGACCCCCCAAAAAGGGCACAAAACCAAGAAATGGGTTGATTGTAATCTCTGAGAAATGCAGCCTGCTTTATTCTTGGAATCTAAAATGAGGCTTGTTGGAATAGTGTATGAGATGCTTTAACAATATTCCATGGCTCTGACTAATCTTACTGTGATCTCCATACAAGTGTAATTTGTTCCTACCGAAAATGATTTAAATAATCAATCTTCTATCTGCAATCTATCCAAAGTTACAGCAGTATAAACCGTGGGTTCCAGCTAGCCAGTTGCCAGCACCATTGTTCTGCACCGCATGGCAGAGGCACTGAGCATGCCCAGTTGTATCCTACTGCCATAACGTCATCTGCTGCATTAGTCCCCCCCCAAACTTTTCAATCCTTTTTAAAGGGCATGTCCACCCCCAAAACAGAAAAATAATCATTAATTGCCCACCTTGTGCTGATTCAAATCATTACTTTATCTCCTCTCAAAGCCTTATTGACAAAAAGTGCAGTGAACATAAAACAAATGAACACTAGGAGGCTCACATACCTTATTTTGTGTCTTCCTCCGTCTCTGCCTCCGGTAGAGAAATGTCCTGTGCAGTACTGATAATCTCCCTCAACACGGAAGCATCCGCTCCCCCCTCCTCCCCCCTCCCTCTCCCTCCCGTTCTGCTATCCCTCCCCCTAGCGTTAATCCCCTTTAATATCGCCTTCCCCCATGTCCCCCAGCCCCAACCGCATAATTTTTATTTTTTTAAAGCTCCCCAAACTTTTACTTACCTCTCCGCTTTCCTATGCGGAAGTGAGCTGCCGGCAGCCGCGTCCGTGATTGGCTGCCGGTCCCGCCCCTCTGCTTGCATTTCCTCGCAAGCAGAGGGCCGGGAGCGCGTCGGAGGAAAGAAGGGAGGTAATTAGAGTTTGGGGGGCTTTCTAAAAAAAAAAAAACAATGCGGTTGGGGCTGGGAGCCCAGGGGGAATCATATATAAAAAATTTAATTTTAGGGTGGACATACCCTTTAAAGCTAGCCATAAGCCGGGGGGAGCTTCTTAAACCGTACATCATGTGATTGTCACACACTTGTCTGAGTCTACCAAGCCCATAAATTTAAGACCCAGAGAAGCTAGAGACCTCATCCTAGGCTTGTTTGAAAGGTACGCGATAGCTCTTTTAAATATGGAGACCACAATTACCCTTTAAAGTAGTTTTACCTATTTTCTGACAAGTGCAGGGTTTTCTATGAAAGATTACATTTCTCAAACTCCATTTTTTGACATTCCACATTATGTTGGTAAATTTTCAGAAATCATCAGAATATTTTCCAGCAACGTTTTGTAGTCTGGTCATAAAATACATAGCTTTGTTCTCTTTATTCCTTTGTTTTACAGAGAGGTTCTTTGAGAATTTTGTGAACTTTGAGTTCTGTAAAAAGGCTTTAAATTTAGGTGATGGCCTAAACTGTCTAGGTTTTCATGTAAAAGAAATACGTATAGTCTGGTTCTAACCGTACATTGCTAAACATTGAATATTTCACATGACATTTGCACCTGAATTTGAAGAAAAACTGAATGGAGGGTTTGTTTTCGGCAGTGTAAAACTGAATTACCATATCTTCTTTTCTCATGATATAAAGTGATTTTGCAAATGAAGTTAAAATACCAAAATTGTCTGTTGGTACTTTCTAAAGCTCTGGCACAGTTGTATACACGCACTAGGATTGATATATTAGACCTGATAATATTAAACGTGACTAAAAGAAATAGTGCTACAAAGGCACATATATTGTATATTACTGCTGATATCTGGCCATATTTAATGTAATAGGAAGGTTTTGTTGTGCCAAAAAATATGGCCAGGCAACACCCCCATGGTTACATCCTAGATCTGCCAAGGCATTGTCTGTCTTGTTTTTTGAACAAAACTATCTTGTCTTACACATTGTCATTTTCTGGTGTCCGCTTAATAGATTGAACCCCAGTTACTTGATGCGGAGTGTGCAATTAAAGGACGTGTACACCCTTTTTTTTTTCACTCACCTTATATATTTTCTATTAACTTCAGTTTTCATTTGCTATGTTCATTTTTTCCTGTCATTTGTAATTTAGTAAATGTTATCACTTTTCCCAGTCTCATCTTATAGTAAGGAGTCTCCTCCCACTGGTTTGCAATGAGATCTGATGCTAGCTCTCGTTCAGTGTGTAAGCACTTAACAAAAATGTGGAATCGGATTGGTTTCATTTACCTTCAGGGCTACGTCACATTGGCGCATTTTCTCAAGCGCGTGCCAGTAAATGTCAATGTGGGTTAGCTAAATCGCATGCACTGCAATCTATTTTCAGACACACTGACTTAGCCAGCACAAGATATCCCTGAAAAACAGTGGGATGAGACTTTTTACTATATGATGAAGTTTGACTGGAAACAGGGATAAAATCTACAGTATTTACAAATGACAAGTATGATGATTTACAAAAAAAAACAAGTAAGGCAAATGAAAACTTTGAAGTCTGTAGAATGATTTAAGGTGAGTGGGAAAAGGTGTAAGTGACCTTTAATGTACATAAGTATTGCTCCCATTATTGAATCCATATATATTTTAGCACGGGTTTAAATGGTGTAGGTTGGTTTAACAGCTAGACCATTTTGCAGTTTTCAAACATCTGGAGCACCACAGTTTGGACATCAGATATTTTCCTATATATATCCTAGAACAGTGATTTGACCTAGAGGCTTCCTTTAAAGGGCATGCCCAGCCTTAAAATAACTTGTTATACTTATGTTCATCTACCACCCAAAACCCATTTTCGCATTATTAAAAAGTTCCAAAGATGCCCCATATGAGACTTACCTGACCTTTCCGCTCTGCCGCGCTACTGTTCTGTTGTGCTGCGCTACTTACTGATTGTGGCTGTCTCAAAACACAATGTGACTTCACGTCCAGTTACCAGCGGCCAGGAAGGTGACTCACTGCTGCTGTACTTGCTCAAAAAGGGCTCGCAACAGCAGCAGGGGGCCCTTATAAAGATGCCTTCAGAGGCATCTTTATAATAATGTGAAAAGGAGGTAAATGAACTTGTGTATAAAAAGTTATTTTAAGGATGAACATGCCCTTTCACTGCCAAGTTTGTCTTATTTCAGATTTACTAGTTATAGTCTCCCTGTTCCTTTTAAAAAAAAACAAAAAAAAAAACCTGCCATTCTCGAGTGCAATAACTTTAAAAAAAACTTTTTTTTCTTGAAGCTTTACACAAGATATTTTAAGGTATTTAGGTCCAGATAAGAATATTTTGAGGATGGTTCCCTCATAATTAAAAATTCTAAGGAAAGATTCCAAGGATGCAATTTTAATTCGCATTTACCCCTATGAGTTTGAAGAAAAAAATCTAGATTCCTTATCCTTTGTGTTCAAAAATGAAAATTGCACCAATGTTGTGAGATGATGGATTAAATTTAGTAAAATGATGAAGTGTATTTGTTGTTGCGATGAGGCCTTGTTACAATGCATGATGGTAAACTGGTTAACCTAACCGTTTCACTAATAGGAGGGCTGTGTGGAAACCTGTAAAGTGATGGTCGTTTTGGTGTCAGTGGGGTAAAAATATTTGTGTTTTTGAGCAGCATTGAATAAAATGTTGCATAAATCATGGTTAGAATGCTTCTTTCACTAATTTTGGTGTTTAATATTTAATATGCTTGTGATGTTACAAGCCAGGTGATATTCAATTTTACAAGAAGCAAGGCTTGTCCTTAATGATTAATATTTAATAACTACACACTATTCTGGCAAAGTTGGCTATTTTGGGGGTATAGTTACTAAGCATACCTCCCAACTGCTCTGGTATTGCTGGAACATTCCCAGTTTAGGGGCGTTTTCCAAGGTGGGCCAGGGTGTATGGACAGAACTGAGCATGTCTGGGGCAAGGCCTAATTAAGACCCTCCCATGACCTGTTCTGTTCAGACCAAATGTTGGGAAGAATTTGTGTAGAATTATTTTCCCAAAGTCTGTATCCAAACAGTGTTTGAATTCTTCTTCTTCACCACTCTATTACTACTTTTCTAATGGCTTGTGTGAATGGAGTTGCATTTCTTTTCACACCAGAACACACACACAAAATGGCATTGCAGAATAGCAGGTGAGCACTTTGTTACCACATTGGTAATGTAAGGCGCAGTAGCAAGACAGTCACTCATTCAAAGTACCATTGACGTTCTTTGATTTCTTTTACAATATTGGTAATAAACACTTCTCTTCAATTGGAGATGGTGTAATGAAGGGTTTCTCCTCCTTTATTTCACTCTTGCCCATAGCACTATGAATAGTTGCAGCCTTACTCATTTCTAAATTGTTGCTATTTGTTAATAAAAAAATTCTATATGTCACGTCATTCCCAGAGTTTTAAGAAGAAATGATTGGAATTTGTGATTGTTCATGTGCTGTGATGTACTAATGTTCACATGCAATTGGATCATGGTATATATTTTTTTTTCCATTGTTCAACAGGGATAATATGTTAATAAACTGTACTAATTTAATGATGCTTCCCTGTAATTCTTTGCTTATTACCTCTTAACTCCAAGATATAATGTTTTGAGTTTTAGATAAAAGAAAACTTAATTTGACATTCTCTCTGCCCAAATGCAACACACTGTTGCAAGAGAAGAAGACATGTAAAGCTAGAAGTAAAGAAATGGAAGGATGGCTGAAGGAAAAAGCTAATTTCAGCCTGTTTCTCTGTCCTTGCCTAGCTTTAATATGCATTCCTTTAGCCCCTTGCATTATCACCACCCATCTCTGTAAATCACACTGCAGAGGACTTACATACATAAAAATATATACTTCCCTACCCTCAAACCCCCAGACCACATTAGTTACTTACCTCTCCCAACTTTCCTGAAGATATTCAATTTGGACTTGACCATCCTTTTTTTTTTTAAAGGGTTACTTCACTCAAAGTGAACTATTCCTTTTTTGCATTAATATTGAAGAACAGGAGGTAAAGGAGCTATGTTTTCTGCTAAGTCTTATCCTTCGTTCTTCAATGAATGTAACAGGAGCCAGTTACGAGTGGATCACGCTAGTGTGTGTACATTCACTATCTTCGTTTCTCTCTCGTGTTAGAATAATTTCAGAATGGGGGGTAAGACATAGCTCCTTTACCTCCCATTCTTCAAATAATGCAAGAAAGGATAATGGAAACTCCTGTCATACTTACTGAGAGTTTCTTTTCCTGGCCATGCCCCCAGGCAGCAATACGTGAATGGGCAGATCCCCTGCTCACACCGGATACACAGAAGAAACAAATTAGCACAAGCATAAATAAACCCCTTTACCTCCTTGTAGTAAGTTTCAAAGCTTCGGAAGTAAACTGGGGGTTGCTGCCTGGGTGTATGGCCAGGAAAAGAAACTAAGAACCTCTGGTAAGTATGACAGGAGTTTCCATTTTCCTGACCATCCTCAGGCAGCAATACGTGAATGGGTCAGTACCCAAGTAATAAAACATGGATGGGAAAGTAAGCACAAATTATATCTGCTTGAACAAAAAGTATTTAATTCAAGGCTTTGGACACACTGTAGTACTTTGTGACCAAAATTTGCCTCTGTTGCGTTTCTTAGATCTAATTTATAATGCTTTATACAGTGGTTTGCAAAATTATTTGGCCCCCTTGAAGTTTTCCACATTTTGTTACATTACTGCCACAAACATAAATCAATTTTATTGGAATTCCATGTGAAAGACCAATACAAAGTGGTGTACACGTGAGAAGTGTAACGAAAATCATACATGATTCCAAACATTTTTAACAAATCAATAACTGCAAAGTGGGGTGTGCGTAATTATTCAGCCCCCTGAGTCAATACTTTGTAGAACCACCTTTTGCTGCAATTCCAGCTGCCAGTCTTTTAGGGTATGTTTCTACCAGCTTTGCACATCTAGAGACTGAAATCCTTGCCCATTCTTCTTTGCAAAACAGCTCCAGCTCAGTCAGATTAGATGGACAGCGTTTGTGAACAGCGGTTTTCAGATCTTGCCACAGATTCTCGATTGGATTTAGATCTGGACTTTGACTGGGCCATTCTAACACATGGATGTGTTTTGTTTTAAACCATTCCATTGTTGCCCTGGCTTTATGTTTAGGGTTGTTGTCCTGCTGAAAGGTGAACCTCCTCCCACCTTCTTCCAAGACTGCCCTGTATTTGGCTCCATCCATCTTCCCATCAACTCTGGCCAGCTTCCCTGTCCCTGCTGAAGAGAAGCACCCCAGAGCATGATGTTGCCACCACCATATTTGACAGTGGGGATGGTGTGTTCTGAGTGATGTGCAGTGTTAGTTTTTCGCCACACACACCGTTTTTCATTTTGGCCAAAAAGTTCGATTTTGGTCTCATCTGACCAGAGCACCTTTTTCAACATGTTTGCTGTTTCCCCCACATGGTTTGTGGCAAACTGCAATCGGGACTTCTTATGCTTTTCTGTTAACAATGACTTTCTTCTTGCCACTCTTCCATAAAGGGCAACTTTGTGCAGTGCACGTCTACTAGTTGTCCTATGGACAGATTCCCCCACCTGAGCTGTCGATCTCTGCAGCTCGTCCAGGGTCACCATGGGCCTCTTGACTACATTTCTGATCAGCACTCAGGTGGACTGCCTTGTCTTGGTAGGTTTACAGTTGTGCCATACTCCCATTTCTGAATGATCACTTAAACAGTGCTCCGTGGGATGTTCAAGGCTTTGGAAATCTTTTTGTAGCATAAGCCTGCTTTAAATTTCTCAATAACTTTATCCCTGACCTGTCTGGTGTGTTCTTTGAACTTCATGGTGTTGTTGCTCCCAATGTTCTCTTAGACAACCTCTGAGGCCATCACAGAGCAGCTGTATTTGTACTGACATTAGATTACACACAGATGCACTCTATTTAATCATTAGCACTCATGAGGCAATGTCTATGGGCAACTGACTGCACTCAGACCAAAGGGGGCTGAATAATTACGCACACCCCACTTTGCAGTTATTGATTTGTTAATGTTTGGAATCATGTATGATTTTAGTTCCACTTTTCACGTGTACACCATTTTGTATTGGTCTTTCACGTGGAATTCCAATAAAATTGATTCATGTTTTTGGCAGTAATGTGACAAAATGTGGAAAACTTCAAGGGGGCGAATACTTTAGCAAACCACTGTAAATGTATTTGGAGTGCCTCAGTTAGCTGCTCTGCAAAGCTCATCTGTTGTGACGCCACCTTCTACCGCCTAATCTAAGGTATATGAAATATTTTGCTCTGTGGATGTTCCTTCGGCTGGAAAAGAAGGCAGGATAATAGGTTGATTTAAATGGTATTTTGATATAACCTTGGGAAGAAATTCAACAGCAGGATAAAGAACAACCGAGTTAGGTTGGAAATTAGGTAGGCTTAGGCCCTTGAAAAAGGCTAACTTGTCCTCCTTTCCATGTATTAGCCCGATTATATTCTTTTCCTGGACGATAAGCTCTATAATCATCTTTTTTCCTAGGCGCAAATCTGTCTTAGTTTGCTCCTTAAACCACTGTTTCCTTGTGGGAGAAAGGTGCTACTACCACCTGTGGATTTTGATATAATATCATCCAAGTCCTTCCCAAAGAGTCTCTCACCCTTAAAGGGAAGTTTACACAATGTATTTTTAGAAGGAGTATCAACAAACCATGCTCTTAACCAAAGAGCCCTCCTTGCAGACACCGAAAGTGCCATCTGCCTGGCTGAGACCTTGACATGGTTTGCAGCTGACTCTAAAGTAAACTCTGTAGCTGGCCGAGCTTTCTTAAGGGAACGAGCTATAGATTCTCTGCTTTTCACATCCTTCAATGCTTCACCTAATTGCTCCATTTGTATAGACAGGAATTTTGCTATGGAGACTAAAGTCCCTGCTGCTCTGCAGCTTGCAACTGCAGTTAGGTATATTTTCTTTAGCTCCGCCTCCATTCTCCTGTCCATGGGATGTTTGAGAGCTGAGATTTCATCAATCGGTAAGGCAGTGTTCT
The DNA here is from genome assembly GCA_019447015.1 of Hymenochirus boettgeri. Taxonomy (NCBI): domain Eukaryota; kingdom Metazoa; phylum Chordata; class Amphibia; order Anura; family Pipidae; genus Hymenochirus; species Hymenochirus boettgeri. The sequence goes on along the minus strand of CM033475.1, from coordinate 48,400,542 downwards.
TTGATAATCTTGCCACAGGAGCATCCACCACTGGTGGTTTTTACCAAAATTTCACTTTATCCGGAGGTAGAGCATATAGTCTTTCAAATTTCTTTTCCACAGGTACCTGTCTAGAGAGTTTACTCCACTCTCTTTTTCTTATGAAAGAGTGTCGAGGTTGAGGGTTGCTTCTCATCATCAATCACTAGTGTTTTTCTCACTAGTTTTATTAAAGCTGGAATCTGTCTAAGATCAAACCCAGATTCCTCATTTTCATCTTCAGACAAGGATTCCGGTGAAGAATCTTCAGGCTGAGTATTAGGAACCACTGGTGCTGTAGAAGTGGAGGGATGATTTTTTTGAAACCCTTGCGCCACAGCTTGGGTAATCCCACCTAAGATGTCTGATGGTTGCACCAGATTTCCTGGAGGTTGTGCAGGAGGAATAGTGTTTTCTTCATATAAAAGCTGCATAGCTTTTTGTCTTTGTACGCTGGATTATTAAAGGACTTCATGTTCAGAAGAGGAGGATGATGATTCATTTGACCTTCTCCTTTAGAAGTTGACTTTTGGCTGAAATATGAACAGACAAAAAACGTGTACTTAGCCACCTTGAATAAATGTATCTCTTTTCGTAGAGAATAACTCCACTTACCACCTCCCCTTAGTTCTGGAGCCTCTTCTGGCAGCCGGCTCCATGATGCACAATACTAGACAAGCAGCAAGCAAAGGGTCAGAAACGCCGAAAATAGCCGGCATTTTAAAGGTTCCTCGGCTTCCTTTACGCAAAATGCGCGACCCCGCTGCAACTGCCAGAGAGGTGGGAACTATAGTGGTTCCTGTCCTCAGCTCGGGGAAGGCAGGCACACTGGAAGGACTTTGGTCAGAGAGAGGCACAAACAGAAAACTGTGACCGGAAAATCAGGTGGAAAGCGCATGACACACACCCACATCATCACATCCGGAAATGCAGAAGAAACAAAACTACAAGGAGGTAAAGGGGAGGAGTCTATTTATGCTTGTGCTAATTTGTTTCTTCTGTGTATCCGGTGTGAGCCGGGGATCTGCCCATTCATGTATTGATACCTGGGGATGGCCAGGAAAGGTTACTTTCTGAGTAAACTTATCCTTTAATAATCCTCCCTTTTTCTGGCAAGCAGTCAATCATGGTTAAACAAAATATATAAATGCAGCTAAAATAAACCTTTTTAAATGTGTAACAAAACTCAAACGCACTCCATTACATCTCTATCTGCATTCCATTTAGCTAATCAATCTTTCCATTTCTAATAACCATGTCATACCAATTCACCCACATACAAATAGATCAAGGCACACCAAATGCAAGACTCTTAATGGTATAATCACATGCTAACAATGTGGATTATTTGTGTTCGCACTTCATAACAATTACAGGACAACCTCTTTCTGAAGAGCTGACATGGAGGCAAAACGGAATTGTGGTCTATATATAAGTAGCTTTTATTTAGAAAGGGCACATTTTATTACATTAAACATCAATAAACAAATGCATATAATACTTGTTTTGCTCAGCCCCCCCCCCCTTGTTTAACAACTCCCCCATCCATCTGATTACACTTTTTTTTTGAGGCAAGCATGCTCAGAGGCAGTGCTGGGAGGGGGAATTTCCCATAAACCAACTGTCAAAACTCTGTCACCGAACAAGCTACAGCAAAACTGCTCATAGCATAAGAGTTTATGATAATATTGGGTAATATATGGGTAATTGAAAATATAGGTGACAGATCAACAAGAAAATGGTGGTTGGGAAAAATTAAAATTTTTCAGTATAGATGCCCTTTAAACAAAAACAAGCCTGAATAGAGGTTTGTCATCTATTGTCTGCCATGTACAATGCAGTTTTGATGCTTACCCGGGCCACTTTAATAACAATGCAATTAACACCTTGCATTAAAGGGTATCTCCACTCATATTAACGTATATGGGGAATTCACTTTTATTAAAAAGAATGGGCCTGGACCCAGCGCCGGATTGTAGCGTTTAGCTACCCCAGTCTCAGTTACTCACCTCTCCTGTTTCCAGCGATTTCCTTGCTGTTCCTGTTAAGTTACTTACCTTGCCTGTTCCTGTGAAGTTCTTACCCTGCCTGTTCCCAGCAGCTCCTTGGTTTCCAGCACACATTTCCCAGCAGCATCTTGCTCTCCATTTCCCAGCTGCACCTTGGTAATCAGCATACAGTTCCCAGCAACATCTTGGTATCCATTTCCCAGCAGCATCTTGATATTCAGCATACAGTTCCCAGCAGCATCTTGGTATCCAGTTCCCAGCAGCACCTCGGGCAGCCTCTTCTGCCCCAGAATGCAAACCTACAGACTTGGGTCTCCTCCTGAAAGCCGTCTGGACGAATTTGTTACACACACCTGCCCTGCTGCAAGATTTGAGCTGCTTGACCCACACTTGACCCACAAGGAATGAGCTGCACCCGACCCACAAGAAATAATCTGCAGATGATAATAGCATGTGTGTGGCCACTCTGCCCTGCGTTGTTTGTTGATCCGTCAGGCTAGACCAGAAACACCGCCTGACTGAATGGCCACACGTGCTTGAATGCCTGCTTGATCAACACAGGTCTGCTGGGCAATGGCAAATGTCTACTTTGCTTGGGTTATAACCTGGTGCTGTACTGTCCAATATTACAGATGAAGGGGAATGGTGCTACTCAAACCCATAACATTTCAAAACATATCTATAAAAATTAAAGGTTTGCTATCCCTTTAAATATTATACTAAAATTGGTGTAATAATTTACCAGCCATTTCATTTCTCCTTTATCGTGAACCTCATGAATAGTTTCACCTAAAGAGTTTATAATAAGGGAGAAAATCTGCTATAACCTATTTATAATACATAAGTGTGACATTTTATAATGGGAGCTGCAGTGGTATATATCCTTATAAAAATCACTCAGCTATGTCACTAAGTGACTCATTTCTTATATTTCTTATATCCCACTACTCCGCCCATTCCAGTGTTCATGCCTGGACAATGACTCAGCGTTTTTTGCAGTGTTTAACTTCACTAACAGAACCTGCTGGAGCTGATTCCTGTCACTGCATAACCAATGTCTCTCTCCACCACAAAGATGTTCCTTTCTACTGGGTTTAAGTTACAGAAGGCAGCTTGGGGGGTTTAAGGTGGAAATAGGGACAAGGCTAGAATTTAAACTGTGAATGGGGTGAAAGAATCTAAAACTTATATATTATAAGAAATAATGCGCCTCTTCACATTATAATATAAGGACATTACACCACCTCAGAGTTCCCTGCCCTGTATAAAAGTTCTATATGGTCAGGGAACTCCTCTGTGGCGTAATATCCTTATATTATACTGTAAGGGGCGCATTATCTCTTATATAAAGTACCGTTATCAGTATCGCTAAAATAACGATTGTTATTTTATCGATAATGATTGTTATTTTACGATATCGCTATCGTAAATCTACGATGGTGATATCGTAAAATAACGGTCATTATCGTTAAATAGCGATTGTTATCGTAAAATACTGTAAAAAATAACTGTAACAATCGGTATTTTACGATAACAAACGGTATTTTACGATAACGATCGTTGTCATACAATAGCAATCGTTTATTTTACGATGGCAATATCGTAAAATAACGACCGTTATCGTAAAATAATTTATAAATAAATAATTATAATTAATTTTAGCGATACCGATTACGGTATAATAGGGCCCTTGGTTTGGAAGACGGGATCACAATCAAATAAAATGTACAGAGGTCACAAATGAAAAGTCTGCACACACCTCATAAAGGATTCAACATTATAATTGTATTGATCTGCAATAATCAGTACTTGGATATTCCACCACCCATTTTACAAATACAAATAAAATTAATCAGTTTATTGGTAATTAAGGAAAAGGAAAGCAAAAACACAATCTTGAGGCAACAGATAGTTTACCCCAGAAGAAGAAATAAAACCTTCTGACTCAGCTGGCAATCGGACTAATCTTTGGAATGTAATACTGTACATAGTAATGCCAGAAGCACATAATTAAGCAGATTATAAGAAGGCTTTTGGTTCTAATTGGATTGATAGAGTTGATTTAGAGGAAGGCAAAAAAAAAAAATACCCAGGTGAGGTCCCCTTACTGTTTCAGCCTGTTATTGCCTTTGATGTCCATTATCTTTGAAATTTGCAAATGCACTTTTCCCAAAGCGAATTTACCATTGGTTTTGAAAAATTCTTGACTGGGAGGTTGAAACGGAATCAGAAAAAGACAGGTAACCTGGAGCTTTGGAAATTGTTACATTGGTTCAGAAAATACACCAAGGGGTCCTGCTGTCCCTCACATGTCTAGAAAGCCAACCTGACAATGTGGATGCAAGCATAAATTCACAAAATAAAGACTTTATTTAGCTCTGCTTCATCCTCATCTTATTAATAACAAGTTAAAGGACAACTAAAGCCCCAGAACAACACTGAACCAGAAGGCAGAACACCTTGATATAAAACCAGTAATCTGTGTCTTACCTCTCATTTTGATACAGGCGCTGGGAAATTTACCTAAATAACATATGGTTTGTGCTTTACTTCTCAGCATTCTAGTATCAGACAGTCTGGTCAACGACCATTATGTTCTGCACATGCTCAGTCCTTAGCTATGGCAGAAATTGTTACAGTTGATCACACCCATAAATAATCTCTAGCCATTCCTTTTACTGGACAGATGCAGCAAGGAAGCATGTGACTGAGGGCAGGGGGTGTGGTCTGACACTGCACATACACACAGATACTTCATCCAGTTCTTAACAGGCTTACATTTACTGTAATACAATTTACTGGAGTGGTATTTTATAGCTTATTGGTGTTTTTAGGGGGGTTGTTTTCAGATTCTAGAGTATAAAAAATTGGGTTTACTTCTCCTTTAAAGACTAAGCTACTTCCTTTCTATGATAATATTTTCCTTGCTGCAGGGGAAACTATTGGTATTTCTCTATGAAGTTGGTATCCAAAGTACATGGTTTAATAGTTTTTAGCACCATCCTTCTCGGCACCTCCTGGAAGAAAAATTAATTTGAACCATGTATTTGACATCATGTATGTTTCCTATTACAGGAAATACTAGAGTATAAAATAGTATAGTTGAATAAAGACCAACCTTACCTAATCAGCAATACCCACATTTTCTGCCTAACTGTTGATCCAAAGGAAGGCAAAAAACCCTGCAAAATTATGGCAGAAATTATGGCGGAAAAAGGATTTTAGTTGCCCTTCTCTGAACCCTTTCCATCACAAAGAAGTCATTTTTTACACAGGATTCCAAAATTACTCTGTATATATTTAAATGAGGCCTTACCAATGCTTTTGTAAAGAGGTAAACTCCAAGATCCCTTTCCAACAGGGATTCACTTAACACAGAGCCATTTATAGTATAAGCAGCACATATGCATCACCTTACATTTATCAACATTGAATCTCATCTGCCACTTAGGAGCCCAATGTGATAATCTATCTAGATCCCCCTGCAATGATTGCACATCCTCTGAAGTTTTTAATGGTCAACAAAGTTTTGTGTCGTCAGCAAACACAGAAACCTTGCTGACAATACCCACTTCCAAATCATTAATAAATAGATTAAATAGAAGCGGCCCCAACACAGAACCCTGTGGCACCCCACTTAGCACTTTAGTCCATAATGATGAAGTCTTATTAACAACTACTCTCTGCATCCTTTCCATCAACCAATTTTCTATCCATTTACAAATGTGCCACTCCAGCCCAACAGACCTTACCTTATACATTAGTCGCCAATGGGGGACTGTGTCAAAAGTCAAGTATGCTACATCTACTGCTATACCAGAGCCTAAATTCTTACTCACATTCTCATAAAAGCCAAGCAAGATCTATTCCTCCTAAATCCATGTTGATTACTACTTGAAACATACTATAGAATATATGTTCCCATATCAAACTTCCCCACCGCTGAAGTTACAGGCCTGTAATTACCCAGCTGTGAATGACTACCCTTTTTGAATATTGGAATTGCATTAGCTTTTCTCCAATCCAGAGGCACGTTTCCAGACATCAGGGAATCTGAGAAAATAAGAAATAATGGCCTGGATAAAATTGAACTTAGCCCCCAAAGGACGTGAGAATGTATTTTATCTAGTCCAGGAGCTTTATGCCATTATTGTTACTATACTCTATGCTATCTGTAGTGTATACAGAGGGGAGGGGGAATGTTCATGACATTTGCTTTATCACCATCCCCCATAAGTAACTTATCCCCATTAATTAATGTCCTTACATTTTCAGTCCTAATCTTCTTACTATTAATATTATTTTTAAAAATTGCTTAGGGTTCCTTTTTTTGACATTTCCCAAGGATATAAATTTAGATATGAAATGGTTTAAAATCCCCTTAAAAACAGTCCATTTCTGTTCAGTACCTTTACCTGATAATATATCATCCCTGTTGATATGCTGAAGAGCTACTGTATTTTTAACCTGGGAAAATTTGCTTTCCTTAAATTAAAAGTTTTTGTTAACCCAGCACACTTTTGCTTTTGATAACATAAGCTAAATGGTCACTATTCCCTAAGCCTCCAGTTACCTTCATATCAATAATATGCTCCACAATGTTAGATATTACCAGATCCAACAGAGCTCCTTTTCTAGTAGGAATTTCAACCACCTGTGAGAGAAAATGATCCTGCAGTAAATTCAGGAACCCATCACCCTTTTCTGTGTTGGCAGTTCCACTACGCCAATAATTAAAGTCCTCCATAATCAGGACACACCCAAAACTTGCAGCCCTTGCCATCTGCATATGAAGCCGACTTTCTTCCTAAAAAGAAAAGGAAAAGAAGAGGGGAAAGAAAGCAGGGGCCCAGACCATCGGAACCCAAGAAAGCCGAGAAAAGAAAGCAGAAAAGGAAAGATTGGTAAAGTAGAGGTCAAGCTAGGTATTACAGGGGCACAAAGCCCAAGAGCACTCCGACTGCATATCAATACCATCAAATACAAAAATATAGAGGGCTAACACGCACCTCATTAATGCATAGCGGTCTGGAGGTGGACACCACACATTTGGTAAAATATTATATCAAAAACATCTTTATTATAGTCACCCCCTGAAAACACACTTAGAAAAAAACAAATATTTAAAAACATAGGCACACCAGTTCCATAGGGAGCAAGGATTGTAATTCACTGCAGTATAACCCCTAACCAGAGTCTGAAAAGTGCAGTCACTGAAAACCCATATAGCACCCGTTAATATAGACCATATCTGATCCGAGTAGTAGGTCCCAAAAAGGGGTCCAAACTGCATAAGGTCAAAGCTGTAAGAGAAATTGATCAGTCACTAGCAAGACTCAAAAGTCTGAGGAAAGGTCTCACCCAATTGTTCAGTCCCGTGAGGTCCAAGTCCGGACCAACAAAGATGATCAACCTCCGAGGTTGCTGTGGGTGACAAAATCCAGGAGAGCTCTATCTAATCCTCATTCCAAGGTAGAGGCCGTCCTGTTCAGCATGCTGATGTGCCGTACCAATACACCGACCGACGTACGTTTCGGGACGCTCACGTCCCTTCTTCCGGGTCACATGTTCAATTACCACCAATAGGATGGCTTAAATACCCTAGCCCCGTGTGTAAACAAACAAGTCCCATGGGAAAGCACCAACACATTCCATTCCTAGCTTCCCAATCCTCTGAGTGTGTGTCCAATCAGAACATATAGCCAATAGCTATAAGGACTAGTATTGTCAATCCTCATACAAATCCAAACAGTGGGAATAAATATTTAACATAAGGGGAATACAATTCCATCATACAGCATATTATCATAAATCAAAATAAACAGACCAAATCAGGCCCAATGTTGACGTGTAACCAATGGGCCATAAAATCGAGGTTGGCATTCAAGGCGATCTGAAGGTTAAAGGGTAAGTAACAGCAAAAATCTAGAGCTACATTTGAGGAGCCCCTATGGGCAACCTAAAGGGGGGGGGGGGCAGCTCAAAGGAACATGTGGTACTGCAGTTCCTCATTCATCCCCCTCGGGGATCTACTTTTCATAATATAAATCCACCTGCTTTCCCTCTGGAGGATTTTTCTATCCCAGTCTCCACCCCGTATAGGTGATAGCACCTTTTCAATCCCCCAGACGGACAGGCAGTCTGGATTGGAAGAATGTTTCAACTGCTTTCCTCCTTGTTATGTATAATATCCCTGATGTGTTCCAGCACCCTAAGGCGTAATTCTCTAATTATTTTCCCTATATATAATAGAGGGCAGCCACATTGAAGGGCATAAATTACACCTTTAGTTTTGCAGTTAATAAAGCTCGTGATTTTAAACTCTTTACCATCCACATTGGAGAAGCTATCCCGCTTCACCATAAATTCACAGATCTTACATCTGCCACATTTGTGGCTACCTTTAATACGGCCCTCAGTGAGCCAGGAAGATTCTCTAGTGGGTGAGAAATAACTGGAGACCAAAGATTGGCCCAATGTGGGTGCCCTGCGGGGTGTTAGTCTTGGCGTTTGACCTACAAAGCCAATGTTTCTTCAATAATTGTTTCACCCAGTCATTATTATAGTCTATTACCACACTTAGACCCTCATTATTCGCTCTAAACTTATTGCCCAATATTAAATTCTCCCTTTTGGAAAACTTGGCTCTTTTATAGGCCTTTCTTAGCCAGCTTGTAGGGTATCCCCTATCGGGATGCATACTCTGGGCTCGAAGCATGCTATTGCCTGCCGTCTCCTTACAAAACAGTTCTGTGTGGAGTCTGCCCCCCACTTTCTTAATACTGAGGTCCAGGAACGGTATCTGAAACATATGATATTGTAAAGTGAAGTGTAGATTCCAGTTATTAGAATTGAGGCGTTCAACAAATTTAAGTAAAGCCTCGGCCGATGAGTCCCGTAAAATCAGGACATCGTCTCTATAAGGACCCCAAAATAGGACATGGTTAATGTCTGTAGTTATATCCTTGTCTGAGAAGATGGAATGCTCCCACGCCGCCAGGTAGAGGCCCGCATAGGTCGGAGCACAAGCCGTGCCCATAGCAGTGTGTAAGGACCTTACCTGCCGCGCTCCCTCGCCGTTCCGGGACTGGTGACGTCGCCGGCGCCAGACGTCGGCGTCGTGGCGTCATCACGTCCGGACGCCGATCGGCGCGAACATTCAAATAGGCACTCGCAGAGGGTGCGAGTGCCTATTCGTAGTCCTTGCTACCGGACAGACTGTTTGTCTTAAAAGGTACAGTGAACTTCGTCCCTCCGGGACTCTATTCATTACAGTACGAATAGACCATGGAAGTACCTGAGGAAGCTGCAGCCAGTTTAGGCAAGACACTTCAGACTATTTCCCTCCGCATGGATGCCCTTGAGCACCAGCAGAATCAATTAGCTCAATTTCTGGACTCCATTTCGGCTCGGTTATCCCCGGGTCCGGCTCCTCCTGTTCCGCCTGCTCTGCCTAGAGAACCCGTTCCCCCCAGAGAGCCGCGAATACCACCTCCTGTGCAGTATGAAGGGGACGCTCAAGCTTGTCGGGGATTCATTAACCAATGCCTTATACATTTTGAATTGCAGCCCTCTAATTTTGCCTCGGACCGTGCCAAAGTCGGATATGTTATTGCCCTATTGGGAGGCAATGCCTTGGCCTGGGCATCCCCCTGTGGGAGAAGAATGACCCCGTGGTGAACGATATCTCCTTATTTCTGGAAACTTTCCGGAAGATTTTCGACGCTCCAGGCAGAACTATTGCAGCTTCCTCCCGGCTGATGCAATTGCGACAAGGCTCCCGTTCGGTAGGGCAATATGCCATCGACTTGGTGTCCTGGGAACTTCCCACAATATTAGAGGAAATGATTTCTGTGTGTATACGGGTGGATACTCGTATCAGGGAAAGGCAAGCCGAAAAGTCCAATAACCGTCTTGTCCCCCCCAAATTTGTTCCTCGTCCCCAAGGGACCGGACCTTTGACAACTGCTCTTGGAGGAACCCATGCAGATTGGGGGTACACACATTTCGGCCGAAGAAAAACTTAGGAGGAGGACTCATGGGCTCTGTCTGTATTGTGCCGCCCAGGGGCACTTCGTTAAAGGTTGCCCTTCCAAGCCGGGAAACTGAAAACCCTAGACCTGAATAAGGAGTCTCTTCTAGGTAAATTCAAATCTCCTTTCCACAAGAATTCCCTCAAGTCATTCCTGCCTGCTACCCTCATTTTCAAATCCCGAACCTTCTCTACCCAAGCCTTCCTAGACTCTGGAGCAGCCGGTAATTTTATTGATGCCACCTTTGCTTCTCTGTTAGGTATTCCATTATTTTCCTTGCCTCATCCCCTCCGAGTGCTGGCTATTGACGATCAACCATTATCCACAGAATTTATTTCCATGTCCTCTGCAGAAATTCGTCTTCAAATTGGCTGTCTTCATCGGGAATCAATTTCTTTCTTGGTCAAACAAAGTCCCACGACCCCAGCCATTGTTCCAGTTACCATCTCTTCAGCCATTGTTTCCAGCCATCGTTCCAGTTACCATCTCTTCAGCCATTGTCTCCAGCTATTGTTCCAGTTACCATCTATCCAGCCATTGTTTCCAGCCTACTGACAGCCCTCCTCCTAAAAGGTACAGTGAACTTCGTCCCTCCGGGACTCTATTCATTACAGCAGTGGATGGTGGTAGTATCTGTTTTCAAAAATAAAAAAATTGTTAGTTAAGATGATTTCTAATAACTGCAATACTAACATAGAGTGTTCCTTATATTTATTGCTACGTGTTGTCAGAAAATTCCTAATCACCTCGATACCCAGATGATGGGGTATAGAGGGGTATAGGGCTTCAACGTCTAAACACACCAAGATCGTGTCCTCTTTAATTTGGATGTTATCCAGCCTTCTCAGAACATCCAACGTATCCTTCAAATATGAAGGAACCGTATCCAAAAATGGACGTAACGCTAAGTCCACAAAACGCAAAATGTTCTCTGTTGGACTACCCACACCCGATATAATCGGACGACCCGGGGGTCGTTTGCTATTTTTATGTAGCTTGGGTAGCCAATTGAGACAAGGTAACACAGGGTGTTGATTGAACAGATAACCCAAATCTGATTTATTGATAAGTCCTGCACTCAGGGCTCTATCCAAACATCTCTTAACTTTGATGTTTGTATCTTGTAGCGGGTTTTTGGGGACTTGAGTATATTGGGAATGGTCACTTAGCTGTCTGAGTGCCTCAGAGCGATAATAATCCTTGTCCATGATTACTATCTTACCACCCTTGTCCGCAGCTTTAATCACAATATCATCATTGGATTGGAGTTCACGTAGAGCTCTCACTTCCTCATGATTGAGATAATCAGAAACCTGACTCGGCCTGAAGCCATCTATTTCATGTTCAATCACATCAACAAATGTACGAACAAGGATGGGAAAAATTTGGACTTCGGGCGTAAACCCAGATGGTTAATCAGACCTGGAGGTGAAGATAGATCATCATTTGGATCCAAATCTCCATTGTCATCATTTGCCATCACAGCTCCATCCTGCTCTAACTCCAGTAAATTATCCAGAGCCAGATTATCAAAAAAGTTCAAATCACAACCCTCGGTTTTTTAATTATTGTTTTGACCAGCATAAAGTTTTTTGAGGACCAAGCGTCTAGCAAAGAGATTTATGTCTTTGACAAAATTAAAGGGATCCAGACTCCTGAATGGGCAAAAATTAAGACCTTTAGATAGTAACTCAGAATGTCTCTCCTCCATCATAAAGGACGAGAGATTAACTACTACATCTATTTCTTTCTCCTGAGATTGTTTGATGCCCAGTTTCCCTCCCATTGAACCTCCTCCCTCTGCCCCTCCTGTGCCTCCGTCTAAAAAAGGCACTGCTTGGGGCTTAGAGTTTTTGGGACGGGAACGATGATTACTTCTGTAGTATTTGCCTTTGTTTGGTCTACACACTTCGTAAACAGGGACGGATTTATACTTTTTTTCTCCCCTAGGCCAGCTTACTTATACTGCCCCCCTACCCCAGTACCATCAGTACCCCTACCCCTAGCCAATCAGCAATCCCTCACTTAAAACTGGACACACAAGTAAGGCTCTGTACATTGCTGCTTTGCTATATGTAAGGGTGAAAGTGGTGCCATTTTTATGCCGCCCCCTTTTAGTGTGCCGCCCTAGGCCATGGCCTATGTGGTCTAGTGGGAAATCCGGCCCTGTTCGTAGTCAGTATCTGAACTATCATTTGATTGGGAGTCTAATTTATCATATGTAAAGACTCGTCCTAATTTGTAGTCATCACAGTCCCGGCAAAATTTTTTCTTTTTACGTAGCTTAATTCCATTTTGTAGTTTGTCAATATCTCCCTTCATTCTATCATTCAATTTACCATAATCCTTATGTTCCTGCCAAGAGTTCAGATCCTCTGCCATTTTATTAACCTCCATTTCCATGGCTGTCATCTGATTCAAGTTTTCCTCAATAATTAACCTCATCAGCTCAAAAGAGGCATTACTCGCCGCCTCATCCTATTTCACTTGGAAGTCTTCTGACATTTTGGAGACTATATTTCTGCCCGGACTTATTTTCCACCGCAAACCTCGCGGAATCATCTTTGACTTCAGATAGTTCTCCAAAGTCAGAACCTCCCATTTGCGACGGACAATTTTACCCAATTCTTTCTTATAACGGCCAAAGTCTCGGACAATCGATTTATCGGGGTTCTCCCTGTCGGTGTCCGAGTTTAACGGCCCATCGGAAAACACCTCATTAGTGTCTGTATCCCACTCAAGATCGCTAAATTTGAATGCCATACCTCGAAAAATTGGTGTCCAACTCCAGACCTGTAGTAAAAACCCAGATGCCTACAAGATCACACCCGGACTCTAAGGTCCGTAACTAATATCAAAAATTAAAGGGAAAGAGGCGTCAAGCACACAAAACCTTGTGTGAAGGGCATAATAGATGGAAGGCAGTAAACACCATTAAGGCGGGTGCATAACCTAGAACCGTACAGGTTACACAACATAAAAAGAAAAGGAAAAGAGAAGGAGAAAGGAAAAGAAGAGGGGAAAGAAAGAGCAGGGGCCCAGACCGTCGGAACCCAAGAAAGCCGAGAAAAGAAAAGCAGAAAAGGAAAGATTGGTAAAGTAGAGGTCAAGCTAGGTAATACCGGGGCACAAAGCCCAAGAGCACTCCGACTGCATATCAATACCATCAAATACAAAAAGATAGACGGCTAACACGCACCTCATTAATGCATAGCGGTCTGGAGGTGGACACCACACATCTGGTAAAATATTATCGTTATCATAGAATAGCGATCGTTATCGTAGATAAAAGTTGTTACCATTGAATCATAAAATAACGATCGGCATTCTACCGTATTTTATGATATCGGTACCGTAGATTTACGGTAGCGATATCGTAGGATTATGGTCGATTACACCTTAAACCTTTCTCTCTTGTGGCTCCCATCCTCTGGGGGGTTTGGAGGGGGTGCTAGGTGCCAGTAACAAATCTTGCACAGGGTTATATTTATCCTAAGGCCGGCCCTGAATTTATATATTTATGTACATAACTATTAATGTATTTGCCGCCCTTGTATGACTTTATTGTTATTGTACAGCACTCTGGCCCCAAGTGCCAATTTATAAATGAATTATACATACATACCAAATAGGTTTTAAATAACATTAAAAGAAAGAATAGAAATCAATATTGAAGATGTTTAGTATAACAATTCTGCTGCCAGTTCTGTATATCTGTACTGGGTCAACCAAAACCACCCCTCAAGGTTTATATCTTACCAAGCCCTGGTGAAAGTGTAGTCGTTTTTGCAGTAAATTTCACATCTCTTTTTCAGCTAAAATGCAAACACAAAAAAAGTCAACATTGGTATTAACAAACTAAACATGTGCATAAGGTAATAGATAAATAGCCATAAATTATTAAAGGACAATTATACTTACATCCCCCCTCGCAGAGTACCCAGTATGAGGACCTAAATCACTAAATTCTCACCTCTGGATACTTTCCCTTACTCTTGCAATACTTGTGTACTGTCACTATATAAAAACAATACATTCAGCCAATTTGTACCTACAGATAACAGGATGCTGTAAGTTTTTTGTTAATGTCCTATATTTTTTTTTACTATATCTATTAAATAAAATCATCCTGGTAAAATATATAAACCTAATACTGTAGGTATACGTATACAAAACGGGCAAAAAGCTTATTAAATTAAAGGGCATGTCCACCCCCAAAACTATAATCCCCCCCACTACTGGCCCCATCATGTAGTGTAGTTTAATCCTTACCTCACATCCCAGCTCCATCTGGTTCTCCTGTAGGCCCCCCAAAGTCCCAAAAACTGCCCACCAAGAGGATAGCAGAGTCCATATAGGGCCCTGCGTCCTACCTGGCCTTCAGGAGAAGTTTGGCATGCGTACTGCAGCCCTTCTCCCCCTCCCTCCCCCTCCCTCTCCCTCCCGATTTGGATTCCCTCCCCCTAGTGTAAAACCCTTTTTAGCAAACATTCCCCCTGTCCCCCCAGCCCCAACGGCTATGTTTGTAATCTCAGAAAATGCCCAGAACATTACTTACCTTCCCTCTTGCCTCCGCCACACTGAACTCCCGGCAGCCGCGTCCGTGATTGGCTGCCAATCAGCCAATCACAGACGCGACTGCCGGTCCTGCCACTCTGCTTGCATTTTCTCTCAAGCAGAGGGCCGGCAGAGCAGCAGAGGCAAGAGGGAAGGTAAGTAAAGTTCTGGGCATTTTCTGATATAACAAACATAGCGGTTGGGGCTGGGGGGACAGGGGCAATGTTTGCTAAAAAATTTTTCTGAAGGGTGGACATACTCTTTAATTAAAATATCAATATATTAAAGGGGAACTGTGGTCTCCAAACAAGTTAAGTTTAAATGAAAGGCCAGTTTCCTACCTTTAAAACGAGCCATCAACCACCTCTCTACGTGCTCCACAGCCCAAGATATACAGAAATGACTGACCAGAAAGTTAATGGGTGGGAGGCTGATATGTGACTTTCCTAAGGCTTCTCCTGCACAGTGCCGCGGGCGAGCACAGCCTCAGACTCCCTCAGTGTGTGACGGAGACAGGAAGTCTCTCCTCCTCTCTGCTGTGTGAAGTTCTGACAAAGAAGGTAAGGGAATCTACAGCCCTTCTCTTTCACTGTGTGAAAACACAGTCCTCACTCTGCCTGGGGCCGGGCGGGGCCACATGGGGCTGTAAGATAATGGGCCATGGGGGGCCTGCAACTGGAGGGACCATGGGGTCCATGAGTGGGAGGGACCAGGGGGGCTGCAAAGGGGAGGAGACGACACAGGACAGATTGACTGACAGTTTCAGAGCAGGAAGCAGGAAGTGCAGGGGACCTGGTGATGCTGCTGCCATATCACACACAAAAATGTAAATATCTTCAAAACTATGCAAAATAAACAATGGAAATAAATTGCAAAAATTCTCAGGGGAGCAATTCCTATCAATTTACCTCAATTTACCTACCGTATATACTCGAGTATAAGCCGAGGTTTTAGGTTTAAAAATTAACCTAAAAACCTTGACTCGGCTTATACTCGAGTCACAAGGAACTTACCTGCAATCCAGAGGCAGCCGCGAGTCCGGCCGGCAGTTCCCAGTAGTTCTTCGCGGTTGCGCGATGACGTCATTACGCACGCTGCGGGATGACGTCATCGCGCAGCCGCGAAGCAGTAATGGGAACTGCCGGCCGGACTCACGGCTGTCTGGATTGCAGAGAGAGAGGAAGACTGAAGACCAGGTACGGGGAAGTGAGCTGGGGGGGTACTGGGGGAGGGCTGGGGGTACTGGGGGGAGGGCTGGGGGACAGTATGCCATGCAGACTCCCACATTACCTTTTTACTATAGGTGGTTGGAACTACAACTCCCAGCAACCAAGCATGCTGGGAGTTGTAGTTTCCAAACATCTACAGTGGAAAGGTATTAGGGTGGGGGACAGTATGCCCTACAGTAACCCCCAATACCTTCTGCTATAGGTGGTTGGAAACTACAAACTCCCAGCAACCAAGCATGCTGGGAGTTGTAGTTTCCAAACATCTACAGTGGAAGGTATTAGGGTTACTGTATACCCTCGGCTTATACTCGGGTCAATCATATTTTCTAATTTTTGAGGCAAAAATGGGTGCCTTGGCTTATACTCGAGTCGGCTTATACTCGAGTATATACGGTAAGTCATTTTTGGACCAAAGTTCCCCTTTAAAGTGGAAAGGAATAAATTGAAAGCACTGACAATAAATTTAAGGTGGCCATACACTAGAAAGATTTTCCTTACCTGACTGAGCAATCCACAACAGTAGACCTATTCTGCTTTCTGACCGACATATGTATATGTAGCGTAATATAATGTGAATGGTAAGATAACTTTTCAGGGCAGGGATCTCACTTTGCATGTTTTAATGCACAGCACTTAAATCATAACTACTGTACACGTCATATACTGTGCCTATTGTATATTGCATATTTATATAATTATTTTTATTCAGTTGGCTTGAAAGGACCAAATTCCTGTTCTTTCTATTTCTTCTTCTTCCCTTTTATTCTGCTGCTTTTGGGATTGTTTTTCCTCCCCTAGCTAAAGCTAAAGCTAAGCTAAAGGCACGAACAGCCCAATTCACCGATAGTGGCTCTCGTTAAATAACGAATATTAAATAACGAGTGTTTAACGAGTGTTTAATGGTGAGGATTTAAAGATCGTTAAAGGCACAGTGTTGATAAAAAATCGAAACCGTGACTTTATAAATTTGTCCTTTAGGCCCATATTTACATCAGGTGAAGGGGACATAGCGTTCCCCGAAATGTTGTGTGCGTTGTGTGTATGATTCACAAAATAAAGCATTAAGCATATATGAGTAGTGTGCTTCTCTCTATCACCTTTGGACATATGTCTTTATTCACCTCCAATAAGTATGTAACTATGTAGCAAGGCAGTGTCCTTTCAGTACAACACAAAATCACAAGGTGAATGCCATTGGCTCTCGCTCACTGCTTTGAGACACTGCTAGAGCGTTGGGAGCATGTGCAGTGGAGATAAGCATTGTTTCTTAACAGTAAGCAGTGAGCTACAGCCAATAGCATTCACCCTGTGGTTTTGTGTTAGATTCTGGGAGGGGCTGAACACAGAGAGAGAAGGAATGCATACTAACTAGGTCAGTCATGGCGAACCTTTTAGAGGCCGAGTGCCCAAACTGCAACCCAAAACCCCACTTTTTTTTGCATAGTGCCAAAAAGATCATTTAACCTGAATACAGAGTTTTTATTTTAGGAAAAACAACTCAAATAGACACAGACCAATACAGTCGATAGAATTGATTATAGATTACCTGTTAACCTCTACATTACCATACAGGAGTTTGGGATCTAAAGCAGTGACCATTAACCCTACATTATTAGACAGGAGTTTGAGAGCTAGAACAGTGACCATTAACCCTACATTATTACACAGGAGTTTGGGATCTAGAACAGTGACCATTAACCCCTACATTATTAGACAGGAGTTTGAGATCTAGCAACAGTGACCATTAACCCTACATTATTACACAGGAGTTGGAGATCTAGAACACTGGCCATTAACCCTATATTATTACACAGGAGTTGGAGATCTAGAACAGTGACCATTAATCCTACATTATTACACAGGAGTTGGAGATCTAGAACAGTGACCATTAACCCTACATTATTACACAGGAGTTGGAGATCTAGAACAGTGACCATTAACCCCTACATTATTACACAGGAGTTTGAGATCTAGAACAGTGACCATTAACCCTACATTATTACACAGGAGTTGGAGATCTAGAACAGTGACCATTAACCCTACATTATTACACAGGAGTTGGAGATCTAGAACAGTGACCATTAACCCTACAACATTATTACACAGGAGCTGGAGATCTAGAACAGTGACCATTAATCCTACATTATTACACAGGAGTTTGAGATCTAGAACAGTGACCATTAACCCTACATTATTAGACAGGAGTTTGAGATCTAGAACAGTGACCATTAACCCTACATTATTAGACAGGAGTTGGAGATCTAGAACAGTGACCATTAACCCTACATTATTACACAGGAATTGGAGATCTAGAACAGTGACCATTAACCCTACATTATTACACAGGAGTTTGTGATCCATAACAGGGACTCAAGCAGAGCTGAATGTTACAGCATGTGACCTCTCTCTGCTACAGACGCTACACTTTCTCTCTGGCTGTTTGCCTGTTTCCCCCGGCGTTCCGTACAGCCGCAAGCCACGTCTGTGATTGGCTGAGAGGCAGCCAATCACGGGCATGGCTTCTGGCTGTACAGATCGTCGGAGGAGATAGGCAAAGTAAGTAATGATCGGGGGAGTTTTTAGACAAATTACTATAGCAGTTGGGGGGAGGGAGCCCTACTGTGCACTACAGAAAAGGTGTTTTACACTAGGGGGAAGGAGAGCAAAACGTGAGGGAGGGCTGCACTGAGCATGTGCAAATTCCCCTGGAGGAGAGACAGGAGGCAGTGTCCTATATGGACTCAGCCAGGCTCCTGGTGGTCAGTTTTCTGGAGTTTGGAGGGACATTACAGGAGAACTATTTGGAACAGGGATGTAAGGTAAGGATTATTATACACTACACAGTGGGGACAGTAGTGGGTTCAATTATAGTCTTGGGGTGGGGGAGGGAGCCCTACACTACAGAAAAAAACAGGAGTGGACATGCCCTTTAAGGAATCAAGATCCTGGCAGCTTTAAAAATACAGAAAAAGATAAAGGCAAGTTGTTGTTTTTTTTCACTTTCATGTCCCTTTTAAGTCTCTAAAGCTGATTGGGAAAAGCGCCTGTATTTTCACAAGTTTCTAGTATAACGGTTCTGTGTGGAGTGGGGCACTGACAAAAGGGCAAAGAACACAAGAACATTCCGTGTAAAGGAATTTATTTCTCCTAGCAATAATAAGCAGAAAGATTATTTCTTCCATTTGCCAGTTAAGCAGGTTTAATCCCATAAAATGCATTAACCTAGAAGAAATACTACATTCTAAATAGCATTTCTATAAGTTATTAAAAAAATGTTACCAAGGCTTGATTTTGAGTCCCCCCAGCCTTGAGTAGACTTGAGCAGATACTGTAAGGTGAAATGACTGTAAGACTCCAGATACAGGTTAGAGATTTTTTTTACACAATAGTGGCAATGCAATATGGCAGCCAAGTCACACTTCCCCATGTATTATTGGGTTAACGAGGGTCTGACACTGACCAGAAACTTTTCAGAAATTGCACAGAATGCAATACCGACAAAGTTAGGGCACTATGTAATGTAAAATGTAGCACCAGTGATTATTGCATCAAGGGATCTCTGCCAGGTAAGTAGCGCAGCTTGGACAAATTTCATCGCCCTGAATGTGTTTAGGGTTTATCTCCCCATTTATTGTAAATGCAGCACTTCAATACAAGTACATTGTATACACAGGGGTCTGATAATGGGAAAGAAGCAACAGCACATATCTACTACAGTACACAAGGAGAAGACATTGACATCTGCAGAAAGAAGGAGCAACCATTTCTTCAATCTTCGGAATTCCAGATCTTCCAAACCCACATTGTCAGAACAGCCAACAAGAGATAGTTTTGATGGTAAGACAAAAAAAAGGATTCTGGGTGGGGGGTGGGGGTGTTGCAAGGTTGGCAGATTTATGGTGCTCAGGATGCAGTATACAAAATGAAATCAGGAACAGTAGATATGCCCAAGATGTACAATATCCAAGAGCATTTCTGCAAGGACAGTGTTTGGGGTGGGCCTGATAAATATGGTTATGGTTTAGGGAATTAGGGATGTGCAGTAGAACTACTGGAACTACTGATATTTCAACAGTCACAACAATCATGGAAACCTCAGGTTCGTGCATCCCACAATAGTTTTAGGGCAAGCCACAATAGTGTATTTCTCACGTGCTTATTATCGTGATCCATTACCACGTGAGAAATGCATCCCAGGTTAACGCAGTGTGGTTGGCCACTGTGTGCGCTGCAATGTGATTTCAGAGTGCATGCAATCACCATTTTTTTGTGAATCGCATGCCATCATAGGGTTGTCACCTTTGTCTTTTAAGACCCAAACATGTATGAAATCTACACGCTGCAGTGCTAAGTGCCATTGCATTTAATTCATGTTGTGTGGCTACACTGAAATCAATGCAGCCTGCATCAAGCTTTAAATAAAATGCTAACCAGCCCTTTGTCATGTGGACTTTATCTGTTTTCTGGTCTTAAATGTCAAGTTGGCAACCCTAATGCGATCCGACATGGGAATATTATCGGAATTGCAGCACAAATGCCCAACATTGAGTTTGCGTGTTACTGCGCGTAGTAGCGTGGCCACAGCCTCAATCCCTGGAACCAATTTAGAGCCCCTACCTCTTCCCTTTACAACTGAACACCTATGGAATGCTGCAAGGCTAATCATCTGTTTGGAAACCCCATGCTGGGTGGCTACATTGAAACAGAAGCAGATAGCGCCCAACCTTTCAATGTGTTGCTTTTATATCTGTTTGGTTGGAAAGGAAATAGATGGAAACCTTACAACAACAGGAACCTAGCAAGGGCTAACAAAATGAAAGGTAAATTGAAAGGTAAATTGCAATCGGAGAACACATTTTCCAAGACTTCTGTCCCCTTTAATCAGCAGTACAGTGTGTGCATCTAGCATAGTAACTATCTGTATAAAAGCTTTATTATGTGAATTTCTGTCTGGCAAATTGATTCTCGTTTCCTGTTAAAAAGACAAATCATGTGATGCTTGTCTTTCTCCACAGCCTTTCAATCAGATAAAGACTGATTAGCACACAGGAGCTGTTTTCTCAATGGACAGTGGCAGCAGGCAGAAGAACTATTTTACAAACCATATAGGAGAAGATCTGGCACACTCATTGCGAGTGTAACTCTTCTGCTTTGTAAATGGATAAAAAGGTCCTAACTTCAGAGCAAATTACAGGGGTAAGTCTCTTACATGACTGGTCATTGGAGTTGTAGAGCAGTCTGTGGATCTTGTGGTTGTTGACTGCATTTTATTCAGAAAATATGCAGCAAGTGTATTTTGCTGGAAGGGTCTGAAAAAAAAACACCAGCTTCACTGTTAGTTTCATCAACCTGTAACATTTTATTGGGTATGTTTTATAAGGCTGGAGGTTTAGTAATCCACCAGCAGCAATTCAGAATCCTGGATTCTGTGGTTCATTAACAGCTGAAGTGTCTCTGGTTTATGAGGAGAAGGATACGGTGAACTGTATTCAAACCAACGATGCACATGAACTGACAAGTCAACCCAATAGAAAATAAAAGGGAAGCCACGCTGTGTTTTCTGTCTGTCTCCTGTAAGTATAAAATCCAGTGTATGGATTAGGTAGCCAAAGCGCTGATATCTAAGGCTGGTTTAGAGATTTAACCCAATGTACTATTACGTTTACTGTGAGAAGAGTAAAAAGTAGAATAAGTACCACCTGCTGGGACCTTTATGAACTGGGTAGTGGACAAAGGCACGTAACACAAACTTGTCAAGACCTGTCTTTTTTTTTTTGTATATATTATAATATATTTTGCCAATAAGATATTGATAGCGAAATGTGAATTGGCAGTGAGCATATTCAGGGATATTCAATAAAAGTTCTTAACATTAAAAATGGTGCTAATTTTGCAACAACCAATCAGACCTTATTTAACTTTTGAAAGATAACATCTGATTGGTTGGGGCAAAATTAGCAATATTTATAACAATAAAAACTTTTATTGAATAACCCCAATAGTGTATATACTCTATGTGCATTATCTAATGGTAATGTTAGGGCTGTTCTGTTAGTTGACTGTGATGGTACAGTTTAGTGTTGCCACATCAGAGATAAAACTAGGGACACATACAGCATGGTGAAGTTGGAGATAACGTTGTTTCGTTGCAATCGTTGCATTAAAATTCATTGCCCTGCTACTTTATATTTATTAAAGGGCATCTATACCGAAAAATAGGTTATTTTAAATTTACCATAACTGGAAACTATAATTCTTCCCAACCACCACTGTCATTTTTTTGTTGCTCTACCCCCTATTTCTTTAGATTTCCAATCTGAAACTTCTTATATTTCAGCTGTCAATCATGTTCCTTGCTCTCCAAAACTATCCTTCTGTAAGTACTGTAGTTTTACTGTAGCTGGAATGGTGACAGAGTTTTGACAGTTGGAATGCTGTATGCTGTGTGCAGGCTTGACAGATGGTTTGTGGGAAAAAAGTCAGGTCGGATGGAAGTGGGAGTGGTTAAAAGTGAGAGGGGGGAAACTGCTCCTAAACAAAATGTGTGCTGATTGAAGGCATGCAGCAACGCACACAAATCAGAGTAAGTGCTACTTACATGTATTCAATTATAGATTAAGATGAGGCAAAGTATTTATTTTTTTCAGTATAGTGTCCCTTTAAAGGCTGAGGCCACACTGCAACGCGATTGCTTGCACGTTCCCGGTGTGCACGATTGCATTCTGATGTTTTACAATCAGAGGGCATCCGATTGCACAAAAAATGCCAATCACATGCACTCCGATAAATGGATCACACAGTTGCACACTAGAGTGCACTTTTGAAAAGCAAAAACAGGAATAATACATTGAAAATATTGCTTTGCCTCAATCTATAAATACATGTAAGAAGCACTTACTCTGGTGCGTTTATGTTGCTACATGACTTCAATTCAGTACTTGTTTTGTTCAAGCTCAGTCTCGCAGCTCCCTGCCAGACTAACTGACTCTCTCAGAGGGAAAGCATACTCAGTAATCCTTAAGATGCAGCATTGGGAGAAGGTATTTCCCACCATGCAGTTCACCTACCTTCAACATTCCAGCTACAGCAAAACTCTACATAACAGAAGTGTTTATGATATTAAGCCGTTTGACAGTTGAAATGTAAGATGTTTCAGACTGGATATATAAAGAAATAGGGGACAGATCAACAGAAAAATAATACAGTGGTAGTTGGTAAGATCTATAGTTTCCGGTAATGGGCAATTTAAAAAAAAACCAAAAAACTAATTTCCCATATCCTTAAAAGAATGTCTGTTACACATGTGATAAAGTTTGGAGGTATGTTTATAGCAAGATTTTCCAAAGGAGCTTGCAATGTTTTGCTAAATGCCTTGGGCATCTGGGTAAATGTTCTTATGAGTAAATCTGCTGATATATAATATATCCTATACTGAATCTAATGGAGCTTGGTGTTTTATACTGTATATGTGTGTGTGTATATATATATATATATATATATATATATATATATATATATTCAACAGTGTGTTTGCTTTTGGTTCCAATAAATAGGTTGAATAAAATCCAAGAGGGTAGAGATTTGAAGCAGACTATTCATAGTGACTATTCCTACCAACCCCCATAGGTTTACCTTGCATAGCGAAATCTAGTGAAAGAAGTTTCACCGATCCATCTGCTCCTTTTTTACCCCACCCCATGGTATAGAGAGTCGGAGTAGGGAGTGTATTGAAGGATGAGTCTTGTCATGCCACTTTTCCTTAATATGGATCACCACAACACAACTATAGTGTCTAAAGACCCCAGAATTACACAGGGTCAGGATGAAATCTGTTAGGTCCTCACCCGATCTTACCTTTAATAGGCGCAAACGCCTTTGGACGTTGTGATCATCAGTCAGTTCTAACACCTTCCCCCCTCTCAGGCCCCTGACATAAGCTGGGGATGGGGCAAAGCAGACCAGTGGGCGCAGGAGAGAGGAAAGCAGTGTAGGTCTTCACCATAACTTCCAGGAGAATAGGGGGAACAACCGCAAGGGGAGCCAAGGGGAACCTTCTTTTTTTTTTTTAATCTTCTATACCAGATATAGCCTCCTCCCAGAAAACCACTGCAGATAAAGCAGGGATAGGGGCCACATCATAGTTTTGCAGTGGGCCCCAGTGATTTCTAGTTACACCACTGGTAGGGGGAAGGGGTATCAACAACCAGTACTGTTGGGTGGTTTGTGGATGTAGTTCTGCAATTAGCATTTCTGTGACAGTCTCGAACTGTTGATCCATATTTACTACCACATTCCTTTTTTAAAATCAATATTAAAGCATAACATCAATCACAATATTTTTGGTTGTACAATTGGACTGTCACAGGAATGTGATATAGTTTGACATGTAGCGAGGGATTTGCTCATTTCAGTTAAAGGGTATCTTTAACTGAAAAAAACTGAAAAAAATTGTACCTTCATATAGAGCCAGAGTCCACTACTCCAAAACTCTCTCTTAGATTTTAATTCTGAGCTGTAGATTAAGAGAATCAGCAGAGAAAAGAATGCAGGGAATGGGAGGGGGAGATGTGTAAGCACAGCAGTGTCCATGGTGAGGCTGTGCAGAACGTATAAGTGTTGCAGACTCTACAAAAAGGGAGAGTGGGGCAATTAGGAGCACTCACTAAACATTAATAATTTAATGACAAAGCAAGCACAGAGAAATATGAGTGTACCACTGTCTTCTATCAAATTGTAGTTTCAGATAATGTAAAATTGTTTGAGCGAGTATAGTGACTCTTTAAGCAGCTCTTCTGAACAAAGAGCGTCAAGTGCTATGTTATTGTATTCCAGTGGCTTGGTAGCCAAGGGGGTCCCATCTCCTTATTTTTCCTATGACAGATATAGCCTCCTCCCGGAAAACCACTGTGGATGAAGCACAGATAGGGGGGCCCAGTGATTCCTAGTTACGCCAATGCTGGAGCCATTGTCGCTATGGGTAAATCTCCCCCTCTCAATTCAATAAGTGCACAAATATGTATTTGCCCACAGCGTGACTTTAATGCTAACTAATAGCTGGCATTAAAATTTGAGCAAAAATGCACAAAACCCCTAGAGACGCCCCTGACTAACCTCCCCGTAAATCCGACCCTCAGAGATTCTTATACAAATTATTTGATGACACTATTGGAGAGATTTGCCAAGAGCCACAATTTCAGTGAATTTCTGTGTGATTTTAATGGCAGGTATTTCCAAAAAGCAGTCGGCTGCCACGCAAGTCTAGGAACGCCAGGGAAGTAAGTAAGGTTTCTAAAGTCAAGGTTTTCAGGGGTGGGGAAGGTTAATGACGACTAGAAAAAAAAATGTCTGCAACTCTTGGTAAAGCTTCCCATATGTGTCTGGGATTTCTACAATAGGATCCAGAACAATTTTTTGTGAAAAAAAGACGGGATGTTCCATGAGCCAAACCAACTACTTGGCAACAAAGAAGTTCTGTGAACATCAACAGCAAAAGGCAGCAGCCTGAGTGCTTTTAGAGAGGTCCCTGCACTCTGGGGTGTAGTAATAGCATAGCTTGTATTAAGGGTGAAGATAAATTGTCTTTAAAATGTAAAAAGAGGACAGCCTAATGGGCTGGAAGCGACTCTTGGCCACTGGAGACAAGGAGGGGCTGGGGAGTTTGCAAGAGAGTCTGGAAGTGTATCCCTATTGGCAAAGCAGGTCACATGGGGGGTTAGTGGAGGTATTAAAAAAGGGAATACAATGTTGCAAAGTCCTCTTACCTTCCTGGCGAGCTGAGAGAACTTGCCCACCTCCCTCCCGTAAAGGCTTTCCAAAAAAAAAAAAAAAGTAAATTGTATTGTCACAGCGCATTTCTTGTCTTACGCATTTCCAGGGCAATGTTGAATGGATGTTATAAAAGTTTAGATACTGTTAAATGTAAAGTGGTGAGTTAAGCTGGCGGGGGGAGGGGGCTGGCCTGGGCTGACGGCGCAGGTCGCCTCTCGTCACGCGGCAGGAGACTCCTGTAGAAGGTGTGTGTTTTCTGACGTGCCAGTTGCTAACCAACTGCAGGCAATTATGGTATAAAAGACATGTTGAATAGGAAAATTGTTAATAAAGCTGTGGCCATATTTACAACCAACTTATGATGTAGCGTGTTTATTTCAGTGGGGTCACAGCATGGGTTATAACGGGTGTTAGTAAAGCTGTTTAAACCAGCACCTCATTAGGGGTCAATCAGGGGCCATGTCTTTTTTTTTTTGTGTGTGATGTCAATTAAATAGGTGTCAAACTTTATCAGATATCAAGGCCACGCCCCCAAACATCGCAACCATGCCACTAAATGTTGAGAGCATACCACCAGATATTGTAGTCACCCCCCCCCCCCAAAAAAGCCATTACTGTCCGCCCCATTCATCATGTCCACGCCCCCAAACATCACAGGTACATCCCAGAATCACAGCCCACATCCACAATCCTCCTGTCCATGCCTCCAATCAGACACCCCCCCAAACACCATGCGCAGGAACATAACCACGCCCCTAAATGGCATGGCCATGCCCCCAAATATCGCGACCACCAAATGTCACGTCCAAGCCTCCTGGACACCACAACATCACAGACACTACCCCAGACCATCCACACCCTAGAATGCCCAGCCCCCAACCACCGCAACATCACAGACATGCCCCATCCACCTATTTAAACCGGGAAAGTTGGGGGGTATGGACTACATGGGAATTACCTGCATTACCTGGACTTAAGCACCAGACACACACTTCCCATATGTCACACACTTCAGACAGTTACAACTAAAAGAACAAAGACATCATGGCACTTTCAATTTGGACCAGAAACTAAATTTATTGATTGGGATCTAATAGTCAATATAAAGTGGTCCTTGAGCAAGGATAAAGTGTTAAAGTGTAAACAAGGTGGCATACTGCTAACTAATGTGCAAAAAATAGAACACACTTAATAAAAACACACAGGATTCAGACAGCGCAACAGAATGAATCCCGACTTTAAAACACAGACAAAGAGCCCGCACGTCACTTGGTCAGAGACACTGACGACTGTCAGTCACTCAAGTGCTGCGATATTCAGTTGCAATCAACAGGTTTTCCCCACTGCAAGTTCCATGTAGCATGTTCACGAATAGGTTCACCACAACATTTGTATATTTACGCTCCAAGTGGAAAAACTGATAACGTTGTATATAAGGTTTTGCTATAAACATATGTGCTATACGTCCCTCAAGCAATGTCACCTCCTCAACCCATAACTATAAAATACATGACGTACATTACCAACTGTGCACTTCTTTTCCCCTTGTCTCTCCCATCTAAGCCAAACACACACCTGCACGTAACAAATACTTTACCCACATGTGTACACAGGCAATGCCGGGTACAACCGCTAGTATAAAAATAAACCAGAAAAGCATCCTGTTACTTCTATTAATGCTGGAGATTTAAAGTGGGCTACCTTAAAAATAAAGGGTGGGCAACCGTAGATGTAGATGTGCAGATGATACATTTGATCGCCTGACTCTATATATGTAGGAACAGAGTGCAGATGATACATTTGATTGCTTGACTCTATATGTAGGAACAGAGTGCCGATGATACATTTGATTGCTTGACTCTATATATGTAGGAACAGAGTGCAGATGATACATTTGATTGCTTGACTCTATATATGTAGGAACAGAGTGCAGATGATACATTTGATTGCTTGACTCTATATATGTAGGAACAGAGTGCAGATGATACATTTGATCGCCTGACTCTATATATGTAGTAACAGAGTGCAGATGATACATTTGATTGCTTGACTCTATATATGTAGGAACAGAGTGCAGATGATACATTTGATTGCCTGTCTCTAACCATGGGTGATCATATGTTTAATAGGATGACCACTCTGTATTCATTTCCTTAAGCAAAATCTAGATATTTGAATTAATACCCTTTTTTTGCAGCTGTAAAGATGTCTAACATCACCCTGTCTGGTTTATTTCCCACAACATCCCATTATATGGAACTGTGCACCTAATATGGGACGATAAACATTCAGATCTGGCTCTGCACAGGGCAATTGCCGTGGCTTAAAATGTTTTGAATTCAATCACATGTTCTTCACCCTGTACATTAGTGACATCCTGTAAATTAGAGCACATGATGAAGAGTCTGTGGCCATTCAGTGTGGGTAAATGAGCACAGTATGACTGCCTGCTGCTGCCATTACATTAACCCTCAAATTACCAAGTTATTCCTAAATAGGGCAGCAATAAAAGTTTAGCTGCTTTTCTACCATCTGTGCCATTGTAGCCCTATTTTGAAGGTTCCGATACTGGTACAAGTTGTTGGAAAGCTATATGTCTGATAAAGACCCTGCCAGTACAAATATAGCATGTGGCATTTAGCTCATGCATATTGGCAAGTAGGCCCAGAGGTTTTTATATTCTTACTTGGGCAGCATCTATTGCGAGGCTACACTGATGGGCTTTTTTAAGCGTGATTGTGATCCGATGACGCTTTTAAAATCGCACACTAGTGTGGCTGCACGTGTGATCCGTTAATCGGAACGCATGTGGTCCGCATTTTTTTGTGCAATGGCTATTTTCTGCATTGAATTTTCAAGGGTTAGCGCCGAATTCGAGGGTTACCGAATGCCGCATTCTAGGTTCATGGAGTGCTAAAGTCTAAGGTTCTCAAATGTTCAATAATTATCTGCGAGTTTGGAAAAAATTTTTTTTTAAAGTTTGTAGTAAAAAGTCAGAAAAAAAATCACAGTTGGTACGAACTCATAAAATTGAGTTACTAGAGGTTACTAGTGGGTGTGACCAACTGTAACAAGTTCCTGCAGTATCTTAAGACTGAGCATGTGTAAAGAACAGAATGGTCAATGACCACACTGTGTGATACTGGAATGTTGAAAAATAAATTATCCCCATATTGGAAAAGTAAATTCCCCAACAACCATATAAAAATGAGATGTGAGACATAGATTACTGCTTTTACATTAAGGTGCTCCTTCTTCTGAAAGTGTTTTTCTTTTAGTTGTCCTTTAAGTTATGATAAGGTTGTACCTTTGGTAAGCATATTTATATACAGTAATGTTGGAGTGTTAAGCCTGCACTAACCTGATATTATATTTTGCGACCGATATTGCATCTCCCCCAATGTTCTGCACATTTATTCCTTTGATAACATCTGATTGGTTGCAAAGGTTTTTAACAGTTGTAGAACAGTAAAAAGGTATTATGACTGGCTGCTGCAAACTGAAACCAAGAACATTTTGCAATTATTATTATTATTCATCTCACCTTTCAACTGCAATAGCTGGAAAATCGAGAGAGGTAAGCCTTACCTGTTCTGTGACCTTTGTGCTTCCCAGTTCTTCTGGCTGGGATGTGATATTTGATATTTCAGCCAAGTACATACTATTTCCCTGACTAACTAGATTGAAACCTTTTTAGGAAGCAGAGGAAAGGGGGAGAAGAATATTTTCCTCCAACATCAGTCGGCTTTCTAGCTACATATATTATTATTACCGGTATTATTTTCTTTTTGAGCAGAGTACATAGCCCTTTAATTAGACCTGAATGTACTTATGACCCTTATAAAAAAAGAAAAGAAAATCCTAAAATGATGAAAGTTTTTGCTATGGGGCTCAGACTCAGATATTATCAGATGTATCCGGATATATGTACCAATGTACTTAGTATCGGGTATTATCAGATGTATCCCGATATGTACCAATGTGCTTAGTATCGGGTATTATCAGATGTATCCCGATATGTAGCAATGTGCTCAGTATCGGGTATTATCAGATGTATCCCGATATGTAGCAATGTGCTCAGTATCGGGTATTATCAGATGTATCCCGATATGTAGCAATGTGTTCAGTATCGGGTATTATCAGATGTATCCCGATAGTGAGCAATGTGCTCAGTATCGGGTATTATCAGAGTTATCCCGATATGTAGCAATGTGCTCAGTATCGGGTATTATCAGGTATCCCGATATGTAGCAATGTGCTCAGTATCGGTATTATCAGAGTATCCCGATATGTAGCAATGTGCTCAGTATCGGGTATTATCAGACGTTATCCCGATATGTAGCAATGGCTCAGTATCGGGTATTATCAGATGTATCCCGATAGTAGCAATGTGTCAGTATCGGGTATATCAGGTATCCCGATATGTAGCAATGTGCTCAGTATCGGGTATTATAGATGTATCCCGATATGTAGCAATGTGCTCAGTATCGGGTATTATCAGACGTATCCCGATATGTAGCAATGTGCTCAGTATCGGGTATTATCAGACGTATCCCGATAGTAGCAATGGTGCTCAGTATCGGGTATTATCAGACGATCCCGATATGTAGCAATGTGTCAGTATCGGGTATTATCAGAGTATCCCGATATGTTAGCAATGTGCTCAGTATCGGGTATTATCAGACGTATCCCGATATGTAGCAATGTGTCAGTATCGGGTATATCAGACGTTATCCCGATATGTAGCAATGTGCTCAGTATCGGGTATTATCAGACGTATCCCGATATGTAGCAATGTGCTCAGTATCGGGTATTATCAGACGTATCCCGATATGTAGCAATGTGCTCAGTATCGGGTATATCAGACGTATCCCGATATGTAGCAATGTGCTCAGTATCGGGTATTATCAGACGTTATCCCGATATGTAGCAATGGGCTCGTATCGGGTATTATCACACGTAGCCGATATGTAGCAATGTGCTCAGTATCGGGTATTATCAGATGTATCCCGATATGTAGCAATGTGTCTCAGTATCGGGTATTATCAGATGTATCCCGTATGTAGCAATGTGCTCAGTATCGGGTATTATCAGATGTATCCCGATATGTAGCATGTGCTCAGTATCGGGTATTATCAGATGTATCCCGATATGTAGCAATGTGCTCAGTATCGGGTTTATCAGATAGATCCCGATATGTAGCAATGTGCTCAGTATCGGGTATTATCAACGTATCCCGATATGTAGCAAGGTGCCAGTATCGGGTATTATCAGACGTATCCCGATATGTAGCAATGTGCTCAGTATCGGGTATTATCAGACGTATCCCGAATGTAGCAATGTGCTCAGTATCGGGTATTATCAGATGTATCCCCTATGTAGCAATGTGCTCAGTATCGGGTATTATCAGACGTATCCATATGTAGCAATGTGCTCAGTATCGGTATATATCAGATGTATCCCATAGTAGCAATGTGCTCAGTATCGGTATTATCAGACTATCCCGATATTAGCAATGTGCTCGTATCGGGTATTATCAGACGTTCCCGATATGTAGCAATGTGCTCAGTATCGGGTATTATCAGACGTATCCCGATATGTAGCAATGGCTCAGTATCGTGTATTATCAAGTATCCCGATATGTAGCAATGTGCTCAGTATCGGGTATTCAACGTATCCCGATATGTAGCAATGTGCTCAGTATCGGGTATTATCACAGTATCCCGATATGTAGCAAGTGTGCTCAGTATCGGGTATTATCAGACGTATCCCGATATGTAGCAATGTGCTCAGTATCGGGTATTAATCAACGTATCCCGATATGTAGCAATTGGCTCAGTATCGGGTATTATCAGACGTACTCCCGATATGTAGCAATGTGCTCAGTATCGGGTATTATCAGACGTATCCCGATATGTAGCAGTGCTCAGTATCGGGTATTATCACACGTATCCCTATGTAGCAATGTGTCAAGTATCGGTATATCACACGTATCCCGATATGTAGCAATGTGCTCAGTATCGGGTATTATCAGACGTATCCCGATATGTAGCAATGTGCTCAGTATCGGGTAGTAGCAAGGGAGCCCGATATGTAGCAATGTGCTCAGTATCGGGGTATTATCAGAGTATCCCGATATGTAGCAATGTGCTCAGTACGGGTATTATCAGAGTATCCCGATATGTAGCATGTGCTCAGTATCGGGTATTATCAGAGTATCCCGATATGTAGCAATGTGCTCAGTATCGGGTTTATCAGACGTGATCCGATATGTAGCAATGTGCTCAGTATCGGGTATTATCAGATGTATCCCGATATGTAGCAATGTGCTCAGTATCGGTATTATCAGACGTATCCCGATATGTAGCAATGTGCTCAGTATCGGGTATTATCAGATGTATCCCGATATGTAGCAATGTGCTCAGTATCGGGTATATCAGACGTATCCCGATATGTAGCAATGTGCTCAGTATCGGGTATTTCAGATCGTATCCCGATATGTAGCAATGTGCTCAGTATCGGTGATTATCAGACGTATCCCGATATGTGCAATGTGCTCAGTATCGGGTATTATCAGATGTATCCCGATTTTAGCAATGTGCTCATTACGGGTATTATCAGACGTATCCCGATATGTAGCAATGTGCTCAGTATCGGGTATTATCAGACGTATCCCGATATGTAGCAATGTGCTCAGTATCGGGTATTATCAGACGTATCCCGATATGTAGCAATGTGCTCAGTATCGGGTATTATCAGACGTATCCCGATATGTAGCAATGTGCTCAGTATCGGGTATTTTCAGACGTATCCCGATATGTGCATGTTGCTCATATCGGGTATTATCAACGTATCCCGATATGTAGCAATGTGCTCAGTATCGGGTATTATCACGTATCCCGATATGTAGCAATGTGCTCAGTATCGGGTATTATCACACGTATCCCGATATGTAGCAATGTGCTCAGTATCGGGTATTATCACACGTATCCCGATATGTAGCAATGTGCTCAGTATCGGGTATTATCACACGTATCCCGATATGTAGCAATGTGCTCAGTATCGGGTATTATCAACGTATCCCGATATGTAGCAATGTGCTCAGTATCGGGTATTATCAGACTTATCCCGATATGTAGCAGTGTGCTCAGTATCGGGTATTATCAGACGTATCCCGATATGTACAATGTGCCTCAGTATCGGGAATTATCAGACGTATCCCGATATGTAGCAATGTGCTCAGTATCGGGTATTTTCAGACGTATCCCGAAATGTAGCAATGTGCTCAGTATCGGGTATTTTCAGACGTATCCTGAAATGTACCAACAACACTCTCGGTATTGGGTATTATCAGACGTATCCCAATATGTACCAATGCACTCTGGAACAGGTATTATTAGACTTATACCAATATGTATCAACACACATCCAGATATGTACCGAGGGTGTTGGTACATATTGGGACAAGTCTAATAATAACTGATACAGAGTATATTGGTACATATTGGGATACGTCTGATATTACACGATACCCAGTTCTTTGGTACATACTGGGATATGTCTGATAATGTTCAAAACAGAGTGTGTTTGTACATATTGGAAACGTCTGATAATACCTGATACCGAGTGCCTTGGTACATATTGGCATATGAATGTTGGTTCATATCTGGATACGTCTAATTATACCCAATACCAACACGCTCTGTAATGGGCATTATCAGACTTATGTACCAAAGCACTAGGTATGTGGTATTATAATATGTATCCCAATATTTACAAATGTGCTTGGTATCGGGTATTATCACACATATACCAAAATGTACCAATGCACTTGGTATCGGTAAATATTAGTATATGATAATGAGTGTGTTGGTACATATGATAATACCCAATAAAGTGGTACATATTTGTATCTGGCATTATCAGACATATCCTGATCTGGACCAAAGCACTCTGTATCTGGTATTAGCAGATGTGTCCCGCACTAGCAGGGCTATGTAATAAAAGTTCTGATCGTTAAAAATGGTTCTAATTTTGCCCCAACCAATCTGATGTTAGCTTTAAAATGATGCATAACATCTGATTGGTTGAGGCA
Organism: Hymenochirus boettgeri; assembly: GCA_019447015.1. Lineage (NCBI taxonomy): Eukaryota > Metazoa > Chordata > Amphibia > Anura > Pipidae > Hymenochirus > Hymenochirus boettgeri. Next base: position 48,366,833 of record CM033475.1, on the reverse strand, counting down.
GAATTAGCACAATTTTTAAAGATAAGAACTTTTAGTACGTAGGCATCTGGTATTATCAGACATATCCCAATATGTACCAACAGACTCTGTATTGGGTATTATTAGACATATCACAAGATGTACCGACACACTTGGGATATGCAGTAAGCTCTCATGCAGTATCATAGAAGTATTTTTTAGTGAGTAGCAGTCCTTGGCACATGGTTTTCTGTTAAAATTAGTGCAAAATGTTTATATCATCCCTTGCACCACACTATTGGAAATACTTTTTGGAACATGAAACCTCTGCTATTTCAGTGCAAAACTCTTGCGCATTCTGTATAACATTGTGGCAGACTGGTTAATGTGGGGTTTGCACTAAAAGTGCTAGCCGCTTACAGTATCTCCCTGTTTGTCTTTTTTTTGTGTGTGTGTCTTGTCTCTGGTTACTTGGGAAATGACATAACATTAACTTATTACTAGACTTAACGTGTCCTTTAAGTTATTTATTTAAACAAAGATATATATCCTATATGATGATTCTAAAAAAAAGGCAGGGGAAAAAAAGTTTTCCCCTGCTTTTGGGTGCAGACAGGGTCTTTGTTGCAATTTATACTTTTATAGATCGAAATGTGAAGAAGTGGCATTGCATTAATGAAAATACTCTACTTAAACATACACAATACTAACAACGTGTAAACAGGTAATATACTTTTTTCATGATCCTACTTATTTCAAATCTTAGCATGCAAATTGAAAGTCTTGTAACTGCTAATAAAATGCTACCTGAACTAAATCATTCTGCTCATGTTAGTCTTATGCATGCCATTCATTGGCCAACATACTGTACCTGCTGTTCCCGTGATAGATGAATGTTGTAGGAGCATTGGCAGGTAGTCGGCTAGGTGGGAACTAGACAATGGAATGCAGGAATAGTCTAATATTGGAAAGTGTATGACCAGCCTAATAGAGACTCCAGGATTCAGCTTCCAAGTCTCAAAAGATGTCCGACAGGTAAGCATGATGACCTTTAAATGGCATCTATACTGAAAAAAGGTTATTTTAAATTGACCATAACTGGAAACTATAATTCTTCCCGACCACCACTGTTTTTTTTTTTTTTGTTGATCTGCCCCCTATTTCCTCAAATAGCCAACCTAAAACATTTTACATTTCATTTGTCAATCAAGTTCCTCAAAAACTATTGTTCTGTGAGCAGTTTTGCTGTAGCTGGAATGGTGACAGAGATTTGACAGTTGGAATGCTGTGTGCAGGCATGAAAGTTGGTTTGTGGGGAAAAAAGTCAGGTCGGATGGAAGTGGGAGTGGTTAAATGAGGGAGGGGAATATTGCTCCTAAACAAAATGTGTGCTGGATTGAAGGTATGCACCAACCCACACACCTCAGGGTAAGTGCAACTTACATGTATTCAATAATAGATTAAGATGAGGCAAAGTCATTTTTAGTGGAGTGTTCCTTTAACCTGATGCCTTGAGTTTTTATACAGGATATTGAACACCAATATCATCCTTGCATCCCTACCTATGTAAGTTGTATAATTGTCCTAAACACCTCTTTAATTTAATTAAATTAACTCTTTCATTAATGGACTGAAAAGCAAAACCTCACAAAGGCTTAAAAATACTTTAGACTTTTTAAGTTCGTTATTAAATATAATCATCAAATACAGTTCAAATTGACTTTGGTTAAAAATGGTAAATCAATACAATTAACCTTTTGTACTTGCTGTGATTATGTCATTGAACACAGGACAGATAACTAACATCACAAGCAGCCAGATTCCTCCTCTTTCCTTCCTTGTTCGTAATGTGGCTCAGATGATCTCTCTCTCCTCTCTCTCTCCATTTTTAAGATGTTTGGGACAATCCATTTACTGAAGCTACATTAACAACATATTAGCAAAAATAGAAAATTAATATTGTTACAAGTAATGTGCTGTGAAATCTGATTTTGTTGGGATTTGTTATATTTCAGAATATTAGGTTAAAAAAAATAAAGCACACAACTACACACTTCATGATTTATTGCACAGAACATTTCAGGCATATACATGAAGGTTGGGGTATAAATAGCAAGACCAGTAAGGTCATTACAAAATGGTATTTGGGATAGGGAAAGGTCTCAGTTTGTATTGAAAATGACCAAATTCAGGAGATATTGTTCATATACCAGGCTGTATTAAAAGAAATATTTGTAAAACCGTATACTTCCACCTTAGGTGGGTGATACCCACTTCGCACACTCTGTAGTGCTCAACAGATCAAAACAAGGAAGCTGCAGCTTTGCTTGTTAGAAGCTGACAGCCAATCATATATCCGCACAGAGATCCTTCCCTTCCCTGACACAGAACAGGGATTCCAATGCAGATTTTGTGTAAACTTTTAAGTGCTCCTGTCCCTAACATTGATATATTCCTTTGCTTTTTATGCAATAAAAAGGGAACACTTTGCATTGCGTTTTTCTTAGATAGCATGGATGTAAGAAACCAAATATTAACATTTCAGTTAAAATCTCCGGAACTGAATCAACAACCTCATATTCTGTCTTATTAAAACAGAGCTTCATACCACCATCCCATTACAGATACTATATAGAAATTGGCACATGTAAAAACGTTATTTTTTGTGGAACATAATGGGAACCAAAAAAAATGGAAGTTTGGAGATGTCAAGACGTTTTGGACTGTATATTTCTAAAACATGTATTTAGCCCGGTGAGCCACCACAGCATATGTAAAGAATATAGGTACATTTAGAAGCTTTATCTTTTGCTAGTGACAGGGGAAAAAATCCATAAAATGAGTTGACTATTTTGTATTGCCCTAGGAAGGATGTATGCAATTTGCACAATTCTAAACTGCAGGGTAACAAGCAGCTTTCAAAGTATTTTCATATATTTGGATATTGAGACATCGACATAGAGAAAAACTCTGTACATAGAGACAGTGAATACTGAGGTCGGGGGGGGGGGCACTTTGAAGACTACCAGGGCTATGTAACAAGAGCCGTTGTAGGCTATTTGTGTTTTAAAGTCACGTTAACCAACAGTGACTTTAAAACACAATTAAGGCAGTTGCGATGTTCCGCAAAATTTGTGTCGCGCAACTGCTGCAAACCATCTACTGAGCCATTAACGGCTCTTTAAGATGTAATCGCTAACGCCAGCAGATAGCTGGCGTTAAAGATTCATGAAAGGCAAACTCAATTCGCAATGCATTGAGAGCCACTATTAGCTCAGTGCCTTGCCTAAAGGGGGCAATAGAGCGATAGTGACTCTCGGTACATAGCCCCTTGCATTGGCTGGGAGTTGTCCTGGCAACAACATGGAAGGTTTCTTCGTTACAGAATCTATTACTTACATGTACTAAATACAACTTGCCAGAGAGGAGTCTTACAATGTATAGGTATTCTGGAGAGAAACGCTTTTATATTAGGTTTAAAGGAAATTAAATGATTTACTTCTCCTTTAATACATACACCGTATATTTTCTCAGGTTCCCACTGACAGAACTAACAATTGATAAACTGATATTTCATACTGACCAATTGTGTGGTCCATTCAGAGCTGAAACTGTCTGCAAATCATGACCAATTACCACCTGTTTCAACCAAAGAAACAGACCAAAATATGTGTACCAGTCCTTGTTATCACTGTTACCTGGTGTATAGTGAAAGAGACTGTTTGTGCACAGTTAGGGTGAGCAGGTTCAAATTTCAGCTTTAATGTTTCCGTTCATTAATTTTCTTTAAAACCACAAACTATGGCAATTTTAGTAATTAAAATAAATGACTAAACACTAGTTAACCATGAATTTTAAAAACTGTTTATCTTTATTGATTTTAAAGCGCCTGACATTTTCTCTGTTGGCTGTTTCCTTGCTTTCCTCGTTTGGATCTTCTATGCTGTATGGATACAACTTAGCGGTGGTCAACTCCCCCTCCGAGGTAAGAACCAAAATAAACTGCATATTCTGTAATATCTGTTGTATTCAATTAGATCATCTGGACTTGAAGTTTAGTTCTTGAAGATGTTTCGCTAGTCATCCGACTGGCTTTCTCAATTCAGAATGACTTGTACAAGAATCTGTGGCAATTATGTACCCTGGAAAATCCCAATTAGCATATCACAGCCAGGTGTTAAGGGCGTGATTGGATAGTGGCTAAGAGGTGTTATAGGAATGCCCAGAGTAAGGTGTCAAAACAGCATTGTACATGGCAGACAGTTGGTGTCGAACCCCCCCACCTCTATTTAGGCTTGGCTTCTTTAGTTTCACATAACTGGCCTCCTTAACACCTCTCTTGAACCAGTCACGTTCCTTTGCCAATATGTTAACATTACAATCTTCAAAGGTATGTCCTTTATCCTTAAGATGCAGGTACACGGCTGAGTCCTGACCCGAGGAATTGGCTCTTCTGTGCTGGGCCATACATTGATGCAGTTGCTGTTTGGTCTCCCCCACATACAAATGAGAGCATTCTTCACTGCACTGCGTATATGATGTCGCTTTTCTTGTGTTTCTGTATTGGGTCTTTCGGATGTACCAATTGTTGCCTCAGTGTGTTGTTCGGTTTAAAGCAGACAGGGATATGGTGTTTTTTGAAAATTCTTCTTAATTTCTCGGAGACCCCTGCTACATATGGGATGACCATGTTCTTTCTCCTTTCTTGCTTTTCTCCTTCTCTGTTGGTACTGTTTGGGGGTTCGACACCATCTGTCTGCCATGTGCAATGCTGTTTTGACACCTTACTCTGGGCTTTCCTATAACACCTCTTAGCCACTATCTAATCACACCCTTAACACCTGGCTGTGATATGCTAATTGGGACTTTCCAGGGTACATAATTGCCACAGATTCTTGTACAAGTCATTCTGAATTGAGAGATCCAGTCGGATGACTAGCGAAACGTCTTCAAGAACTAAACTTCAAGTCCAGTTTATCTAATTCAATACAACAGATATACCATGACCTGGATGAATGAGAACCTTCACAAGCATATTCTGTAATACTAAAACAGTAACTCCTATTTGTGTGTAGGTGTTGGGAAAATGCTTTTAAGTTTGCCAACATGGAATGTTCCTACTTTAAGAGGGATACTCTACGTTGGAAATGTAGGGAGCCTTAAACATTAAAACAAACTCTTTGCTTAACATATACGGTATGTTACAGCAATGTGTCAATGCAGGTTCTGTTGAATGTGTGGAAATCCTGTGAGTCTCCAAAAGTTTGTCTGTGCTATTGATCTGCAGCAACAAATCGGATTGAACTACTGTGGCCCAAATAAAGCTAACATTTGATTTTTTGCTGTAATTTAATAGTACAGTAAAACTTTGCACCTTTTATTGCATCATACCCTAAACTTAAAACTGGCAAATGCCCAGGATTTAAAGGACATTGTTTTATCTGCGAGAAACCCCAACTGATTTTTTTCCCAAGTTTATTATGTGCATTTGTAACCAAATGTTCTATTCCTTTCTGGAAAAAAAAAGTGTTTCTGCCTCCTCCCTCTGCGCAAAGAGCTTTTAATAAGCTTGAGCATGTGCAGAGGAGGTAGCAGGGAAATTAATCATTGGTTGTGATGTCAGTAATAACAGCCTTAATTTACTGCATGGAGGGGGGGGGCAGCTTACTCTGCCATAATGGAGACAATAATAATCCTTAAATATCTGGTTAGTAATGTATCTAATAATGTGCTGGATATAACAGGGACAGGTTAGTTTTTTGTTTTAAAGGTTTCCTTTAAAGCAAGTAAAAGCAAATGTGTTTCTCGGCACATTTATCAAATACACAACGTAAAAAAAAAAGTCGATAGCACAAATTTTCCCCCTGTCCTCCAATTACCCATAAACCTTACAAATTCAGCCTAACCACAGTCACCTTTAGAATTCGTGTGCACGAGACTCTCAACCCCTTAAAATATCATTATATTTGATTGTATAAAGCATTGGTTTTAATGGGATAAAGCCTTAATTTGGTTTACAGTTGACTTTGTTTAATACTGCAAACAAATTAAACAAGTGTGCTGACAATTTTGACAAGAAAACTCAGAACTTGATGTACAGTACAATTTGTACAAGCCTGATGATTTATACTAGGATTCTCCAAAGGAGAATATATATATATATATATATACTGTATATATGAGAGAGAGATGCTGCTATTTGTACAGATGGTCAAACACATGACTGCAAGAATACTTGCTGTATCTATATTTCTTGCTATATTAAATTTAGACGTTTGCACAGACTGCTTTCTAGATACTGTAGAAATTTAACCCTTTCAAGGTTTTAGCTTAAAAGGTAATGAAAGGGGTAAAACAAGTTCCCTATTTTATGCTGTGTCCAGGATGAGGACTGGGAGTACAGCAGTTGGAAGGAAAATTGACTGCAAAAAAAAATTCTGGTCCAGCCTGCCCCCTTTGCTTTTCAGATGGGACAACCCATGGAAGATGCCCTCTGCAAGAAGTTCATCCTCTTTATAGGCAGGTCATCCCCTGGCTCACTGGGACAGGGGAGGTTGCATGAGCGGATATTGGAGGGAACTTCTCTTTAACTGCTGTGCTCTGGGGGGTGAGGACCTAAAACCCATTTGCTTTATTGTAACTAATCTTGAATTTTTATTTCAAGAATGGATCATATGCAGTAAAACCTTTTTATTTTCACAGTCAAAGGGTAGGGCAGGCTGTGTAGACCCGTCCATTTTATTATTTTTAAAAATGCATGAATGTAATTTTTTCCTATTTTCATTTTTAATTTTTTAGTACATCAAAGCATTTTACAATGATACCTGGTTACAAAGATATGAGCAGCCATTGGATGAAAGTTCACTGACCCTTATGTATTCTTTGACTGTGTCGGTTTTTGCTCTGGGTGGAATGATTGGGTCTCTACTTGTTGGAGTTTTGGTCTCCAGGTTTGGAAGGTGAGTGCTCATAGTTTTTGCCTGGGGAGTAAATGTTGGTAAATGTCTTTTACAATTAAACACATGGGGGGGATTGTCCACCCCCAAAACTAAAATTTCCCCCACTACCGGCCCCACTGTGTAGTCTTTAAAAATCCATTTTTTTGCACAATTGCATGTGCTCTGTTTGCGCAGTGAGTTTCCAGTTTGATAGGATGCGCTACAGTGTGGCCTACGTCACATGCAAAGGACTGGTCTGGGGGTCTGAGTCAGTACATGTTTTGTTAAACCACAATGTGGATAAGATGTATATTCTCAATTTACATGAAATTTACCCTCTGATTAAATTCATATTCTTAATATCTGGATTTAAGCATTTAAATAAGAATTGCCACATCACGTGCTTATTATGTTTCTCAAAGAACAGAACTATCTGATGCTGATGGTAAATTTCTCTCCTGAGCCCAAATATGGCCACTCGTGATTCTAAAATAAATGTAAATATACAAGAAACCAATTTCAGATCACACGTCGCTAAAACAGAAATATCTGGAATCCTTGTACTTTGTTGTTAAAAGGAAATTTAAAAAAAAAGATTTTTATGCCTTTAAAACTGAATCTAATCGAACCAATAAAACTGGAAGGATCACAAAAGAACATTTGAGATGTTTCTGGTTCGGATCCACTGGAAAATCTCAGGCTTTTGGCTCACTGCACATTTCTAATAACAATATATCTCTATGTTGACAACATATTGTGTCTAGCAGAGCAGAATATAGTTTACTTCAACCTCATCCAAGACTGCTTGCTATCAACATCCCAGATTAACCACTTTCTCACTCTATTAACCCAGGCCTTCTCATTTACATAATGTGTTTCTCTTAATGGCAAGAGGTTGCCATTGAACATAATAACAGTGTGTACTGTTTTACAAGCTTAAACCTTATGTTTACTTTGCACACAAAGAATTCAAACCATTTTTGATGCATAAATAAGAGCATTTTATACCGCACGTGTGATTATTAAGCTGGAGGTGGTTGGTTAAATGACCAAATCAAAATCAAATGTGATTAGGGCACAAGTCAAAAATATCTGGCTTCTCCGGATAGGAGCTGGCTGTTTGTACATATATTAACAGTTTGTAACAGCCATTTTTGATCTGAATAAAGCTGGCCACATACTTGGCCAATATTCTGCAAATCCTGTGGATCCAATGGAATTTGCTGATTATCTCCAAGTATGTGACACAAAACAGAATACCAGACAGTTTTTCTGGTTAGACTTACATCTCTCAGATTTCAATCTATTATTTATGCCATTTTCATTTCAGCTGTGAACTTTATTAGACTAATTAAATGTCATATTAACCCATTACACCATTACAATAGAGTCAAAACAACATAAAGGTACTAGAGCCCCACACAAAATTTGTTCCCATACACGGGACTGTTTTCCAATACATTTGCTTGAATGAACAACTGAAAAGTTGCCCAGGTGTGGTCTCAGTACTGATTGGATCAGTCAGAAAAGTGTTTGAGGATCCCATTAGCAGCTGCAGTATCCCGGTGTGATTTTAACTGTAGATGTGCAAGTTGGCTCTATGTGGCAAGTTTCTACATAGTGTTTTGTGTGTTGAGCCCTTTAATTAGAATATACATCAAACATGAATGAATGGATTCTCCCCACTGAGTTTGAAAGTTCCAGCTCTCATATGTACAGTACTAGAATATGCTGTCCATACAATTTAAAGGGTTAATATTATAAAGAACCAAGCTGGCATTTATGTGACAAAGGCTGAACTGAAACTAGCAAAAAAAGAATTATCTCTTCTGTTTCTCATTTACTGGAATAGCCAAATGTGAGGCATTGCACATTAATTCTAGAATAATTAAGGAGCGCTAAATGATATGGGGATAGTTTAGTTTTGGGTCAATGAAGTGTAAAGGAGAAATAAAATATTTAACTCAAGAGCCCAGCCAATGGTATATTCAATGCCCCCCCCCCCCATCCCCTTTAAATCACTATAGATTGTGTTCTTTTAAATGTTCCTTCAGAAAGGGCACCGTTGTAAAAAGCTCCGTCTTGGTCTTTCTTGGTGGAGGATTGATGGGACTCAGCCGCATCTTTGCGTCCCCGGAGATGGTGATCGTTGGAAGGTTTATTACGGGCATTCACTCAGGTATGAGGCAATATATTTCCTGGATTTATTATCTGCTCCCTTTCTCTTTACTTGTTTGAACTTTTATTTATTCCTCCATTTTCTGTCTATTTATCACATATTTCACACTTCTGGATTCTTCTAAACACTCTTAGTTTGTTAGGGTGGGAAACGCTGAAAGAAATCTCTAAAGCGTTTACACCATAATAACTCCTCGTTAAAGGAGAAGGACACTTTGTAAATTGCAGTAAGGGCTAGGCCACACTGCCATGCGTTCTCACTTGCTAAGAATGGGGATTGCGAGCAGTGCATGGGTCAATATGGGTGGCCACATTGCATGCGCTGCGATCCGTTGGTGCATGCGGTAAATTTCTTTTCTTTTCAGATCTTGTGCGATTGGATTGTGCAGATCGCAGGGCAAGTGGATGGTAACACACGTTGCCATCTGGTACAGCCTAAGGGCTAGGCCACACTTTTTTTGCGTGATTGAACATGCAATTTAGTTAAAATGGAAATTGCGGGAATGCAAAAATTCACGTGATTTCCGATGCACATGCGGTTGCAAATGCGTTTCTGTTTTGGTAATGCATGCGGTCACCATTTTTAATGTGTTAACGCATGCACTTCCATAACAGAAAATTTAAAAATCGCCTACGCAAATCGTGCACACAGTCGCATGCGATAATGCACATGATTCTGTGCACAATTCCGGCGAGTTGCAGTGTGGCCTCAGCCTAAATGTTAAGGTCATAAACACAACACTCTCCAAAGCTTACAAAAATCATTCAGGGCAAAACCCTTTTTATGCTGGCTTTTAACTTATTGCCTAGGACCAACTAAGTTGCCTCACCCACTGTCCTTGTGCTTTCAACAGCAATACCAGGACCCTGCACCACCTCAGCAAAGTGATTTCTCTGCTCATCTCACAAGCTGGGGTATGCACAGGGCACACGTACAAGGTACCCAATTCAGTAACTATGATGGGTTGGTGGGTGTATACAGAAACCTTTGCACGGGAGAGATGTGTCTTTGCTAAGGTAATGCAGGGTTCTAGTTTTATGCTGAAAGCGAAAGGAGTAGCTGATGAGTTAAGACTTTAGTATGGGGTGGATGTGCCCCTTATTATATTGAATTTGCTTTATTAAGAAAATTAAAACATTTAAATGAATATTAGCATTTTTGTTACAAAACTGCTGTTTGTTTGAAATGCTTTATTTGCCACAACACAAAGCAAAGGGTAAATTAATGGCAAGGCGTTGAACCATGGGAGTCTAACTGTGACTTCTTCCTCCCTTTGCAGTTTATACATCATGACCTTTTAATCTAATATTGTACTTGCAGAATGTGCTATCCCTTATTTGTTGGGCTAAAAGACTATACAACCACTGCATACCCCAACTGCTACTATATACAGTAATAACAGGTACTTATGCACAGTGGAGGGCACTGTACGTATTCTTGACAATCGTTGGCTACAACTACTCAGAGGATTAGACAAACAAGTTTATCAATCCTTGGAGAAAAAAGAAAAATAATGGTCATGAATCAGTCAATATGGTGGAGTTTGTAGTCTATAGTTTCTCAAACAAATACAGTATTTTCTAATTTCTTTTGCTTCCTGGTACGGACACTCCCTAAGCTTGGCCACATAGAATTAAAGGGCATGTCTGCCCTTAAAACAAAAAAACTGGTGACTTGGTCAATGGAAGCCTGGGTCCCTGCAGTTAAATGTATATAATTATCTGTACCACTGCCTGTAATGAAGAGAAATGATGCCAAAATTATAATCTTTTTAGTCTCTATTCCATTACATCATCAGAAATAAAATATGGCAATGAATAAAACTGCTATCCTATGTGCTCCTTTATAGATTAGAAACTTTGCTTGCAATGAAAGTTTATGGAACACATTTAGGTACTAACTAGAACTATTACATTCTTAAGGGCATAGAGCATTGGCAGTAAAGCTCTGAAACTACTTATTGTCTTGTTTCAGAAACTCATTATGATCTCTGCCTCGGGTAAAAAATCCATTGAAAGAATAGGTACAATGCAAGACCAGAAGTATTTTGTCAGAGAGGATTTTCACACAAGCATGTTGTTCTGTATATGACACAGGATAACGTGTCCCATTAAACAGTTATACTAGTAAATTGGAATCTTTCTGTGTTGGCTACAAATTGACATATTGACCTTTCTTACCCAATCTCCTTATAGTCCATATAGGGAGAATCATTTAGGGGGCGCATGTGTAGCTGTCATTACCAGCTCTCTAAACTCCAGTTGGTTTTGCCCTAAAAATGTTATTGGTTGCCATCCATTCCTATACTTATAAACTGGCTTTTTGGCCATATACAAGACTCCTAATCTGCAAATGTTGTCAGATCTGCCAGATTTGGTCTATTATTGTTTGTACCACTTTAAAAACTGCTACTATCCAGTGATAGTCCATTAACCAATCACTGCTCTGGATTAGTTCTCCTTATTTCCTCTCTAATCCAAATCACCAAAAAGTGCCAACTTAATATTGGGTATATAACCTGGGAAAATAAATCTCCATAACACTAATCGGTGCTAGAAATAGACAGAAATATCTACACCATGGTTCAAGTTTACTGTAAAAAGTGCTATAGTCTTTTTGGTGATGTTTTTGTTGTATACACTGTCACCATTGTCAGAAATTCCCAAAAACCTCTCAGGTGTGCACAGTGTCCTTGTCAGAATATCAATCCTTGTGTGATCACTTACCCACCAACAGATTACAGCTTAATTTCTTAGAATTATTTATTGTGCTTCCAGCTGACCTGGCTTTCATTCCATTGAAGACTTGAGCCAGAGCCTGATTTACATCTCGGGAGGCTATGATTTCTATCTCTGTTGTATTTTGGTTTCTATTTATGATATTGCTTCATTCATTCACGCATGGTTTTTGTACCTTGCTCATTTGTGCTCTTTTCTTACCCCAATGCAAAATTGTATATGAGTAAATCATGCCCCAAAACTGCAATAGTTAGCTGAGCTATGCAAGACTAACTTGCAGTGCCTTGTCACCCCTCTATTGGTTAGCAGCTGTTGGATTGACATCACAGCCAATGACTGTTATTCCGCTAACTGCCTCCTTTGAACATGTACAAGCCTGTAAAAAAGCTTGGAGAGAAGGTAGAAACCTTTTGTGAGGGCGAGAAAAACATTATTCTGCATAACGGGTTAGTCTGTTAAACAGCATCTGTCAGTTTTCTATTATTGCAGTTTTTGATTTCCCCTATATATAATTTTTCATATGAGTGGGAAACTTATTTTTTAAATTTATACATCTGTTTTTTTGTTGTTTTTTAAAAAAAATTCTATAAATCTACCTTTTCTATGACCTACAGTAGCTATTTTATAATGCTCACAGTCATTAACTTGTTTCTCTAGGTATTTCTCTCAGTGTGGTCCCCATGTATTTGGGTGAAATTTCCCCAAAGAATCTGCGTGGTCTCTTAGGTCTAGTGCCGAGTCTTTTTATATGTCTCGGGGTGTTTTCTGCACAGATTCTTGGCCTTCCAGAACTCATGGGCCAGGTTGGTAGCAATATAATTTTATTTCTAGAGTGTGATTAAAAAGGCATAATGTAATGCAAGGACACTTGGGGGCATATTTATAAAGGATCGCTATTTTTGTTGTTTAACAATCGCAGAACATCACAATGGCAAAGATGGCTATTTTCCCCTTATTTATAAAGCCGATTGTTTTCGCCACACAAAGTATTGCAGTGGCAATAGTATCTTCTCTTTTTGCCGCAGTACAGGACTTAACACAATGAATAAGTGAGGCCGCCAGTGCACATTAACGTATTCATTGCTTTAAGTACTGTATCGCGGTAAAAAAATCGTCAATCGTATAAGGGTAAATGATGAAAAATAGCCTAACACCCCCCCCCCCCTTTATAAGTATGTCCCTTAGTTTATGATTGTCGTTTGCTTGCTAGGATTAAGCTGGGTACAACACTTTGACAATAAAGCGACGATTCCCATTAATCAATTCACACTGCTTACAATCTAATTTTGTAACCTTTTACGATTGGGAAACTGGAGTATCTGGAGGAAACCCAAGCACTGGGAGAACATCCATGCTAACCACTGAGCCACTGTGCTTCCCAACTCTGTGTAGTCTCTGTAAGATTCTATTCGTCCTCTTTTAAAGATTGTCACAGTGTGTACCCTGCTTTAGTGTTTTTGGTGACACACACACACTTATTTGACCTGTATCTTGCCTGGATTTCAGTTTTTCTTGTTAATTTCCTTAGCATAGAAAATTAAACCCCTAAACAGAGAAAAAAAACCCTCTGTTTAGGGGTTTAATTCGCACCTAGTTTGCTGTGGCTGCATTAGTATCGGAAGAGACACTTGTGCAGCTGCCACAGGCCTATTTACCAGCGGTAGTGCGCACACATGTACTTAACGCCATGGCTGCCCATAGCAAGTGCGTCTCTGGGTGAATCTCCCTGATAAAGTACTATATAGTGGGAATTGGATTTCAAATAGCAGTTTAGGAGGGGTATAGAAATATCTTACTGTATTGAAGCCAATACATAGAGGAATGTTTACACATAACACAATTATACTCTGAGATTTCCTAACGTCTATTTCTTCCTCCCTGTTAGAATGGGGATATCGGAAGCTAATTAGCCTGGGTTGCGTCCAATGTAGGAAAGTGTTGGGAGTTCAACAGGTTTCCATTTACTCTCTCCCCATTTATCCTTTTATATAGAGCTTTGTTATTTGATATTGGCAGCTTTTATACAAAGGTTATCTAACCCGGTGCTTCCACTATTTAGCAGATTAGCTGGCAAATTCCCCCAATTACCTTTAATATGGAATCAAAATGGTTTATTTTTAACTTCGAAGTGCATACAGTTATTTTACTATTTCAGGATGCATCTTGGCCCTTGTTTCTGTCCCTGGTTGTGATACCCACATTTGTCCAGCTCATGTTCCTGCCTTGGTTCCCAGAAAGTCCTCGTTACCTTCTCATTGACAAGAGCAATGTGCATGCCACAGTTGATGGTAAGTAAAATAGTGAAAATGTATGAATGAAAAACATACATGAGAGATGAGACCGGAAATTATTGTGTGACTAACTTGGTTAGTTAATGTGTTCACTCATTTTCAGCTTGACGGGTAGTTTTAATAGAGGTATTCACAGGAGAGGCCTGTGCATTGTGTCTACTTCAATATGAACTTTGCTGTTTAATCTATTCTTCCAAATAAGCAATCGGTGAAGGGGCATTAAACATGTTTCCCTTGAGTATAAAAAAAATCTTTCACTCTCTTTTTTTGTTTTGATGCAGAATTAGAAACCTTGCTTCTCCTTTCCTTTTGAAAGTTTTGTCTTTTTACTGCATGACCCTAACAGGACTTTACATGTGACAAGATCAAGTTTGAGTAGAAAATCATTAACTGGCCATCACAATGCAACTGTGCAATTGTCAGGTTTGCGCTATATTCTAAACTTTCACTGTCTTGTCCTCTGACAGGATATTTTTTCTGTTTGAAGTCTTCCTTTAGCTTGTTTCAGCAGCCTTAAAGCTCTTTGAAAGATAAATGTGTGATTTCCCTAGCAGTCTTGTCTTTTTCTTTGATTGCCTCCCTCAGGAAAGCAAAGGTACCTGTGGCCTCTTCACTCTCACTCTTCTTTCTGTCTACTTGTTGGATAGCCCAGCACACACAAAGCAATGATCATTTGAAACTCAGACAACGCTACAACCCATTATAATGACTCATAATCAACAGACTGAAAAGATAGAAGAAAAAACAGGATCGGGGGAGGGACCACAACCCTTTATCTTTATTGTGATTATTGGGACAGCATTTTTTTTTACCATAAATCAAATAATTTGATTTACGCATCGTGACTTTTAATTTAATGTTTGAAATCCAAAGCCCTTTAAAATAATTTTAAAGGGAAAATTATCCTATCAATAGGATTCTAGATTACTAGTTCCTGTACACTAAACGTTAATCTGTAAATATTCATAAATACAAAGACTATTAATACTCCGTCCTTGGAATGAAGAGGGAAACATGGGAAGTGGTAAAAACAGAAAAACACTAAGATTTAAAGGTAAAATGCTGGATTTTGGTTGCTGGGGAATAGTGATTTTGAACGTGGCACGGTTGTTGGTGCCAGAAGGACCAGTCTGAGTATTTCAGAAACTGACACTCCCACACAGCCATCTCTAGGGGCTTACAGAGAGAGGTTAAAAAAAGACAAAATATCCAGTGAGCAGCAGTTGTGTGGATGAAAATGCCTTGTTGAGTCAGGAGACTGATCATTCTGGTTCGAGAAGATCGAAAAGCAACAGTAGCTCTAATAACCACCCCTTACAACTAGAGATGGGTTCCATCTCGGACACAGATCCGACACGGAAGCCCTAGGTTCCAAAATCCGAAGGTTCTGTCACAAACCGGGAGGTTCGCTCAGATTTAGACTTTGGAACCTATTATCGAGGGTTAGCAAATGTACCAGGTTATTTTCGGTAACCCTTGAAAATTACCTCACATTTTCGATAAACACTCAAAAATACGACTGAAAACTCAAAAGTAGTTTCCAATTAAACATTCGATAGCCCTCGAAAATACAAAGTTATTTTCAAGAGTTAATGAAAATAACCTCGTACATTCGGTTACCCTCAAAAATATGTTCCGAACCCTCAAAAGGAATTCCGTTTTCAGACTTTTTCCCAAGTTCTGTAAATCCAAAAATGGAACAAAATGTTTGTCCATCTCTACTTACAACCAAGGAATGCAGAATACCATATCTGAACACACAACGTGTCAAATCTTGAAGAGCATGGGCTACAGAAACAAAAGAATAATTTGCATAAACATGAAATCCTGGATCCATCCTGCCTTGTGTCAACCGTTCAGGCTGGGGGTGGTGTAATGGTGTGGGAGACAATGGTTAAATGCCACAGTCTACCTGAATATAGTTTCTCACCATGCCCATCCCTTTAAAAACACAGTGTACCCATCTTTTCATGGCTACTTCCAGCAGGATAATGCACCATGTCACAAAGCTCCCATCACCTCAAACTGTTTTCTTGAACACAACAATGCGTTCACTGTACTCCAATAGCTGCCACAGTCACCAGATCTGAATCTAAAAGAAGACCTTTGGGATGTGGCGAAAATTCGCCTGACTGATTTGCTGCCAACAAATCTACACCAACTGCATGATACTAGCATGTCCGTATGGACCAAAATCTCTTTGGAATGTTTTACAACACCGTGTCGAATATACGCCATGAAGAATTAATGCAGTTCTGGGGGCAAAAGGGGGTACTGGCAAGGTGTACCTAATAAAGTAGCCAGTAAGTGTATCTTGTGCAGGTATCTACCAAGATAATTTACCCAAGATAATGATTCTATGGTTTGTATTGGTGTACATTTTCTGAAAAGTCCAATCCTGTTCTGATTGATAGACTAAGCAATGTGCCCACTATTCGTGCCATAGTTGGGGGACTGAAAACTGTATAGCTCTTTTTTCTGTCTTGGTTCCCAGAATGCCACTGGTACCTTCTCATTTAAGTGCAATGTGCAGTGCACTACTGAAGTTAAATAAAATTGGCAAAGTATGCCCAATAACAATTCAGTTTTCTTTGGTGCGAACCCTGAACACCCAAGCATTTCTCTACTAACATAGCAAGGATATTCCAAGATAATGTGATCTGCTGTCATTTTTTAATTTTTTCCACTTCTATAACTGCTACCATGAAGAACCAGGAATAGTGTTTTTTACAGTATCCTGCATTTATATAATAGCAGCTTTCTAGCATTTCTAATTATTTTGCTTTAAATAACTTTAGCTTTAAGGCGTTTCCTTGGAGAATATGACGTACAAGATGTCATTGAAGAAATGCAAGAGGAGCAGAAGTCCCTCTCTAGCATAGAGACTGCTTCTGTGTTCCAACTTCTGTCTGATCGCTCTCTCTTTTGGCAAACTTTATCTGTGGTTGTGATAAACGTTGGGATGCAGCTTTCTGGAATTGATGCTGTAAGTTTTTTGTAAGCATTGTATAATATCCTCTTTTATCTTCGCTTTCTCTCATCGGTTTAGCTAAAAGCACATCTCTGTCTTTGCAGATTTGGTTCTACACCAACTCCATATTTGAGAATGCAGGTATTCCATTGGCCGAGATTCCATACACAACAGTGGGGACTGGTGCAATTGAGATAATTGCAGGCTTGATTGGGGTAGGTTTTTTTTTTCAATGAAATTAATTATGATTGTAAGTTGAGGAATGGGAAGTCATAACTTGGGCTCTAGTAAATACTCTTAATTAAAAGCACTTTTTGTGAGGCTTATCTTTATAATGAACCGAGAACTGAAGGGTTAATAACCCCCTTTCTTTCCTCTTTACCCATGCTTAGCCTTTATGTACCTCTGAGAAATCTCTCCAAATGTCCAGCTCCTATCTGGTCACCTTAATGGGCAGACGGGCCAACCTATGCTCTGCAGAGACTGTATCCTCACATAGGTGGAGTATCTACTGGCTGCTTGGCCCAGGGAATGGGGCAAAGCGGGAGCTGCAGTTATAGGAATTTCCCCAATCTGCTTAATTCCTATAGGGGTGAGGACCAAAACTCATTGTTACAGCAGAAGGGAGTGGAAGGTTAATAAACCCTTTATTTTCCCTTTATTAATGTAACCATATTACCTGATGAAAGTAACCAGCTATTTACTCTTATTCACATTTGCTGACCATATTGAACAGCTGTCCACACGTAATTCAACTGATAATATATTTGTACTGTATGTACCACTTGCAAGTGGTTTAATTGTCCTTCTTAATGAGACCCTTAAAGTTCAGGAAATCTTTGTGCATAGAGATCTTCTGATTTCAACACAACTCACCTGTCCCCTACCTGAGCTGTCAATTACTAATGACACATAGACATTTACAACCAGCCTTTAGTTCTCCTTTAAGCAACAAGTTACTTTTTTACTCCCAGAAAATGAGGTCTGATATGTTGGCTTAAAAAGACATATTTTTAAATTTTATTTAACACATTGTTCTGTGCACCACGACAAACGGTTATAAAGCCCAGTTCTGTCCCCTAACACAATACATTTAGCTGCTCATTGACAGAAGCTCATGTTCTCCACACCATGTGGTTTATTGCATTACAAATTTAAACTCCTGGTGTTTTGCACAAGTTTATAGACACATTTATGTTAAACAATTCCAAACTTTCACAAAACCACAGGAAACCAGTTTAAACCTATTACCCAATTCACGCCACTATTTTTTTACAGCTAGTTATGGTGGTTCCATTCAATGGTTCCATCCACACAATATGATACTGGATATTTACTCTATTGAAAGGTTTCTAATTACAGTAACCTATAAACTCTATGTGGCACTTTTTAAGGGCATGTCCACCCCCAAAACTTTAATTTAACCCACTATTGGCCCCACTGTGTAGTGTAATAAAATCCATATAGGACTCTGACTTCTGTCTCTCCCCAGGGAGAATTTTGTCATATGCAGTTCAGCCCTCCCCCTCCCGTTTTGTTCTCCCTCCCCCTAGCTACAATCCCCTTGGCTATATAGTAGGGCTTCCTCCCCAGCCCCAACCGCTATAATAGATTTATCAGAAAGTCCCCCGAACACTACTTAACTTACCTCTCTCCCCCGGCTTTCTAAGCAGCCGCATCCGTGATTAGCTGCCTCTCAGCCAATAAGGGACACGGCTGCCGATCCGGCCCCCTGCTTGCAGTTTTATGCAAGCAGAAGGCCAGGCAGTGCGGCGGAGAATAGGGGGAAGGTAAGTAAAGATCGGGGGACTTTCTGATAATTCTATTATAGCGATTGGGGCTGGGGGAGGAAGCCCTACAATATAACAAAAACATTTTTAAAGGGTGGACATGCCCTTTAATGCCAGTTTGTGGCTGCTGCTAAAAATTCCGCAATAGTTTAACGGCACTTTGTGATGTACCAAGAGCAGCTATCTGCATATAACCTCACCAGAACCATTGCACCGGGGAGCCGATAGCTGCACTTGGTGCATCACCCTCTTTGTGCCTGAAATTCCTCTATTTTGTAGGTAGGAACCTAATTATTGAAAAAGTCACAATTGTTGATCTATTGACGGATCCATTGGACAGATCTAGCAGGACATTACTGTGCATTCACATCTGCTATAGAAGAAAACTTACATTGTCACTATCTTTGACAAATGAAATTTTGCAATAACGTAAAAGAAATCTCCAATCAAAGCTATGCATGGAATATACAAGGGAAATTATTGAGAGAACAGTCATTTTGATGAACAGTTGTCCTAGAATATTTTAAATGGGAATGATTAGCTGTTTTGGATCAACCCTGTGTTTGTCCTTACCCTTAATTCATTATTTTATTCTGAATGATCATGGACTGGTAGATCTGTATATAAAGGTCTAGAAATATTATTCCACAAGCATAAAACATTTAGCTCCGGGACTTTTGCAGATTACAGCTTTTCAAAGCAGCTTTTATCTTTTCGGTAATAGACCGGTCTGTAGTCTGCCACACAGCAAGTCCTTAAATGTAAAATGTCTGATAAATACAACAGCTGGTGGATGGCACTCTCCTTTCTGTGAATTACTTATTTTCTAGGGGGTTGGAACTAAAGTGACTAAACACAGGGAAATTGCTATGGATAATTATAGTAAACTCCAATACATTATGAATATGGCACATGGGTGAGATTAAAGCCTTAAAACATGTGGAAGCATTCACTGTTTATAATTGTATTAATAGTCTGTAGTTCCACGTGCTGCCAATTAAAATTGGAAACAATTTAATCCAATTCTCGCTTTGATGGAACACTACATATCTCTCTCACTACTGCTGACTTGTGTTTAAATAAGTTAAAGGGAGAGATGAAATGTTTAGAGCATTCCTTAATACTTCCTGGAGGGCCCCAACTGGTATTGGAATGTTTTCAGTTCCCACAGTGTGTGGGTTAGTTGGTTTCTGGCCAACTTTGCAATATAGTTATTTAAACTTTATTTATTTAAAAGAATAATATAATTATAATATTACTCAGAGATCAAACTACTTGTGGTTTCCCTCTGTGACTGTTCCTGCTCTCGTCCTTTTTTTGTGCATGCTCACGTTTGTGCTCAGTAGAGGTCATCCTGTTTTTGTTTGTTTGATGTGCGCATGTGTCAGAAGTGGAGCAAGTCGGAAGAGCAGGGAGTGAGCTGCAAACCTACCTGCAAAATTTGAAAGGGAACTTCTTTTAAATGAACGCACCATGGAAGCTTCTACCCTCCTTTTACTCATAGAATAGATGGGGGATATTTATTTTTCAGTATTAGTTCTGCTTTTACCAATTGTCAATTAACACAATTGCCTGCACTATTTTCTTGCTGCAAACCAATCGGCTTTTTACTGGGATACTGCAGTTTATTAAGTTTTTGATCTTTAATTGTATCAGTCCATATTTAAAGGTCTGCAGGGGGAAATGTGATATCCTACCCACAATTCCAGGTGTCATTTTTCGGGGTCTGCGCTGCTTTGTATTAGCAGGCACCAGATTCAATACCCCTAGCATTTGCTTCTGTGTTACTTTGTAGAAAAAACAAATATTTTTAAATAGAAAAAAATAAATAAATAAAAAACTCTGCGCTCCTTATCTTCCAGGTTCCTACGAAGCATTAAATCAGGCTAACAGGGCTATGTACCGAAAGTCACAAACGTCCTTTTCTGAGTAAAAGTCACGTTAAAGCCACTTTAACCCTTGGTACATGGGTTAAGACATAACTTATGGTGGTACGCAAAAACTGTGTCACGCAACCGCCACAAGCTATGTATCGAGCCAATAACAGCTCTTTAAGATAGAAACTTTTACGCCAGCAGATAGGCGACATTACAGTCTCAAAATGTGAAAACCCCATTCACTGTGTACTGAGAGATATTATTGGCTCAGTGCATTGCCTAGTGGAGGCAATAGAGAGCAATAACGGCTCTCGGTACATAGCCCTGTAAGTGAATAATGCATTGTGGGACCTGGAAGGCAGGTGAAGCGGCGAGGTAAGTAATGTATCTCCCTGAAGTTTCTATACCTAGATATATTGTGTGTCTTTCAAAACACCAATCAAAAAATAAAAAAAACAACAACTTGTATTTTAGTCTAGTTTGAAAGAAAAGGATTTTATTATTGCTAGAAGTTGTATTTGCTTTGAATTAAAGGGCATGTCCAGCCCTCTTACAAAAATGTTAGCATGTAACCGAACTACCCCAAAAAAGTTCCATTTTACTTACATTTAGGAAAGATGCTCCCAGGCTGTGTAAGGATCCTTACAAACCCACAATCCAGTGCCGATTAGTCCACGCTTCCCCTGCTGCTGCATGTGCCCTTTATTGACCGTGACTGATGGACGTTACCAGGAAGTAGTTGGGAGCCGCATCGCTGGATTGTGGGTGCATAAGTATCCTTACACAGCCTGGGAGCATCTTTGCTAAATGTAAGTAAAACGGAACCTAGCATTTGGGGGGTGTTCTGTTCCATGCTAAATTTTTGGAATTTGGGTGGACATGTCCTTTTAACTGAAAGGCCCAAGTTTCGAACATCTTTAGATCTAAATTTAAAATCTAAATGTGTGAAGAAGAGAATTGAAATAAAATTGTGCTGCACATTGACAGGGACTGTATGAGAGCTGGCTAGTGGCAACCCGTAAACACAGAAAATAGCAGTTTAACAAGCTGATTGTTTTCATGTCTCTATCTTCTCCCCTTTTATTCATCTCCTCGACCTCCCCCCCCCCCCCCCCCCAACCAATCCCACCCCAACACCATTTATAGTCTCCTTAGCCGAGAGTTACCTCGGTGGAGCACAGATTTATATCCAAGTGCACATTCCATATTTTTAACCCAGGGCTGGCCTGAGCTACACTACATAACAGTAAATTAGATTTTTGACAATTAGAGAGACTAATGTGAGCCATTAGATCCCAAGAGCAAAATTTCACAGCAGGGTCTTACTTTAATAAACATAACGCACTGCTGGAGTAAAATTCAGATATCCTTCCCATTCTACTTATTTACCCCTTTCTATCTCTCTCAATTTCCCCTCTTCATTCAGCTACAGTACGACTTGCTAAATGGTCCTCGGCCCTTGCCATCTACTATTGAGCAGTAATAAAATAGCTTGAAGAGGTGGAGGAGGGATGGTTTTACTGTAAGCGCCTCACATTCGCTCAGGCAGACTCATAGCTCTGAAAGTCTGATTGGTCCTGAGTGGAGACAGAAATGGCACCCGATGGACACCATAAGATTGGTTATAAAATTACAAGCATTTGTTCTGCTGTCAATATTTTCTGCTGGTTTTGCTCAAAGCTTCTTCTTTTTTTTTTTTTTTTTTTTATTTCATTTTGCAGAGGGGAGGAAGAAAGTTAAAATAAAAAGGCTCCTTTGTTACGGTGTTTTTGTCCTTCAATAGATTTGTTTAGATACAGTGATTAGATACTTCATATTGTTTTGCTTTGCCATTAAAAAATGTTACGTTGTATGAAAATCATATAAAATCATTGTACGACAAAAAAATAAACAATTCCACTTATTTTATTATTTGTTTATAATGCCCATCAATGGTCATTGCAAGGTAAGTCATCATCGTTATTTTTCGGCAATAGCTCTCATGGTGTCACATGACTTCAATAGTAGGCTGTCTAAATATGTCGCATGCAGGCTCATTTAGCCAGAGGCTCAGGGCAAATTTTCGAAGTTAGTCATGCTAATTTGCTAATTGATTCAATATCATGCATAAGAAAAAACACCCGCGCAACAGGCGCTTGGGGTTTAATAGTGTGTTTGTGCTACATTTAGCTAGAGTTTTTAATTCCAGCTGATCGATGATCCCTTTCGGGATTTACTCACGATTGCAAAAGCAAAATATTGCAACCTGTAAGACTCTGTTTGTCATCTTTCCAAGATGTGGCTACACACAGTCCTGAGAATTCTCCCTATATAAAGTATTTTTCATCTTTCTAACACGTGACTACACACAGTCATGCGCATTCTTCCTATATAAAGAAATTTTCTGTCCCCAACAACCGTTTCTGATTTGTCGTTTTGCACGTACACACGTTGCAGATTGTTTTTTTTTTTTTTTTTTCTAGTAATGTGTGTACCCAGCTTTTAAAATAACAAACAAACACCTACAACCATAATATCCCTTGTTTCTCCTTCTGTCATTTTCTATTCTCATAATGGAGTCTGGGACAACCACCTCTTTGTGGGATATACGATTGCGATTGGGGTTTTTGCCACCTGAGCCAAACTTTTGAATGCCGCCCCTATGTACTGCTAGGCGCTATGTTTATTTTCCTTCTGCTCTGCCTGCCACTTTTCTAAAAAAAAAGTGAGCTCTGCCTGCCGCCTCTCTGACATTAAGCAGGGGTGCCGCCCTGAGCATTTTGCTCATATTGCCTCATTAGAGAGACACCCCTGGCGAGTGCGCACAGCAGCTACTTTGGTAACTGCTGTCAACCTTTTGGTTGTAACAATGTTGTTTTGACTGACGGATGATACCACAAAGCAACAGGACAGAAAGGCAAGCAACAGCGAGTGATCGTGTCTTTAAGTCCTTTCAGGAGCATCTTTAGAATAGGAAAGTAAAACAAAAAAGGGGTTTGGGGGCTGCTTAACCTGTAAATAAAATATAAATTTGAGGGTGGAATTGTGCTTTTAGAGGGATTCTTGTATGATAATCTGGTTGCCTTTATCACTGTATTTAAGAACGGCAATGCCATAATGTAACCTTTAATTTATTCATTTCTGACCATTTTTGTGACCAACTCTTCCTATTTTTATTTCCCCCAGTGTTTTACTGTAGAAAAACTAGGGCGAAGGCCTCTTATTATTGGTGGATTCAGTTTCATGGGATTCTGTTGCGCTGGAATCACACTGGCATTAGCCTTTCAGGTAAACTAAAATACTATATATGCGATCTAGAATATTGTCACAATGTACAGTTTGGAAAACCTGTGGAAACCTTTTCCATTAAATTCTGGTCTGCTATGGACCCACCCTGCAAGTTAATAAATGTCTTCTCATTGGCCAGGGTTCCAGAATTTGGGTAGGGCAGAGATAAACAGCATATTTATGTAACCATTACAGACGATCAAAGGTAAACCCAGGGTTGGTGATCTAGCTGTTTATGTCCTCACCCGGAATATTTTTAATGAAATGCAAACGGGGGTGGTGGTTTGGAAGGTATAATTGCCATTTTAAAGACTCAAGTCACTTAGCAGACTTTTATGGGGCCATTTTTCAGGTCTATGTGAGACTGTAACTGAGTATTCCTTAAAGCTTTAATCACTCTTTCCGATAGAGTATTACTTGTGTGCCAAGTCCTTTTGCAAAAAAAACTGTAGCCAACAGTATGTACCAGGTGAATGCAATTACCCTGGCAGTTGCTGTGGTGTCCACACATAAGGATTGGAATTCCTTTATTGTATCTCCTCAGTATACACATTATCTATGTTTTTAATTGTTGGTGCCCTGTCTTCATTTTGTATGTACACTGCTGTGGGGGTTGAAGACTAGAATACCTAGAATAAAGCAAGTCACATTTCAATCCCAGCATGCTAGGTGATCTACTTGCTTTCTTTTTTTATTCACCCCAACCTTAAAAGGCATCTATACTGAAAGAAAATGTTATTTCAATTTTTTGCCATAACTGGAAACTATAATTCTTAACCTACCACCACTTTACTATTTTTTGTTGATCTGCACCCTATTTCTTTAGACATCCAATCTAAAGCATCTTACATTTAAGCTGTCAATTAAGTGCCTTGCTCTCATAAACTCTATAAACTCTGAGCAGTTTTGCTGTAGTTGGAATGGTGACAGAGATTGACAGCTGGAATGCTGTGTGCAGTTTTGACAGTTGGTTTGTGGGGGGGGGGGAAAGTCAGGTCAGATGAAAGTGGGAGTGGTTTTGCTCCTGAGCAAAACATGTGCTGGATTAAAGGCATGCAGCAGCACATACCCCTCAGAGAAAGTGCTACTTACAAGTATTTATAGATTAAGATGAGAAAAAGTATTTGTTTCAGTATAGTGTCCCTTTAAATAAGTAGTGTGAAGATACAGTATTACCTGGTTTGAATTCCTTTGCTTGTTCTCTCTGTACTATATAGGAAAGGATTAATGTGATGCGCTATGTTAGCGTGGCCTGTGTAATCGGGATCATTGCTGGGTTTTGCATAGGACCAGGTAAGTGGTGGTGTAACTAGTTACTAGATGTACTATTTGAGGTTGTGGTGTTTCTAGTTTAAAGGGCATGTCCACCCCCAAAACTATAATTCCCCCCACTACTGGCCCCACTCTGTAGTGTAATAAAATCCTTACCTCACATCCCAGCTCCAAATGGTTCTCCTGGATTCCCCCCTAGGAGGACTCTGCCTCCTGTCTCTCCTCCGGGAGAATTTTGTCCTGCGCACTGCAGGCCTCCCCCCCCCCCTCCCGTTTTGCAAGCCCTCCCCCTACCATAAAATCCCTTTGCCCATTAGTAGCTATCCTGCCCCCAGCCCCAACCACCATAAAAGATTTTACAGGAACTCCCCCGAACTTTACTTATCAATCATGGACACGGCTGCCGGTCCTGCCCCCTGCTTGCAGTTTCATGCAAGCAGAGGGCAGGTACAGTAAGCCGCGGGAAAGAGGTAAGGTAAGTAAAGATCAGAGTTCCAGTAAAATCTTTTATGGCGGTTGGGGCTGGGGGCAGGATAGCTACTAATGGGCAAAAGTCCAAAAATGGGGTGGACATGCACTTTTAAAAACCTTTTTTCTTTTCCCCATGTACTACACTGGGAAATGCTTCTAAATTTCCTTTTATAATGCAATCCTCCATTTTGACATTTATAATTTAATTTTTTCTTTTGTTTTATTATATTTTAACATTATTTATTAGGCAATGTAATGTCCCTGGGCCCATTTAACAAATACTTGGTCCATGGTGTTAGTTGCATCTGTGTCGCAGTGCTTTTTTATTTAAATGAGGTTTGTTTTGCTTGCCTCACCCTATCGTGCTAACCAAAGAGGTTGTCCCCTAAACACCATGGGGGTTATTCAACAAGAATCCTTTATTGCAAAGGTTAACATAATTGTGGACGCTGCTGCCCCAAGCTGCTGCCTCTTTGCATGTACAAGCTCATAAAAGTACAAGCCAAAGAGGAGGCAGCAAGCTCTAAAGTGCCAATTGAGCCTTCAGAGACACTGTGACTGAAGATATGGCCGCCCAAAATGTTTTGGCAGAAGAGAAGAGCACGCCAACAACACTCAGTCTTAATTTACAATCAAAGGGCATGTCAACCCTTAAAAAAAGATGGGTTGCTTGTCATTTATTTACCCATAACCCCATCTGACATTTTCAGCACTTTATTATTTCATTTATATCATCCAGATATTCAATAAGTATTGCCCATGCTCTCTCCTTTCATGGCAGAGGTTGATGCCTTCTCCTCCTGCTAAATGAGCTTTAAGGAATGTGAGCATGTACTGAGACAGCATAGGAAAGAGCAGTCGATCATTGGCTATGATGTGTGCTATCACAGTATTTATTGACTGCATGAAGGGAGGAGCCGGCTTACTCTGCCAGATAGGGGCAATAATTATCTGGTTAGCAATACATCTTATAATGTGCTGAATATATCTTTTTGTTATGGGTAGACATGCCCTTTAAATTTTAGATTAGGACCAATACTTTTCTGTTTTTGGTAAGAAGGCACTGGTTCCTAATAGTTTTAACTTGTGTTAGAGAGATATTTATCCTTCACATTCCTGAAGCATATGCTCTCCACACAGTTGTACCTACTCCATTCATTTTCTTGCATGTTTTCCATTGGTTGGATATCCTTCCTGCTGTTTTTCTGGCACCTACTGAAAGCTGTGAAGAGTTTCAGTTTGAAGTATGTTAGCACTTAATATACATGATGGCTCTCAAGTACCGAAATATTATGCAGATCTATTGAGTTTCCTTCATGAGGCGGAATGAGTTAAAATGTATAATGTAAAATTTGCAGAGTCTATCTAAAAATGATGGATGAATACTAGGGTGGTTTATCCCATTGATGTATTAGCAGTGCCTCCAACAAATCTATAATTCATTTTCAGCTGAGAATTTATTCAGTGTAATTACATCTTTAATTAGGATTTTTATGGCTCATTGTTCATAAACAATGATGAATATGACTTTTAAAGCAACAAGGATGAAGAAAAGAATCTTTTGTGAGCATTGAGCTCCTATTTTTTCCTTCATCTTTTTTGCCCCTTTTGTCTCGACGTTCATTTTTCTGCATTAAAAAGGAGAATATATATATTGTAATGTGGAAATAATGAACCTTTTTTTCCCCCTCAAAATGTCCTCTGGAACACAAGAAATTCATTATATAAAGAATGGGCTGGGGCGGAACGATGTATATAAACCTGTTTTCGCACCGCGAGGACACAAAGGAGATGCTGTCAATGTGAAAAGAAAAACTCATTTGCTTTTTTCTCGTACTGTAAACTTCTCTTCCCTTTTAACCTGCAACTGTTTTATTAAAAACATTTATTTATATTTACAAAACTATGGATGTCATCGCGTCGCATAAAAAGTAACCGCTAGATCTTTAGGAAAGTATTTTGATTGGGATTTTCCTTCTCTGTCTTTTGCATATACCAGGAAGTAAGTACAGAAAACACAGGCCAACAGACCTGAATCCAACTGGACTGTCCCATTAAATACATTGTAATAAGTCCTACCCCATCCACAATGGGATCAAAAATCTGCAGCCTTATTGACATCAAAATAAAATACAGTAAGGGTATGGCCACACTGCGCCGCTCACACGATTCTGTTGCGATTTCATTGCGATTCCGTTGCATTTGCGCATGCGATTTCTCCTTTTGAGATACAAAATTGCATGCGATTGCGTATCGCAAATGGGTGCACAATCGCACCCAAAAAACGTGCGGTTTCAGTGATTTGCGGGGGGCTAGAGCTACCTGTTTTGTTTTATCCCTGCTGATGTATTGGCTGAAATTCTTTTGATACATCTGTCCTATTCCCTTTAACTACTTGTTTCTGCGTTCACTTCCTTCTCATTTGCCAGACTTTTTCTGCCTCATGTCTGCAACTACAGTGCGATAGTTGTAGCTTGGGAAGCATATGCACTGTTGCCTTAAGTCGAATATCTGTTTTCTATTAGAAACTGTAATAATTTCTTAATTTGATATGTTGAAGTACTGATGCCTATAAATTGACATGCATTTCTTTCTGGGGAATTCAATGTAGCAGGCCATGTCGGGTGCTTTTCAGCTGAAGAGAAAGTTGCCCTCTAGTATCAAAAACAGCAACAAAAAGTAACTAATTTACTCTGTGCATTTTTTTTTTTAATTGTAATTTAAATTCATGGTCGTGATTAAATAATATGTAGGTGCTAATGTGCAATGAAGCTTAAAGGGCATGTCCACCCCTGAAACAAACAACTGGTGTCTGTTATCTGCCCGCAACCCCAACAGCAATTTTCCCAGTTTCTCACATGCATTTGTAACCGGATATTTAATAATACGTTCTGTTCGTTTTAGCCAAAGATATCTGCCTCCTCCCTTGGCTCCAAGAGCTGTTTATAAGCTAGAACATGTGCAGAGGAGGCAGCAGGTAATTGA
This sequence comes from Hymenochirus boettgeri, assembly GCA_019447015.1. Classification (NCBI taxonomy): domain Eukaryota; kingdom Metazoa; phylum Chordata; class Amphibia; order Anura; family Pipidae; genus Hymenochirus; species Hymenochirus boettgeri. The sequence continues at coordinate 48,338,096 of CM033475.1, read as the reverse complement.
GCAGTCACTCATTGGTTGTGATGTCAGCAGAGGGAGGGGCCAGCTTACAATGTCAGAATAGGGTCAATAATAATCCTTAAATATCTGGTTAATAATGTGCTGAATAGATTAGTTGGGGGCAGATAACTGACAATTGACCAGTTTTATTTGTTTTAAGGGTGAACATTACCTTTTAATTTATGTATTCCTTTTTCTTTTTAACATGAAATATGTTCCCATCAACATATGTGATTTGTTTTAATAGAGGTATAACCTACCCCTGTAGTAGATCTCAATGGGATCCATGTGTTAATAGTATCCTTCTAAGTACCGTGCAGTTTATAACCCAGAACTAAGGCAGATTCTCTGCCTCATACCCCTCACCACTCCGTCAAGCCTGCGGCAAACACTTTACGGTGCCCCCTACGGTGCTTGGTGCCCCTGTTTCACCGCAGATCCCTCCATCATGTGCAGCAGGGAGAGGAAACGCCCGGGGAGTAAGGGAAACTGCAGAACCCGATGTAATGCGTGATACTTCCTTTTCAATAGGTTGTATGTGCGTGGGGGGGAGAATGGGAGGGGGTGTGGGATAGGGGGGAAATTATGGGGATCTGGATTGGAACATGTTAACAGCCCAGGGGGGTTATCGCAACCTGGTGCAGGGAGTGTGGTATTTGAGAGGAAAGGGGTAGATTATAGTGCATAATGCACCCCCTACTGTAAATTGTAACTGTCACCTCATGAGTTTTGTGCCTGCGGCCTCGTGCTTTTATATGGTCATGGAACTCCTCGTGACTTCTAATATCCTTAGAATTTACAGTAGGGGTGCATTATCCACTTTATTATGGACTAGGTTTATTTTAAGCAGTCCTGTTTGCTACAAGCCTCCATGGCTATAGGATATGTTAACTCTCTATTGACATCTGTTTCCAACTTCTTAACTTTCTGTGATACTGCTAAATGTTGTAGGTGCCTGCCCTCTCCTGGTCATAAGTGTTCGATATGCAGTTCGCAGGCATCCTGGTTTCTTGTAATCTGCTCAAGATCATTCTTATGAACTGTAGACTTTTCAGCAAATTTTAAAGTGGCTGCATTTTCCCCCCAAAACAAACGGAATCATTTTGTCGATAAATGAGAGCACTTACAGACATTTGCAGAGCAGAGAAGCCTACTTTTACTTTGCCGTATGAACATAATAAAATCCAATGAACAGTCTGGAATTCTGAAAAACATACTTTAGGAAAAGGTAGGCATTTGTTAGGACTTACTGTTGCACTCACGGAAGAAAGAGAAATGTCCCCTAAATTGCAACTTTATTGATCAGTAAGGCAGAGACAGCACTAAAATGATCATATGCCGAGGAGCTTGATCGTATCCATCTCACTCTTTCAGGCCTATGTAATAAAAGTTCTTATCATGCCCTAACCAATCAGATGTTTTTTACCATTTGAAAGCAAACATCTGATTGGTTGGGGCAAAATTAGCACCATTTTAAACGATAAGAAATGTTATTGAATAACCCTGTGTCATAAGAACCAATGTTGCTAGTTGTTACACCTGTAACGTCGATTTGTAAAGTTAAAGTGATCTGGCCAGGCGGGTTGTCCGAGGTGGTGAGGTACCGTCAACATGTGAATGGGCCTTTAGTCTCTTACTTTATATTCCCCGTTCCCTTGACCTACTAATTATCTAAATATTTATGGCTGTGTTCACACTACGTAGCCCTTAATGCAGGTGAACATTGCATGTTCACAACTGATGTTGTTTTAATGCTCCCCTGCATTACAGCATGGCAGAGTTTGGTTTGCAGTTCGCATGCTTCCTATTCTAGTAATTTGGTCCATATCGTTCTTCATTTTAACCAAGTTATAAATAAGATGGCTGAAATTGTTTGTATTTTCCCAAAACAAACCAAACAAATTGTTCTCATTTATTGACCAAATAAGTCGAAGTAGATCCCACCATATGTCGGCCACACTAGCTCTCTGTCCAGACCAGACTTTCGTCTTTTATTTAAAAAAAAAAAAAAAGTTAGCAAGTAATTGCCCTTCATCTACTGTTCTATAGTTTGTTTATTATAATGTATAATGGTTCAAATGAACAATGGCCAACTTTCTTTTATATTTCCTTTTTAGGGGCTGAGTTAGAATCTTCTTTGTTCTAGGATGGCTTGTATATAATCTATATATAACCTACCCCTGGATTTCTATGGGAGGAACTGTAAGATTATAGCCTTATAATATTACAGTTCCAGGAGGAGAAGGAAACCAGAAGCCACAAAGGGGTAGGTTATAATATGAAAATGCACCTCGAACTGTAAATTAAAGGGATATTAGAAGTCACTTTGGAGTTCCGTGCCCTGTATAAAAGGTACTTTTATATGGTCACAGAACTCATCTGTTCTGTGCTTATGACAGATATATTTTAATTTCAATGACAAACCACAAGTATTTACTGATTTGCACTGTAATTCATTTATTTTTAAGCTGGACTTCCATTTATCCTTACTGGAGAGCTCTTTACACAGTCACATCGCCCTGCAGCTTATATTGTAGGAGGAACTCTGAACTGGCTATCAAACTTCACCGTGGGCTTTGTCTTCCCTTTCCTCCAGGTACAAAGGCCTTTTCCTTTTTCCTTATAGTTTATAATATTTGGAAGTATTCAGTGTCTGACATGCTGAGCATCAGGCAATGTATTTGTAGAATATATTCAATATTTAACAAAGATTATCAAGAAATGACCAGGAAAACATAAAACATGCACTGGATATACACTGTAACAATCGTTAAAGAGGACACACTACACACAGTCCTGAACAGTCTCCCTATATAAAGTATAAGGAGACCTAGCGATCACGTATAACTCCCTATATTACAGTACAGGGATCCAACTTCCACTGTAGGAAATTATGGGCCTGGAATGACCTTTTCTGATGCCGAACATTCATCCTTTCATAGTTAAACACATTACTGAACAAGTACCAATTCTATCTGTGTGCACCCAGCTTTAGAGCAGTGGGCTGTTAGGGAATGCTTATTCAATAGCACCTAGGGACCTCTGAATCGCGATCATGTAGTGTTTTTATTTTGATTTGTCTTTTATGTAATGACCAACCATATTTTAACTAGAGATGGACTCGAACCCGAGTTTGAGCCGAACTATTAGAATTCGGACGAATTCGGACTTCTCGAACTATCCCGGACCCAGATTTTCGATATTTTCGGACTTTCGATAAATATTGATTGTTCGAATGTGCGAGTGAGTAAAATTGATTTTTCGAATGTCCTGGATATTCGAACATGTTCCCCATTTACATTTACATTTAGTTACCATTAATATTTTAATTGTATTTCATTAGAACTTTTCGAACTATTTGACTCCCATTGACTTTAATGGTTCCGTTTTCGAACTTTCCATATAGTTCGAAAATGGACCGAACTTTCGAAAGTTCGGCCATCTCTAATTTTAACTGATTACATACGCACTAGAATTGGAATAAAGAACACATATCTATTGTGATGTCCACAAGTAAAGCCTTTCTCTTTTTTTTCTTTTCTAGATGATGGCAGGAGCATTCTGTTACATGCTCTTCTGTGGAGTTTGCCTTTTTGTAGCCTTATATGTTTACTTCATCATTCCTGAAACCAAAAACAAAACCTTCATGGAGATTAGTCAGATGTTTTCCTCCACAAAGTCCCTTGCCATGCCTGTTTCTAATGGAGATGATTTAAAACTTAGGAAGATGAATGGATATGGAGGATACGGGGCCTTGGAAAGTAGTTCAATGGAGTTCTGCTGACAATGTCTGATAACTATAGACTGCCTGTAGAATGTTAATGATCCTGGTGGAAAATGTAGGATCCTGGCTCAAATATAGTCCAATCAGAGACTTGCAGAAAACTTTGACAAGATACTAAAGGTTCTTCAATTAGATGCAAAAGGCTCATTAATGAGCAAAATGAAATTATTTCTAAAAAAATACATAATTAAGACTAAATTTACTATATTTCTAAAGTTATTTCATAATAAACAAGGCTCTTCTCTTATGAACACTAATTTTGAACGCTTACATTTTTTAACATAAGTAGTAGAATTAGTTTATTAAATGTGTGTTTGTTTATTTTTAGTTTCTTTTAAATTAGAGATGAACTTAATGTGAAAACTTTTCTCCCCAGAACCCCTATACAATGCTACTTCTCTAGTAATTTCCATTTACATACCGGTCAGGAATAGATTTTCTAACTTAAACTTCTACATAGGCTGCGAGTTGTACTGGCGACAACATGAAAGGCTTCTAAGTACCAAGTGAGCATGTGCATCTCTTGGCTTTGCCCTCTGACCCCACTTTTCTCTATGCACAGAGTTTGTTCTACAGAGATTTCTCCACACCAATATAGAAGTTCCTGATAACACTTTGAAAACTGCTTGTTACCTGCAGTCTATTTTCTATCCAGTTTGAATTGAGAAGATAGCCTTCCAATACAAAACATAGTTAGCTGATTTACTTTTATTTTTTGTTTGTTTGCTTCCATTCTGATCTTTGCAAAATACAACCTTTCTGTACCCGTTTTCTTTTGGATTTTCTCTGGGGGCTTAGTCAATTTTTTTACTTTTTAAATTTTTTTTATTTTTATTCAAAGCAAACAAGTATTTGAAACAAAAAAGATTAACAATTCAGTAATATTAACAGAAGTTTCTGAGATTTCCTGTGTTTGTGATCTTTGTAACATTGTTTTAGTCAGTAGGGTAATAAGTTTGGGGAGCCAATGTACATCGTCTAAGTAGTATTTCTCAGTTTGAATCCACAGGAATATTCAAGTTGCAATTTTTGTTTTTACTTTACATTGTAAATACAAACATAATCTAACATAATCTAAGGTAAGGGGGGACGGGGAGAGGATTTTTTTAGAATTTCAAATATCCAAAATCAGACCGGACTTCTGGAAGTTCGGAAAATCTTTAGTTGTAAATTTTGGGGTTAGTTACAGTATATGAGCTAGTGTTGAGTAAAAGAGGCTGTAGTATTTTTACGTAAGACCATCAGGGCATGGAGCTTTGTCTGTTGGTATCTCTCTGTGTGTTTCGTACATCTCTTCCGCTGTTATATTCCTATTGAGGCCGAGGCAACACTTAATGTGCACATTGCACGCAATTGTGCATATGCGTTGGTGGCCGTTTGCACTGTGATCCTTGTCATATCCACTCTGATGTGGGCTAGCCCTTGAATAAGTTTGTTGTGTTGGAGTAATGTCTGGTAAGTTACAGGAGCGTGCATAATATTGTAACCAAAAAATGGTTACAGGTTCAAATCCCCAAATTTCCTCTGTGCTTGATATGGAATAAACTGGTAACTTTGTTTATGAAGGAAAGTGTGGGAGAAAATAGTTTTCAACACTGCCAAATCTCTCTATTTCTGTAACCAAGACGGGTCTCCGTGCTGTAATATGATTCGCATTCAGCTTCTAGGGGGCAAGGCTGCAGCTTCCTTGTTTTGATGTGCTGTGCACTAGAGCGTAGGTGTAGAATATGGCGAACATTTAGCTTTCCACCAAGACAGAGGTGGATTGTGGAAGCTAAGCCATAGTACCCACAGGATCATTTCATAAATCGTCTAACAGCCACAACAAAGGCAAGACACCGCTTGTATCTTTAAGAATGAGCGCTATTTGGACAATGATGTCTTTAATTCTTTAGGCTGGGTACACATGCACAGATTATTTGATGTTAGTTTTTCCTGACGACATTGCAAAGATGAAGCCATCTGATTCAATCTATAACCAAGTTCTGGTCCTAATTAGAGATGGCCGAACTTCATAAAGTTCGGTCACTTTTCGAACTTCAGTAAAAGTTTGGATCCAATAAAGTCAAAAGTCCAGGTGATTTACAGCCAAACTAACAATGGTAACTTAATGTAAATGGCTGTGGCACATGGGAAATGATCTGGGGAACATGTCACTATCACCAAAACTTTATAAAACACTTATTAAACACGAGCGGGCAATTGTCAGGTTTTATGCAAGCTTCATTCGAGGGTTACCGAACAATAGCGAAGGGGGTAAGCGAAATCAAACAATACAACAATACTTTCGTGGGTTAGAGAACTATACATTCTAGGGTTAGCAAACGGCCCGTAAATTCAATAATTATCAAAAATACAGCCGCGAACCCGAACTAGTTCGAATAGTTTAAGTTCGTCCGAACTCAGGTTCAAGTTCAGTTTTGTGTCCATCTCTAGTCCTAATCTGCATTCCTGTCTACACTAAAGGTGCACATATACTGCATAATCTGTACCGTGTTAAATTCTTTCCATGGTGAAACACAACTAAACTGGAAGGTCACATTTCTGTTTTTTTAATTTTTTTTTAAAAAGGAATTTTAATTCAAGAAAAATAAAATCTCCTAGAAAGTTTTAGTGGAAGATAAGGCAGCACCCAGAAAACGTGCCCTGCTCCTGACAAATAGCCCCTCGAACCAAGGGAATTGGTATGAACATTTGCTGTGGATAAAGAAGCAAGAAACTACAGGTATATTAATAACTGAGCCGCTATGCTGCCTAATGTCAAGGGAATAGATTAAAGGGCAACTATAGTGAAAAAAAAACTTTGTCTGTATACAATGTATAGATCACTTAGTATAAGCTGCCTTACTTTCATGTTTCTGTGTGGCTTCGTTTCTTCACACTGGCAGAAGTTTGTACCAAGCTGTGTAGTCCCCCTCCCCTCTCTGTCTACTCCCCCTCAAGCAGTGACGGGCTGTATACAGAGTCCGAGCATTGTCAGTTGAAAGGACTTTAAATGAAGTGCTGACATCCTGTTGACCCCTCCCTTCCAGAGCTAGACTGCAAGCAGTAGAGAAAGTAGCAATATACTGAAGGGAGGGCAGAGGGGGAGAGAGGAGGACAATGGTGCTGAGATTCTTTACAAGTAAGTTACTGAACTCTGCCTGTTCTCTAACTTTGCTAATTGTTATTTATTTTTTACCTAAAGTTCATATCTCTCCCCCTGCTTAGCTGAGATCATAATCACTGAAAACAAGAATCAGTGTAACAGCAGCTTGTAGTGAGACCTTCAAAAAACACGTGACACTGCTTGTTATCCTGATACATTTCAGTTGCTTGTCTATATATTTCATAGATTGCACTGTGTGTCTTGTTTGGTATATAGTCTGTATTACTGTATTATATATACTGTATTAGTGTTCCATTTGAGTCACGGTTTTGTATGTATATAAGATTTTTTGGGGGAGGGGCTGTTTTATAGTGTGTTATGCTCATATTACTGTGTTAATGGTTTATTGATTGTGTTTAGCACTACACATTTGACTATATGTTGCACATGGTACATATAGTGTGGGTGAGAGAGTGGTGGACAGTACTGCAGGGGAGCTTTGGATTGTGTGGGTGTGTGCCTTTGAGTGACAGATGAGGTGTAGCAGCTCCTACAAATCACAGCATATTCAAAGGCTTATATCTCGGGGACTATGTAGAATTAAAAAAAGAACTAAGGTACCCTGGTGGATGGGATGACTTATAGGATACATTAGAAGAAATTAAAAAAAAAACTATTTTCTCACTATAGTTGCCCTTTAAAGTCAGGCAGTGTTAATGTATTTATTCAATGTCCATAAGAACATCTATTCCAACCTTTATACCCTACCCATTAACCCTAACTAACAGTTGATCTAGAGGAAGGCAAAAAAAAAAATTCCTTACTGACTCCAAATGGCAATTGGAGAGTATCCCCAAATCAACCAGAACTACAGTATATGTATTAAAGGACATGTCCAGGCAAAAAATAACTTTAGCTATAAATGATCTCCACCTTCCCAAATCCCACTTTAGTATTAACAATAATTTCCTAATATGCCACTGAAGATCCTTACCTAACCCGGTCCCTCGACGCTCCTCCTCTGCGGCTGAAAGCTCCCTGGTAGCGACGTGACATCACGCCCAATCGCCTGACATCCACAACTAGAAAGAATCTTGGCTGTCAGAGCAGAAACCCTTTGCTCCTGTTTTTGCTCGAAATGAGCTTGCAACAGGTGCAGGCGGCGGCACCTAGTTGGAGAGGGACCAGGTCAGGTGAATATACCTTCAGGGCATATTCACAAATTATCGTTAATGCAAAAGTGGGGTTTGATCATTTTATAGCTAAAATTATTTTTTGCCTGGACATACCCTTTAATACCAGTAATTCTCAATATTTTTTAGTTTTAGAAATGTGTCCAGACCACTTTTTAAGCTATTCAATGAACTTGCCATTACCAACGTTCTCACTGTAAAGAAACCTTTCCTAAACTGAAGATAAAACTTCTTTTTTCTTTCATATCCACGTGTCCTCTGATATGACCTATTAGTGCACCAGAGAGTTTACTGTATGGCCCATTAATATATTTATATAAAGTGATCATATCAATGTACAATGGCCACCTATCCAATGTAAACAGCCCTAACTTGTCTAATCTGCCTGCATATTTAAAGGGTATGTCCACCTTTTAAACTAACTTTTCCTATAATATAGATATTGGTCCCCCAGCCCCAACCGCATTACTATAAGAGCAAGAAAGTCCCCAGATCATTACTTACCTTACCTCTCTCCTCTCATAGAACTGCAGCCAATCACAAACACGCTGCCGGTAGTGTAGAACGGCGAAGGAGAGAGGTAAGGTAAGTAAAGATCGGGGGACTTTCTTGCTCTAATAGTAATGCAGTTGGGGCTGGGGGACCAATATCTATATTATGGGAAAGGGGTTTAAAGGGACTGTCCACCCCTCTTTCCAAAAACTGATATATTGTAGATAACCCCCCAAAACCTTAACTTTGTTTTAGTCACAATTTAGAAATCAGCTCCCACATTAGTTATTATACTCACAAGCTCCTCGCTCCATCGCCGCTTCCGGGTTCTTCTCCCAGTCTCCACTGTGGCTGCTATGTTCTTTTTGTGTTCTTGAGCAGCCGCAGTGGAGACTGCTCCGGGAATAGCAGTCAGTGATTGGCCGTGACGTCACAGCCACGGCGACACTGACTGCCTTACCCGAAAGTGCAGAGCCGCAGTGGTGGAGCGAGGAGGAGCATGTAAGTATAATAGCTCTGTGTGGGAGCTGATTTCTAAATTTTGACTAAAACGAGTTAAGGTTTTGGGGGGTTATCTACATTATATCAGTTTTTGGAAAGAGGGTGGACAGTCCCTTTTAATGCTGGGGGGAGGGAGACCAAATTTGGAGGGAGAAGGAGGGGGGGCTCTTCTGCGCATGGCAAAATTCTCCCGGAGGGGAGACAGGAGGCAGAGTTCTATATGGACTCTGCAGTACTCCTGGTGGCCAGTTTTTGTGGGGAGAGGTTACAGGGCATCCATTTGGATCTGGGATGTAAGGTAAGGATTTTTATACACTACAGATTGGGGCCAGTAGTGGGGGGATTATAGTTTTCGGGGTGGACATGCCCTTTAAGTCCCTCCATTCCCTTCATTATTTTAGTTGCCCTTCTCTGAACTGCTTCCATTTCCAAGATCTCCTTTGTATATGAGATTCTAAAACTGCATTGCATATTCCAAATGAGGCCTTACCAGTGCCTTATAAAGAGGGAGAATAATATTTTCTCCCTTGAATGTATTCCCCTCTTAATACAAGCTTGTATAAAGTGCTGCCTGGCACAGTTATCTACTAAAGTCCAATTTTTTTCCCCAACAGTTTCACTTAGCACTGAGCCATTTATGGTGTAGGTGGCACAAGGGTTGTTAAACCCCAAATGCATTACCTTACATTTATCTGCCATTCTACTGCCCATTTTGATAATCTATCTAGGCCAGCTTGCAACAATTGCATCATTTCGGATCTCAGGAAAATCCCGAAGATCCGAAAACGGAATTTAAAATCGGATCTTCAGAGCGATTTTTATTGAATGTTCAAGGCTATTTCCCATAATTATCGAAAATAGCCTTGAATGTTCGTTAAAAATCAAAAACTAGTTCCGAAGTCCCGATATATACGAACGATCTGTCCGGTTTCGGACAGAACATTCGGATTTTGGAACCAAGGGGTTCCGTGTCGGATCCGGGTCAGAGTAATCTAATCATCAGCAAATACAGGGACCTTGCTCTCAATGCCCCCTTCTAAGTCATTTATAAACAAATTAAAGTGGCCCCAGTACAGAACCCTGAGGCACTCCACTTACAACTTTAGCCCACATTGATGTAGCCTTATTGATCACCACTTTCTGTTTGCGATCCAATAACTAATTCTCTATCCGTGTACAAATGTTTTTTTCTAGGCCAACAGTCCTCAGTTTATACATAAGTTGCCTATGTGGCACATTATCAAGAGCTGTAGCAAAATCCAAGTATACCACATCAGGGCCGCCATCAGACTTTTCTGGGCCCCATACTGGGTAAATTTCTGGGCCCCCCATAACACGCACCAACTCAAACACGTGCATACCTCCCAACATTTTAAAACGCAAAAGAGGGACACATGGGGAGAAGAGAAGAGGTGAATGCGGATTTTGTTTTCACGGTTACTTTGTTAAGACCACACCCACTTTGTTAAGGTTACACCCACTTTAAAGACCATTATTCGTTGTTGCCTGCAATATTATATATCAATAATATTATATAGACATTAAGCCCGTTACATTAACGGGCGCTAGACATGCTCTACCTCCTGATGCACACACAGACCGGTAAATATAAAATGTACCCATGTCCAGTACACACACTTAAAGGACAATTATACTCACCTTCCCTCTGAGCAACCTCTGAGAGTCTGCTGTAGGATGCGCGAACACAGGGGTGAGGACTTAGCGGTTCAGGTCCTCACCCTTGGTAAAAGCTAAGGAACAAGGAAGAGGAGCGGAGGAAAGGTGAGTATAATTGTCCTTTAAGATGCCCTCATGCCCAGAGGGCACAGATTGGTAAATATAACATACCTTTAAGGCAAGCCCACACAGACTGGATCCTATATTAGACCCCATATTATATTCTGCATCAGTGTTGTTTAAAACGTATTTCATTCGTATTGACTATTGATATATTCACCCCAATCTCCATGCTCAAATCCTTACACCTACCCATTTGTGTCTAGAAAAAGACTGCCATTATTGCCACACAGCATGGCAGCTCCACACTCTGTTCTGCCTATATCCATATTTCTTTCTCTGTGTCAGATTGCAGCTCCACACCATCTCTTTACTGTCTATATCAGTGTTTCTCAACCAGGGGTCCGGGGACCCCTAGGGGTCCCTGAGAGTTTGCATTGGGGTCCTCAAGAGATTGGCATAAATTTATGGATCCAGCATTTTGACAAAAACAGATATATTTTTCTATATACCGTATTTATCATTCTGTGTTTTATGTTTTGTATGAATTATGTGTTTGGTGTTGATGTCTGAGATATAAATAAAAATAACTAATGTTTTAATGTAAGGGTTCCCACCCTGATGTGAATTTGAGTGCATTTTTTTCAATAGAGATGTATTTATAGATCTATCAATTATATTTGTATAAATTAAGTTTTTGATAATTTGATGACAAAGAAAAATAATATATAATCATGATTTTATGTAGGGGGTCCCCAAGACACGAAAATTGTTTTAAGGGGTCTCCACTGATAAAAAGGTTGAGAAACACTGGTCTATATACTGATAATAGAGATGGTGTGCTGCAATGTGACACAGAGATAGAAATTTGGATATAGGCAGGTTAGAGATGGCGTGAAGTTGCCATACTGCAATGTGACACAGAGATAGAAATTTGGATATAGGCAGGTTAGAGATGGTGTGAAGTTGCCATACTGCTATGTGACACAATCTCTATCATGCTTACATCCATATCTCCATCTCAGTGTGGAGCTGCCATACTGCTATGTGACACCATCTCTATCCTTCCTATATACATATCTCCATCTCAGTGTGGAGCTGCCATACTGCTATGTGACACAGAGATGGAGATATGTATATAGGCATGATAGAGATGGTGTGGAGCTGCCATGCTGCCCCCATAGGATAGGTAATAGCCCAGTAGCCCTATTACCTACCCCATGTGCAGTGCATGCCTTGGTAGCAGAATGCAAACAAGGCATGCTGGGAATTGTAGTTTAACATCTGAAGTTACAAGGTTTTCGGTCACTGCTATATAGGCTCTGGTACAAGCAGCCCCATAGAGTGAGTTTATCAGTCCCTGTACACAGCAGTGAGACAGAGGGTAACAATCCCCCCCCCCCCCATGGACTCTCACAAGTAGAAATGGGATCAGTATAACTTACAGTTACCTCCTGCTCTCTATGGAGGATCACAGCACAGAAGAGCTATAAGTTCAGGCAAGGGGCGGGAGGGGGTGGAGCCACATAGACAGTAAAGCCAATTACTGACTGAGTCATGGGACATGCAGCAGATACACCCTGTTTGTCTTCTCCATCTAGGAATTTTTGTTTTCTTCCTCTCACTCTCTGGGCCCATTCCATGTCCGGGCCCCATATTGGAGTACCCCCTTTCCCCCCTGTACCACATCCACTGCTATGCCAGAATCTATATTCTTAGGCTGAGGCCACACTACAACCCACAAAATTGTGCACGAAATCGCGAGCGTTATTGCGTGTGCGATTTCTGTGCGTTCGTGCATGTTTCGTGTTTGCACGTGTGTTTTTACTATTATAAATTGCGCAAAAAATGGTTGAATGCAAAATGCGAACGGACGCACAATCGCATTCGCAACGGAAATCGCAGGAATTTTTGAGCGAAAATGGAAATCGTGAACGCAAACGCGTGAAAAACGTGCCAGTGTGGCCCAGCCCTAATTCACATCTCATACAAGGCTGCCCATCATTTATATTAAAAGTTGCTATAAATTGCCATGGCAGATATTTCTGGATGTGCATTTTTTTGCCCATGAAATTCTCCGCCTCTTAAATTGCTATTACCGTAACTGTAATCACACTGGAAGAATGGATAAGGCATTTGGGTTAAGGGGTATTAATGCATATGTCACCTATGGACAAGGAAAAAAATATTATTTTTCTGAATACTTTTGACATGCCATATATCAGATTCTTAGAATGGGTTTCTCTTTGAGTCTGAATGAGGATTGTTAACTTTATTAAGAAAATGAAAACTAGATACACAGTGTTAAGGAACCAGTGGGGTTTAAAGAGGACTTGGTAACATATTAGCCAAGGTTAAAACACAGGCAGTGATTATAACTATAATAACTTAACAATGATTATGAAGAAATAATTAAAAGTTCAAAAAGGCATATAACGGTGAACCTCTTTTTTATGTATATTGAAGGACGCGTCTACTCCCAAAAATAAAATTTAACCCGCTGCTGGCCCCAATGTGTAGTGTTAAAAGATCCTTACATCACTTCTCAGCTCCTTATGGTTGTCCTGCAGTCCCTATTCAAAGTCCAGGAGTAGGAGCCTCATAAAAGCGTATCTGCCCCTTCCCTATTCCTGACCCCCTCCCAACACTAATCATGTTTAAATCTTAATGAAGTGCTTACCAACCTTTGTTCCCTCGGCATAGCCGACAGCCATGTCTGTGATTGGCTTACTCTCAACCAATCATAAACGCGGCTGCTGGTCCTACTCCATTCCCAGAAGTAGCATTAGAGGCAGAATCTGAGGGATTGAAGTATGTTTCTCTGCACTTTTTGCAGATGAAGCAGGGATAGAGGCCCATCATAGTTTTGCTGGGGGGCCCAGTTATTTCTAGTTAAGCCACTGCCCCTTGCTTACCCAACATCTATCCTTATTTGAATGAGTCACAAGGAGTTTGCTGTAAGTGAACTGCTGTACCTATAAATAGTGCACATGAGCCTCAACTCCTGCCAGTATTTTGGAAAACATTATTTTGTGCATCTCTATCTCACTACTGAAATCCCACTGCAAACAAAGAATGGTATTTCATTAGAACTGATGCTTTGTAATGAAGTTGGTTAAATAAACTTCATTATTTGGTGAAGTATTTCATTTGTATGCACGTGAAGCCAATGGAATTCTACATATTTGCCTAAGCACCTGTGTCCATGGAGATTCATGGGTAAATCAGTAAAGCACAAACCATATGTTATTTAGGTAAATTTCCCAGCTCCCGTATCAAAATGAGAGGTAAGACACAGATTACTGGATTTATATTAAGGTGTTCTGCCTTCTGGTTCAGTGCTGTTCTGTGGCTTTAGTTGTCCTTTAAGACTAAAATTCAATTATAAAAAACTAAATGTGTTAAGTGTTAAGATTATACATTGACCATTGGTCTCAAATTAAAGGACAATAAAACGAAAAAATTCCTCTAAAAGAACAAAATGAAGTGTATGTAATTGGAGACGTGACAATAGCATGTGTTGAGATACAGTATTCACAAATATGAGAACTTCCCAAAAGTGCAAGATAAAGGCCATAATTGTCTAATAAAAGTACAAGAAATTTTTGGACGAGTGCAGAGGACCCTATTGTGAGTTTGCTGATTTCTTCAGTTGTCAAACTCTTTTCTTCAGTTCTGTTGCAAATCTGAGGCATTACTTTTTTTAACGTTTTCTTATTTTTTTGTGCATACAAAAGACATTACTAAAGTTTACATATTACAGAGGTGCCATTAAAGGGCATGTCCACCCCTTTTACAAAAATGAAGTATCTAATAGAACACCCCCCAAAAGCTAAGATCTGTTTTACTTACAGTTTGGAAAGATGTTCCCCCACTGTGTAAGAAGCCTTCCAGTGTTCTATTAGATACTACATTTTTGTAAGAAGGGTGGACATGCTACAAGCAAGATATGATCAATGCACAGTACAGGGCCCCATTTACTAACATGCAGATGACTGTACAGAGTTTTTCGGTTGAAATCTTGTTTATAAATTTCCTTATTAAAAAGCAAAAAGTTATTTATGATGTATTATATACTATTCATCTTTACACTCTATACACGTTAGTAGACCATCACCATCTACAATAAAAACATTTTCAGCATATTCATCTTTTTTAAATTCGATTTATTTTATTGATCCCATAAGCAGATAAGCAGCAATCAGAGTTACGGATTGTCTTCTCATATATTTAACAGAAGTTATCTATGGAATATCATTGTTATGTAGTCAGGCTTACCCAAAACAGTAAATACAATCTATTTAACATCTAATAGGTAAGTGAAAATAAAAAATAAATAAAACTTAACAAAAAAAAAGACTGGCAATCCCTACCTCCCAATATTTTTTTTGTGAGTAGCACTAGGCCAAATAAAACTGATTCTGCCAGTCTTCCTCCTAGCTTCAGAACTATCTTTAATACAGGAATAGTCCAGGACTAACCTGGCAAATTAAAACTGTATGTGCTGTAACTTCTCAACGAAACGATACTGTGGGGTTAATCAATCTTACCTACCTGCCCCATGTACTTTCCATTTCATTATAGTTATCCTTTAACTAAAGAAACGGAACTGCACAAGGAAGTTTGTTGTTTATAAATAAAAGGAGGACCACCCTGGTGGGACCCACATATGACATTCATTTGAACAGTTCAGCATGTGGTTTAAGGCATACCATGGTTTCCAAATTTTGTCATATTTGCCACCACATTTTTTGTGTAAGTATTTTTGCCAAGTGTGCAATTACCAATCTTATCCATCCCTTTCCATATGGGGCTTCTGGGATATTCAGTGCAAAACTATTGTACATTATCTGGTGCCAAATTTCAGGGTAAGTTCATTGAATAGACCAAAAATGCAGTGCTCCAGGGATAAAGCTGTTCTCGGACAAATGTCATGTTGCAGGAAGTACATCACAACCGTCCTGTATCTTTGCATAGTTGGACAATTCCAGATCAGGTTCCAGAAGTTTGTCCCTGACCTTCAACATTTTGGGCATTTGCCATTATCCCCCACCCCCGTAGCATAAAAAAGACTTGATGATAATATATAATTGAATGAGTTTGTTATTTGATGCTGTGGAGACTTCCATATTTGTTAAAGCAATGTCCATTATTTGTTCCATTGTTTGGTAGTGTATGTGTAGACTGTTTATTATAAGGACAATGCTTCTCTCTTGCAAGTTTAGGTGTTTATATAGTCAATATATTGGACAGAAGCGGATGCTGATTACCTTGGCCTGGAGATAATTTCCTTTTTTCTTTCCTTTTTTATCTATCTTCCTCTAAAATGGCCTTTGTTATGTTATCCTCATTATTTTATGACGTGGTTGGCCAATGTGTGTACATGAAGATGTCCTTGCAGCAGAGGAGGATGTTTAAAAGATGAGTGGAATGTGCCACAATTGGACAGGTATCAAGTAGTTTTTCCATACTGTAAATATAGTGGCTTGGGTCACAAGTTCTTGTAGAATCATCTCAGCTCAGTCTGTTTTTAGAGATTTTCTCCTTAAAGAAAACCATATATAAAATATTCATTTAGAATTTTCTTTGCTGTCGAAAAATTTTACACTTGTGCTTTCGTTTTAAAATACTTCAGGCGTGAACCTGCTTGTGTGTGCTTTTTATTCTCCCCTCTGTGATCTTGTTACATTGCATCCGTAGAAGAGTGTAAATAACTAAAAACTGTGTTGTAAATAGATTCGAAGTTTATTCTTTATTAATGAGCCACTGAGTATCCTGCTGTTTTAGAGCAGAGATGGTTCCATAATATCTTAATCTAAATTACACTTGTGTTGCAAAGCAAAAGCACATGGAACAGAACATTTTACAGCATTTAAAGTTACAGGTATTTTTGCTGTTATGATTTTTGAAAATATTTCAATGTTTGTCACATTGTAGATTATTTACTTATATAGTATTTTCGTATATACAGTAAGTAGATGAAGAATAAAGGATGGGGAAAATGTGTGACTAAACTGCAATGTGAGCATTGTTTTGCACCTAAGTTGGAATCACTAAAACATAGTGACACAGGAGCTGGGTCTTACCTCCCGTTCTTCAATAAAATTTTAGGAGCTCGGAACGAAGGGAAGGAACTTACCCATTCGCTCCTCTACCGCTTCATTTGACAGGTCCCGACGGACTTAGTAGTCTATGCGCATGATGTGCAAATGCAATGTGCAAACGCATAGAGTACAGAGTCCACCGGGAGGAGGAACAAATGGGTAAGTTTCTTCCCTTCGTTCCCGGCTCCTGAAGATTTTATTGAAGAACAGGAGGTAAGGCTCAGCTCCTTTATCTCCCATTCTTCAATAAAACTGAATAGAAAAAAGGGTGGTTACCAGTGGAGATACCCTTTTAATTAGCAGGTTAATGGGCTATAAGTCAAGAAAAATGCATGTTAGACCATATAGTTCTTCTTAAGCACCCAATACAGGGGATTGACATTTCAAGCATTTTCAACATTCCCAGCAGACCCCTCAAAATGTCGAAAACCCATTTTCTGCTTTTCCGATTGACCATGTCGAGCGGTTTATCTTAATAACGAAGATCGGCAAGCCGGAAAATTTTCCACCAACCCCATGTTCTGTCCCAATCTCTCTGCAGGTTTCAAGCTGAAATCTGCAGAAAAATAGAGGACTTCAACTGTTTTTTTAGGGGTGTCTAAACCAGATTTTTCTTTAAAAATAGCCCATTAATGAAAACTATAATTATTTTCAGCCACTACCATGTGTTTGTTGACCTGTTAACAAAACATCTACAATCTGAAGCATCTCATATTTCAATGCTGTAATCAGCACTGATTGGGTCTGTGACACAGTTAAATGCAATCAAGAGTCACGTAATTAGCACTGATTATGTCTGAGACAAAGCTGAATGCAATCAAGAGACAGGTAAAAATTTGCAAATATTTCAGAAATACTTTTGCAGATTCCTTAGCTAGAAGAAATCACACTTCTGTGTTATGTCTCTCAGGAATTTTGAGATAAGGGGTGGAACAAAAGAGAAGAAGAAGAAATAAGAAGATCAGTAATTTGTCTCATTCAAATAAAATTAGTTAAGCCTTTTAAAAGCACAGATATAAAATTTGCTACAGATTAACCAAAATGTTTGCCTTGTGATTTTTTTTAAACTAAAACAATTCTAGGTTACAGTAAAGAAATAAACTGTCTATAAATTGAAAGGGTCACCAAAATACTACATGCAGCAATATGTACAGCTTCTTATTCTTGAATCAGTTTCTTGAACAGAAGCACCAATACCTATCAAACACATTCCTATTGTAGATCTAGAAGATGCGCGGTTTTAGTGCAATATTTTATGTAGACCTTTCCTTTTTCAGGGCTGGCGGTTTATTTACTTTACCCCTTGTCTAAATCTTAAATTTTGCTCACCTTTTCTTAATTATAATGCTATCTTGTTGCCAACTCCTGATATGTTACTGTCTATGCCAATTTAATAATAAACAATTTAAAATTAATTAGACATCTAACATTCTGGATGTACTTCACTAACCACTGGACAGCCGTCACCTATTATTTCTAATGAGTGAGATTTATCTGTTGGTGGATAAAGAGAAATAGCACAGTAATGAGCAGAGATAGGGTAGGACATTGTCTAAATAATGTAGCATAAAGTTCCTAAGTGCACACTAAATCTTTATAAGAATCCCTGACCAGGACAACTTCTAACTTAGCATTCCCATTATCCTGAATGTATATTTACAGTAATAGCCTTCTTACAGTGTTTCCTTAGCAAAGGCACATTAATGTGTGTTCATTTAAGTAACAGAGAAAACAATCACTAAAATGAATAGACTATTTTAAAATTTAAAGTATTCCTTCAAGATGGATGCAAATCTCTAAACGGTCATGTTTTTATTAAATAAACTTTTGGCACTCATCTAGTGTTCATATATTCAATATGTCTTTATGGTTGTTTATTCAAAATGGTACAATTTCGGTTAGCGGACTGGAGGCCAGTCTTACTGGTGAACTGTATTCCAACAAAATGGCTGCTGGAAGTAGAACCAGTGATACCCAGGGGTCAACTACAAAAAAATATCTTCTTATTGTAATCTAGAACATTTAAAAAAAACAGTCCTGGCAAAGTTTTGTGAATTTCATTCTAATGTCAAGGATATTTTTTGATGATTTTAAAAAATTTGAATAAACAAAAAAAAATCCTTAAAGCACTTTAGCAAACACTTTTTTGCCTCCATGCATTGAAGATACTTACATATCCCCCAATCTTTTGGAAACCTAACCTCTTACTGTAAATGAAATGAATCCATTCTATTCCATAATCCTATGGGACTAAACAAATGATCCTTCTAAATCCAGTAGACAAGCAATTACCGACTTTAATGTGTGAAAACGAATTAATGATGGAGAAATCTGTCAAACCGTGTATCGCAATGTTGTAATGACCCTTATCAAGAATCGATTAGCATCAACTGATACTTTACACAAAATTACATTAGGGCACATAATGAGTTTTTGTAAATGGAGCTCTTAATGACTCCTAAAACAAGGAAACTAAAGGTTTATAGTATTGTTGATCTGGTTATTAAATGGTTTAAAGGGCAACTATACTGAAAAATTACTTTTCCTCATCTTAATCTATAAATAAATATGTAAGTAGCACTCGGGGCTAGGCCACACTACTGTGGTTTTAAGCGCGTTCCGATTGTGCTTTTAAAAGTGCACAGTAGTGTTGGCCTATGGAGGTGGGCACATCCCCTCCATTGGTGCCTGCTGCGCTGCAATCCACTTATCAGAGAGCATGCGATCACCATTTGTCTTGCAATTCGCATGCGCTCCAATAAGGGCAAATCGCCCAAATGGCACACGCAAGCGGACACCAATGGGTGAACCTGATCTTAGCACAACATGATGCAATGCACTTCCCATCAATGTGCCATATTAAAGGGGAGTGTTGGAAGGTACAGTATGTGTTTATTCCTATAGAATATTCTATAGGATTAAAAACTCACAGGGGAGATTAATTTAGAGCCACTCTCACTCTGAGTAAATCTCCCCGTCCTAATTCAATATACGATTTGTACACCACAGCACAACTTTAAAGGGCATGTCCACCCCTCAAACTAAAATTTAACCCACTACTGGACCCACTGTGTACTTAAAAAAACCTGGCTGCCTCTCAGTCAATCACAGACGCGGCTGCCAGAACAGCCCATGTTTGCTAGTCCTAAGCAGGGAGCCGGATCAGTGCGCTGCAGGAGCGAAGTAGCGTTCTGAATCTTTTTTTTAGCAATTTAACATAGAGGTTGGGGGTGGGCAGGGATGGCCTAAATTATATCAAAAATTTTAATTTAGGGTGGAGATACCCTTTAAAGACAACAAACCGCATATTGAATTCCTTATGACAGTTGCATTTGTGTCTTTTGCAATACCCTCGCAGCAGCTCAATAAAGAATTTAAAGTTGTGCTTACTCATATTGAATGAATGAGCTCAACTTTAATTTCCAAAAAATTCCACTGCCTCTCTGTAAATCCTCATACTTACTGCTATTGTGATAATGATTAAGTGCAGGAAGCCATGCTCACAGCCATAGTGGTTCTCGGTAGTGTTTAAACGAGTTTTGGTGCTATGGACATGTTCCCCAGACCATTTCCCAAGTGCCACAGCCATTTACAGTACCATTTACAGCCATTTGAAATACATTGCTATTTTATCTGTATTTTATACAAAATTTTCGAACTATTGGACTCTCATTGACTTTAATGGGTTAGTTTACGAACTTCAGAATTTCCGAAGTTTTACTGAAGTTTGGCAGTTCAAAAGCGAACTGAACTTTAGGAAATTTGGCCATCTCTAACCAACAACCATTTTTCTGGTGAACCTAATAGTATAGTATGATTTAGTTTATAGTATAGTATTTGAGGTTCCGCCCATCCAGTCCAACCTGATCCAGAAAAAAAAGTATGAAAGAGGAAAAAATTCCCTGGATCTACTCCAAATTTATGCATCAATATTAGTAACATGTAACATTCTTTATTTTTAGAAAGTCACGTGTCTTTTTTTAAAACTATCCAATGAGCCTGCCATCACCACGTCCAATAGAGGATAATTCCTTAGTTTTACCATTCTCACAGTAAAAAAACCCTTTCCAAACTTGAAGACTAAACTTCTTTTCTTCCAGTCTTAAGGGATGTCCACGTGTCCTCTGACATGTTCTTTTGGTGAGCAATGTCCCAGATAGTTTATTGTATGGCCCGTTAATGTATTTATACACAGTAATCATATCCCCACCCAAGTGCCTTTTCTCCAGCGTACATAATTGTAACTTATCCAATTTGTATGTATATGTATGTATGTATGTGTTTATTTATATAGCGCCACTTGCGGACGCAGCGCACTACAATATAGAATACAAAAGACGTACAAGGGGGACAAAAATAAATACATAAATAAGTATGTGCATCATGAAATATGTGCTTAAACATGTAACATAAGGAAAGAGGCTCCTGCCCTGTAGAGCTTACATTCTACATAGG
Organism: Hymenochirus boettgeri; assembly: GCA_019447015.1. Classification (NCBI taxonomy): domain Eukaryota; kingdom Metazoa; phylum Chordata; class Amphibia; order Anura; family Pipidae; genus Hymenochirus; species Hymenochirus boettgeri. The sequence continues at coordinate 48,316,745 of CM033475.1, read as the reverse complement.
AATGTAGAAGTGCTACATAGGAAGGGTGGAAGTGCTAAAGTAATAACTGGTGCAGTGTCAACATTCCTATGCTGTGCTCAGAGAGATAGGATGAGTGGTTAGATTTAAACTTTTTTATTTAGGTTTCTTGACGTAGAGAGAGGGGAATAGAATTCCAAAAGACGGGAGCCAGAAGAGAAAAAGGTTTAAGGCAGGGACATATGGGGACACAAGGGAAGAAATATAAAAAGGAGCAGCAGAGCGAAGGGATTAAATGCTATGAGAAGGATTTTGTAGATAATGCATTGTTAATGGGGAGTCAGGTAGATGTGTGGCACAGAGATTTAATTTCCTGATTGTTAGAGAGTGAGACAATGCGTGTGGGAGAGTATCGACTGAAGGGGAGAAAGTTGCCCTTCTCTGAACCCTTTCCATTTCCAAGATCCCATTTTTGTACACAGGATTCTAAAACTGCACTGCATATTACAAATGAGGCCTTACCAGTGATTTGTAAAGATAGAGAATAATATTTCTCTACCTTGAATCCATACCTCTTTTTATACAAGACAATATCCTGCTGGCTAGTTTGTTATCCACCAAAACTCCAAAAACCTTTTCCAACAAAGATTTATTTTGCACAGTGCCATTTATTGTATAAGCAGCACAAGTTTTTTGAAACCTAAAATGCATAACTTTACATTTATCAACTTGAATGCCATCTGCCAATTAGCAGCCCAATGTGACAATCTATCTAGATCCGCCTGCAAAAGATTGAACATCATCTGTAGCTTCATCTGTAACTTTTAATGGTCAGCAATATTGTGTTGACTGCGAAAACAAGGGAAGTTGTTCTGCAGACACAGTTGCAGTTGGGCTATGTCGGGTACAATGTTGACATTTCTCTCTTAAAGGGTATGTCCACCCTAAAAATGATTTTTTAATATAAGATTCCCCCTGTCCCCCCAGCCCCAACTGCTATATTTATATTTTTAGAAAGTGCCCCAAACTCTACTTACCTCCCCTCTTTCCTCCGCCGTGCTGCCGGCCCTCTGCTTGCGAGAAAATGCAAGCAGAGGGGCGGGACCGGCAGTCGCGTCTGTGATTGGCTGAGCGGCAGCTAATCACGGACGCAGCTGCCGGGAGTGCATTTCGTCGGGGGAAAGAGGGAAGGTAAGTAAAGTTTCGGGAGCTTTCTAACAATATAAATATAGCGGTTGGGGCTGGGGGGACAGGGGGAATCCTATATATTAAGGGTTTGACACTAGGGGGAGGGAATCCTGAGAGGGAGGGAGAGGGAGGGGGAGAAGGGCTGCAGTACGCATGCCAAACTTCTCCCGGAGGCCAGGTAGGAGGCAGAGTCCTATATGGACTCTGCTATCCTCCTGGTGGGCAGTTTTTGGGACTTTGGGGGGGGACTACAGGAGAACCATATGGAGCTGGGATGTGAGGTAAGGATTAAACTACACTACATGATGGGGCCAGTAGTTGGGGGGATTATAGCTTTGGGGGTGGACATGCCCTTTAATATCCAGTGTGGCTACATACAGGGATCTTCTATTACACAAAAAATAAGGGGCGCTAGACTTTAGAGCAAACTTACCTGTTATGCGATCCTCTGTAGCAGCACTGAAATTCCTAACTGCTGTTCTGTACAGCTAGAGCGCATTATCGTGCATGCGCGCTGTAGCTATTCGGAAGCGGTCAGGATCTGTCAGTGCTGCTGCTGCGGATCGCGTAACAGGTAAGTTCGCTCCAAGTTTGTTCGTGGCTCCACTTGCATTGGTTAAAGAGCGGAAGGTAAGACATAGCTCCTTATCCTCCTGGTCTTCAATCAATGCATTTAAGGAATAGTTCACTGGTAGTGAACTATTCCTATAATATTTGACAAGTTATTTATGTTCTGAAATCTGAATAACACAATCACTAAAGGGGATGCTGGGAGTTGTAGTTTACATACTTACTGCTTACTTCTCTTAGTTACAGTAATTAGAAATTTTAAGTGTTAAGTTTGGAAGCTAATAGGATCACTGTTTAAAGAAAGACCCATGAGTGCCTTATTTTTGTCTTTCAAGCCTAAATTCGCGTTTTCCACCGCAGTTCCCCTTTAAACGTACTGAAAGCAAGCTGTTAATAATATTTTACCGTGGAATATGTATTATGTATTTATATATATTAAGGCCACACTACTCACTACAACGGACCAAAAACAGGCATATTTGGGTGTGATAGTCCGAGTTGGTCCATGATTGCGCTGCGATCTGCCAATTATCAGAGTGCATGCGATTGTGCAAATAATGGTGATCACATGCGCTCTGGTAAGCGTAGCACAATGCAATGCAATGCACCTAGTGTGGCCAGAGCAACTTGACAACACTGGTGTGCAATATTTAACATGCGATCGGATTTCTATCGTGAGTGGATCGCATATTAAAATGGACTGGTGTGGCCTAGCCCTAAAGGAGAATTAAAGGGACACTATACTGAAAAAATGACTTTGCCTCATCTTAATCTATAATTGAATACATGTAAGTAGCACTTACTCTGATTTGTGTGTGTTGCTGCATGCCTTCAATCCAGCACACATTTTGTTTAGGAGCAGTATCCCCCCATCCTCTTTTAACCACTCCCACTTCCATCTGATCTGACTTTTTCCCACAAACCAACCAAGCCTGCACACAGCATTCCAACTGTCAAACTCTGTCACCATCCCAGCTACAGTAAAACTGCTCACAGAAGAATAGTTTTTGAGAGCAAGGAACTTGATTGACAGCTGAAATATAAGAAGGTTTAGATTGGATATCTAAAGAAATAGGGGATCAACCAAAAATAATTATACAGTGGTGGTTGGGAAGAATTATAGTTTCCAGTTATGGTCAATTTAAAATAACCTATTTTTCGGTATAGGTGTATAAGTGAAGCTGCACAGATATTGCCATTAAAAGTAAATTGACATCACCCTCATTTATCACTGTTTTGCCCCTAACCCCATCAGCTATTTTTAGCGCTTTATTACATGCATTTCTAACCAGATATTTAATGAAAGAATTGCCCCTGTCATTCCATTTCTGGCAATGGTCTCCCCCTGCTCAATGATCTTTTAGTAGCTTGAGCATGTGCAGAGGAGGCAGCAGGTGAAACAGCAGTCAATCATTGATTGACTGTATAGTGGGAGCGGCCAGCTTCCTCTGCTGGAACAGGGACAATAATACACTTAAATATCTGGTTAGTAATGTAGGTAATAACATACTGAATAGATTGGTTGGAATTGGGGGTAAGTAACTGACAATTGACCAGTGCTTGTGAAGGTTCTCATTCATCCAGGTCATGGTATATTTGTTGTATTCAATTAGATCAACTGGACTTGAAGTTTAGTTCTTGAAGACGTTTCACTAGTCATCCGACTGGCTACCTCAATTCAGAATGACTTGTACAAGAAGTCATTGCCACAGATTCTTGTACAAGTCATTCTGAATTGAGAAAGCCAGTCGGATGACTAGCGAAACGTCTTCAAGAACTACATTTCAAGTCCAGTTTATCTAATTGAATACAACAGATATGACAATTGACCACTTTTTTCTTTTAAGTGTGGACATGCCTTTTAAAGATAGACTCCATGCACCTTCACTATTTTAACTTAATTATCCTTTGAGTGGTTGGGGTGATATGAGTTGTAGTTAAACTACCACTGAAGTATTGCAAGTCAGAGAACTATTTTTTTTTTTTTCTCTCCATCCTCTAATCCCAGCCCTGCTAAATGCCGTTTCACCCTTATACTGTATACAATACAAATGTAACTAACTCATTGTTTACGGAATTCTGGTTGTAGGTGACGGGTGTCACTTCTTGTGAAGGGGAATAAACAAGTATTGGGATAGTAAAATAATGTGAGTCTCTCCAGGCCTTGCTGGACGTTTCCTGAGAACCCAGCCTGTGTTATACGTCATTTCATACACATTATTAGCCTGTTTAGCCTCAGAGCCGGCTGTTTGTCTAATACCCAAATATCACTGGTTTGGTTCACACAAGATAAGCGCTTGTCAGTTGCTGGAGGGAGCAATGTCAGCAGTTGCCCTTAAATCTCTGACGAAAGGGTATTTACATAAAAGAATTGCCTTTGATGCATCCCCAAGGTTGTGTACCAGCAGACGGCATTAAAAAATTTATAGCTATTGCAAGCTGCCTTTCGGAATTCACTTGTGTAGCCGATGTCCTATTATATGGACAGTTGAGCTTAATAGTCATTGTGTACTTAAGCACAGCAAAAAGCATTGTGGAAGTAAAAAAATAAAAATAGAACAGACAAAACCCTCCACTTTGAAGGTCTCTTCCTTGGCTTGCCAATCTATTTATCCAGTAAATTAAAAATATGAATCACATCTTCTCTACCTCCCCAAACACTCATGTTGTCAAGCTCTGCGTTGAGTTCATTTGTATTACCTTAATTTAATGTTAATTATGTTCTTCATTTCCAAAGAACAAACAACACACTTTCCCATCTGGGGATTTTCTTTCCTTGTTAATCTATGTATTTCCCCCTTCTTCCAGCTATTTTTAATTGCAGCTTTTTTATATTGGTAAATATGTCATTTCCTTTACCAAAATACAAATTCTTTATACAGGAAATCCTCTGTGTTGTAGCTTTATTAAATACAGCTTCTAATTAAACAGTGCAAAGGAAAACCCAAATATATCCAATCTACAGCTTTAAAAGTGTCATTGTTATTCCCCTCTTCCCAGTGGGACAGACATGCTCAGAGTTGTTAACTGAGGGACAGTGTGTAAGAGTGAGAAGCTGGCCAATGTGCCCAAGGTGATTCATTTTTACAGTGCCCCTCTAGCTTAAAGTTTTCCAAGGAGCTTCCATATATATTTATGATTTAATTCAGAATAAACAGATGGTAAAAAACAACTATTTTATATTTATATGTAACCCCCTGACCAAGCTGGTACTGTAGAAAATGATCACCTGCTAATTGATGGGTATGCTGAGCACTTCTGATTCAGCTATCACAGGAAATGGAAGGACATCTGCATAGAGTAAACTACACCCCCCAGCATGCACTGCAAATGTCACATGTGGAGGAACAACCAGTGGGGAGGAGTTTTTCTGTGAGGAGAAGTGAGGGGAAGGATTGGACTGTGTGTGGAGGACAGAGGCAGAATCTACCTGTGGGTAAAGCTGAAAGAGGATCCAAGGATTAACCCTTTGTTCCAGGCTGGTGGTGATCAGTCCTTGATCTTCAGAGTTGTGGGATATTTGCATCAGATTATGGTACCACATATTTACAGGCATCTCACCCTGCCGAACCTGGCTTCCGGGCAGGGTGGGGAGAAGTAGGCGTGGCCGAGTGACGCAGTGTCACTAAAGGGGTGGGGGTGGAGTCGGGGAGGGGCCAGTTACGCCCCTAGCCATGCCTCCAACTTGGCATAATTTACGTCACGTTGGAGGCATGGCTAGAAGAAAGAAGGCGTTCCGGAGGCGGACTCTCAGGTAGGTTCGGGTCGCGGGAGTTTGGGGTGGTCTCGCGGGTGTGCGGGAGACCACCCCAAAATCCGGGAGACTCCCGGGAGGGGTGAGATGCCTGTATTTATGGTTTAAAGTATAGGACAAGACTTTCCTAGGGAATTATACAGACCTTTCTGCTCCTGCTGGATTAATGTGTTATACAGATTCTCCTGCTCCTGTTAAAGTCCATATTCCTTTGGATTACAATTTAATGCACTTTCCTACACTAATGACTTTTAACTTGCCTGAAAAAAATACAGTTATCAAAGGGCCCCAACCCAAGCAATTGCCAGCATAAGGACAATGTTATTATCTGCAAGGAACTGGGGACAGTGACTGCTATACCGGTTAACCCAGCTATATACCCAGATATGGATTTAAACTATAATGCCTTCTTAGATTTGTTATATTGTTTAATGGTTTGTTGCCAATGCATATTGCTGTTACTAAAATTATATTGCTAAATACAGTTGTTGCATGATCAAAATAGTTGTTCTTTTCAGGTAAATAAAAAGGAGTGTCACCTGTAGTTGCAAAGAAAAGTACCCATCATTCTCATTAACCACACCTCTGGGTAGGTTACATATATATAAATGCACAGTATTGCATCATAACGCTAACTTTACCAAAGAATCACAACGCTGCAAGATATTGATATTTTGCAACTGCGTTAAAAATAATTCATGGAATTTTGCTATATTTATATCACATACATTCATCACCTTTTATTGGTTTGAATGGCCTCTGTTCCATTATAATCAAAGGAAGAGAAATGCTCTTTTATCCAGATTGGCTAAATAGTGCTCACATGGTTATTCAGTATTCAACTCCAATCTGTTTATGGTGTAAGTTTCTATTGAAGAAAGGGGCCAGGGAGCACCAAGATGCCGCTACAATCAATATTGCCTTGTTGCCATTTATAAAACTCTAGTGTACATTGAGGTCAGTGTCTTATGGTGTATGTGAAAATCACTATAACTGTAACTTAAGAGAATATTAAAATTACAAAACCTTCTCAGACAATTAAGATATAGTTAAGACAAAAAAACAATTTCCCCCCAAAAAAGCCCCCCCCCCCCAAAAAAAATCCCAGCAAAAATTACTCACCATAAATATGAAATAAACAAAATATTATAAGTCAAAGTGGGATTCTGAGCAAGAGTACGGAGTGCCACTGAGGACAAATTTGCATTGTAGCCTCTGTGACCCTTTTTCCCAGAAAGGGAATAAAAATAATGTATTTATATATTCTTATATGTGCAGTTTACCCTCTGCTGCTCAGTGTAGATGTAAAGTTTTCATAGTGATACATAGAGGCCATGCCTGGTTCCATGATCTTTATGATTGCACTTAGCCCGTTCTTGTATTATACTGATAACTGGATACAGAACTATTAGGCTACATTGTGTAAATTAATATAAATAAGTAGCGTTAAATTAAATTTTTTTCTATCTTGTAGTTGTTCATGGGGTCATTATCATGTTAGAATACTACTCTGCGTCCCGTGCTGAAGTTCAGTTTTAGGATGGGTTTTTTTTCTGCTCCTCATAGTTTTCTTTGCCATGAGGTGCCATGTTCAACTTCCAGTGACCAGTATGAGAGAGTGTGAGAGGGATAACACCAAATATAACTCACCTGATCCCCATTCACACCATGTATCACTAATGAGTCACATGACACTGGGAAGGGAAATGGCTAATTGGGCACAATTTGGACATTTTTGATATGTTGCCAGCAATTTAGACATTAATGGCAGTTATTTGAGAGACCAGAAAATTGACACTATTATACAAGCTGTACACTGAATACTGACTGCATCATACAGTATCTTCAGTGTAGTCCTATGAAAAGATATGATAAAGAATTTTTTACAAAAATGTGAGGGGTTCAATAACTTTTGTGAGATACTGTGAACATCTGGACAAGTTCATTACAGACATCCCACCCTGCCATTATGTACTTGCGGACAGGGGGGGAGAGGGGGCGTGACGTGGCGCCATTTACGTCATGTCGTGGGAGGAGGTGGTGTTGTGGGCATGGCGTGGGCGGTCCGGGGGCATGGTGCGCGAAAAGGGGGTGTGACGGGGAGGAGATTCAGGACTCCTCGCCATCGCCGGAGATTGAGGTGGTCTCGCGGGAGACCACCCCAATTCGAGGAAGACTCCCGGAAGATCCGGGAGGGGTGGGATATTTGTCATTAAATTACCTCAAGATCATTCAAATTGCTTTTTGACCCTAATTATTTAACAAATAATTATAAAATTGAATAAAACCATGTTTAGACAGCTTATTGAGTGGGGCTGAGAGTGACCTGGCAGTCTTGGTTCACATTGGTGAGGTGGAGAGGTTCTTAAAGGGCAGGTCCAGCCTAAAATAAACTTAGAAATGTTAACCAACCCCCTAAACCTAGGTTATGCTTTATGCATATGTTCCAAAGATGGGTTTTTAGAGAACTGGGCAGAGTTTTCTGTCGGCTACAAGTTTACTGAACAAAAGTGTACTGTTTTTAAAGAGGTTTAGAACCATTTCATCTATAAATGTATACCCTTATATACATTTAAAAAAAAAACAATTTCACACCCATCCTGCTAAATTCTGATGTAAAGAGTGAAATGGAAAGGAAGAGAATTGCGTTAAAATCTTTGTCAGAGGGAATAGAACGGGTCTTTAGTAACTATAAAAACAAGGATTTTAGATACAGTAGGAATTTAACTAGCTAAAATAAATAATGAAGTAAGGATAGCTGAACAAAGCAAGACTAACCCTAAACATTTTTTTAAGTATATTAATAGTAGGGGGGCGTGGCAAGATGGCGGAGTGAGCGGCCGCACACTCTAAGAGCTCCGCATCTACACAGAACTTGCTGATCAATCCGGCTACAATCCTAAACCAAAAATACTCTAAAAAGGAGGGGAGCATAGATGAGAACCTGCACGACCACCCCACGAACCCGGGAAACGGCCACAATGGCAGAACGGCTCGCTAAGTACCAGCGAGTCACCACACAAGATGGCGCCAGTCAACCACGAGGCAAGGCCCTGCCCTCAGTAACAGTACCCGAGCTAGTCAAAACCGACACTGCAACACGGGAGACCGAAGTGGTGGATGTGGAATCCGATGCAGACCCCCAGATTTCATTACCCCAGGTACAAACTCAACTGCTACAGGCCATCAATGACTCTAGGGTAGCTAACAGCACTGATTGAGGGGATGAGAGTGGAAGTTGGACTAATCCGACAGGATATGCAAAACCTAAGGGAACGGGTAAAAGAACAGAGCAACGAATATCAGAGGTAGAAGACCAACTACCCACAAGGGTACTGACGTGGGGGAACTTAAACAGCAAATCCATTACTCCAAGCTAAAAAAGATGACCTCGAGAACCGAGCTCGCAGACAGAACCTGAGATTTGTGGGAACCCAGAGGGGTTAGAGGGCCCACAACCAGAAACCTTTTTGGAAAACTGGCTACGCGACCAATTTGGGGCTACCTTGTCAGCAACCTTTGCTATAGGAGAGGCTCACCGAACACCTGCGAAGCCCCCCCCGCCGGGAGCAAGGCCCAGGCCTATGATAGCCAGACTACTGAACTGTAAGGATAGAGATCATATCCTGCGCCTAGCCCGCACAAAAGAAACTCTCAACCTGGAGAATACCACCAACCATCTTTCCGGATTTCCGATCGAACTCCAGAAGCGCAGAGCTACATTTTTGGAAGTAAAACGTAGATTTCGAAATGCCAAACTTCAATATTCCATGACATACCCGGCAAGACTGCGGGTAGCGCAAAATGGCCGAATACTATTTTTTGAAACCCCTACAGCTGCTATGGACTGGCTTGAGTCCAGCCAGGACTACAAATAACACAACATTACCACGAAATAAAAGACCTTATCTATAAACTGAACACAATCTAGACGCAAATATTGCTGTCTATAAAAACCATACCGGATACAAACACTACTCTATACAACATGTACTGCAATACTTACACCTGGCCTACCTGAAAATGCTGATGCAGAAGACATCCTCGACAGAAACTAAACAGGCTGACTAAAAGATACCGGGGAAAAACCACATAGAACACAAACATGGTTATAAAGAGGACTATATGCTTCACCATACTCACAGGAAATACTGCCTCAAATAAAACTCTCTCACCGAAGGATGTATACTGGGTGCACCATGGACAATATCTTTAAATAAATCTAAATGCCAATTGTATGTGTTTATAAGTTATATTTGATAAGCTATAGAAGTTGAAAATATTTAGACATATAATATAGCTAAAATGTTGAAACCGACCAAAAGTAAAATATATGTATACCTAGGCAATATCTCGATAAATATCAGGGAAAAGCTATATATAATACCGAACGTAGTACCCAAGGTAATACACCTTATGCTACATAAGTAAAAAACTGAAGGATATTCAGGGGAACGTACTGTAAGCGTATACCAAACAGACATAATGGGTACACTATAAATACATTAAAGAGGGTGGGAAATAAGGTCGCTCAAACCTAGGCAGTGTTAAACATATTGATATTGAAATACCAATATTGATAATATGTGTAAATACACTGTCCCTGAACAGAGGTGGGAGAAAGGTAAAGAGGAAATAAGGGGAAGGGGAGAAATAACATAAAAAATAACCCAAATATAGATACTTGAGTATATCAATAATAGGAACAACAACCTACTATAAAATAACTAATATGCTCAAGTAGATGGGCATTAACTCCCACCTCAAACACCAATAGGAACAATATGAGTATTCATTATTGTTAAATACCAAAGGAACTATATATAGATGCGGGGCTCAAAACCTAATGATACTCTGTCACCCACGCCACTTGACACGTAAATAGCACCACGTGCTCCCCCATTTAATTTTTCTTTTCTTTAAATTAAGGGTTTGATTCTAAAAGTTTAGTTTAAAGGGATGAGAGAGACCTATAGTCGTCTCCAGGGTGGGCTGGGAGGGAGTTGGGACAAGTTATTGTTATTATATGTTTGTGACTTCCATGCTATGTTTAAATTGTGCAAAACAAATACCCATATTTGCAAATACAGAGACGAAAAGCCACCAGAGTTCAATAAAAACATGAAGATACTATATGACCAATGATTTAAAGATTATGTCTTGGAATGTTAGGGGGTTAAATGATAAAATGAAACGAATCCTGGTATTTGCAAATATAAAAAAACAAGAACAGACATTATATGTCTCCAAGAAACGCACTACTAAGAGGAGAGAACCCACTTATTGCAAAAAAGATGGGTGGGATGGGCTATACATAGCTGCTTCTCAGTGTATGCACGTGGGGTATCATTACTTATACACAAAAGGGTAAGATACCATATACTTAAAACCCAGACAGACGATCAGGGGAAATTTGTATTTGTAGCCTAGAACTGAACCATATACAACATGTACTGATAGGTATATATAATACCACCCCCCCGACAATGCAAATTATACATAGGGCAGCTCTGTTCATATCAAATACCCAGGAGCCCGTACATTTGTATGGGAGACTTCAATCTAATAATATCCAATACATAGATAGGCTGTATACAAGACCCACACCCCTGGCTCAAGACCCTTACACAATATTCTCCCAAGTGATAAAAGACATTTGGACTTTTGGATCCATGGAGGGTGAGGAACCCTGACAGGATGGAATATACATGTTACTTGCCACCCATCATAGTCTTTACGAATAGACTACTTTTTAATTAATGCAAATACAAAGCCAATGGTCAGAGATGTTATACATCTCCGAGGGGAATCTCTGATCATTCACCAAATTATCTGACATTAGAAAAACCAAATACAACCCCAACAATTAGACCATGGAGATTTAACCCCTTTTGGATAACACTTTTCCCCAACCCAGACGCAATATTAGAACAACTATATATGTTTTTAGAATCCAATGAGGGAACAGAATCGCACCAAGTATACTGGGATACACTGAAAGCATTTCTTAGAGGATGCCTACATGCCACTGTATCACACATTAAAAAACTAACTAATAAAGAAGAAACACAACTGGCAAATAAAGTTCGCTTAACAGAAAACACATACACAGCCAACCCTACAGAAACGCACAGACAACTTTGGCAAACCGCAACCAGGCAATATGAACTACTCCTATACGAAAAAGCCAAACGGAAACAATTCTTTACACACAAAATTTCTATGAAGCAGCTAAACAATCGGCTACACTACTACATACTTAGCCAAAAACGACACACAGCAAATGACGATCTTAGCAATAAAAGACTCTGCAAATGTAGTAGTAACCAACACACCAGAGATCAACAATGTTTCGTAAAATACTATAAGACATATACAAAACCAAAATGACAAAACACAATTAGAACTAGATGGATAGAAAAATATCCCCTTCCCTCAATTATCCAATGACCATAACAAATGTTGGACACCCCCCTCACGTGTGAAGAAATCCAAACAGCCATTGAAGGATTTAAATCTGGCAAATCACCCGGCCCAGATGGCATTCCAATAGAAATATATAAGAAATACAAAGGCATACTACCCACAACTACTTAATATGTATCAGCAATCATATAAAACAAAAATGACCTTACAACATATATGAAGCAAACATAATCCTTTTGCTAAAACAGAAAAAGAACCAACTGAATGTGGGTATACAGACCGATATCGTACTAAATAACGATTACAAAATACTAGCTAAAATACTATCCAATAGATTACAACGAGCGATCCCTACTATAATACACCAAGACCAAACTGGCTTTATGCCAGGAAAGTCCACTTCAATAAATATTAGGAAAGTACTCACACAACTTGTAACAGACCACGATAATGCAGGAAGACGAATTATAGTCTCCCTAGATGCCCAAAAGGCATTCGATTCAGTCGAGTGGCCATTTCTCGGACAGTATGAAAAAATTTGGATTTGGGAAAAACATTCATCACATGGACACAAATACTATATAATAAACCACTTGCCACCTCGTGGTAAACAACTCCACATCCAAACAGTTTGCCTTAACGAGGGGTACAAGACAGGGCTGCCCCTGTCACCATACCTCTTCGCACTAGTAATCGAAGCACTAGCTATACAAATTAGAGTACATGCCTCTTACATGGATTTCAGCTAGGTATATATGAAGAACGCATTGGTGTATGCAGACGACGTAATCCTCTATCTAGATAATGAAAATGAATCCCTGCACACAGCGATGCCAGTTATAGGAAAATTGGAGAACACGCGGCCTAACAATGAATTGGCAAAAATCTGTTTGTGCCCCCTAGACATCACCCCTGAAAATATTAGACCACTACCATGTCCTATACAAACACATACCTCCTTTAAATACTTAGGAATGACATCCCAGCACACAGTAACACATTTTACGAACATAATATCGCGCCCTACAAAACCTAGTCAAAACAAAACAGGCATGGAAGACATTACCAATTAACCTAATAGGAAAAGTCAATCAATTAAAATAATTCTGTCCGAAACTGTATACATTATACAACACTCAATATGCTATATACCACAGCACTTTTTCACCACAATCAACATATGATTACAAGGTTTCTATGGGGACCAGCGCAGAATTAGAATTAAACTACACACTACAACAAACAAAAGACAATGGGGATAGCCACCAGATCTGCAGCTGTACTATTTAGCATCCCAGATAAGATATATTCAGAATTGGGTAACAACCCCAGAGTGCCTAACAGTATCTGAAAATATGTTATCACAATATCTAAAGGACAATTCTTAGCCTACTGAAATGCCTACTAAACATATAGTTGGAAACGGTACCTTACTACAACACACATTCTGGAGAACCTGGAAAGAGACACAAAAACTAATTAATGTCAAAGGCCCCACAAATGCTACACCCCTATGGAATAACTGGGAATACCCCGAACTCGCAACATTCTCCGGTGCACCGACTGGTCCAGACTTGGAATCATGAATTTAGTCATATAATCCAGAATGACCATATAATGCAATATAAGACCTACAACAAGCATATAATCTACCCCCACACTATAGATATAGATATTTCAGCTTAAACACTGTCTAACAACACAATTTGGAACAACTGAAATAGTCTATCTAAACACCCTTAATAGGAACTCCGCACCCAAGGATACAGGGACTCACATCCCGAATTTATAATTGTTTAATCCAATAAACTACTGCCTTACAGAGATGTTACAATGAGAAGGTGGACCAGATATGTGCCAGACCTGGAGGAGGAAGACTGGGGGGACGTGGCGGGTTCGCAACAGTTGGTGTCCCCGGTGCTAGTAATAGACTAATACAGCTATTTATAATACACCAGGCATATATGCACCCAGTCAAACTCCACAGTATTAACCAGGAAAGACCCTCAACTGCCAAAATGTTACACAGATGGGGCAGATTCTGGCACCTCATAGGGAATGCCACAAATATCACAATTCTGGGAAAATGTAATCACGATACTAACCAAAATAATGGGGATGCCGATGTGTGTGGACCCTAAACTGCTCCTACTGGGAATACCGTATATACTCGAGTATAAGCCGACTCGAGTATAAGCCGAGGCACCCATTTTTGCCTCAAAAATTAGAAAAGATGATGACCGAGGTATAAGCCGAGGGTATACAGTAACCCTAATACCTTTCCACTGTAGATGTTGGAACTACAACTCCCAGCATGCTGGTTGCTGGGAGTTGTAGTTTCCAACCACCTATAGTAGAAAGGTATTGGGGGTTACTGTATGGCATAATGTCCCCCACCCTAATACCTTTCCACTGTAGATGTTTGGAAACTACAACTCCCAGCATGCTTGGTTGCTGGGAGTTGTAGTTTCCAACCACCTATAGTAAAAAGGTAATGGGGTGTCTGCATGGCATACTGTCCCCCACGCCCTCCCCCCAGACCCCCAGCCTCCCCCAGTCCCCCCCCATCTCACTTACCCGTACCTGGTCTTTTCAGTCTTCCTCTCTTGCAATCCAGAAGCAGCTGCGAGTCCGGCCGGCAGTTCCCATTACTGTTTCGCGGCTGCGCGATGACGTTATCCCGCCAGCGTGCGTGATGACGTCATCGCGCAACCGCGAAGAACTACTGGGAACTGCCGGCCGGACTCGCGGCTGCCTCTGGATTGAAGGTAAGTTCTGTGACTCGAGTATAAGCCGAGTCAAGGTTTTTAGGTTAATTTTTAAACCTAAAACCTCGGCTTATACTCGAGTATATACGGTAATAGGAAGGTACCATTGATAGATATACATCTACTCTCCTCAGAGAGACGCTATTTCTTGCAAGGAAAACAATCACCCTTAAATGGATGGCGCCCGACCCACCACATTACACCAATGGTTGGCATGGTCAATACAAACTGTTCCATACCGAAAAATTCTTTATAAAAATAGAGGCTGCTCGTTAAAATTCCATAAAATATGGGATATATGGTGCAACTCACCTGAGACACTTAACTAAACACAGAATACACCTAATATACAAGCACAACTTTGAATAATGCGCACAAACAAATGGGAAGGCAGGAGTCGAAGTCACAGAACATAATTATTGTTTATGGTTAAATGTTTATTATTAATTGCAACAACTTGAAATAACACTGTATAATACAAATGTTATCCAGAGAGACATAAATGAACATAAATATAATTATTAATGTATAAATGTATAAAACTATTGTCCAATCCAAACTGTATACCACCAAATATACATGCTGATACGTGTCTAACTGTGATAACTTGAATAAAACGAAGTTAAAAAAAAAAGTATATTAATAGTAAAAAAATGAGTACTGAAAATGTGAGGCCATGAAATAATGGGGATAAGAGAATGCCGATAAAGCAAACGGCTTGAACATTATTTTTCTCTCATAGGATATGATTCAGAAATAACGAAATAAGGTTAATATCAATAAAGCTCCTGGACTGGATAAAATACTTTCTCAGGTCCTTAGGGAACTAAGGGGCGTATTTGTAAAACGAACGTTAAACTGATCGTAAATTTCTGTTCGGTTTTCATTAATTTACGATTGTTATCGAACATTTACTATACGATCATAAGTTACTGATACCGAGCGTATATCTACGATAACAAAATCGTTGATTTATGATCCCCATAGAATACCATTGCGGTGGTTTACTACCACATGGTATTCTACAACATTTGGTAATTATCGAACGTTTTGTAATTACCGAACGTTCGGTTGTAAATGTACGATCACGATCGTACAATAACTAACCTGCGGTATCGCTAAAAAGCAATACTGCGCATCTATAAACACAGCCCTAAGTTCTGTTTTATCCAGGCCATTGTTTTTAATGTTCTCAGATTACCTCATATCAGGAAACATGCTAATGTAATTTCAATATTCAAAAAAGTGTAGTCATTCACAGCCTGGTAATTACAGGCCTGTGAGTTTAACTTCAGCGTTGGGGAAGATACTGGAATATTTGATACAGGAACGTATTTTAGAGTATGTTTCAAGGACTGACCTTATTAGTAGTAACCAGCATGGATTTATGCGGAACAGATCTTATTAAACTATCTTTCTTGGCTTTTATGAATAGTGAGTAGGAGTTTGGACTCTGACATAGCAGTAGATGTAGTATGCTTGGATTTTGCTTAGTCTTTTAAACCAGTCCCCCATAGGCGACTTATGTATAAGGTCTGTTGGGCTGGTGTGGCACGTTTGTACATGGATAGAAAATTGGTTGATGGATTGGATGCAGAGAGTAGTTGTTAATGGGGCTTTATCAAAATGAAATAAAGTTCTAAGTGGGTTGCCACAGGGTTCTGTGTTGGGTCCCCTTCTATTTATCTTCTTATCAATTATTTGGAGGTGGGTATTGTCAGCAGGGTCTTCTGTGTTTACGGATGACACAAAACTTTGTCCACCATTAAAAGCTACAGATAATGTGCAATTGTTGCAGGTGGATCTAGATAGATTGTCACATTGAGCTGTTATGAGAGTCAGAATGAGTTTAGTAACTGAGTTAGCTATGGTCTAAGCTATTAACTATGTAGTAAGTACCGCAATCGTCTCAGTAAGTACTTTGTGAACTTTCGCAAGCATAGTTTTAAAGTCACACTAACCACTGGTACATCGATTAGTGTGCTCTTAAGACTATAATAAGAAATACTATCTCTTCATATATTAGAGGTTCTACTTTAAAGGGTATCTCCACTCACAAAAGTGCCTTAGGGTACTAACTTGCAATCACGCTCCAGTGCTGGCTTATTTGACAGGTCCCAAAGGAGCTTTCACTGTACATTCATGTGCACACAGTGCAAGCTCTGTCGGGACCTTAATTGCACTTAGGAGTGCAATTAAGAACTCTAACTTTTGTGGGTGGACACTTTTGTGAGTGGAGATACCCTTTAAGAAACACAAAATCCAGGTTAGATCCCCAGACTTATGAAATGTAAAGTTCAGCCATTAATGCTGGATAGGAAACAAACTTGTAATTAAAAAAAAGTTAGTGAGGGTAGATGAGTTAAACATAGATTAGTGTAAAACAATGTCAATAACTGAGAGAGGCAGGATCTCTGTGCAGTAACATGATTGTATGTCATGTCTTCTAGGAGGCAGGAGATACTGTAACTTCCTTGTTGTGATCTGCTCTGTACTAGAGAGCATGTTTAGATTTGTACAGAGTACACTTAAGCTAGCCATACATGAGACAATTTTTCTTTAAAGCGATCTCTTTTAAAATCAATTCTTTTTTTTGGCAGATTTAACTGACAGAGTGTAGAATTGATTCCAGTTGATTGCATGATAATCTAACGGGTTTTTGAGAAAAATTCCATAATTTTTCTTCAATCAATCTTCTGTTTGATAATTGTTGGATAATCAGTTATAAATCACATTAGTAAAGAATGATATTAATAAAGGAATCACATTCATAAAGAACTAATTTTACTAAACAATCACATTATAGTAATCAAAAAGTAATCAGATTTATAAAGAAATCGCTTTAGTAAAGAATTGTATTTACAGGTCAAAATGTAAAACGATGTAACAAAACAAAAAATGACCCATGTATGGCTTTAGACTCCCATCAACACAGAGATGAATCAATCAACAGCCACAGCCAAAGGTGAGATGAGACACAGCTTGTAGTTTCATTGTGAACGTGCTCCGTCTTTGTTGCCTGGTGACTTTGGTTCCCCATTAAAAACAAACACAATAAAGAGGGGTGTTTAAAAATGTGTAGTAGTATTGCAAAACCGGAAGCTCAATCATAAAACACTGTCCAGGGTGCAGAATATGGGTACTGTGTGAGGCCATGTTATCAGTAGATGACTATTGCAATTTTACGAACCAGCGTCTGCATTTTACCGCAGAGGCAATCTCATTTCTTTTGTCTGTACTTAGCAATAGTCATGTAGATTAAAGGGCATGTCCACCCCCTAAACCTGAATTTAACCCACTACTGGCCCCACTGTGTAGTGTAGTAAAATCCTTACCTTACATCCCTGCTCCAAATAGTTCTCCTGTAATGTCCCTGTGAAAGTCCCAAAAACTGGCCACCAGGAGCCTGGCAGAGTCCATATAGGACTCTGTCTCCTGTCTCTCCTCCAGGAGAATCTTGCCATGTGCACTGCAGTCCCCCCCCCCCTCTACCCTCTCCCTCCCCCTAGCACAAAACCCATTTTCTGCAGTGTAGGGATTCCTCCCCCAGCCCCAACTGCTATCAGATATCCCACCCCTCTTGGATCTTCCGGGAGTCTCCCTCGAATTGGGATGGTCTCCCCGTGACGGAGAGGAGTCCTGAATCTCCTCCCCGTCACGCCCCTTTTTTGTGCACCATGCCCCCGGACCACTCACGCCACACCCACGTCACACCTATAACTCCGCCTCCTCCCACCTCCTTGGGTGCGTGCCCCGCCCACAACGTAAATGACTGCATCGCCACTCCCCCTTGCCACGCCCCCTTCCCTGCCCGCAAGTACATAGTGGCAGGGTGGGATGTCTGCGCTATAGTTATATTTGCAGAAACTCCCCGAACTCTACTTACATTACCTCTCTCCTCCGACTTTCTCTGGCCTCTCAGCCAATCACGGACGCGGCTGCCGGTCCAGCCCCCTGCTTGCAGTTTCATGCTAGCAGAGGGCCGTGACAGAACGTCAGAGGAGAGAGGAAATGTAAGTAATGATCGGGGGAGTTTCTATAGCCGTTGTGGCTGGGGCAATGAGCGCTACACTACAGCAAACTATGAAAAAAGGGGTGGACATGCTTTTTAAGGTTTAGGTCCCACTATGTGCATTGCGTTTTTGTTTGTGTTTTCTCCCAGAGAACTGGTATTTCCTGTAATGTAAATGTGTTTTGACACAAAACCGCACACAACTGCAAAGGGACCGGAAACACGGACAACCGCATACAGACGAAACGTTTTGTGGGGTGACCAGTATCAATCGGTCGGCCACATGGTAGGGCAGCGACCCCATTTAACTTTAACTTGCTGCACAGGGAGAGGAGCCGTGGGTAGACCTACCGGCGGCCTCCCAATTGGTTAAAGGCAGAGGAGCGCATTGTCAGAGTGAGGGAGAGAGGAGATCGCGCCATTACAGCAGCAGCAGCAGCACAGGATTTTGGAGCCCAAGTAAAGCGAGTGGCGGCAATTCAAGGACAGCAATGGATGCAAGAGAAGAAGGAGCTGCGGAAACGGAGGAAGCAGCCGGCACCCCGACCATAGCATCCCGTGGACCCTCCAGAAGTAATAAGCAGAGAAAGGAGTCGGCTGGTGTCCAGAAGCATAGGATGACTAGGAAAGCAGCTTATAATGCGGATAAGATAAAGAGGCAGGTGCAGGGGAGAGAACAAATATGGCCACCAACATCACCAGAGGCAGAAACGGACATACCTGGAGGTAATGGGGAACAGGTTCTACCACCTTGCGGCTGGGACCCCTGCACAGAGAAGGAGACCAGGCTGGGGGGGTTGGTCCCACCTATCACCGATATGCAGGCCACCCAGGGTGACAATGCAAGCAGGCAGTCCCTCAGTGCTGCAATGCAACAGGGCTATGGGGGGTGTCAGGGGGGGAGCCATTCTCAGAGAGGGAGAACAGGGCGTTAATGCAGAACCGGAGGGGTGTTCCAGGGTCAAGCAACACACCCAGGCCCAGCTTTACCCCTCTCTACCCATCTACACATCCAGGATTCCATTACAGGTTGGCCAAGGTATGCAAATAATCAGGCCCTTCAAGGAAGGGGATCCACAGCTACAGCAGGGCTAATGTTGCAGGTAGGGCCATATAGCACAAAGGGTGGGGGGCAGGGTCCAGTATGGCAGACCCACAACAGCTCAGCGGCCCATAGGGCCAGGCAACATACCAATACTTGGGATGCTGTCCACTGGCCTTACTACAAAAGGGAATTTGAATATGGGTCAACCAATTTATACCATGCCCGCAGTATATCCGGGTCAATATAACTGACGACCCCCTATGCAGTTCCCAGGGTTAAGTGATGCATTAACGGGGAGGGCATCGTCGGGTTTTTACATCCGGCTCAAGCTCCTCTTTAGGTGGAAACATGCCAGTTTGGGGTATGGATGCCAGCAATGCCCATATGGTCAATAATATGATAGTAGCCAGCAATGGATGCACACAAGCGTCTCAGTCCAGAAAAATGACAATGAACAGAAACTCAACATTCGCTACCGGAATACAGCCACAGCTGGTAACATCCCTACCGGAGGGTCAACTTGGGAATACAGGTAACTTTATAGATGGTATACCTGGTCTTAAGGATTGTATAAATAATTATGTCTCTAGTCTATCGGGCTTATCTGGCAGGTTAAATGTGGGCACAGTAAGTGGGGTGTTGACGGTCCCCCTTTTCTTCCATAAGACCTACAGAGGCACAGAATACAGGTGCAGGTCAGGGGTTAGTGGGCACATCTTCCCACAACATCAAGGCGGTAACAATACCGTGTGTGAGGGCACCCCCCCTTGGACTTCACTTGACCAAGGCTGTACAGGATAAGAGAGAGAACGGGGAGTATGCGGATATCCTCATCCTTCTCCTGGCAGCAAAGGAAGCTCTCAAGAAAGAAGAGAAACAGGAGAAAGACGGCGAGAGGAAGAGACCACCCGTGGCCAGAAATGTCAACAATTGGCTGCAGGCATTCTGCATTTACACGAATATAGCAACATCCAAATAACCGCAGAAAGCCCCAGGTTTATTTAAACATCTTGCCATCATCGTTGAGGCTTTCAAATCTTTTGGTGGTTTATCGTGGTTTATCTACGATGACAGATTCCGCCAGAAACTGTCTGTGCACAAGAAGCTACAGTGGGGCGTTGACTTGCTGCTACACCTTCAGTACAAATTCCCCAGAAGAACCTGCTGCAATCAACCAAAGGCAGCATATGCTGGACCTTTAATGAAGGCCACTGCAAGTGGCAGCATTTGTGTTATTTTTCACCACGACTGTTTCACTTACGGGGGGGTCACATCCTTCAGTCAGATTCGCAGGGAGGCCCCCCATTGCTGCCTTTAGATCGAAGGGAGGTTCAGTAATAGAAACTTCACTTCTGACCCCACTGAAAATCAAAGAGTTGGTCCCCTTCTTAAGGGCCTACAAAAATCCACATAGTGCCAGAGTTATTGAGTCAGGGTTGACATTGGGTTATTGGACCCCCTTCAAAAATAGCCAATGTCATCCACCACTTACATGCCAAAATTTGAAGTTTGCACTGGAGAGGCCTGAGGTAGTTCAGGAAAAACTTTGGAAAGAAATCAGAGAAGACAGAATTGTAGGGAGGGCATTTAATAGACACCTGATAGACAGCATCAGTTGGATGCCCAATCCAGCCTGGCACGTTAGGTTGTCATCAGAGGTCAAGGAGGATTTAAAGGTATGGTCACGCTTTCTGGATCAGTACAATGGCAATTCGAGATGACAAGCTGACTTTGTGGACAGTACTGTCATCATGCTGTTCACAGACGCAGCTGCTTCCACCGGTTGTGGCGGCTTCTTTGCAGGGCGCAGGTTTGCCGCTAATTGGCCATTGGATTGGACACAGAAATATTGGATGACCAAGATGGTTTTCCTAGAGATGATACCCATTTATTTCACTTTGGAACTGTGGGGACCCTTGCTAGCCGACAGACGTATAGTGCTTAACTGTGATAATATGGGGGTAGTCCAACAGCAAAGTCTAGGCCAGTCAGCAGAGTTTTATGGCTAATTGTGTTTAAACTATTAAAGTTCAATATTTGAATGAAAGCTATTCACATACCGGCTCGGGTTCATACAGTGGCTGACGCCTTGTCCCGCTTCAAAATACAGCATTTACGGGAGTAGCTGGTCAGGCGCCCCTGCAGGGGGAAAGCATCCTGGACACATGGTGGGAGGCCTGCCTTTCCAGGTAGAGAGGTTCTTAAAGAACTCTCTAACACCTCTGACCTGGTCAGCTTACAAAGCAAGCAGGGGGAAATGGGCTTAGTTCGAGGAGAGCATCTTTGGCACCGTTTCAGAAGTGGACAAAATGGTGAGGTACGTATTGTACCTATTTGACTAAGGCCAGTCAGTAAATAGCATCAAGAAGTCATTGGCAGGCATTTCATTTTTTCTGAGGATGTCCTCTAATAAGGACATAATCAAGGCTCCAATTGTGGCCACTATTAAAGGGCTTTGGGACATTGCGGCCAGGAAACCCATAACCACGGATATCCTGTCTCACCTCCTGAATGCGCTGCAGTCAGTATTTTCATCGGTGTATGAGTCTCTTCTATTCCGCTTGGCCTTCATCCTATCCTTTTTCCTTGCCCTCAGGCTTAGTGAGCTAGCAGCCAAAAGTAAAAGCAAGATAGGGGGACTTCTCAGTTCACACATAACTGTAGTTAAAGGGAAACTTAGGATTTGGATTCACAAATCGAAAACAGATCTACTTGGTAAAGGGGTGTAGAGGTGGCTGGGCCCCTTCCCAATTAACAACCTGTGCCCAGTAGCAGCCTTTTTAGAGTTTACGCAACAAAGGGGGAACTCAATAGGGCCTTTGTTCCTTCATAAGGAAGGGACACATTTATCAGTTTTTCAGTTCCGAAGGGTCCTTCAACTAGGCCTGCGCAGGTTATGTTTAGATTAGCGCCAATATTATTCCCACTCATTCCATATAGGGGTGGCCACTCAGTCAGGATTCTCTACTCCTAGGCTAATGCGACTGGGGAGGTGGGATTCGCACCGTTATTCTTCCTACATTAGACCAGAGTTAGCAGACTCCTTATAATGTTTTATAAGGAGTTAGCAGACTCCTTATAATGTTTTTCTTCCTAGGGCAAAAACAGCTAAGAGTGTGGATACTTGCCTATTCTTACATTCACTGGGCTGAGCATCGGGCAGCGGTGAGGAACTTCTTCCAATCTCTTCTTCCCTAGAGGAGCCATAAATATTCAGTGTGTAGGGAGACGGGGGCCCCAGTGGGAAGACTTATTCCCTATGGTAATCAATTATAGGGACCAATGGGGCTACCCTGACATAATTGTGATCCACTTGGCTGGAAACGATATTGGCTATTACAAAACAGTCGAGCTGATAAGAAGGTTCCGAAAGGCCTGGCCTACCTACATTTTGTACTGCCAGATGCGATAATAGGTTGGTCAGAGTTGGTCCCCAGACTGACATGGCTTACCATTCAACATCTTAAGGCATTAGAAGGATGTCGGAGAAAATTAAACAAGGGAGTATCCAAATTGGTTAAGGAGATTGAAATTGTAGCATACCAGCATGTTGATTTAGAGGGTGGAGACAGGGGCCTATACCAAGCAGATGGGGTCCATCTTTCGGAGGTGGGCCTAGATATTTTTAATCTGGGTCTGCAGACCCTAGTTGAATCGTGTGTGGATAGATGGAGGCGGGACATGGACCTTTGCATTAAGGAAAGATGAGGGGCAAAGTCCATGCCATGGTGGGTTCGGTGATAACACCTGTGCTCTTAAGAGGCAGGTGCAATGGAATGGTCATAGGCTTCCCTGGGACGATCCTAGGGTTGGCTAGTTTGAGTCCAAAAAGTAAAGTTTGAAGTTATTTGGTAATGGTGTGAAGTTTATAAGACAAAATAAAGAATTAAAGCTGTGGCCCTTGCTCCACCTTCAAATTGGTGTCCGTGTTATTGTGTATTGATTTATTTGGCGCTTGCCATTGCCATGTAGGGTGACCGGTATCAATCAATCGGCCGCATGGTGGGGCAGCGGCCATCTTCGGGGTTGCGTTCCCTTTTAACTTGCGGCACAGGGAGAGGAGCCATGTGGGGGGGGGGCGGAGACTTACCGGCGGCCTCCCAATTGGTTAAAGGCAGTGGGTGGGAACTGCATCAGTGCGACTCAACCTGAGGGAGAGAGGAGCAGCAGCAGCACAAGATTTTGCCCTCCCTCCCCTCCCTTGTTATTGAGAGAATATGTGGTTGGTTTTATATATATATATATATATATATATATATATATATATATATATATATTCTTCGATACAACACCACACCCAGGATTTTCATATGCAGAAAATATTTATTGTATCAATACATCATTCGTTTACATATAGCAATGTTTTGAGGCTGCTACAGTCCTCTTCATCAGGCATTCATGAATGAAGAAAAATAACACATCCACAGTGTATCTGTATTAGACATATATAGACTCCCACAGGAAGTGACTTCATTGCTCCTCCTCCTAATGGGTAAGACTCCCCTGTATGACCTGTAACCTGTATAAATAAGAGATATACATACTCACTCACTATAGCTCGTAATGCATACATATTAATACCAAAAAACAGCCTGGACACTCCTTTCAAATACACAGATGCAAGTCATAGTCTTTATTGAGACCTGCTGGATACAGCGTATTCAAATGATGTATCCACCAGGTCTCCCTCTGTATTTATCTACGAACATGGTCTCCTTACCCAACACCATATATCTAATGTCCCCATCCCCATGTCCCTTTTCTACAAAATGTTTTGGGACTGGGAACTTGATATCCTTGAGCCTTATGCTCGATCAATGCTGGGACACCCTCGATTTTACCGATTGTGTAGTCTCATCGACATATACTAGCATGGACACCATAAAGCATAAACAGCAAGCTTGCTATCACATGTGAAATAACCCCGTAGGGGAAAAGACTAGACAAGTCTAGTACCAGGATGTACAAATTTTTCTCCCTTGTGCACAAACTTACATTGTACACAATGGAGACATGGAAACATCTCTATACGTCTCGTTGACCTCACCAAGCTGTTACCTATAGTGTGTCCCTTACGATATGAAACTAGAGGAGGTTCACCAAACTCAGGAATATCTGGGTAAGCCCTTTGTAACAAATGCCAGTTACTCCGAACAATCCATGTAATCGCATCACTCCCCACAGTGTAATTCATCACCAGCAGGATCCTATTTGTTGGTCCCTTATCTTTTTAATTTTTATTTCAGAGTCACCAAACCCCTCAGATTGTGCACTTAAGGCCTGTGCCCTAGATAATCTATCCTGATAACCTCTCTGTTTAAGCTTGATTTTCATCCCATCAATTTGTCGTTTACAACAGGTCTCATCCGAGACAATCCTTCTTACCCTGGTGAACTGACCCACTGGTACAGCTTTTTTAACATGTCTCGGATGAAAACTGCTGTACGACAAAAGTTGATTCCTATCTGTATTCTTAGAATACAATTCAATCCCATTGGACTTTCTGACTAGTACATCCAAAAAACAAATATACTCAGAATGAAAATTTAATGTATACTTAATATTTAAGTGAAGTAAATTAATCTGACTATGAAAGTCTATAAGAGATCGAATGTCATCCCGCCATAACAGGAAGATGTCGTCTATAAACCTCCACCAGGCCACACAGTGCCTGGTGAAGGCTGGCAAGACGTAGATATACACTTCCTCAAGCCATGCCATGAAGGCATTGGCATAGGCAGGGGCGACATTGGATCCCGTAGCTGTGCCTCTGCGCTGTGAATAAAACTAACTGACAAAAGAAAAGTAACTCCTCCTCAGGAAAATTTGCAAACATTGAATATAGAACTGAATATCCCTCTCGTTGTGCCGGCCACTCTGCACCAACATCCGTCTAATGGCTGAAATCCCATCCTGATGCGGGATGGACGTATATAATGAGGACACGTCCAGGGTAGCCAGCACAACAGAGTCCCAGTCATCGATTTGTAAACCATGTATTTTATGCAAAAAATCTGGTGTATCTCGCAAATAAGATTGCACACCCTGTACCAAGGGTGCAAGAATCCTGTCCAGCATAGTAGCCACCGGGCAGAAGACAGAACCCATCCCTGCAACAATGGGTCTACCAGGAGGCTGGACCGGGTTTTGGTGCACCTAGGGCAAGGTATACAATATAGGCACAATAGGATGTGTAACCATCAAGTACCTTTTTACATCACATGATATGATGTGCGCCCACAACAAGGGTGTCTAATTTCCCCAGTGGGATCCCTGTCGGTACACTCATACACATCACTAATTATCACAGATAATTGACCCATAATTTCATCATAATAATATTGAGTATCTAATATAAGTTCTATAAAATATGTTAAATGTATGTGATCGGATAATTAATGTACAATTTTGTCGCAGCTGGTGGATTCGGTGATAACATCTGTGCTCTTAAGAGGCAGGTGCAATGGAATGCTCAAAGGCTTCCCTGGGAGGATCCTAGGGTTGGCTAGTTTGAGTCCAAAAAGTTAAGTTTGAAATTCCAGGAGGATTCCAGGAGAATTGTAGATAGGCCAGTGTTGGGTGGAAAGGGGGTGGGGCTAGCATAGGGGATAGGGAGGCATGTGTATTAAATTGTATAAATAAATTACAGGATAATAATCTAAAATGTATGTTTGCAAATGCGAGAAGCTTGGCTGACAAAATGGGTGAATTGGAAATAATGGCGTTAAATGAAAAGTATGATGTAATAGGTAAAGCATAAACGTGGTTGAACAGTTCTCACGACTGCGCTGTTAATTTAGAAGGATATGCCTTGTTTAGGTAGGACAGAGAAAAAAGGAAAGGGGGAGGATTATGTGTTTATGTTAAAAAAGAATTGAAGCCAAATTTAAAAGAAGTGATAACTGGTGATATGGATGTTAAAGTGGAGGCAATATGGGTGGAATTAGGCAACAGGAAAGGGGGTAATGTCATTGTTGGTGTCTGCTATAAGCTGCCAAATGCTAGCAGAGAGGAGGTGAGTCAGCTTCATATGCAGTTGGCAAGGGCTGCAAGTTTGGGGAGTGTGCTCATTATGGGGGACTTTAATTACCCTGACATTGATTGGTTTAGTGGAAATGGCTTCACCGAAAAAGGCGATGAGTTCCTGAATTTGCTGCAGGATAATTTTCTCTCACAGATGGTTGAAATTCCTACTAGAAAAGGAGCTCTGTTGGATCTGGTAATATCTAACATCGTGGAGCGCAATATAGATATAAAGGTTACTGGAAGCTTAGGGAATAATGACCATGAAATTTCTTCCCTTAATTTCGGGAAGGCAAATTTTCCTAGGTTAAAGAACAGAAGTGGACTGTGTTTAAGGGGATTTTAAGCCCGTTCACATCTAAATTTATACCCTTGGGAAATAAATGTAATAAATGTAAAAAAAATAAATCCGCGCCCATGTGGCTGAATTCTGATGTAAAGAGGCAAATGCAAAGGAAGAAAAGGGCATTTAAAACCTTTAAGTCAGAGGGAACCGAAAAGGCCTTTAGGGATTATAAAAACTGTAACAAGGAGTGTAAGAAAGCAATCAAACTAGCTAAAATTAATAATGAAGTTAGGATAGCTGAACAAACATTTTTTAAAGTATATTAATAGTAATAAGTAATAAGAATTAAAGCTGCGGACCTTGCTCCACCTTTAAATTGGTGTCCGTGTTATTGTGTATTGATTTATTTCAACATATCAAGGATGTGGCGCTTGCCATTGCCATGTCCAAAACACATGAATAACGGAACGCAAAGCACATAGTGATACCTAAACCTTAAAGGACAACTATACTCACCTCACCCTCGCTCCTCTTCCTCCATAGCAGCATAGTACCCAGGGTGAGGACCTAAAATCGCTAAGTCCTCACCCTGGGTACTTTCCCTAACTCCTGCACTACTTACTGCAAATCTGCTTCGCCGATCGCTCCATTCCTCCGCTCTTCCTGCTTCAGTGAGAGATTGCGAGGCAGCCAATAGGAAGATACGCTCTGCAAGGAGGTGTGTCTTCCAATTGGCTGCCTCGCGACTGTCACTGACAGTAGAAGAGAGGTGGAACAGTGTGGATCGGCGAAGCAGATTTGGGGTAAGTAGTGCAGGAGTTAGGGAAAGTACCCAGGGTTAGGACTTAGCGATTTTAAGTCCTCACCCTGGGTACTATGCTGCAGTGGATCGGGGAAAAGGTGAGTATAATTGTCCTTTAAGGGCATAAAAATGTTTTGCAACTTTTAAAAAATACGTACTTATAGTGATTTTTCTCTCTTTTATATTTCTATAATTGCATATGAGGATTACCAGCTAGTGGTGAGAGCAGATAATCCATTTCATATAAAAGCTATATACACCTGCATTAAAGGTATCCATTCCCTTTATTAATTTATTTACCTTTCTCTGAACTTGCTAAAATGATATCAGTGGCGTAATTAGGAATCACTGGGCCTTCCTGTAAATCTATGATGGGGTCCCCTATCTGTGTTTCATCCACAGCAGTTTTCTGGGAGGAGGCTTTATCTGTCATAGGAAAATAAGATTTGGCTCCCTGGGCCCCCTACAGTTGCTCCCCTGGTAGTTACTCCCCTGAATGACATCATTAATACTACATTACTATTTCCACAGTCAGTTTTCTGCTGTATTTGCACCAGGTGATTTGGTCTGTGTGTATACAATGACCATGGAATCAAGACTCTTTTAATTGACCTAGAAACAATCTGTTTATTAAAATGTGTTACCTCCATATGAGCCAAAGATGAGACCTAATAAATGACAACAGCTTATTTAAATTAATTAAGCCTTTCAGATTCTTTGGTATTTCAGACAGATTGTGCTTTGCTTTATGGATAGCCACTAAATCTTCCCAATACGAAAAGGCTGCTTAGCACAGCAGGGATAGACAGCTACTGTACTGTAATGAATGAACAGCAAACATCTCCAAGCACAGGCGATTTACCTGTCTTCTATGTGATGCCAAAGTATAAAAATGACTTAGCAGCAGTTGTAGTTTACACTGTTGTGTATCTCCCAACCCAGTAACACACACAAAACCAATCTGCTGTTTTATATGTGGGCATTTTAAGTAGCACTCAGTACGCAAAATATGAATGTCACCGTCGTTTGCAAAATCTTTCCAAGGTTTCAAGGTACAAATTACAAAAAATGCTTTAAACACTTAACTAATGGACCAGAGTAAGCAATGATGTTAATTTAACAAGTATTCATTAATGAATGAATTGAAGTGGAAAATGAAAACTAGTGTACGGATCTGTTCTATGATCTCAAAATAAGGCAAAAGGCAAAACAGCTGCTTGTACAAGCAAATTCCTTAAACAAAGGGAAATCTGTTAAATATTTAACTCCTCAGTTAGAGGTAACCAGAAGAGTGGAGCGTGATAGCAATTCAATATCACATTACTGTGCATCATCTTTTCACTATAAATTATCTAAAACAAGGACATCGCGTTGCTGAAAATTAATATGTGTCTGTGATGGTGGGGAAATGTTCATTTCTGTGCACAGCTAGAGCCAGGGACAGTGACGTAACTAGGAATCAGTGGGCCCCCAAGCAAAACTATGTTGTGGTTTTCTGGGAGGAGGCTATATCTGTCATAGCCCCTTTGGCTCCCTGGCCCCCCTGCAGTTGCATCTACTCTGGTAGTTACTCCCCTGGCCAGGCACTAGAGGCCAAATGGCAAACTGCGACTACATTGTTTACTAAGACTGCACACTTTAACGGGCGGTATTGCATGTTATACGCACAATCGCTGTGCCGTGCATTTCATAAGCGTTACCGTCATTTGCACTGCAATTCTGTCAATAATCAGTTATCAGAGAGCAGGAAATTTGCAAAAAATATGCAACATATACAATGTACATACACTGGCATTTCGCTAGCTGATGGATCCCAAAACGCAATTGTTTACTTTGCAATACTGTTTACTGCCCCTTGATTAATATGTTTTATAGAAGGAATGTCAAACTTGTGGCCTTCCAGATGTTTAAAAACTACAACTCCCAGCATCCCCTACGTACATTGCATCTGGAAGGACACATGTTTGACATCCCCGCTTAGAGCATTGAAATTATTGTTCCATAGAATGAAAGTGTAACACAGAATGTCTACTTGATTAAACTTCCAGTAAGTCGATTTGATTACAATTATAAACCAATCTGAGAATACACTGTCCATATGGTCTGGTGGAGCTTTCCAACATAACAATTCTATTATTACAATCATTTTCTTCATACAGAGCATAATATATATATATATTATAGTTTGATTTGTGGCCTTCGTAGGATTATATTCCAAATTGTTGCCAGGGCTATTTGGCCTTTCAAACTCAATCAGCTGCAACAAACTCTCAGTTTAACCTTGTTTGGTTCATCTTGGACTGCATGAGCTACAGTAGCTATTATTTGTCAGCTAGTGTGAGATGCTGTCATCTGCCTCTGACAAGCTATTGATGTCATGCTGAGAAGGGCACCTGGGCTTAATTTAATCTATCAGAGATCCTGGCAACAAGATTTGGCTCTTTCTACTGATTGATAAGTAAACTCAGATGGTTCTCATACAGAACATCATCTCCTTTGAGTAGAAAGTGCGCTGCCCCTAAATCAGCTGGGAAATCTTTCTGTGTATAAGAAAATACCAAAGATGACAGTGTCCACATACAGCGCTCGTTTAACAGATTGCTTTCCTTTATGTGAGGAGACACAGGCATCAATAGAACTGCAGTAATGTAAGACACTGGGCTATAAGAAATATTCCCCAAATTTATTACTTTTATTGGCAAGATATGGAAAGTCCATCCATTGATATGTTGTATTTATACAGTGCATGTTCATATATCAGTGATAGGTAGATCAATGGCATATAGATAGGTGGAGAATAAATAGACAAGGAATATTCAGTTGGGTAAAAGACAAGCACAATTTTAAAAGAGTGTTAGATCAGCTTGTAATTTAGATTGAATAGTTTTTCTAAAATTAACTGAATTTACAATAGTAGCCCCTCCCACTGCACAGACAATCAAGGCTGTAAAGGTTATTTAATAAAAGTTCTTATCATTAAATATATTGCTAATTTTGCCCCAACCAATCAGATATTATTTAACATTTGAAAGACCAGTAAGTAGCACTTCCGCAAAATGTAGTTGTAATTTAGCCAAAGGAGTGCTTCCACAATCCTTCTATTGTATGTTAACATTTGAAAGCTAACACCTGTGGAAAAATTAGCACCATTTTTAATGATAAGAACTTTTATTTAATAACCCTGTGTTATTGCTGACATCACAACAAATGACTGGCTTCTGTTTCACCTGCTGCCTCCTCTGCACATGCTAAAGCAAATGAAAAGATCTTAGAGTAGAGGGAGGAGTCAGATATTTTTTCTAAACCAGACAGGCAGCCACTTGTCTGCCTATTTCCCCCCCCCCCCCCCCAATTTCAGCTGTGTGCGCTCCGAGGGAAGGTTGGAGAAGGGAGTTAGAGGCTTCCACACCTACTTCCAGGCAGGGCCAGTGTCTCCTCCTGTCAGGCAGTTTGTAAGTAACTTTGGGTCAGTTTTTTATATACCAGTCACTGTGGGAAAACCTATATGTACCAGTCATTGTTGTCAGCAAACAGATATACCAGTCACTGTGGGCAAACAGATGTACTGGTCATTGTGGGCAAACAGATGTACCAGTCACTATGGGCAAACTTTTTGTACCAGTCACTGTGGTCAAACAGATGTACCAGCCACTGTGGGCAAACAGATGTACCAGCCACTGTGGGCAAACAGATGTACCAGTCACTGTGGAAAAACAGATGTACCAGTCACTGTGGGCAAATTTGATGTACGAGTCACTGTCTAACAGATGTACCAGTCACTGTGGGTAAACAGATATACTAACCACTGTGGGCAAACAGATGTACCAGCCACTGTGGGCAAAATTCTATGAACCAGTGACTGCACTGTGGGCAAACTTTCTTTTCCAGTCACTGTGGGCAAACTTTATGTACCAGTCACTGTGGGTAAACTTGTATGTACATAGGCATGAGGGCATTTTATAGTTACCAGCCTGTGTGGGCTGGGCATAAGAGCATCTTATATTATATTTTGTGTTGTGGGCACTTTTATTTAACAGTTCACCAACCATTGTTAAGTGAGCCCTCAAGTTCAAAAGCCAGTATTAAGTTAGCCCTCCAGTCTACCAACTAGTGATAAGTCAGCCGATCAGTTTCCCAGCCAGTGTTAGTCAGCCCACCACATCTACATCCATAAGCCATGCCCACTTTTTTGGTTGCACACTTTGCGCACTGCAGCAAGATGGTGTGATTTGGCTATTTGTTTCAGGTGGCAAAAGGTCTAGGAATCCCCATGGGCCTAAACCCCCAGTTGCCATTCTATAAGGGAAGACTGGTAAATGCTCTTTGCTGCTGGATGATATCCTCTTCTTTGGAAATTTTGGACATACGGTAAGTATCTCCTTAAAACTTTGACATGTATCCATGGATTGCCGCCTTATTTTCACTAACATTTAGGTTTTAGGATAAGTTATCCTAAAAGATTTCTTGGGATTTGTGTATATAAAGTATAACAGTATGCCAACAGAAGATGGTCTTTTCTTTTTATACAAACATAGAAAAGATAATCAATGCACATTATTAAACCCCATACAATATCATATTAACTGCACATTGGCATACTTTATAAACAAAGGGGTTTTAGTATACATTACTGTGATCACATGAATGAAAAGCCTTCCAACCATGTCAAGGTAACCCCAGTCTGGAAGGTCCTAACTTCTAACCTTTTTAAATTTATTTTACTTCGATTACGATTAGCGAACTTTTGCATTTCTCATTCTTACACACTGGATCCATATAACAGGCTCTCTCACTTCCCCCCAACCCTTTGGCTTTTTAAAATGAGGGAAGAGGCCATCCAGTGCTTTATATTAAAGGCATAGGACCTCCCATAAAAGGGGCTTGTTGGGGGTGCTATTACCACATGGAGGCTTGACCTGGCTTCCAAATAAATACATACAATACAAGGATTGTGAAAGCACTCCAATTAGGCTAATTTACAACTACATTTAGCGGAAGTGCTACTGATCTGGTCAAACATTTATACAAACATAGAAAAGATAATCAATGCACATTCCTAAGCCCCATACAATATAGTAGTATCTGCACACTGGCATAGTTTATAAACAAAGGGGTTTTAGTATACATTACTGTGATCACATGAATGAAAAGCCTTCCAACCACGTCAAGGTAACCCTAGTCTGGAAGGTCATAACTTGTAACCTTTTTATGCCTTATGAAAGTTCAGCAGCTTTTAAAAAGAGGTAATCATGTTTATATTTTCACCATACAGAGACCCATTTGAATGTGTCCATATGACCTCACAATTTAAGGCCGTGTGCCAGAGATGGTTTTTTGTAGAAGGCAATGCTCTTCTAATTGGCTGTATCAGACTTTTACCTCCTCAAACATGCACAACAAGATTCCCATGGAGCAAATTGATTTTGTCAGCAGCGTTCAACTTTATTAGATTTCTAAGAAGTTTTTGTTACATGTATATTTCTATGATCAGTGAGCATTGCCTATAAACGCAGTTGATTGACCTCATTATGCAAAGCATTGCTGCAGAGAATGGCTCTGTAAGTACCTTTCTGATTATTTTTTTTGCAAACGAATATGGTGGTTGGGGATGGGATAGGGTCCACTACACAACAAAAAAATGATTCAAAAATAGGGCATCGGGCAGCAAACAGGGATCAAGAGGGAGGGGGAGTGAGGGGGGAAGCGCTCCAGTGAGCAAGCCAGAAACCTCTCAGAGGAAAGGTAAGAGGTGGAAACCTTTTCACTCAGTGGGATAGGGTCTCCTACAATACAGAAAAAGTTAAAAATGGAGGTGGAGATACCATTTAATTTTAGAAACTCATCAGGGATCCTTGAAACTATCCATAAACCTGACATTACATATAATTACACATTTTACTGTTCTTACTATAAAAACCCTTTCTGAATAGATAGTGTTGCTTATGACTTCTGTATAGTCAATTGTGCAATGAACTAAAAGAAGGAAATCAGTAGCTAAATCAGTTTCAGCAAAACCTCTGATTTTGTCAACCATGTAAAATGATGGAATGATGTCAGGAAAATGAATGTAACATCTCATTGTCATTGTCAGGAACTGCAATAGTGATGAAGCAATGGTGATGGCAGGAAGATTTTTGAGAAGATGCTGAAGACACAGATGCTATTTAAAGGGCTAGTTCACTCAAAGTGAATCTTGGCTTTTAAGCTTTTAGTGAAGAATAGAAGGTAAACTAGCTTTGTCTTGCAGAACTGGGTTCAAATCCTCCCTTGGACACATCTGGGACACATCTGTAAAGAGTTTGTATGTTCTCCCTAATTTTTGTGTGTGAGATGATTGTAAGCTCTTTGGGGCAGGAACATATGTGATTGTATCAATGTAATTGTAAAGCGCCATGGAAGATGTTAACGCAATATAAAATCCATAATAATAATGTGGTAAAGAACCCCAATATTCCATCTCCACAATTCACCCTAATTTAACAATACTATTGGAAAGTAAAGGCATAGAAATAGCAAATAGCTGGTATAACATTAAATAATTTAACAAATGTACAGTGTGAACCTTGAGCAGCCATTGTTATGTCAAATGGCCAAGATCAGGCTGGCCTACCAGGAGACAGGGGAAACCCTCCAGTTGGCCAACTCACCCATAAAAATAGGGGAAAAAATTTAAATACAAGAATAAAAAAAGGCAAAAAGTAGGAGCTAGACAGATATGTAAAAAAGTGAGAAATGAAAAGATGAATGGGCCCTTTAATGTTACCTTGTTGGGCCCCTGGTCTTGTACTTCATGGTGGGCTCCAACACCCTAGGCTGAGGCCACACAACAATGCATACGAGCACGCCGGAAACATGTACGCATTTCTGCTGCACTAGTGCACCTAGCTATGCGCGTGTGCTACAACTCTGCAATGCTGCGCAATCAGAGTGCATGCAATTGCATAAAAATACTGCTTGCATGCACTTCGAATTCAACTGGAAAGTACAGGATTTACAAGCTGGGATGAGGATATAGGGGTGTAGGTTCTTACCCCAGGTAGTTTCAAAAGGAGGGGGGTTTGTTCTATTGTTGTACTGGCATCTCCACCCTCATTAACAACTTTTAATATATTGTAGGTCATGCGCTACCAACCCCAAACAATATATTGGCACTTTTAAAATCAATTCCAAACTCTACTTACAGCTTCTCATTCCAGCGCCGCTCTGGTCCGACTCCCCTGCCTGCCAGAGCTACAAGCAGGGGGCCGGACAGGCAGCTGTGGCTTGCTGCAATACAGAACACCGCGGAAGTGAGGATCTGTAAGTAGAGTTTGGAATCTATTTTTAAAGTGCCAATATAGCGGTTGGGGGAGGGAGGGCATGCCCTACATGATATCTAAAGCTTTTTACACTGCATTAAGGGCAGCCAAGGAGGGATCGGGAGGGAGGGGGGGGGCATGTCAGAAGCAACTGAGAGGACACAACCGAGGCAGCTACACTTTGAACAGGAAGACAACTCCTACCCTTCAGTTTCCTGGAATTTGAAGAGGCACTACAGGAGAACCACAAGGAGCAGGGATGTAAGGTAAGTTTTTTTTTTTAAATTGTACAGTGGGGCCAGTAGTGGGTTAAATTTTAGTTTGGGGGGTGGACATGCCCTTTAATATGCACCTGTACTTTTTTCCTAGGGCATGTGGTAGACTCTCTCTGTCCCAACAATACCAGCTCTAGGGTGGGTGAATGTAAATGTAGATATACAATCTACAGTATGTCACAGACCAGGGTCGTTTTTAGGCATAGGCCACCTAGAGAGTGTATGTTAAACCAGGGTGCCCAGTGTTCTCCGTCAGCTTTCACCCTCTAGCAGGGTTATTCAATAAAAGTTCTTATCGTTTAAAATAGTGCTAATTTTGCCCCAACCAATGTTAGCTTTCAAATGTTAAATAAAATCTGATTTGTTGGGGCAAAATTAGCACCATTTTAAAACATGTACAGGGTTATTCAATAAAAGGTCTTGTTGTTTAAAATGGTGCTAATTTTGCCCCAACCAATCAGATTTTAGCTTTCAAATGTTAAATAAGATCTGATTGGTTGGGGCAAAATTAGCACATTTTAAACGATAAGAACTTTTATTGAATAACCCTGAAGAACTTTTATTGAATCTCCCTGAATGTTGCAAACGAACTGAAGGTGAAGGAAGGAGGGGGGAGGATGAGCTCAGCTAATAGTACTGAGGAGAACAGTTCTAAAATGC
Organism: Hymenochirus boettgeri; assembly: GCA_019447015.1. Taxonomy (NCBI): domain Eukaryota; kingdom Metazoa; phylum Chordata; class Amphibia; order Anura; family Pipidae; genus Hymenochirus; species Hymenochirus boettgeri. Next base: position 48,280,680 of record CM033475.1, on the reverse strand, counting down.
CAGGTAAAAGCTGCTGCAGACTTTATAACAGTGACCCCTGTGACTAGCAGCCATGAGATCCCCATCCCTGCCTCTTTCTTCCTTCCATCCAGCTCTCCAATTAGAACTTAGAGTGAGTGAGGAGTGAACAATTCAATGGAGGAGATACAGAAAGCAGGTACATATTGTATATCATGTCAAAGCTGGCAGATGAAAGGGTTAAAGGTAATACTCTGCTGGCACTGATGGGTTAATGGCAATACTCAGGGAAAGTGCTGGCACTGAAAGTGTTAATGCCAATACTTTTGGAGGGCTAGGCCACCCACAATACTGCTCTTTTAAGCACAATGGGATTGCAATCTGATCATGCTAGGGCACCAAGATGGCTAGAAATGGCCGTCACAGACCATCTTTTTTTCTACAGTATTATGTATAATTTAGTGTTAAATGCAGCTTTGGAGAGCAATTCTTTTTCTGTACTCAATTATTTTCAAGGGAAAACTCCTGAAAGCAATGCACTATATATCCTGGTCTATTATATGGGTCTGCTTATTGAAATAGCATGTCCCTTCTCAAGAACTAAGTAAATATGCATTAGTTAAACACATACTGTATGCTAATGAGTCCCTATCGTATATTCCATTTATCCTTTCCACCTACCGTAAATACCTACATCATAGGCTTTGCACAATTATTCTCTATGCATACATTAAGTAACAGAAATCCCCTTTTCATACTAATTAATGTAATGTGTTTTTGTTTTCTTTTTTAATCACTTTGTACCAATAAACTCAAGTATGATGTACTTCAATCTCAGTTTAGATCAGCTCTGCCTGAAACAGTAGGAAAAAAGGAAAAGAAATCTGATATAAACAGGACAGTAATTCTTATCAGACATCTCCAGATAATTCGCTTATGAGGATCTGCACAATTTATTTTCTTAATTACAAGTCGACAGACTTTCTTCGGGGTATTTTATAACTTCCAGCTTCTTCTCTTCGAAGATAAGATTTTTCTTCGTGGTGGTGGTAAGGGGGGGTTAAGCTTTAGTCTGAGCTCACAAAATGAAACTAGGCAAAACTCCTGACATTAATGATTTTGGATTCTTAACATATTCCACAGAGAGTTACAATTAGTTTAACGATTTACATCAAGAACTTCCCCCAGGGCTGGTAGACACGGGTCGATATTTTAGACCAGTGGGCAGCCCAGTAAGATATTTTTGTCCATGTTGGCAAGGAATCAGCCCAGGGGCATAACTAGGAATCACTGGACCACCCAGCAAATATATGAAGGGCCCTCATCCACAGTGAGGAAGCTAAATTTGTCATAGGAAAAATAGGAATATAGGGCTCCTGGGCACCCCTGTGCTTGCTCCCCCTTCACCCCTGGTAGTTGCGCACCTGAATTGGCCATGACATTTAGACACGACTGATTGTTTTCAGCAGATTTTCAGAGATAATTAACTGGAAAAGTATTGGGCACATTAAAAAATCATGTTGGATTTTGTAGAATTCAATAACCACTTTCAGTTGACTACTGATGGATATATTGATTATTATTTCTGTTGCCCAGGATATTGAGCTGTATTTAACCGTATACATCTATTGACAGCCTGTCAGTATGTCTTTGGGCTGTGGGGTAAAGCCAGGCACAGGGAGAATTTACAAGCATTCAAAGCAATCGTTACCTGTTCTAGAACTACAACTACCAGAATTCATTCTAAAGTCTAATGAATAATGTAGTTCGTAATATCTTTATATTACATATATCTGTTTCTTTTTAAAATGTTTTTGAATTTGAAGTTCAAACATACAAAGTCAAAAGTTTATTCAGTGTTTAAACAATAAGACTGTTTTCTTGAATAATTAGCTTTTTATATATATCCTTTCGCCAACATGTCTCTCAATGAACATTGTATTTGCAGATGGAATACTCATGTTAGCAACTCTCAGGGGTGCTTCAAGGGAAATGGCACCTGAAACAATATGGCTCTGGTGCAGCCCCAATTGCCCCTTAAAAACAGGGGCAGCACAGGCATAGACTTGTCTGAACTTAAATAGTGCCTTGTGTTGATATAGTAACATGGCTGTTAGCTTAGCTTATCCTAATAAACACGACTGACTCATTTTGGGTTAAAGATGGCCACAGCTTAATTGGCCACAACAGTAGCATTCTTGTAGTATGGCCTAGCAGGCACGGATCAAATATGTCTCCAGGAGTCTCCGCACCGTCCATCCAGGAGGTACAAGGCTCCACGCCGTAGGCCACCCGCCCTTTCCCCCCTTTGGCACTCAACTCACCAAACAATCTTGGCTGCCATGCGTACTCTACCACCGGCTGTCCATTAACTTAATGGCTAGACCGCTTCAACATGGAATAAGTCTGCTCATTACCTATTTGTTTCGAATATCGAGAACAATCTGATTTAAATGTACTCCATCTTTGCAAAGCAGAACCGCATTATTGTTCTCTAATTCCGTCTGACAGTTACTCCAACTATGCAGCGAACAAAGGCTGAAACGGTCTTATTTAGTTTGCGTCCCTTGCCCCCCACCAATATCGCCTGGCAATCATTTTTGACCACACTAGCACTGTACTAGGCAGAGCCTGTTGACAACTTAAGAGGTCTTGTTTGAAAGCTTTGATTAAGTCCACACCTGGCTGCCATATCATTACCACCTGCGTGTATTAGTAGGATCTTGGGCCCTGAATATAAACTGCCCAGCTGTAGGATTTCTGGTACTATTGGGGACCAATATAATCCCTGAATGCTTCGCCATTGTACTCTCACCTGATGATAAATGAAGTCTGCCCATAGGATCTCATGTGGGCAAATATATGTTGTAACCTTGGCAGACTGCCACCTGACCATTTTTTAGATTTGTTTTTTAGAGAAGCCTCTAGGTGGCTGTTTCTATCCTGAATGAGTGGGGGTGAAAAACCTGTCATAGGGATCTATAGGTACTGGATGCAAGACTTAAAAACTCACATGAATTGGAATAGTGATAAATGAGTCGAGGTGAATTAGAAGGGTTGAGGGGCCCAGTGGGCGAATGGCTATGTAGGAAGACATCATTGCGACTTGGCAGAGAGATGCCCCCGTGGCTCTTAATGATATCAGTGAGCCTGTACAAAGATATCTGTCTTTGATTTTCAGATATTTATTATAAGGGACTGATGGTTTAGTATAATATCGTTAATCTGAAGTCCGTCTGGGGTTACTTTAGAAGGGGTTTTAAGTTCACTGATGCGGAAGGCTGCATAGAAAGCAAGACTAAATGCTGTGGAGAAAAGTTGGACTTCATATGCGTTTGTGAAGATGACGGGGAGGGATTGGAAAATGAGACCTAGTGGTGAAAAGGAAACTGGCTTCCTGGCATCTAGTTTGAATTTATCTTTCTTTAACCCTATGACCAATTTTCGAATGATAAAGTCTTTAGTGACGTCATGCCATCCGAGTAACTGAAATAGGAAGAACAAACCTGCTAAGTGTTTTTCGATAGTTCTGCCTGCGAATCCCAAGGACCTCATGTGTGAAAGATAGGTCAGGGTTGCTGGCATCAGTGCCCTATTATGCCTGGTTGCTTGATATGCTTCTACTATTGTTTCAAAGTGTCATATATGGCGTCCACGTAGACCAAGATAAAGAAATTTCTAGTAGTCCATGCAAGTCTCGGAAATTAGTGGCCACAAGTAAGGCGGTACACTCAGCCCTTGCTAGTCGGCCATTGGCACTAGACCGAAGAATTCCTGTAGTAAAAGATGTGACAGGGATTCGGCTATGCGATTATCATCCCCCGGTACATGTTTGGCTTTAAACCATATATTGAGTGTGAAGCACAGGAGAACTAGTCACCTGAGTAAAATGTGCCCATCCCTATACTGCCTGCTGCATATATCTGTATATATCTGGTATATGTTATATCTGTATATTTCTAACGCAGAATTGTCTACCCCAGCTTCTTGCCAATATGTACTGCCTTTGTAGCTAGCTGATCGCACATATGTTTCATTCATACACGCGATTAACTGTTTAAAAACAGGTGATCATGGAGGGAAGTGGGTCAGTCTCACCCCCCTCCAATCTCGTGGGGGGGGGTACTGCGCCCTTGCAATTATGCCCCTGGCTAAACCGTCATAATGTTACGACTGTGGGCATAAATGTACGGTTGTGGACGTACATAATTTACACTATGGTGATGAGTAGGGGAAGTTTTAAGAGAAGGCTATGTGTGCAGAAAAGGCATTTCCAGATGTGGACAGTATGTGGTTCTGGACCTAGGAGATTAAAGATACTGTGTGCATGGGACCTAACCAACCTCCCTCAATGTGGGGAAATCAATATTATTCTCAATACCTTGTAATGTACTTTCAGGAATGAAATAATACCATATCCTCACTGAAAAAACAGATTTCAAACATTATAAGGGTTCCATTTCACTTTTTGAAAATGAGATTTGTTCAGCCTCTAAATTACAACAGGAATGAAGATCTCACTGCGCTTACATAGAAAAGTATTCCTCTCACTGATTTATTATCACATTTTTTTTAAATGTGCTCAAGCGTTTAGAAGCAGATTATGACATCATGGAGGCTTTTACAGATGCAATTAATCACTGGCTGTCTTTCCTCAACTAGCTTTCTACACCATTAAAAAACCCCTGCAGCATAGCACTAATCAGATCACACAATCCACCTGTTATCTTCCTTCCAGTTGTTTCGTTGCTCAGAAGAATGGCAATCAGATTGTTCCACTCTGTGAGCCATGTGAGATTCACTGTTTTAACTTCATTAAAATGGAAAGTTAAACGATTATCAAACACCTGTTTGTGTGAAATGAGTAGATGTTCGATAGATGATCTCTATTAATCTGCATTCACGTCAAGGTTCCTCGTCTTTCCTTACAAATCGATTGTCCTAAGACTTTTTGCAGAATCAATGTAATGAGTTATTTTTTGTTGTGTTTGTTGTATTATTTTAATTTAAAGTGCAATTATACAAAAAAAAACACTCTTGGACAAAATTAAAATATAGTTCTGAATGAGGTTGTTTGTGTTACTCCTACAATAAAGGGGAAGTTTAGTGTAAATACATATACTTTTAAGAAAAAAGAACAGAATTTTTCCATCCTAATGACGTTAACTTCCCCATTCAGCATTTTGTCTGTGTGTAAATAAATTCTTCCGAAATACTGACTTCCTGTTTGCAGGACCCCTAGTAGAGACCGTTATGGTCTTGCCCTTGACCCAGCGTCTGGGTTGATTCAGTTGCTCAGTAGAGATCTGAGCATCTTTGACCCAATCCAACAGCCATTCAGTAGAAATTACTGTTAGGAACATTCCAAGGTAGTGTGCATTCTGGGAATTCTGGGTGCATTCAGGTCACTAATGTCAACAGCGGGGAAAAGCAAGGGATATAAATTTAACAGATTTTTCAAAATAGAAGAGAATATGCAGAATTACTAGATATGCATAATGCTTGTGAAGGTTCTCATTCATCCAGGTCATGGTATATTTGTTGTATTCAATTAGATCAACTGGACTTGAAGTTTAGTTCTTAAAGACATTTCGCTAGTCATCCGACTGGCTTTCTCAATTCAGAATAACTTGTACAAGAATCTGTGGCAATTATGTACCCTGGAAAATCCCAATTAGCATATCACAGCCAGGTGTTAAGGGCGTGATTGCTTATTGGCCAAGAGGTGTTATAGGAACGCCCAGGGTAAGGTGTCAAAACAGCATTGTACATGGCAGACAGTTGGTGTCGAACACCCCCCACCACTATTTAGGCTTGGTTTCTTTATTTTCACATAAATGGCCTCCTTGACACTTCTTTTGAACCAGTCACGTTCCTTAGCTAATATGTTAACATTACAATCTTCAAAGGTATGTCCTTTATCCTTAAGATGCAGGTACACGGCTGAGTCCTGACCTGAGGAATTGGCTCTTCTGTGCTGTGCCATACGTTGATACAGTTGCTGTTTGGTCTCCCCCACATACAAATCTAGAAATTACTGTTAGGAACATTCCAAGGTAGTGTGCATTCTGGGAATTCTGGGTGCATTCAGGTCACTAATGTCAACAGCGGGGAAAAGCAAGGGATATAAATTTAACAGATTTTTCAAAATAGAAGAGAATATGCAGAATTACTAGATATGCATAATGCTTGTGAAGGTTCTCATTCATCCAGGTCATGGTATATTTGTTGTATTCAATTAGATCAACTGGACTTGAAGTTTAGTTCTTAAAGACATTTCGCTAGTCATCCGACTGGCTTTCTCAATTCAGAATAACTTGTACAAGAATCTGTGGCAATTATGTACCCTGGAAAATCCCAATTAGCATATCACAGCCAGGTGTTAAGGGCGTGATTGCTTATTGGCCAAGAGGTGTTATAGGAACGCCCAGGGTAAGGTGTCAAAACAGCATTGTACATGGCAGACAGTTGGTGTCGAACACCCCCCACCACTATTTAGGCTTGGTTTCTTTATTTTCACATAAATGGCCTCCTTGACACTTCTTTTGAACCAGTCACGTTCCTTAGCTAATATGTTAACATTACAATCTTCAAAGGTATGTCCTTTATCCTTAAGATGCAGGTACACGGCTGAGTCCTGACCTGAGGAATTGGCTCTTCTGTGCTGTGCCATACGTTGATACAGTTGCTGTTTGGTCTCCCCCACATACAAATCAGAGCATTCTTCACTGCACTGCACTGCGTATATGATTTCGCTTTTCTTGTGTTTCGGAATTGGGTCTTTCAGATGTACCAATTGCTGCCTCAGTGTGTTGTTCGGTTTAAAGCAGACAGGGATACAGTGTTTTTTGAAAATTCTTCTTAATTTCTCGGAGACCCCTGCTACATATGGGATGACCGTGTTCTTTCTCCTGTCTTGCTTAAGGATAAAGGATAGGAATATGGAACAGCCAATCTCATAGAGTATGTCATGTCAGGAGTCATCACCTGTTATTAAAAAACTCTGGGTGTACTGTTTATGGTGTTGCCTCCTTACCAGAAGGACTTCTGCTTCCTCTAGAAATGCTGCAAATCATTCCAAATACTGGAAAATACACTCTTCCTTGTAAGTGCGGAAAGACACAAAAACGATTTAAAAAATAATAGATTTTTCTTGAAATAATGTCAGACACTATGGGCAGCTTTTATGCACAAATTACATTTTTATTTTTGATATTATTATCCCTTTATTATCCATATTTTCATAAATACATTGATCATGGGCTGCTGTTTTATTTTACATTTCTGGGTTTTTATAGGCCGCACATTTATAAGTTTTATATACCAGTTTCTCATAATAGATTTGTTTATATTGATGCAACACCAGATTGTCAAGTGTTTGCACATTGCCATTTTATATTCTATGGGAAATGGTTTAGGGGCATTTAAGCGACTTGCTACTGGTTTACTGATCTATTATAAGTAGAGATGATGGGATCCGGATCCGACACGGAACCCCTCAGTTCCGAAATCCGAATGATCCGTTTGAATCTGGAGGGATCATCCAGTTTTCGGGAATTCAGAGCCTATTTTCTATAAATATCGAACGTTTCATAATCCTCGAAAATAGTCTCCGATCGTGTTTTCTTTAAATTTATTAATTGAAAATTCTTTCCATTTTCGGATCTTTGGGATTTTCCCGAGATCTGGGAATCTGAAAACGGAATGAAACTGGTGAGTTTCGGCCATCTCTGATTATAAGTGAAGTTTTGTTTATTGGGATTTTATATTGGCCAAAACTAGTAAATAGAACCAGATGAACGTAGCTGGGTGCCTTTAGCAGTTAAAACACTCAGGGGACTACCGTACATAATCGAGTATAAGCCAGAAAAAGAGCCTAAAAATCAAACCTCGGCTTATACTCAGGTCACTCACCTCACTTGCTGCAATCCGGCGGCCTTGCTCCGCATCCACTGACATCACAAGTCAGTGTCTGTCTCACTTCCGGCACCGAGAAGGGGATGTCAGGCGCCATGGATGCAGAGTTAGTGGCAGCCAGATTGCAGAGTGAGTGACAGCTTCTTACCTTACCTACACAGCTTTTTACAGGTTCTGGGCCTCCACTGAACTGGGGGTGCAGGGTGCCACTGCAGATGTTTAGAAACTACAATTCCCAGCTACTAAAGCATGCTGAGAGTTGTAATTTCCAAACATCTGAATGAGGCTTTAGTTGTTTTTTAAATGGACAGAAGAGGATGGTATCTATTGTTGCATTCTGATTATGTATTGTTTTGAGGCTTTTTTTGCCCTTTAAATGGACAGCAGAATTCCCATACAGTAGGTCCATACAGTAATAACCTTAGTGGATTTGGCTATCACAGTATGGGAATACTGTATGGGAATTCTGCTGTCCATTTAATGGGCAACTAAAGCCTCAAAACTACAGAATCAGAAGGCAGTATATTTGGGTTGGCTTATACTCGAGTATATACGGTATACTGTACATGTGGAAAGAAGAGCCCCAGCCAACCTTATTGTAAAAAAAGGAAATCAGACATTTGATTATTGGAAAAATTCAATTACCGGCATACTGCCCTATATCCATTTAGCTACTTTCTAAATATGATCGAATAGGTTTTGCCACGATGTACGGTGATATGCAATGAAAAGAAAAATGCGCCGGTAACAGTTTTCACTTTACTAATTGCCACTGTCCAATGCTGGCAAAAACTGCGATGATAACGGTGGCAAAACTTATCAAACTTTTATCAATATGCCCCAATGTGTTACCTTGTGCTTTTATTTTAGGAACCTTGGTTCTTTAAGGGATTTTTTTTAGTATTCTTTTGACCTCTCTTTTTTATGATCAGCCATTTTGTATCATGTGATGACTGCAATTTACTTTTAGGAGTTTTATGATTTTTATAGCCTTTAAATCTTGCAACGATGCAAGAACATGCATAATAGATGTAAAAGATACTGTCTGCTCCATTTTAGGGTTTTCTAATTGTTATTACCTCAGCAACGATATTACCAGCGAAAGACAATGGGTGAGGTTTAATGTTTCACCTGCTTTAGGAATAGAGACTGGATGAGGGGTGCACAAATCAAACAACCCCTAAATATATATTTATCTTAATATCAATGTTCTAGGAACAACTCTATTGGGTATACACAAGTGTAGCAATTAGAGATGTCCGAACTTCGCAAAATCCGGTCCGCTCGAGGATCCGCGAATTTCCGAAAAAATTTGAAAATCCGCGAGCGGACCCGTTAAAATTAAAAATACCCTTGAAATAACGAGATTTTTCCTATTTTCGAAAATACAAGTAATCCTCGTAATTTCGAATATTTTCGAAAATACGTATGTAAGGAATTAAGAGAAATCCTTGTATTTTCGAACATTTTCGAAAATACGAAAAATCCGCGAATCGTAAGTTCGGAAGGCGGAAAATCCGTAAAAATCCGCCGTTCGCGAACGGGATAAATCCGCGGCAGATCCGGGTTCGGATCCGCGAACCGGCCATCCCTAGTAGCAATGCACAGGGTTCTGGGAATCCCCAGGGCTTCATGAAAGGTGCTAGGAGTTCCATAAGCTATAGTAGTAGGGGCTGTATGGATTCAGCGTAGTGATGAATTCAGGAGTTTGTTTTTTTATTGATAATGTAGATCTATTAATTATATATTGTATTTATAATTATATATTGTATTTTGATGAATTGATTAAGAAAGACATATTAAACTCTCTAATAATAACTAAAAAGGGAAATTTTAAGTATAAACCTTAAATTTGGCTAGAAAGGCCACATTTTGGAATGGGATGTGTGTGTTTGTGCTGCAGATTTTAAAACTCAATAATCTCAATGATGAGGATGTTGTTTTTACTTACCCTTTAAATATGGCTGTCACATGTATGAATGGGTAGGTCAGTTGGTGCGTGTACTCATGTCAGCTTGGGGGATAAAATGCTAACTTTTTGATGATTGGTCAATGTGGGGTTTTTGACATTGCTTACCCTTTCAGAGATACAGTCCAAAAAAACAAATAAAACGGAAGAAAAATAATAAGAAATAGAAAGAGCTGTAATTTATCTCTTCAAGTCAAATTAATAACTGGCTGGGGGCAGCAATGGCAGTATCTAGGGCAGACACCGGGCCACTCGTTCGGCTCATGCCCATGGGCTGCCCATTACAACGCCCACAAATTTTACTTTAATAATAAACCATCACTGCCCATAACACAGCTCCCCAGAATTTTCATAGGAAACCCATTATGGTGTTCTCACTTATGTAATATGCGTGTGGTGCAGTACTGTAAAAACGCACTGCTGTGTGGATTATAATCCAGAAACATATTAAATTCTATACTGATAATATAAATCTGCACACACAGCCAGTATAAAATTAGAGGGAACATTAGAAACCATTTTAACTATTGGATCGCCAGTTCTGGGTTGCCATGGGAATGGCACATCCTGCTCAGGTGCACAGGTTAAAAGTGGCAGTTGGAGATAAAATGACAGTTGGTACCCGGGCCTTCACTTGAGCAGGAGTTGTAGAGGAGCCTCAAGAGTAAATACCGGAGCGAGAAAGCGATTTGTCTGTACAAGCGAGAATTTATTGCGATAAAGGAGAGAGAAACATTGGCAGAGACAGAGAGAGAGATTTGTGTGTCCGAGTGAGATTTTTTTGTGATAGAGAGAGAAACGTTGTCAGAGAGAGAGAGAGAGAGATTTGTGTGTCGGTGTGAGATTTTATTTTCAGGAAAGAAGAAAGAAAACTTCAGGAAAGGTAAGTGAAGAAAGTAAGTGAAATTTTATTTTTATAAAAGGAGAAACGTCAGAGAGAGAGAGAGAGAGAGAGAGAGAGAGAGAGAGAGAGAGATTTGTGTGTCGGTGTGAGATTTTATTGTGATAGAGAGAGAAACTTGTCAGAGAGAGAGAGAGATTTGTGTGTTTGGTGTGCGATTTTATTGTGATAGAGAGAGAAACGTTGTCAGAGAGAGAGGAGAGAGAGAGAGAGAGAGAGAGTATTTTGTGTGTCGGTGTGAGATTTTATTTTCAGGAAAGAGAAAATAAACATCAGGAAAGGTTGTGAAGAAAGAAGACTATATCCATCTATATCCATGGAGAGGAAGATGCCCAAGAAGAGGAAGAGGATGAGGGAAGATGGCGGCAATGAAGAAATGAAGAGAGGACAGAGGAAGAACAATGCAGTGGCCAAAGGTAAGAAAGATTTTGTAATAACGTTATAATAACTTTAGATAGAGCTATAACATGTGTATATCAGTGGTCCATATAGACATTGTCAGGTTTCAGGAAAAGCCATTAACTAAGACTGTCCCCTGCATTGGGGCCCTGCAGGTAATTACATTTCCCAGAAACTTCCAACACCGCTCAGTGAATTGTCATTGGTACAGTTTGTTTCTGAAGACACTTGACTTTTTCTTCCTTAATGAAAGAGGCTCTAGGACTTTATTCAGTAAATATTTAGTGATAGAATTTTACAAAGCAAGGCTGGTGACCCATTAACCTAAAAGAGGGAAAATCTGTTTGGGGGATGAACGTGTCTGACATGTCCTGTTAGATGTAAGAGACCCACAACTATTTCTAATAGGTGGGATTAAGTGGATTTCAGGCTAGGAGTGTTTGTCTAAAGAGCCAGGCCTTTGTAATCAATTTATAACATGAAATATAAAATAATTTTCTTTGTCCTAATAGGAGAAATGCACCAATCACGCCCATGGTTCATCTGAAAAGCCCCTCCCACTTGACATCAGGCTATAAATTCTACAGTATCTTGGGAGAAGGAGGATTCGGCAAGGTGAGTGATGTGCTCCATGTTAATGTTAATTTTAGATAAGATATGAAAGGTGTTTCCCTCACGCTGCCCAAACATACTCAATGTTCTATGGAAATATAGCAGGAGATTTCAGGATAGAGACGACCCAACCTGTGCCACCTACTTAATTTCCTTTATACTACAAGTCAGACAGTCCCCAGTGTGAGTTAGAGCAAATGTTAAAAATAGCAATGTAAGGCCACTGAATGTAAGGGAAAGTTAATATGTTTTTAAGTTTTATTCTGTTATAATTATGTTGATACCAGGTCATAATTATAATTTATATCCATAGCTTTTTTTTTTTTTTAAAGAAACACACCCATTTTACTTGTTCTAAAGAGGAGTTGAAGTTATATTTTGCCTAGTTACTGTAACATTATTGATCCTTCTCCTCAATTGCTATTATAAGGTACTGCTGGCATCATCAACGTGGAGATCAGAGTTAGTCGCCATCAAGATCGTCAGGAAGAGAAAACAGATGAAGAATTCGATCACCATCCAGAGGGAGCCAGAGCACTACAGGTTGCTGGAGGATGCCCTTCCTGTGTCATGTCCATGCAATATTCCAAGTACAGGTAGGAGATAATGTCCACATTGCCCAACAGTGTAACTAGTGGTCTGTCTTTCATAGGGGAAATGGCAACCTGTAAAATAAATACCTCTCTCATAGAGATGGTCGAACTATTGAAAGTTCGGTCCGTTTTCGAACTTTCGAACTATTGCAAAAGTTCGAAAGTTCGAAAACGGACCCATTAAAGTCTATGGGAGGCAAATAGTTCGAAAAGTTCGAGTCAAATACAACTTAAATATTAATGGTAACTTAATGTAAATGGCTGTGGGACCTGGGAAATGGTCTGGTGAGCATGTTCCAATATCCAGGACTTTCGTAAAATCGATTTTACTCTCATGAGCGCTACTTTCGAGCTTTCGCGTTCGAACGTTCGAGGTAACATGGACATTTTACTCGCAATTCGATGCTCGCGTATAGGCTGTAATGGACTTTACTCGCAGATCTCGATGTTCGCGCCTAGATACCATGTACATTTTACTCGCGGATTCGAACGTTCGAACATTCGATAAATCATCGAAAGTCCGGGAAATATCGAAAGTCCGCGTCCGAAATAGTTCGAGAAGTCCGGGTCCGTTCGAACTTGAACAGTTCGGCTCGAACTCGGGTTCGAGTTCGAGTTCTATGCCATCCCTACTCTCTCACATGTTATATACAGTCACATTAGTTATAGTCTGCCTTCTACTATAGACATACCACTAACCTAACAATCTTCTTAGATTAAATATACAGCCCTGGCACAATCAGATACATATTGGTCCCTATTCACTAACCCGCAGTATTGTACAATTACGATCGATCGGCCGTACAAAACACGCGGTAGTGGACTACCACATTGATATCGTATAGGCCAGCGTACAATTTCGATTGCGATTATGATCATTAAAGGCACAGTTTCGCAAAATAGTGATACCATGCCTTTGTAAATATGGCCCATTTTCTTACTGCTCATAATGATCGGGTCAGACGGTTGTCAGAACATCGCAGGAATGTCAATAGGAAGGTTTATAGTGTATGGCCAGATTAATACTGTGCTATGTCCTTCATTGTATTCAGTCATTTCACTACCTTTCTTTTTTCATTCATTACTAGAACCACGCCTTATTTGTCATGGAGCTAGCGAATGGGAGTCTACAGCATCTGCTACAGAAGAACCTGCTAGAAAACAACAAACACCTGGATATGAACAGCCTAATGTAAGTGAGGCCTAGTTATATGTAATAATAAAGAACTTGTAATCTTTCATTCCTTATCTCAGTATCCAGCTCTCCTAGTCTAACAGTTATATAGATTAGGGGGCAATGTAATATTGGGTGCAAAATGTCCAAGTCAGTGTAAGACCCACCCCTATCTGATGTATTATCGGGTTAGCGTGGGTTTTACACAGAGTCAGCGTTGCCTGCGCCATTTCCAAAAATAGCTATGCACAGGCAATGCAAAACCTCCTTAGTAAAGTTTCTGCTACTATGTAGCGTGAAATTTTACACCATTGAATAGGAGGCGTAAGCCGGAGCACTTACCTGTCAGAGATCCCGCAATGTACAAAATCTCGCACATGGATTTTTGCATCACAGGAGCTCGGACAGGTAAGCTGCGTCGGGTTACAATATTGCATCGCCCCCTAATCTTTATCCTTCACAGTGGGACCAATGGAAAACCACCTGTATTGGTAAGATAGCTCTATACCATGTATAGCCCCCAGACCCACAGGAGATGCCCTAGTTCTCTGTGACTCTTTGTACCTACTGTTGGTTATGAAATCAGGAGACTGGATCCTCTGCTCAGACACTGTTCAGTAGAATGGAGGGATTCTTAAACCCCTTCACCCCATTCTGTGTCTTTATGTGTAGGTAGTAATCACTGTAGTAAATAATGACGTGATCTGCAGTTACTTTCTATAGTAATAATTTATTTTTCCATTTGAAAAGCTTCTATTCAGCTGAGATCGTCGTCGGCCTGCAATATCTTCACTCCCACAACATCGTCCATCGGTAAGTAAAATATGGTTAATGTATCGTCCTTATGGATCTGTTTGTCCCTAATAATTCAGTCATTAAAGGGTATGTCCACCCTTTCTAAAAAATGTTTTATATAACATTCCCCCTGTCCCCCTAGCCCCAACCGCTCTATTTTTATTATTAGAAAGTGCCCCAAACATTACTTACCTTCCCTCTTTCCTCCGCCGCGCTGCCAGGCCCTCTGCTTGCGAGAAAATGCAAGCAGAGGGGCGGGACCGGCAGTCACGTCTGTGATTGGCTGAGCCGCAGCCAATCACGGACGCGGCTGCCGGGAGTTTAGTGCGGCGGAGGAAAGAGGGAAGGTAAGTAATGTTTGAGGCACTTTCTGTTAATAAAAATATAGCGGTTGTGGCTGGGCTGACAGGGGGAATATTATATAAAAATATTTTTACACTAGGGGGAGGGAATCCTAATCGGGAGGGAGAGGGGGGGTGGGGGGAGGGCTCTTCTGCGCATGACAAAATTCTCCCGGAGGAGAGACAGGAGGCAGAGTCCTATATGGACTCTGCAGTACTCCTGGTGGGCGTTTTTTTTGGACTTTAGGGGGGGATAGCAGAAGAACCAGATGGAGCTGGGATGTAAGGTAAGGATTAAACTACACTACACATTGGGCCAGTAGTGGGGGGGATTATAGTTTTGGGGGTGGACATGCCCTTTAAGCTTTCATTATTCCCTGCTAATATTCATTCAAATGTAACATATTCCTAGTTTATTTCTTTATAACTGAATACTACAGGCAGTTATTATAAATCCTTTATCACATATTCCATCCCTAGTAATAAAATTCACCTGTATTTTATTAATAATTCCCCCACTTCTCATTTCCATCATTACATTATAGTAACTTCTTTACGTTTCAGGGACATCAAGCCGGCAAACATCCTACTGACCGACAGAGGCCACGCCAAGATTGGAGACTTCGGATTATCTGCAGAGAACACGCCAGGCACTAAGATGCTCAGTGGACGAGTCGGAACCTTCATCTACATGGCGCCAGAGGTGAGGAACTAAACCCTAATGTTATAGCCACAGGAAAGGAAAACATTTAGAAGGTAAAATCCAAAACCAAGTAAATAAGTGATCTGTGCTATATCCCCTTACCTAAGTATTTTAAAGGGCCTTATTTATATTTATAAATTCAAACCAATCACACTCACTGACCTGTAGAGATCTCCGGTGCAGTATAACTCAAACCACAGGTTCCAAAGTGCCAATTGAAACCATAATATAAAATAGAATCATGTAAAAACGCTACTCAGATGAACAGGTGCAATAGGGGAAACCCCCTCTTTATAAAATGTATTAGTCCATCTAATAAAGGGGGGTTCACCTATAGCACCTGTTTATCCAAGTAGCTTATCTCTCTATTTTATATTAATGATTTAGGTTGCCACATTTTTAGAATGAACTGTAATTTTACTCTCTGAGTGAACATGTTGTAGATATAATAAAATGAGAAACCTTCTTTATCTAACAAATTGTATTTTGTTTCCTTTAGCTGCGATCAGGTCAGCACTATGATGCAGGAGTGGACTGGTGGTCATTCGGGATAATGCTATGTAAATTGGCTGCAGGAACATCGCCTTTCAGCGAGGGACAGATGAGGACACTGGGTGTCAACGTGAAACCCAACTATCCATCAGGACTCAGCACAGAACTGCGACACCTCTTGAAAGGAGTAAGTGTAAATATATATATATATATATATATATATATATATATATATATATATATAGCGCATATCACAGTGCTTGTACTATTGCTTTAAAGGAATGTTCACCCTCAACCTTAAATTTAAGGTTCACCCCCAGGTACAAATCTCACTATACTTACCTTTAGAAAAACTGCCTTGATCTTCTACTTCTCAAACCACCCTAGACGTAGTTCTACTTTCTCTACAGCTTATGGGTCTTGAAGTCAGTTTTAAGAATCTCGGCCAATCACTGACTTCCTTTCTCAGAGCTGCAGAGGTAGATACAGCAGCAGAGGAGGCATCTACCGGCCAGTGAGGGATCAGAGTTTTGCTAAAGGTAAATATAGCAAGATTAAAGGGCATGTACACCCCTAATTTCTGTCGTGTAGGGCTCCCTCTCCCACCACTATAGTTATTTGCAAAAGATCTAGGCCAATCACTACTTACACTGCCTGTTTACCGCAGTTCATTCATTCAATTACGGCCCCCTGCTTGCATGAAACTGCAAGCAGGGGGCCATACCAGCAACAGCATCTGTGATTGACTGAGAGACAGCCAATCACGGATGCAGCTTCCGGCAGTAATGAACGCCAGGGGAAACAAGGCAGTGTAAGTAGTGATCGGCTTTTTTACAAATAACTATAGTGGTTGGGGGTGGGAGAGGGAGCCCTACACTACAGAAAAGGGGTTTGAAGTTAGGGAGATGGAGAGTAACACAGGAGGGAGAGGAAGGGGGGAGGGAGGGCTTCAGTGCGCATGACATTTTTCTCCCGGTTGAGAGACAGGAGGCAGAAACAGTATCGGACACATTGCAGGGCAGCCATTTGGAGCAGGGATGTAAGGTAAGGATTTTTCAACACTACACAGTGGGGCCAGTAGTGGCTTAAAATGTAGTTTTGGGGGTGGACATGCCCTTTAATGCCCGGAGGCCTGAACCTTATCAGTGAACATGCCCTTAAACCTTTATAGATAAATAAAGTCACTATATGAAATGGACATTTTTATAATAAAGACGCACAACCTGCAAACTCACTGTTCATTTAAGTTTTCTAGGTAATTAGGCTATATGTATATAATTCCTTGGTGACTGATAATTACCTCTTAGTGACCTAAGTATATGAAGACAATTACATTTTCTACAATATTTAAATGATAGATTTTGCTTTGTTACAGCTGCTACAGAAGAACCCGGACAAGCGCCTCGGAGTGACAGGGGATATAAGACAGAGCAGCTGTACGCATCTATCGACTGGACACAGCTTGAAGACCAGAAGATCCCACCCCTTTCCCACCACCACCAGTGAGTACAAGACAGACTGTATAGAGAAATAATTGTTTTATCTTTATACACAGCCATTCGGTTTCCATTATCCAATAATCCAATTCTTTACCAATAACTGATTTGTTTTACACCAGAAACACTATTAGGGTTAAACATGTGTAATAAAAAGTTACGAAACATTACAAAAAAAATTAAAATCAATGGCAATTCATACTTTAAAGCAGGGATGTCAAACTTGCGGCTCTCCAGATGTTTAAAAATTACAACTCCAAGCAGAGTTGTTATTTTCAAAATATCTAGAGAGCTACAAGTTTGACATCCCTGCTTTAACGGAAGAGTTTATTGAAAAAGTGAGCTCTTACTTTAAAGCAATTCCCCCAGTAACACAGTGTTTAATCCCATTAACTTCTGCAGTTGGTGATTTCTATGGGCCGTTTCCTAATGATGAGTTGACCAGACAAGATGATATTACCAGCTACAGAGATGAATTGGCAAATGGGGGAAAATGGGTGTAATTGTATTGTTTGTGGTTTTATAAATACAGCAGTAGGTTATCCATAACAGCAATGATGACTTGGATTTATTCTTCCCTTTATGTATCAGTTTTGTTAGTTATAAAGATGTGACAGAAAGGAAAATGTACAATAAGTGTTTGTCTTTCAGTTATCATCTAGTGACGTCTACGATAAGTCAAGAACTTTCTTCGAGGCCATGGAGTGCACCACCCCATCAGATGAGACCAAACCCATCCAAGGACTCTCCTTTCTGTGTCCCAGCTGGCAGGACCAAACAACCCGGGACAGGTAAATATCAAACTGCTCCACCAACATCTCAACATCCAGCCCTGCCTCTTTGATTACCATCCACTCCCGATCATTATAACATCTTGGATTCCTTCCCAGTGTAAGTATTTCTCATTTCTATTGTACATAGTTTTATGTTAGATTTGGCTAAAAGATAAAACTAAAGGACTCTCATTAAAATCCTAGCTTTAAATAAAATGAGCACAGTGTAGGTAGGACAATTAGATAATAATTCCTTATAGAAAATCAAAACAATAATATTAATATAATATAGTAGAATAGAATAATGTAAGTGTTTGGGACAAGATAATATAAGTTATAATTTATAAGAATATGATAAATAAAATTTAGGACCCATAGTTAAAATAAGAATTGGATAAGATGAACAGATGATATTAAACAGGGATTAAAATAATTGGTAGGAAATATTACGCTAGAATATGGAAATATGTGATAAAACATTTACAGGGAGAGTCAATAAAAGTTCTTATTGTTTAAAATGGTGCTAATTTTGTCCCAACCAATCAGATCTTATTTAACATTTGAAAGCTAACATCTGATTGGTTGGGGCAAAATTAGCACCATTTTAAATGATAAGAACTTTTATTGAATAACCCTGTTAGATTCTAGATGGTAGAATATAATAAGGTAAATATTAAGGGGGGAGAAGGATGGGAAAAGTGAGATAAGGGCAGGATAATGAAATATGAAATACATAGGTAGAATATAGTAATATATAACATGGTAAATAGTGAGCAGGATAAAGTATAGGGATGAATGATGGGAGGAAAATTAAAAATAGGTAATAGATTAAATAATAAGTCAGGATACATAGATAAAATAAGATAGTAATATATAACATGGTGATAGTAATATATACGGTGAATATAAGGAAAATATATGGTAGATAGAGTAAGATGAAGATAAGGGTAATGTAATATAATAAGGTGATAGGATATAAAATAGGTAAGGATATATAGACAATAGAAAGAAACAATATAGTATAGAAGGGTTGTTGAATGAATGTTAAATAATAGAGGGATAATACAATGCAGTAGAATAGTAGGATATTGGCTTTGGGTTAAGTTAAATAATATTAAATTGTTACTCTTATTAGATCACTTCCAGGGTAAGTTTATTATACACTAAATAGGTGACAGGATATAGGATATAATAAGAAAGATAGAGTAGAGTAGGGTCCTGCTCAGAGAGTCTACCTTGACGTGGTGGAGGCGTTGTTTTTTTAGCCAATCATATTTCATTTACAGTCTAATGCTGCACCATACAAACACATTACATGACAAAGCAAGACAATAAATGGTGGAAACTAAGTTTGTGTGATTGCGTAATGTGTGTATACAGGGACATTTTGGGGGGTATTTCTTTGTTCTAGTGTACCCACTGACGTTAATAGGGGTGGAATTCTGTCACCCAAAAAAGGATTAGTTCTGGAGTATTGCCTATCCCTGCTCAGGACATTGGAAAGTACTTCTTGTAGAGACACCATACTAAGAAAGTGGGCAGAGCTAGACTGGATCACTGAGTGCAACTTACTGCTTACCTAGGATAAACCCAGTGGTGAGGACCTCACCCTGGGTACTATGGAGGGGATGATTTAGTTAAGCATAATTCCCCTTTAAGTAGGGGGATTTATGCCAACTTGGCATAGAGGCATGGGTAAATGTTTGGCAAATTGGCAGTGGTAAATGGTAAACATGGTTGGCAGCTGGCACAAGGAGACACAACACAAAGAAGAGCTGGCACAAAGACCACTAGTGTGATTTGGGGAAAAAAGGGGCAGCAGCAGGTACTCACCACTGCAGGACCCTGCGCTTAAGGTCTAAAGCTAGGTACACACCTAGCGATTTTTCCTCCTGACCGACCGTTCGATACTTTCGACCGGTCGGCCAGGAGGAAGGACGTTGGTGCGGCAAAAGCAGCCGTCTGCGATAGTTACCGCGACCGACGGGTAACGATCAGTAGCGGTCCATAGAGGATGCACGATCGGACGAGGTTTTCACCTGTCCTTTCGTCCGATTCGACGATGGTCGGTCGGACATGGAGCATGAATGCAATAATTTCGGTCCTCATCGTGTGTACCCAGCTTTAGGTGACATAGTTGCAGCCAGCAGGTAATTTAGTCAGTCAGTCACTGTGATGCACGCACACACACCTCATCTGGGAGGATCTCATCTGAACTGACCTGCCCGCACTTCTGTTCTTTCCTGATTCTCTGCTAGCAAGGGCACGCACCACTTTAGGTGTGGAATTACTGTACTAGAAGCGGAGATAGGAGCGGGGAGCGCAATTTGGATTGAATTTTGGAAATTTTGCTGTGCACAGGCCGGTCGCAATTGCAACATTTACGACCCTGGTAACTACGACAGTGCCTATAAGATATACACACATGCAGGGCTGTTTCCAGACATAAGCAACCTAGGCAAACAACTGAGAGGTTGGAGGGAACCATTCAAAGTTTTTTTTTTTAAAAACAGATATGCTCAGCCATAGTGCAATAAACTGTTACCAATATTCTTTCCTGTAGCCTCCCCATGTGTACATACATTATAATCATATTGGCCTTGGTAGCCAGGTACAGAATCTGTAAGATGAGGGTACACACAGTCCCGAGTGTTCTCCACATATACAATATAGGAAAAAAATTTCGGGACTGACATGTTTCCCATGACTGACTCCTTATAATATAGTACGGGGGCCGACCTGGGGAAATTTTCCAAGTGATCCTGACACCTACGATGAACGTTCTCATTTACCCAGAGCAAACGCGATATTGAATCACAAGCATCGAATGCCCGGGTGTCTTTTCTGTAACCTGTGCACTAATATGGAGTTAAAGTCACACTAACCGATAGCGAACTGGTTAACGCCACTTTAACTCCATATAATTGCCCAGCAGCTCTGGGTAAATGAGCGTAAATGTGTCTGAAAAAGTTGAACAAACACATTCAAATACGACATTGATATTTGTCAATTACTTCAGGCTTTCTAATCTATACAAAGACTAAAGGTGCTAAAGGTACAATTGAACTTACCTGCCGACGATACAGTGACATTTAATCAATACTTCTGGAACAGCCTTTCCAGTACTTCTTCGCAGACGACAAACGATCACGAGGTCCCACTTGGCCCATTCATTTTGCGGTTTTATGTCGTTTGCGAAGAAGAACCGGAAAGACAGTTCAGGAAGAATTAATTGAATGATGATGGATGAGTCGGCAGGTAAATTCTAATGTAAGGCACCTAAAAGTTGGGTACACACGGTTAAGATCTTCAAAAGATAAAGATTGGCCCTTTATCGTAAAAGTGTGTACCCACCTTTATGGATGATGTGGTTGGTGGGAAGTGGGCACCAGGGGTGACTTGCCTAGGTCACATAATGGCCAGAACCGGCCCTTCACACAAGGGATACTCTGTTTATCAGTTTAACCTAATTCATAAATCTTTTGTAAAAGCCAGCTGCATTTAATTCTCCCAACAACTACCACACAATATGTCTGCTGTAAGAATTATTATGGGTGTCACTCAGGGGCGTATCTAGGGTCTAAGAAGATCAGGGGCATCCCTGGGCACTCCTTGGCGCAAAATTTTTTGGGCCATGCCCCTTTCTCTGCCACAATTAAGCCGCACCTACTAGCTACTTACTAGAGACAGACAAAAAGACACAGATAGACCGATGGACAAACACAGCCAGATAGTGATAAACAGACAAAAATACAGAGAAATGGACAGAGAGACACAAAGGCACAGTAAACTCACAGTAAACTTGGTCATTTTAAACTCACTGTTGTGCTCAGTTGTAGTCAGACGCTTGCCTACTCCTTTGGCCAGGGAGACCCACTTGTACCTACTACATGGACCTCTGCCCCTATCCATCTCTATCTGTCCCTCTCTCTCTCTCTGTACATCTATCATTGTCTATCTGCCTGTTGTCTATCTCTCTTTCTATCTCTCTATTTTACTGTCTTTCTGCCTCTTGTCTATCTGTCACTCTCTATCAAACTTTGTTTATCTGCCTCTTGTCTATCTCTCTTTCTCTTTGTCTATCTGTCTGTCTCTCTCTGTCTATCCATCTATCTATCTATCTCTATCTATCTATCAATCTATCTCTCTAACTCTGTGTATCTATCTATCTATCTATCAATCTATCTCTCTAACTCTGTGTATCTATCTATCTATCTATCTATCTATCTATATATCTAACTCTGTCTATCTATCTATCTATCTATCTCTCTCTATCTATCTAATCTATCTCTCTCTATCTAACTCTGTGCATCTACTATATATCATCTATCTATCTAACTGTGCATCTATCTATATATCATCTAACTATCTAATTCTGTGCATCTATCTATCTATCTATCTATCTATCTATCTTCCATCTATCTATCTATCTCTATCTATCTATCTATCTATCTATCTATCTATCTATCTATCTATCTATCTATCTATCTATCTATCTATATACCATTTATCTATTATCTATCTATCTATCTACCTATCTATCTATATATCTATCTGTCTACCTATCTATCTAACTCTGTCTATCTATCTATTATCTATCTATCTATCTATCTAATCTATCTCTCTCTATCTATCTATCTAACTAACTCTGTGCATCTATCTATATATCATCTATCTATCTTACTCTGTGCATCTATCTATCTATCTAACTGCACATCTATATATATATCATCTATCTATCTAACTCTTCTAAGTTCTATATATATCTATGAATTGATCTACCTATGTAACTCTACACTGACTCTAGCTATCTCCCCCTGTTTCTCTGTCTCTCGCTCTACTAGCGTAGCGGGAAAGTAAGTATAGTATAATATAGCATAGTATTTGAGGTTGAATGAAGACATATGTCCATCCAGTCCAACCCATCTAGCAATATCCTCATTTCCTGCCTAACTGTTGATCCAGAGGAAGGCAAAAAAAAACCAAACCAAATTTATGAAGGGGAAAAAGATTCCTTACTGGCTCCAAGTGTCAATCGGAAATTTCCCTGGATCAACTCTACTTTGTGTATTAATACCAGTAACATGCAACATTCCTTGTTTGCAGAAACCCATCCAGCTTTTTTTTTAAACTGACCAATGAACCTGCCATAACAACGTCCACTGGACGTAGTCTTACCGTTCTCACAGTGAAAAACCCTTTCCGAACTTGAAGCCTAAACCTTTTTTTTTCACGTCTTAAGGGATGGCCACATGTCCTCTAACATGCTCTATTGGTGAACAATGCCCCAGATAGTTTATTGTATGGCCCATTAATGTATTTATACACAGTAACCATATCCCCACGCAAGCGCCTTTTCTCCAGCGTAGATAATTGTAACTTTTCCAGTCTCTCTTCATATTCAAGCTACCCCAATCCCCTTATTAATTTAGTTGCCCTTCTCTGAACCCTTTCCATTTCAAAGATGTCCTTTTTGTACACATGATTGTAAAATTGCACTGCATATTTCAAATGAGGCCTTACCAATGCTTTGTAAAGAGGGAGAATAACATTTTCCCCCTTGGATCCATACCTCTCTTTATACAAGACAATACCATGCTAACTATGGCTGTTGCCGCCTAGCACTGCTTGCTACCTTTAAGTTTGTTATCCACCAAAACTCCAAGATCCCTTTCCAACAGGGATTCACTTAACACAGGGCCTTTTATAGTATAAGCAGCACAAGGATTTTTAAGTCCAAAACGCATCACCTTACATTTATCAACATTAAATCTCATCTGCCACTTAACAGCCCAATGGGACAATCTATCTAGATCCCCCTGCAACGATTGCACATCCTCTGAAGTTTTTAATGGTCGACAAAATTTTGTGTCGTCAGCAAACGCAGAAACCTTGCTGACAATACCCACTTCCAAATCATTAATAAATAGATTAAATAAAAGCGGCCCCAACACAGAACCCTGTGGCACCCCACTTTAGTCCATAATGATGAAGCCCCATTAACAACTACTCTCTGCATCCTATCCATCAACCAGTTTTCTATCCATGTACAAATGTGCCTCCCCAGACCAACAGACTTTAGCTTATATATTAGTCGCCTATGTGGACGGTATCAAAAGCCTTTGCAAAATCCAAGTAAACTACATCTACTGCTATGCCAGAGTCTAAATTTCTACTTACTTCCTCATAAAACCCAAGCAAGTTAGTTTGACAAGATCTATTCCACCTAAATCCATGCTGGTTACTACTTATAATGTCAGTCCTTGAAACATACTCTAGAACATGTTCCCTTATTAAACTTTTTAGTATCTTTCCCACCACTGAAGTTAAACTTACAGGCCTGTAATTACCCGGCTCTGAACGACTACTCTGTTATTGAAATAACATCAGCCATTTTCCAATCCAGATGCACACCTACGGACAAGAGGGAATCTGCAAAATTAAGAAACAATGGCCTAGATAAAACTGAACTTAGCTCCCTAAGTAACCGAGGATGTATTTTATCCGGTCCAGAAGAATTATTAATATTAACCTTATTTAGTTCTTTCTGTACCATATGCTCGGTTAACCAATGTGCACTTCTATACCATTATTGCTACTATACTCTGTGATATCTGTACTTGGATCTTCTATAGTGTATACAGAGGGGAAAAAAATACTCAAGACATTTGCTTTATTGCCATCCTCCTTAACTAACTTATCCCCATTAATTAATGGTGCCACATTCTCAGTCCCCATCTACTTACTATTAATTAATATACTTAAAAAAAATTAGGAGATTAGTGATGCTTTGTTCTAACTTCATTATTAATTAATAACTTCATTATTAACTTTAGATAGTTTGATTGCTTTCTTACACTCCTTGTTACAGTTTTCATAATACCTAAAGGCCCTTTCAATTCCCTCTGACTTAAAGGTTTTAAATGCCTTTTTCTTCCTTTCCATTTGCCTCAGAATTCAGCCACATGGGCGTGAATTTATTTTTTTTACATTTATTTCCCAAGGGTATAAACTTAGATGTAAACCGGTTTAAAATCCCCTTAAACACAGTACACTTCTGTACAATACCTTTACCTGATAATAGATTATCCCAGTTGACATTCTGAAGAGCTGCTTTTAACCTGGGAAAATTTGCCTTCCCGAAATTAAAAGTCTTTGTTAACCCAGCGCACTTTTCCTTTCAATAACATACTCCAAACAACATTATTTTATGGTCACTATTCCCTAAGCCTCCAGTTACCTATATATCTATAATGCGCTCTACGATGTTAGATATTACCAGATCCAATCAATGTCAGGGTAATTGAAGTCCCCCATAATGAGCACAGTCCCCAAACTTGCAGCTCTTGCCAACTGCATGTGAAGCTGACTCACTTCCTCTCTGCTAGCATTTGGCGGCTTATAGCAGACACCAACAATGACATTACCCCCTTTCCTGTTGCCTAATTCCACACATATTGCCTCTACTTTAACATCCATATCCCCAGTTATCTCTTTATTTAAATTTGGCTTCAATACTTTTTTAAAGGGTAACTGTGGTCTCGAATTCCTCCAAACTTGTAAGAATTATATAAAAAGCTTAAAAATAAAACCTAAATCACATCTCTAGATACAATGTGTGAGAAGTTATTTCTGGAAAGGTTCAGCAATATTACTTCCTGCTTGAACGCTTCCTGTTTTCAGCAATGTGATCAGCTTGTATTCATGTGACAAGTCTCAGCCTGCATTAATAGGCTCCCCTTCTCAACTGTAAATTTTTTCTCCAGGTACTTCCTGATTTCCCCAGTATTAAGTCTTAACTGAGCATGCTTCTCCCCCGGGGCAGACGGGCGTGCAGAGGTCAGGTGATGTCACTCAACCTACTGGAACAGGAAGTTTGAACACACTCCAATGTAATGTCTCACAGGCTCCAGCCAGAGATGTGATCGTTAGATCATTTTAAAGGAAATACTGCAGGCTTTCATTTAACCCTAACTTGTTTTTGAGACCATTTGCCCTTTAACATAAACACATACTCCTCCCCCTTTCCTTTTTTCTCTGTCCTGTCTAAATAAGGCATATCCTTTTAAATTTACAGCCCAGTTGTGAGAACTGTTCAACCACGTTTCTGCTATACCTATTACATCATTCTTTTCATTCAACGCCATAATTTCCAATTCACCCATTTTGTCAGGCTTCTCGTATTTGCAAACATACATTTTAGATTATGATCCTGTAATTTATTCATACACTTTAATACACATGCCTCCCTATCCCCTATAATAGCCCCACCCCTCCTTTCCATCCACCCCTGGCCTATCTACACACTGCTTTCCTCCTGGGCTATCTATCCCAGTAAGACTGCTAATACCCTCCCCCCCAAACCTAGTTTAAAATCTCCTCCAACCCTCTAGCCATCTTCTCCCCTAAAACAGCTGCACTGCCATCAGTGAGGTGCAACCCATCCCTACTAAAGAGCCTGTAGCCAACAGCAAAGTCTGCCCAGTTCTCTATAGACCCAAACCCTTCATCATTACACCACCCTCTTAGCCACGCATTAATGCTCCTACACTCCCGCTGTCTCCCTGGCTTAGCTCGTGGCTACAGTAGTATTTCTAAAAACACTACCCTTGCGGTCCTTACTTTTAACTTTTAAAATCATGTTTAAGGACCTCACCTCCTCTAACTTTGTCATTGGCACCAATGTGAACCAAGATCGCTGGGTCACACCCGGCCCCACCTAATAATCTGTCTACATGAAATCTGGCAAATCTGTTGGGATGGGCAATCTGGGAAGAAGTAACCCTACCCTTCCGTCCCCCACTTCTCCTAGTAACCCTAACAAAACTACCTCCCCACAACCTTCCCTGTCCCACTTCCACCCACCTCTATACTGGCCCGAGCCAGTGCCTGCTGTCCCCCCAGATTTGCCAATACCTGCAATGCTGCAAGCTGCCCCCTTAGACTCTCCACACTCTCCAACTCAGCTTCCAAACAGCAACCCACTCACACCTGAAACAGACATAGGTCCCCTGGAATGTCTGCTTCAGGTTCCTATAAATGTGGCAGGATGCACATTGCATGGTACCGACAAAATTGTCCCTTCTAATACACACCAGCACAGTGACGCAAAAACCTTGTTTAATTGCCCTCTTGTTTCAATGTCCTTCTTTTTCTATGTCCTTGTGATCAAGGTCCTTTAGATCAAGGGACTTCATACATGTTTCACTCTATAGTTCGTTCACTCACAGGAAACTTCCTTTTGTTAGGTCCAAACCTGGTGGAAAGCGCATAGGCTGCCTGTATTCCTCTGCGCCGTTGTGAGATTGACGTCATTGCGCTGGCGTGCGTGTGACGTCATCACACTGGCGTGTGCGACGTGCTGCCGGGAACCTTGTAGAAGGTTCAGGGCACTTCCAGGAGGAAGTTAAAACATTCACAGGCAGTTAAAACATTCGGGGCACTTTGCCGAATATCCGGGGCACGTGCCCTGAATGTTTAAACATATATACGCCACTGGTGTTACTCTATTTACATGGAAATGAATCTCTAAAAAATTATTGCTCTGTGACTTGGCTTCCTGGTAGACCAATGTATAGGTATTTAGAAGAAGCAGATCAATGGTTCTCTGTAGCACATCTCAGCCCGGAAAACATCCAGACCAGATAGCATTATGGAATATCAAGTTATACCATGAGGAGGCAGTTCATTAGTCACTGTTAAAGCCACATTTGATATTTTACATATTAATTATTATTAAATTTCATACACACTGACCCGCAACACACGATATGTATGAGCAGCCTAAATGGACGTTCGGTACAGCCTTGTTGACGAAACACATGGCACGATTGTTGACAATCGCACATGTGTATGAATCTTTAGTTTATCCGTTTACATCAAGTGCTGTGTAAAAGGTGTATGCTTCGCCGTCAGCTCAGTTGTCAGGTCTCTCCTCCCTACTACTTTATTCCCAACAGTGATATATTAGAAAAGAAAAGGTTTCTACATATGAGAGCACTCAATATACTTTATTGAAGTATAACAGGTGGACATCGAAGCTTTAAAAACAACTAGAAAGGGGAAGTTTAAGTATAAACTTTGAATTTGGCTTGAAATGCTTGAAAGGGGATGTGTGTGTTTGTGTTGCAGATTTTAAAACTCAATAATGGCAATGATGAGGACATTGTTGTTTTTTTACTTGCCCTTTAAATATGGCTGTCACATAAATGAATGGGTAGATCAGTTAGTGTGTATACTCCTGTCAGATTGGGGGATAAAAGACTAACTTTTTTGATGATTTTTCAAAATGAGTATTTTGACTATACTTACCCTTTAAATATGGTTGCCACATGAATTAATGGGTAGGTCAGTAGGTGTGTGTACCTGTGTACCTGTGTCAGGTTGGAAGTTACTGTAAAAAAACAAACTTTTTTGACTATTGATCAAAATTTGTTTTTTGACTATAGTTACCCTTTAAGTATGGCTGCCACAGAAATGGATAAGTAGATGAGTAAGTGAGTGTACCTGTGTCAGGTTGAGAGTTAAATAAAAAAACAACTTTTAAATGGTTACTCAAAAAAAAATTTCGACAATAGTTACCCTTTAAAGAGACAGTTCAGTGGAAATGATCAAATTTTTTTTGAATTGTTAGTTTGTGTTATTCTACATATTCTCTCCCATTTTGAAAAATCAGTTGATTTCATACCCTTTGCTGTTCCCTGCTGTTGATATTAGTGAGCTGACATTTCAGGTTCTAATGGTCCTTCTTCTTCCCAGGATGCACCACTTCCTTGGA
Organism: Hymenochirus boettgeri; assembly: GCA_019447015.1. Lineage (NCBI taxonomy): Eukaryota > Metazoa > Chordata > Amphibia > Anura > Pipidae > Hymenochirus > Hymenochirus boettgeri. The sequence goes on along the minus strand of CM033475.1, from coordinate 48,251,780 downwards.
ATGTTCCTAACAGTAATTTCTACTGATTGGCTGTTGGATGGGTCAGAGATGCTCAGATCTATACCGAGCAACTGAATCAACCCAGGCTCTGGGTCAAGGGCAAGACCATAACGGTCTCTAATAGGGGTCCTGCAAACAGGAATTCAGCATTTACTTATACACAGACAAAATTCTGAATTGGCAGATTAAGGTCATTGGGATGAAAAAATACTGCTCTTTTTTCTAAAAAGCATATGTATTTGAACTGAATTTCCCCTTCAAGTATGGCTGCCATGGAAATGGAAAGGTAGGTCAGAAGGTGTGTGTACCTGGGTCTGGTTGAGGGAGTATTTTTTTGTGTGTTTACAACCATAAAACTAACTTTTATTGAGGATATATCAAAATCATTTTTTAAAAACTTTTTTTACCCTTTAAGTATGGCTGTCACAGGAATAGGTCAGTAGGTGTGTGTACCCGTGTGAGGTTGGGGGTATGTGTTTTTGCATGTATGACCATATAACTAACTTTTATTGATAAATGTTTAAAATTAGTTTTTTGACTATAGTTACCCTTTAAGTATGGCTTCCATGGAAATGGAAAGGTAGGTCAGTAGGTGGGTACCTGTGTCTGTGTGGGGGGCTGGGGGTACCAGCGTTTGTGTTTATGACCATGATAAGTGCACTGTAAAATCAAGTTATGTTAATTTGGAAGCTGCAGCTTTAAAAATACCGTTGCCATATTTTTTTTACCTATGGCCCTCCAGAGCCTAGCTTTGTGCCTTGGAAGTTGCTGACATCTTGTTACTGATTTGCTGAATGTTAAGCTCCACCCCTCTGAGATTTCCTCTGCTTTCTCCTGCTTGAGCCTCAAACAGTAATGCTTGTGAGTTCCGTGCACGTGCTCACAGGCATTACTGTTTGAGGCTCAAGCAGGAGAAAGCAGAGGAAATCTCAGAGGGGCGGAGCTTAACATTCAGCAAACCAGTAACAAGATGTCAGCAACTTTCAAGGCACAAAGCTAGGCTCTGGAGGGGCATAGGTAATAAAAAAATATGGCAACAGTAATTTTAAAGCTGCAGCTTCCAAATGAACATAACTTGATTTTACAGTGCACTTATCCTTTAAACCTTGAAATATCCACATTTGTTACCAGTTTATACTTTGGGGGGAAAAATCCTGAAAATTTGCCAATAACGCCGTAACGCTTCCGCGGATTCCTTTGCTAGGTAATAGCACATTTCTCCTATATGCCCCACATGTCCGTACTGAATTTCATGTCTCTATCTCAATAACTATGGGAGGAGATACAGTCCAAAAAAGAGGAAGAAGAAAACAGAAGAAGAAAAAATAGAAGAAATAGAAGGAAAAGTAATTTATCTCCTCAAGCCAAATTAACAAATGGTTATATGCTCTTAGTCACCACACAGTAAATATGGGATAAAATTAAAACCAAGTTAGTAAAACCAAAAAGAATCACCACTGTGCGTGAAAGGTAATTCATCATATAGCACTTTCATTGAATTGCTCAAATTAATGGATGTTCCCTTAAATAACAAACAATAACAATAATATAATGCAATATAATGCAGTAATATTGAATTTTAATGGTCATACAATTGCCTAGTGCCATAATGTCCACTCAAACATAGGTCCACACCAAAAGGAGAGAGGTATATACACCCTTTAAATGGAGGACCTGATCTTTCCCATAAGATCTCTGGTATGTTAAGTTGCTGAATATATAAGCCCAAAGCATCCCCACCCCCGAGAAATACGTAAGAATATGTAAATCCTACTCTTTTTAACAAAAGAACTGTATGCATATAACTTTAAAATATCAGGCTCATGGATTAGACATTTTTCTCTACCAAGTTCACAATATAGCAGCCCTAAGGATCATTTTTTTATAGACAAGTTTATATCTAATTAACATATTTTATTATTACATATTGACTTATTAAGATACATGATCACTTTTTAAATTTTTCCTGATTAGGGATGGCCGGTTCGCGGATCCGAACCCCGATCTGCCGCGGATTTATCCCGTTCATGAACGGTGGATTTTTCCGGATTTTCCGCCTTCCGAACTTTTGAACCGCGGATTTCTCGTATTTTCGAAAATTTTCGAAATTATGAGGATTACTCGTATTTTCGAAAATAGTATTTTTCATTTTAATGGGTCCGTTCGCGGATTTTCGAATTTTCAAATTTTTTTGAAAATTCGCGGATCCTTGAGCGGACCGGATTTTGCGAAGTTCGGACATCTCTATTCCTGATATATGAAGATTGTTTCAATCTTCATATATCATTAGCTGCCAATCCGTAAGGCCCTATTTCTAAAGGTGTGGTATCGCTAAATAGCGATATTGAGCCTTTAACAATCTGCAATTTTATGTCTGCAGTCCTAAAAATATGATCTGGGTTGTACAATTTTGATCTTGATCACACATTTACGCAATTGTACGATTGCCTATACAATACCATTGAGGTAGTTAACCACTACATGGAGTTGTACTGTCGAAAATGTATGCTGTGGCCCTTCATAAATAATAACCTATGTTATTAACGTTTCCGATACCGCAGGTCTGTGAATATTCCCCTAAGTTCCATGCTGTAACTATGAAAGTTAGACTTTGAAACCAGGATGACATTTTTGTAGTGAAAAGTCAGTAATTTCAACTGGTGAAGTTTCGAATGCAGAACCAGCAGTTCTGACCCAAAGCCAGGTTTAGGTGAGAACTCGGGCATATTTCTAATTATTAGAATTAGTATTTAGTCCGGGGAAATGTGTGAGTAATAAATGTTTCCTACAAACCAGGATGGAAAGTGTTAAGAGAACTCATTATGACAATTCCATTCTACCAGGCGTGCAGTTACATGAGTATCCCCTGCAGCTCTGCTGTGTAGATTCTTAATTGATCAATCCTGTTTGTCTATTAATTACTTACTGTAATGGGAAAGATGGCTATGACCCATTAGTATTATAGCTAGGAGAAAACACACATGTCATTTGTCATCTGTTCTACTGACTAGAAAGTCTTCCTGTCAAGCCAAGAAGTCATACTAAAAGGAAACAGAAAACCTACAGCAGTCTGAAGGAAATACTCTGCACTCCAGCAATGAAAGGGTCACTGGGAACTACTGTAGATTTTACTGTACTTTTGTTAACATGATAACCTATACGGTATACAGTATGTGTGTTTATTTTATTACTAAAGAGGACTTTAAAAAATCTTTGCTGAAAAGTTTCGAAAATGACAAAATCTGATCTGCAGATTTTCCAAACTGGCTGTTCCAAATCAAAACCAAGGTTGTCTTCAATAAACCTTATGCATGCAGCCGCCTCAAAAGGTTAGCAGTTTACTGTTAGTACAGTAAACCATCAATAAAGGTGTCCAAGAACTCTTGGCCAACTTACTGTTCTTTCTATTTCTCATCTTCTCTTTTATTCTTCACATTTTAGACTATATCTCCAACCACAGTTTTCGAGCTAGAGACTACATTTTTTACAAATGTGCAAACATATTGAAGAAGTGCACTGTGCTCTAGCTAAGGAATCCATGGAATATCCAGGAATATTTGCCCGTTCACTTTGCATGGTACTTATTTAGTAAGTGGTACAAAATTCTGCCTATGTTCTTAATCTGCATTCTTCAGCAACCAAATATGGTAGATGTCATCAAATGTTTTCTAACTATAGTAGTCCATTAAAAATGTATTATCTGATTGGTTGTGTCAAATGAACAACTCAAGCAAATTTTGCATGCCTTATTACTGTGTTTCTTTGACACACAAACACAATTTTTAAAAAAAGTCATAAAATGACAACAAAAAAGTACAATAATAAAATTGGATGTATTTAGCAAAGTGTAAAATCTATATCCTCTTTCATCACCATCGAAAAGTAATTCAGGGGGATGTACCGAGAGCATTATCGCTCTCTATTGCCTCCACTAGGCAATGCACTGAGCCAATAACGACTCTTAATGCATGGTGAATGGGGGCTTCCCATTCCGAGACTTTAGCTGGCATTAAAGTTTCTGTCTCAAAGAGCCGTTATTGGCTCAGTACATAGATCACAACTGTATCGGGGCGTTATTGTTACTGTGTGTAGCGCATTTTCCGACTGATCGCGAGGCCGATGGGACCGCTCCTGTCAGCCTCATGGTCAATAGGCAAAGTCCGAAATTTTTCCTCGCCCACGGGGGTTTCCCTGTACTTAAGTATAGGAGAGTCGTCCATGGTTGTGGGAAACATGCAGTCCCGAACGTTCTCACTATGCTGTGTATATGCTGTGTAAAGGGAGAACACTCAGGACTGTGTGTATCCTGATCATGCAGATCCTGTCTGTGATCATTCAAACATCCTTTGTGTCAGCCGTGGTTTTCAGACGTGTTTGATCGCCCGACGAATGAACGGTTGCGGCCAGCACAGGAAACCATTCAATATTTGTTCCCAAAAAACTATAAACTGAAATGTCGGGAGGGCGGGCCGAATTATTGGATGGTGTGTACCAACTTTAACACTTTTGCTCTGTACAGGTTTTAATACAGACAGAAAGGGCAATTGTCTATGGTCCATTGTCCAATGGTAGAAGTGGTTAAATAGCATGATTAATAATCTGTGATACTACAGCCATATTTTGTTTCTTGTGTTATAAAGCCTAAAGCTATCAAGCTTTCTTTAAAATGAAATTCCAGCTTGGCACTGTCAACTAAAGAAAGTGTCAATTGTTGTAGTTCAGCATATTTCGTTCATTTTCATAAAAAAAAATAATAATAAATGACTTGCTAAACTAATAGATTATTGTATTTCAGAAAAAATACATTTTCATGTCTGTAGCATTTCTACTATAGTTGCACATGCTCTGTGTATCCTCTAGCCCCTCCCCCAATTACTCCCTGGGGACTTCACCATGACCTCTCTGTAAACAAGTAAAAGGCAGTACTACAAAGTGAGAACTGCTGTACACCTATCTGTTAGGAATAATAGGTATTCGGTATTTGCTTTTGTTTTTTTGCTTTAACGTGAAGGACCCTGTCATTCCTTGTCTGTTCGGGGCTCTTCTCCAACCCACACTCGATATAGGATTTAGAAGATAATACACCGTGGGATCATGTACACTATGAAAGAACACACAGATTCCTTTCCAAGCACACACAGACGTGGATAAGGAACACACTAACATTTTAATTAATGACAAGGCATTCTCTTTTTTTTCATAAGTGCTTTAATGTGTGTTCATTGCAGCACTAGTCCCCATAGCCATGGAAATATTATGTTGACTGATGTGCTCTGTCGCCAGTGTTCCCTCGACGGGGCCAGCTGTCAGCTCGAGATGATGACATTAACACGGAGAGAAAGTGATGACAAATGCCCGTTATCAGCGAACGAGGCCAGTGACAAATCGAATGGAGGCTCCTGAGCAGCCCCATTACGCTGTAATAAAAAAAGATGGATGGCTCTCTCTGGCGGGGCCCTGCGTTAATGCGATTTTGGCTGGTCTCTCTGGGTTCCAATTAAGGAAGAAAACAGAGAGAGAACAGGAGCCTTAGAAAAGAAAAAAAAACCCAGGCACGCAAGCTACACTAATTGAGTCTGAACAGCCAAAGGCAATCCTACACCTAGAAACTGCAGTCAAGTTGTGGTCTTAGCACCATCTTCCTACCTTATCCCACTTACCTCCTGTGTGCAGGAGAGTGTGATTGCAATTTCTAACACATCACGGGCACCAATGTCCAGACATCCAGAATACATACATGTCCCGGTAATACAGAATATTCCTGTGCCCTATTCAATATATTTCTTCAATTGTCCATTTTGCATATTTTTCTGAAGACTAGGTAAACACAAGTTTAATGTTATCACATTATCTGTTATCACAATAGCTGTACAACTGGATCACATTACAGTGAATAATTAATCATCAATTGTCTAAGAAAATTGAATATCTTCTTTCTACTGACAGCAGGATGCCTACATACAAGAACAGCGTTTTTTTGTGGATTGTCTCCATGGACAGACAGTTTGTAATCTTGAAGCAGATGATTGTGATGCCCTAATCTATGACATAAGCGGGAAGCAGAGGACCACTTCGCAATATACCTTAAAAAGCCAGGATAATCACTCTCTAATACACATCACAGGATGCATTAACTAGAGAGCTGCTCGGGCATTTACTTGGATATATAGAAACGCTTCAAGAGATCTGTGGGAATGTCAGCAAATGTGGCTATGATCAGATTTTTGTAAAGAATAAATTGCTTTGGGAATTTGAGCCCCAAAGTGACATTCTTTGTTGTCTAGTGAAATTCATGAACGGTCTTTGTAGTAGGCCCCTTGTAAGATTATTGCTTTTGATGCTAAGAAGCCTCCTTTGGCTACATCTGTTATCTGAACAAGCTTTTGCAGTGTCAAGGCAACATGTTTTTTATTGATTGCAGATTTCAGCATATTATGCTTTTTTTTTGGTTATCTAAATGACAACATGATTGCCTGCTGAGATATAACCCCTCGTATAACTCCCCCCTATCCTTGACGAGCTCTAATTTTAGCATGTCTGTAAGGTGTTGAAATATAGAATGTGTATGATCACAAGGCCAATAAATTAAACAGTTGAAGCTGCCAGAATTCACCGTATTTTGTTTAGTGGGACAGATAATGTTTCCCAGGCACTGTGAGGCTATTCGAGGAATATTCTTGCTATGTAGGTCTCTTTGCCTGCAACACATTCATGCTTCTGTCATTTCTAATTATTTCATTTAGTATATAATGATGCAAATTATGATAAACAATGCTCGTTATACCAGACGTACCAGGCATAATTAAGAGAAGCAGAAAAAAAACGAATTAGTCTGATCTAATGTAATTTATGTGATCTGTGACAGCTCATTGCATATTAGACATCCCCATCACAGAAAGGCTTGCAGTGGGAGTAACTAATACTCCATGGACCCCAGTGCAAACTATTTTTGTGCTCCTCTCCACCCCATCTAATTTCCCTTAAACACAGACATTCCCCTACCCATGTGCCTCAATCACCACAAATAAACGGAACCATAAGCACAATTTGTTTCAGCTGTAAAAGGTTTTGTTTCCCTCACTTGGTCCAACCCATGAAAACATGTGCTTCCTGCAGAGGCAGGGGCGTCGGAATCACTATAGCAACCAAAGCAGTTGCTATGGGGCCCAGTGCCAAAGAGGGCCCCATCCAGGTCCCCTGCAGTCACCCTCCTAAGAAAACTTTTACCTCACGAAGTTCAGCTCCACAAACCCCATTTTCGTTTTACTTAAACCTTTCAAAAATGCCCCCAGGTTTAAGTAAAATAAAAATGGAGTTTGAGGGGCTGAACTACGCGAGATTTTTTTGGGCTAAAGTGCATGAAATTTTTCTTACTAGGGCGGACATGCTCTTTAAATAACCTTGCTGCAGTTTGGCCAGGTTAGGTTGAACTACACACAACTGATTTTTAAAATCTTGCTATGGGTCCCTATGATATCTGGCTACGCCACAGAGGGTAATTTCTCAAGTAAGGATACAGCACCTAGACTTAACCAAAGTAGGAGTTTCTATAGCTGATATGTTGTTCTAGGATGTTCACCTAGAGGTAAAATGTATAGGTTTAGGTTGCCTGTCTGGGAAGTAGGGTTTAAACATTGATTGCACCTTATGTAGCCGCTTCTCGGAATGCTAATGGATAATGTAGAGGAAACAAAATAATACACTTCACATTTCATTACAAGAGACTATGTACAAGAGTATCAATATATATATTAAGACTTCCTATTATATAAAATATTTTATACATTTACGTGTTTATAGGGATTTGCACAGTCAGAAGCAAGTTTTAACGTTTTCCTTTCGTGGAATATGGAAACATATTTCTTTTTCAAACAGAACTTTCAAAATAAACTGCCTTAAAGGGCATGTCCACCCCCCAAACTACAATTTAACCCACTACTGGCCCCACTGTACATTTTTACATCTAGCGTACAAACTAGTTCCCCCTGCCCACCTCTAACCGTCATATTATTTAATTAAAAAAGCATTTGGAATGGTACTTACAGCCCTTCGTTCCTGCACCGCTTTCTGTGATGTCAGCCACGGTGATAACTGTTTGTACCTGGTATGTTTCCTCTTCCCCTTGCAAATTTTAACTGTCATTGCTCTAAAAAAATCCTCTGCTGCTTTTATAATACAGAATTAGGGTGGTATGCTTTTTAGTCTAGAAGGTGGATGAGACATATCCCCATAACCTCTACACACATGATCCAGAGATCACTACTCATATAAGTGGAATTGAAACATTTGCAGGGAGATTCACCTCATTCTGGATGAATCTTCGGGTAGAGGCTGTGTGGCTATTAGTTAATATCACTCCACAATAGCTGGCGTTAAATACTTACGTGGAGTAATATTAATAATACTAACTAATTTTTACGCTAGCAGAGCCACGCAGCCTCTATTGAATAGGCTGCCACACCTATGGGTTAAAGTCAGGCTAACCAATTGTAAATCAATTAATGTGGCTTCAACCACTTAAGAGATTAATGCAGCTCTCCATGGATCCAATGTTCATGTTGTGAAACTGTATTAGAATGCTTAGTCCAGTTCAATAATACATATGCAAGCCAATATTTATCTCCAGTAATAATATTTATTAAGACTTTACACATAAACACATAAATATCCACACAAGTCCAAATACAGTACGTAAATATCTTTGGTAATGCTGTCTTATAATGTCCCATGCATTACAGGGTGCACAAGTACAATAAAAACTAAAACAGGATACCAATTTAGTAATACAATTTAGTAATACAGTAAGTTTCAGAGTTTATATGGTGCCCATACATAAGTTAATATTTTATCCTGACATATCTATGAATAGTAGGTCCAGCTATACTAAACTGATAAACACTTATCCAAAATAACTGAGTACTGTAATAAAATCAACAAGTGTTTCAGCAAAGTATTAGTTAAGGGTAATGTAAGCAGGAGTTGGTTTTGACTTCATTTCTTTTTTCATTTTCATTTTATGAAAAAGTGTAGAGATTTTATACAGACAGGTGTGCATAGAGATCCACTGTATCCACACATACCCAAACATACCTACAAAGAATTACCACTGTGCAACAATTTTGAAATTTTTTACTTAGGTGTGTACTCACGTTTGTTACCAGCAGTTTAGACACTATGGGCCCTATTTATAAAAGATCGTTATCGTTATCGTAAAATACCAATCGTTATCGTAAAATAACGACCGTTTTTACCGATAACGACCGTTTTTTACCGATAACGACCGTTTTTTTACCAATAACGACTGGTATTTACCGATATCGGTAAATACCGGTCGTTATTGGTAAATACCGGTCGTTATCGGTAAAAAAGGTCGTTATTTTACGATAATGATCGGTATTTTATGATAACGATACCGATCTTTTAGAAATAGGGCCCTATAATATAAATTTACACTGTTACACAAACTGTACACTGACTACTGTACATTGTATCAAAGTGTTATATATTCAGTATTGTCCCATGAAATTTACAAAAATATGAGGTGTGTACTTACTTTTGTGACAAACTGTATATTTATTAATTACCTAAATAAAATAAAGCAATTGGGCAAGTATGATACCCAATGGGTAAAGGAGGCTGTTTTTTAGTTCAAAATGGCTGAATAGCTAGCTTTGAGAATGTACTTGAAATGTGCACCAAGGAAAATACCCATTGCATACTATATGTGCAGAAACTTTTCTCTATTCCCACTGTTATTTCAACAATGCCAAATAGCTTTCCTTTTCTCACTCCTTTTCTATAGTTTTAACAGTAACAATATTTTAAAGAAAAGTCCACTTTTCAAATACAGTTGGATAGCATTGCAGACAAAAACTATTAAAAGTCTTTTTGTTTTTAATTGAATTTAGTTCAGTGACTATAATCAATCACAGTGGCTAACCGAATGTAAACAAATCTTGCATTTATACAGCCAATTATAACATCAAAGGATTTCTAAAACTGGGTTTCCAATCCAAAAAATTGTCAGATGCTGGGAACATCTCCAAACAATATATACAAGTGCAGTAAAATTCCAAATCTGAGACCTAACTTTACCCTTTTTCTGAATTGTATCTATTACCATAGGATATATATCACTGGAACATTTCTTTATGGGGATGCTCCATATTGAGAGGTTAGTATTAAACTTGTTTATTGAGGTTTTTTTGATAAGGAGAGAGGGGGATAGAATTCCAGAGGACGGGAGCCACAAAAGAAAGAGGTTTAAAGCGTGGGAGGAAGCAGTGTGAGTGGGTATCTGTATAAGAGATGGTTTTGTAATGAGCAGGGGGTACGTGATTCTGGTAGCAAACTGGCAATTTTTGTGACACTGGTAGCAAATTGGCATTTCTGTGATACTGGTAGTAAAGTGGCAATTTCATGATACTGTTAGCAAACTGGCAATTTTGTGATACTGGAAGCAAACTGGCAATTCTGTGATACTATAGTAGTAAACTATCAATTTCATGATACTGGTAGCAAACTGGCAATTCTGTTATACTGAAAGTAAACTAGCAATTATGTGATACTGGAAGCAAACTGGTAATTCTGTGATACTGGTAGTAAACTAACAATTCTGTGATACTGGTAGTAAACTGACAATTCTGTGATACTAGTAGTAAACTGGCAATTTCATGATAATGGCAGCAAACTGGCAATTCTGTGATACTTGAAACAAACTGACAATTTTGTGATACTGGTAGTAAACTGACAATTCTGTGATACTGGTAGTAAACTGACAATTCTGTGATACTAGTAGCAAACTGGCAATTATGTGACACTGGAAGTAAACTGACAATTTCGTGATACTGGAAGCAAACTGGCAATTTCATGATACTGGAAGTAAACTGGCAATTTCGTGACACTGGAAGTAAACTGACAATTTGGTGATACTGGAAGCAAACTGGCAATTTCATGATACTGGAAGTAAACTGGCAATTTCATGATACTGGATGTAAACTGGCAATTTTGTGATACTGGAAGTAAACTGGCAATTTTGTGATACTGGAAGTAAACTGGCAATTTCGTGATACTGGAAGCAAACTGGCAATTTCATGATACTGGAAGTAAACTGGCAATTTTGTGATACTGGAAGTAAACTGGCAATTTCGTGATACTGGAAGCAAACTGGCAATTTCATGATACTGGTAGCAAACTGCCAATTTTGTGACACTGGAAGTAAACTGGCAATTTCGTGATAGTAGTAGAAAACTGGCAATTTCGTGATACTGGTAGTAAACTGCCATGCAATACTAGAAGTAAACTGACAATTTTGTGATACTGGTAGCAAACAAGCAATTTGGTGATACTGGTAGGAAAATGACAGTTTCAGGATACCTAAAGTGGCAGAAAGACATGTAAGATACGGTAATATGAGGTGCAATGATTTTTCACTGAGCATAACCTTTAATTAGCATGGAGAGCATTTTTTAAAAATATATTTCGAATGCCTGCACAGTGAGCGTTTACTTTAGGCCCCCTGGAATATAAGCAAGTCTTACTTTGAAATAAACTTCCCTGTTTGTCCAGATCTGATGAACGGATGATTGGGTAGGAAAATAATTCACGGGGAAAATTCCCTATAGACAGCACAAAAGATTTTGTCCCAACCGTCCGCTCACTAGTGGCTGGTTCAACACTGGTTGGTTGCAGACAAAAAAGTACTAAGCGATAGTTTGACCCAATCAACCGAAGTATTGGTCGGTCAGTCCAAATATCAGCCTGTGTGTACCTAGACTAAAGGATATAAGTACAATACCACCCACAGCAAATGAGTTTTGTTGAACTGGCTGATGCAGTTTGTTGGATGCACAATAGACGGCTCCACATCATATTTACTGAGTGTACGGCAAAAAGCCAAAGAATAAATGCAGCCACAAATGTAATGAATTGAAACCAGTGAAGAGGCTAAAGATGAAAATAAATTATCTGCTTGATGGAATAGATTGTGTTTACATTTTTACGATATATTTTTTCAATTAGAATTGAATTTAGACAGTGGATTGTTGTATACCGTATGTGTATGTGTTTATTATTCTGTTCTTTAACTAAACGAACATAATGGATATAATAGAATTAAATATTCTAATTATAATCCTATATAATAAAACCCTAAGTGTGCGTCCCTGTGTCCGTGTGTGTGTCACTGCAGTTCCTATAGACTCCCCACTAGAGGGAGAGTCTCTGCAGTTCCTATTGACTCACCACTAGAGGGAGAGTCTCTGCATTTACTATTGACTCACCACTAGAGGGAGAGTGTCTGCAGTTCCTATTGGCTCACCACTAGAGGGAGAAACACAGCAAACACACGGAGGGAGAACAGCAATTAAACAGAGTGCAGGTAAGGTTGCTTGGGACAGGGGCCCCTGGATTCGGGACAGAGGGGGGGCCCTGGATTCGGGACAGAGGGGGTCCCTGGATTTGGGACAGATGGGGGCCCTTGGATTTGGGACAGAGGGGGGCCTCTGGATTTGGGACAGAGAGGGGACTCTGGCCTTGGGACACTAAGAGGGTACTCTGGCCTTGGGACACTAAGAGGGTGCTCTGTGCTTCTAGCGTCCGTTATTGTAGCGGGCTTAATGTCTAGAGGGAGAGTGTCTGCATTTCCTTTAGACTCACCACTAGAGGGAGAGTGTCTGCAGTTCCTATTGACTCACCACTAGAGGGAGAAACACAGGAAACACACGGAGGGAGAACAGCAATTAAACAGACTGCAGGTAAAGTTGCTTGGGAGGGACCCCTGGATTCGGGACAGAGGGGGGGCCCTGGATTCGGGACAGAGCGGGGGCCCTTGGATTCTGGACAGAGGGGGCCCCCTAGATTTGGGACAGAGGGGGGCCCTGGATTTGGTAGAGGGGGGGCTCTGGATTTGGTACAGAGGGGGGGCCTTGGATTTGGTACAGAGGGGGAGCCCTGGATTTGGGACAGAGGGGGGGGCTGGATTTGGGACAGAGGGGGGCCTCTGGATTTGGGAAAGAGGGGGGACTCTGGCCTTGGGACATGGAGGAGGACACTAAGGGGGCACTCTGTGCTTCTAGCGCCCGTTATTGTAGCGGGCTTAATGTCTAGTATTATAATAAATGACTATGCTTTACTAAATGATTTATTTATAAACTGGTGAAATTTTAAACAACTTCCTTTACTTACTTCTGTAAAATATCGGTACAGAGTGGATTCTATTGACATCAGTAGCACGTGCCCTGGATCTTTGGCAAAGTGCCCCGAATGTTTTAACATAACTTACCTGAAGAGGTGCCCTGAATCGTCCATTCCCAATAGTACCTTGCGGCTGCGCGATGACGTCATCCCGCAAGCCAGTGCTATGACGTCATCGTGCTGACCGCGTTGTGCTACTGCCGCCCCTGCGCTCCTCTGCAAGGCTTCTTCTGGAAATGTTTTGGCCTCCAGCTGCTCTGCTTCACACAGGTAGGTGATAGCCCTATTAGGCTATTACCTTCCCCATGTGCAGGGCAATACACTCATTCAGTGGATTGCCCTGCACAAGGGGAAGGTAACAGCCTACCCCAGTATATTATTACATTAACAGTTTTCTGTTATTTTATGAAGTGCCAATGGCTAACAGTATGTAATGAAATGGCTACCAATATGTGACTAAATTCCTATGGCTAACAGTATGAAATGAATTGGCTACCAATATGTGACTTCCATGGATAACATATGTAATGAAATGGCTACCAGTATGTGACTTCTATGGCTAACATGTAATAAAATGGCTACCAGTACGTGACTTAATTCCCATGGCTAACAGTATGTAATCAAATGGCTACCAGTACAGTATGTGACTCCCATGGATAACGTATGTAGTGAAACGGCTACCAGTATGTGACTTAATTCCCATGGCAAACATGTAATGAAATGGCTACCAGTATGTGACTAAATTCCCATGGCTAACAGTATGAAATGAATTGGCTACCAATATGTGACTTCCCTGGCTAACATATGTAATGAAATGGCTACCAATATGTGACTAAATTCCCACGGCCAACAGTATATAAAGAAAATCCCATGGCTACCAGTATGTGACTAAATTCCCATGGCAATCAGTATCTTATGAAATGGCTACCAGTATGTAATAAAATTCCCATGGCTACTTGTATATAATGAAAATGCCAGTTTGCTACCTGTATAATGGAACACTGTTCCTCAATGTCATTAATTTTTGTATCTCTGGCTACACCTTATCTCTGTCTATCTATTTCTCTCTTTCTATTTATAACTTCCTATCTGTGTATCTATCTCTCGGTTCATCAATGTTTGTCTGTCTGTTTGTCTCTGTTTATCCCTATTAAGAACTTAGTGGGTGTAGCTTAATTAGGGCGGGGAAGGGGCGTGACCTAAAAAAAATTGGCGCGCTATGCGCGGCACATAGAGTGCCCAAAAGTGCCCCCGAACTTCTCTGACCCTAAATACACCTCTGATTGACTTGATAGTAAGTTTTACTATGTAAGGTGGTGTTTGGACTGAGGGGGATTGTATTTACAGGGACATATTACACCCCAAAACATCAGCATGGTTAACATGCATGTCCGCCTCCCCAATGCACCCTTAAAAATTGATATCGCTAATTGTAAATACAAACAGTAGGTCAGAGTATTTTCTCCTACTCCTGTAAACTGCACGATCCATCAGGACCTGTCAGACTATGTGCCGGGGGAGCAAGCAAGCAGGTAAGTACCTTACATTCTCTCCTGGATCCTGATCGATTTATTGAAGAACGGGAGGTAAGACACAACTCCTTTACCTCCCGTTCTTCAATAAATCTAAATGGCAAAAAACAATGGTAACTTACTGTAAATGGCTGTGGCACCTGGGAAATGGTCTGGGCAACTTGTTACTATCACCAAAACTTGTTAAAACACTTCTTAAACACGAGCAGGCAATTGTCGGGTTTTGTGCAAGCTACATTCGAGGGTTACGGCCAATTCGAGGGTTTCCGAACTATACTTTCGAGGGTTAGCGGAAAAAGAACCCTAAATCTGAGGGTTACCGTAATCAAACAATACTTACGAGGGTTACCGAAAACGAACAATACTTTCGAGGGTTAGTGAACAATACTTAGGAGGGTTACCGAAAACGACCCATACATTCGATGGTTACGAAAACGAATGCTACTTTCGAGGGTTACCGAAAATCAAAGGCTACATTCGAGAGCTAGCAAACGATACATTCTAGGGTTATCAAAAACGAACGATACTTTCGAGGGATATATTCTAGGGTTAGTGAACGGCTCGTAAATTCGCTAATTATTAAATCTACAATAATTATCGAAAATACAGCCGCGAGTGCGGAAAAACAAAATAGTTTGACAAGTTCGAGTTTGTCCGAACTCATAAAGTTCGGTTCGAACTCGGGTTTGAGTTCAGTTTTGTGTCCATCTCTATTCTTAAAGGGCATGTCCACCCTTTACAGCCACTTTTGATATTATATAGGTATTGGTCCCCCAGCCCCAAACGCAATAACCTTATATCCAGAAACTCCCCCAATAGTTACTTACCTTCCCTCTTTCCCCCGCCGCACAATCCCTGCCCTCTGCTTGCACAGAACTGCAAGCAGGGGGCGGGACTGGCAGCCGCATCTGTGATTGGCTGGGAGGCAGCCAATCACGGACGAGGCTGCCGGCTGCTTAGAATGGAGGAGGAGAGAGGCAAGGTAAGTAACTATCGGGGGTGTTTGTGGATATAAGGATATTGCAGTTGGGGCTGGGGGACCAATACCTAGGGGGAACTAGGGGGAGGGAGACCAAATCAGGTGGGAGAGGGAGGGAAAGGTAGGGGGGGGGGAAACCTGCAGTGCACATGCTAAACTTCTCCCGGAGGGGAGACAGGAGGCAGAGTCCTATATGGACTCTGCTATCCTCCTGATGGCCACTTTTTTGGACTTTGGGGGGGATTCCAGGAGAACCATTTGGAGCTGGGATGTAAGGTAAATGTTATATTACACTACACTGCAGGACCAGTAGTGGGGGAGATTATAGTTTTGGGGTGGACATGCCCTTTAATATGTCATCTGTTTTTTTTCATTGATCTGGTAGCCCAGCCGAGAGGAAACTGTCTCCCTTATAAAAATCACTTAGCAACATCATTATGAAATCAGATCCTACAGTTTTTAAGGCCTCTGATGCACATTTCTATGGGTGTCTATGATCTGTTTGTATTCTATGTGTTAATGAATGGAGGGGGTATGATGGTTGGAGAAACAGTAAGTTAGGCGCTTTTATTACACATCAGTCCATTGGGAATATCTGATTTTTGCTGTGTACTATATTAGATAACTATAATTGTTTTTACCAAATATTATCTTACACATTTTTAGGATGGATTTGAACAAGTTATTGTCCCTTGTGAATCTCAATGCTTCTATCGCTATCTAAAAAACACAATAGTACACACAGGAAGAGAGAGAATAAATGTTTTTGAGCCCTGCCAAGCCAACACAAGGGAGGAAATCTATTGCTATTACATTGTGGATCAGGAACTTTAATTTAAAGGCCAACTAAACTGAAAAAACAACTTGGGCTAGAAACAAAGTAATACAGGGAGATTCAATAAAAGTTCTTATCGTTTAAAATGGTGCTAATTTTGCACCAACCAATCAGAACTTATTTAACATTTGAAAGCTCACATCTGATTGGTTGGGGCAAAAGTAGCACCATTTTAAACGATAAGAACTTTTATTGAATCTCCTTGAATGTGCATTGTACATACTACTCCTACTCAGAGTGACCTCAGCCAAATGACATTGAAGAAAATGTCCTATGGGGGCTACCATCTTGGCTCCTCCTCCTGTACCCACTTTGTATCACACATGGTGAAAATATATGAAGCAAGAGGAACCCAGGAACAAGTTAAAGGGGTGCATTCTCAGTTCTTGCCTTTAAGAACAGTTCATATACAATCCAACAGATGAGGAACACACACTATAAAGTAAGTATATAAATGTAATAACTATAAACTAACAGTGGAAACACAAAATGTTTCAGGGGCAATGTCACCTTCCTCAGGTATCACACATGATCTATAGCCATGCCTTAAGGCTTAAGGATAAATATCTATTTTGCATGTATACTTACTTCTCAGAACTAATTAATACTGCCCCTACACTAGATCAGAAATAGTAATGCACTTTTTATGTGCAAAAAAAACTGTGCATATGGATTTTAGAGATGGACTAGAACTCGAACTTGAACCCGAGTTCGAGCCGAACTATTCAAGTTTTCCGGACTTTCGATAATTATCGAATGTTCGAACATTCGAGGCGCGCGAATATGAAAGTAAAATGTCTATTATACCAATACGTGAGTAAGTATCGAATAAACTAATATGAGAGTAAAATGTCTATTATACCAATACGCGAGTAAATATCGAATGAACAAATATGCGAGAAAAATGTCTATATACCAATACGCGAGTAAATACCGAATTATTGAATCTGCGAGTCGTTTATGGGATAATTATCGAATGTTCGAACGCGAGAGCTCGAAAGTAGCGTGCGTGAGAGTAAAATCGTTTTTTTGAAAGTCCTGGATATTCGAACATGTTCCCCAGACCATTTCCCAGGTCCCACAGCCATTTACATTAAGTTACCATTGATATTTTAATTGTATTTCATTAGAACTTTTCAAACTATTTGACTCTATTACTATTAATGGGTCCGTTTTCGAACTTTCCTTATAGTTTAAAAGTTTGAAAGTTCGGCCATCCCTAATGGATTTAAAAAGAGCATGCTTACTTAATCCTGTTAAAACTGCATAGTTACAACATATGGATATGGTTGCTTGTTTTTTTTTCTACTAGGTAAGCTAAACAAAACAACCCTTTTCTGGGAAACTTTAAGGCTGGGTACACACCAGCAGATATTTAAGCCACTCAGACAAACTTTGTGAAAACAGGCAGAGTGAGAACTAAGTTTTCCCCGCTGTTTTCACATAGCGGGAAAGAAGGGCTGTAGATTCCCTTACCTACTCTGTCAGGACTTCACACAGCAGAGAGGAGGAGGGACTTCCTGTCTCCCTCACACACTGAGGAAGTCTGAGGCTGTGCTCGCCGGTGGCACTGTGCAGGAGAAGCCATAGGAATGTCACATGTCAGCCTCCCACCCATTAACTTTCTGGTCAGTCATTTCTTTATATCTTGGGCTGTTGAGCACATAGAGAGGTTGTTGATGGCTCATTTTAAAGCTAGGAAACTTTCATTTTTTGGCCTTTCATTTAAACTCAACTTGTTTGGAGACCACAGTTCCCCTTTAAACTGTCAATTCATATTGTGCTAAGAAAAAGGTCCCTAACACCTGGCTGTCATATGCTGATTGGGACTTTCCAGGGTACATAATTTCCTACAGATTCTTGTACAAGTCATTCTGAATTGAAAATTGAATTGAATTAAAAAAGCCGCTGAGCGAGCACTCGTACGGGACAAATATCCTTCAGTCATGGAAAATTCAGCCCATAGGGAATAGGGAATCGCACGATCGATCGGAATTTACCGACACATCCGTTTGTCTGATCCGGACGAACGGACGATCGAGGTCAGTTGCTGCCGGCCGCCCCACACCAGCAGATATTTTCGGCTGACCGATGAAAAGTGCCATGAATCGGTCGGCTGAAAATATCTGCTGGTGTGTACCAAGCCTACAGGAGGGTGAAGAAGGAGCATTGTCCTCATCTCATCTCAGCCTTCCTTGACCAGTCACCCAAATTAACAGGGTGGGTGTGTTCTGTACCAATGCTACAAGTGCAATGTGCATAAACGTTTAAATAACTAGCTGTTGCTTGGTAGTGATAAATAATAAAAATTCAAAAAATGCCTATTACCTACATAAATTATAAACTTGCTGGCTGCCTCAGTCTGAATAGTGTAGTGCAAAGTAAGTAATTAATAATAACTAACACTGTTGAGATATGGGACTGCCATCATCATTTCTCTTCCTGTACCCACTGGGTATCCCACATGACCAATAGCCATTCTTTAGGTACTGATGTTACAAAGCAAATTAATCTCTATTCTGCATGTACACATGATTATCAAAACTGATTTATATTGCACCTACATTAGATTAGAAATAGTAATGCACATGGATTTTAAAAGAACAAGCTTGCTAAATGCTGTTTTATCTGAATATTTATAAAATGTTATTAGTTTATGTGAAACTTTAAGGTCTAAGGCACTTTGGTATTAAAATATGTTATGCTTTGCCCTATTCACACAGGATGGTATGGAAAGAGGGAGGGACAGCATGGGTGTTGGGGCAGAAGGACGCCAGGAAACAAATCTTATTTATCCTAAAGCCTCGTACACACGTTGGATAATTTTCGTACAATGCAGCTGACGAACGTTTAACAACATTTATATCATTAATCCTCATAATTGAAACGACATCTGTACACACAGCAACAATAGTCACCACGATAGTCGATCGATACAGACGTTCGTACGTAAAGTAACGTTCGTATCTTCGTGCAATTATGAAAGCAGCGCATGCGCCTTTTATATATTTTTTCGTAGAACGTTAACGATAATCTGCCGACCATGTACAAATATACGATAATCGGCAGAACAAATCCACCAGGCTGATCGTCCTGGTTTTGCATCAGGTAATCGGCGATGTTTCCAAAAATTATTGTTATCATCAGTCTCGGCAAAACCACTAGATAACCCACGCTAACCCAAATTACATCAGGTAGCATGGGTTTGCAGTAAACGACTTCATGATAACTTGTCCACCCCCAAAACTAAAATATAACCCACTGCTGGCCCCACTGTGTAGTGTTAAAAAACCCTTACCTTATTATTCCTCCTCTCCTTATGGTTGTCCTGCAGTGTCCAGTCAAAGTCCAGGAAAGTGAAGAGTAGGGGCCTTCCTGTGTGTAATCTAGTATCTGCTCTTTCCCTGTCCTCCTGGAAGACTCTGGGATGCGCAGGGGGGCTCTGCTTCCATTCCTCCCACCCCCCTCCAGATCCCTGCTGCATTGTTTCTCTTAAAAATAAAATTATTTGCTGTAGTGTTTGCTTCCCTCTCCCAACCCTAACCGCATGGTTTAAATTCCCAAAAAGTCCCCAGTAACTTACTTATAAGACAGGATTACCTCAGCTAAATCAATAACCGGCAACTGTGTCTGTGATTGGCTGACTCTCAACCAATCACAGATGAGGCTGCAGGTCCAGTCCCTAATGCAACTTCATTCCCGGAAGTTGCTTTAGAGACTGAAGCCAAAGGAACCTGGTCTGGTAAGTAAGTTTCTGGGGACATTTTTAGAATTTAAACCATGCGGCTAGGGTTGGTAGGGGGATGCCTACAATTCAGCAAAATGTTTATATTGGGATGGTATAAAGTAACATGTTTATATTGGGATGGACATACCCTTTAAATACAACTTCTCATTGCTTATAAAAAGGATCCTATTTAACTAATGTTATTTAGGTATCATTATTTAAAGGGCATGTCCACCTCTGTTAAGGAAATTTTCTGTAGTGTAGGCTCCCTCTCCCACCCCCAACCGCTATAGTAGTTTGGCAAAAATGTAACCCCAACTGTACTTACACTGCCTCTTTCCCGCGGCGTTCTGTCTCGTCCCTCTGCTTTCACGAAACTGCAAGCAGGGGGCCAGACCAGCAGCCGCATCCGTAATTGGCTGAGAGGCAGCCAATCACGGACGTGGCTTCTGGCAGTACAGAAAGCCGGGGGAAAGAGGCAGAGCAAGTACAGTTCGGGTTACATTTTTGCCAAACTACTACTGCGGGGTGGGTGAGGGATCCCTACACTACAGAAAAGGGGTTTGGAGATAGGGGGAGGGAGAGGGTGGGGGGGAGCACTTCACTGTGCATGTCATCTTTCTCCCAGAGGAGAGACAGGAGGCAGACACTATTTGGGACACAGGCAGGCTCCTGCTCTATATTTTTGGGGACTCTGAAGAGCCATTGCAGGGCAGCCATTTGGAGCAAGGTAAGGATTTACTACACTACCCAGTGGGGCCAGTAGTGGGTTAAATATAATTTTAGTGGTGGACATGCCCTTTAATGTTCTGTAGTAATACAGTGGCTCAGTGGTTAGCACTGATGCCTTGCAGTGCTGAGGTCCTTTATGTGTACATAAAGTGATTAGATTGTAAGCACTTCGGGGAAGGGCCTGATGTGAAAATGAGTAAATAATTGTAAAGCGCTGCGGAATATGTAGCGCTATATAATAAAATATAATACAATTTAGGGAACAGTGGGGCATATTCTCTAACCCACGGTTTTGGAAACCTCCGATATCGCTGGTTATGGTTAATGTACGGTCATTGTATAATACCATGTGGTAGTAAATTACCAAAATAGTATTGTATAGGCCAGATTAAAATTGTTACAATAGCATTCCTTAATAAATATGACCCAGTATTCTTATTTAAGGAGCAGTATTCTAAATTAAGGAGCGGTATTCTAATTTAAGGAGCGGTATTTTTATTTAAGGAACGGTATTCTTATTTAAGGAGCTGTACTCTTATTTAAGGAGCAATATTCTTATTTAAGGAGCGGTATTCTTATTTAAAGAGCGGTATTCTTATTTAAAGAGCTGTATTCTTATTTAAGAAGTGTCATTCTTATTTAAGGAGTGGTATTCTTATTTATGGAGCGGTGTTCTTATTTAAGGAGCGGTAATCTTATTTAAGGAGCGGTATTATTATTAAAGGAGCGGTGTTCTTAATTAAGGAGCAGTATTCTTATTTAGGGAGCAGTATTTTTATTTAAGGAGCTTTATTCTTATTTAAGGAGTGGTATTCTTATTTAACGAGCAGTATTCTTATTTAAGGAGTGGTATTCTTATTTAACTCGTCCCTTTAATTGGAGGTCTTATGCCTTGAATATTAAACATTGGATGAAAGGCCTCTTCCCTCCTTGTTAAAAGCCAGTAGGCGGTGGGAAGTGATAGCCTGTAATACTAATCCGATGCAAGGTCAGGGAGACAACCTTCCCAAGAAAATGCAACCAAGCAGGGAGTGTCAGCCCAGATAAATGACCCAAGGTAAACTGTTAGGACCTTCCATATTGGGGTTACCTTGACGTGGTTGGAAGGCTTTTTACTTTTATGCATAAAATTGTAACTAAAAACCCCCTTGTTTTTACTGTTTGCACTAGCATAGATATTATGATATATGGGCCAAGGAATGTGCATTGATCATCTCTTTTCTTGTGTATTCTTATTTAAGGAGCAGTATTCTTATTTAAGGAGTGGTATTCTTATTTAAGGAGCTGTATTCTTATTGAAGGAGCAGTATTCTTATTTAAATAGCAGTATTCTTATTTAAGGAGCGGTAATCTTATTTAAGGAGCGGTATTTTTATTTAAGGAGCGGTATTCTTATTTAAGGAGCAGTATTCTTATTTAGGGAGCAGTATTTTTATTTAAGGAGCTTTATTCTTATTTAAGGAGTGGTATTCTTATTTAAGGAGCAGTATTCTTATTTTAGGAGTGGTATTCTTATTTAAGGAGCTGTATTCATATTGAAGGAGCAGTATTCTTATTTAAATAGCAGTATTAAAATTTAAAGAATTTAGAAGTTAGTGTTTAGTAACTATTTTAAAAATAAGTAGTGCTATTTACCAACATTTTTAAGAATACACAAAGCATAAAATATCAATTTTGTTAGAAAATATTAACAGCATTGTATGAGGCATATACTGTGCAGTATTTTACAATGTCATTAAAAGGGGGTATCATAGTTTAGTGATATAACAAATTTAGAAATATGCCCCCTTTTGCGTGTGATTGTCTAAATTGTGTAATAAATAAATTAGAGAGTGGCCTTTCTGTGGAATCATTTCACCGTGAATTACAGTCTTTTATGATAAAACCTCTGTGATACATTACCTATATTGATGGATGGGTATTTAGGGTTAGGGTGTAGTTATTAATGTGGGTTACGGGTTAGGAAAGAGGGTTGTACTGTGAGAATCATTCCAAGGCCACTTTATCCATCCCTGATTGTTGGTTTAGATAATATTTTATTAAACATCAACATTTCTCTCCAAGACGCTGCCTTGGGCCAATGTCACATATAAAGATTTGTGAAAGAGTTATTGATGGAAGTGTAGCCAGTGTAAAATTGTATCAAATGGAAGCCTGGAAATTGCCCACTTGAATCTCTGGTGAGTTTGTTATTGGAATTACAAAGGTTTTTTTTAACTTTTCCCCTATCATTTAAAGGGCATCTATAGTGAAAAAAACACATTGCCCCTTTGCAAAGTTAAATTCATGTACTCTGTGCTGCCTTAATCCTATCTCTGTCAGTGACTCTGTTTAACCATGGTGTCAGATCTGTGTGCAGCACTCCCCCCCTTCCCCCTCCCCTCTGTTACCTCCTCCATGTCTCAACTCCGGCTAACCGACAAGCTTATCATGTACAGTAGGAGTTAAAAGTTCAACATCCTGAAAAACACACGCACAGTGGCCAATAGAAAGCAAGCTGTCCTGGAGACACAGAAGAAGGAGAACAGTAGAGTTTATGATCTCTCTCTTTGTGACCCATCATCAATCAGTGAAAGCTATTAAGAAGGGGGGTCAAGTGCAGCCTTATATCTACCATCAAAGCTACCTCTCTCCCCCTGCTAATGGTCTCATCTCTATGTTTATTACAGAGCAGGAAGGGGGGATTCCTTGGATTGACAGTCCAAGTAGGAGTAGAGGAATGCAATCACGTATTCTTCTAACTGGTGTATCTCAAGACAGAGAGGGAATCTGAAAAAAGTGAAGACACTCTAGGGGTTGTGGGGAATTATAGAACACATGGAAAGAAAGAAAAAAAAGTTCATTTTCCCACTATAGATGCCCTTTAAAGGGTATGTCCACCCTTAAAAAAATGTTCTCACCAAAGGTTCCCCCGATCCCCCCAGCCCCAACCGCTATGTTAGTATTATTAGAAAATGCCCCAAACCAATCACGGACGCGGCTGCCGGGTGCTCAGTGCGGCGGAGGCAAGAGGAAAGGTAAGTAATGTTTTGGGCATTTTCTAATAATACTAACATAGCGGTTGGGGCTGGGGGGACAGTGGGAATCTTTGGTGAAAAGGGTTTTACACTAGGGGGAGGGAATCCTAATCGGGAGGGGGAGAAGGGCTGCAGTACGCATGCCAAACTTCTCGCGGAGGCCAGGTAGGTGACAGAGTCCTATATGGACTCTGCTATCCTCCTGGTGGGCAGTTTTTGGGACTTTGGGGGGGGACTACAGGAGAACCTTATGGAGCTGGGATGTGAGGTAAGGATTAAACTACACTACATGATGGGGCCAGTAGTGGGGGGGGATTATATTTTTGGGGGTGGACATGCCCTTTAAGTAGTCGATTGTTTTATATGAGGTCTAATACACCCAAATCCAGTTCCAAAGCAGATTTCACAGATCCACTAAAACTCGGACTTTGTGGATTTTTTTCTTTTTTCGGATTTTTTAACTCCTATTGACTTCAATGAGTCCACTTGCAGATATTCCAATCTTCTGATTTTTTTGAAAATCGACGAATGCCCATCTCAAGTCAACTTCCTGACACAACTCCAGTTTTATTTCATAGTCCTTGTACAAAATTCCAGTGGGATTTGTGGCCTCCTGAGCATATACAGTAGGTATGGCAAAAAGTGGACAAATAATACAGACTCAGAATAATTGTGGAGTAATTTGTAAGGCATCCTTGTTCCTGAAGGTCCTTATCCTTTTCACTCTATACTGTATGATATTATTGTAAAATAGTGACGTGATCAGTAAGGAGACATAGGGGGGGGGGGGATTTAAGCAGGCTCACATGTTGGATGCGTGGGTTACGCAAAAATCTGTCGTTAAAATCCCGCAGTGAGTAAATCCCTTATTCGCAAACATGATGTTGAATAGTGAAAGGAGCATTTAACCAAAGCGATAGCGGCTCTGGGTAAATGAGCCTGATGGTGTTTGTAAATGTCAATACTGCACCTTAATAATGATAACATATGGGCCCTGGAAGGTGCATTGATTTTAGTTTGTTTGTAATAATACCAATTCAATCAGAATAGAAAGATCATGCATAAAAGGTCTTCAGCTATTAGACTGAATGATTTCAGTCCAAGGTCATACAAATTATGTACAGGTCAGTGGGGATGGGAGAATCTATGGGCTGATGTTTGATGATGTTAAAGAATAATTTCAATTTAAATTATACATCATTTGCATTTCTATGTGATTACAAACCAATGAATTGTCTGGGTGAAATCAGTAAAACCTTTAGCTGGAGCAGTTCTGCAGTTAAAATTTTACTTGAACCCCCTCTGAACTTTTTACAGGGAAAACAATATAGGTCAATAGACAGCTTCTTACGCTCTATACAGTGAATCTGGACAAAGCTACACTGGCATGTGTACCGTGTGCTTATAGCCATGTTTTGTTATCCATTTTTGCATGAGAACCGCATTACAATGTGGGTGGTTAAATTATATGTGCTGTGCTGTAATCAACAGAATTCACAAAAATATAATGATTGCATTGCCGAAATTGCAGTGCAAATGGATAGTACAGTGCTTTACATGAGCTTTACCATCTGTGGCTAGTTTGTCTGCAGATTAATACTTAATATATCTATCCTACTGGGAGAGGGGAGTTTAGATTTTACTGACCTTACACTGGTATATCTTTGTTTAGGATTGAAACATTGTTTTAGCCACCATATATTTTACACATTCATTTTGTTAATATTCCATGAAAATGCGAATAACCATAGAAAACAGTTAAGCTTGCCATACATCGGCAGATGTTCCTCCGATCAGATTTCCGTTCGATGAGGTTAGCAGATCGGAATGCTCCCATCTTGAGGCTCCGATCTTTGCACAGATTTCCACCTGAAATTTGCAGATAGGGACTGAAGATTGGGTCGACGGAAAATTTCCCACCTGGCCTGATCTTCGTTTTTCGGATAAACCACTAAACATTGTCGAGCAGTCGATCGGAAAAGCAGAAACCTGGTTTTCGATATTTTGAAAATGTTAATTCCTATTTACAGCCACCTTTATCTGCTACAAACTGTGGATTTCTTGAAAGTTCCTTGAATGAATGAAGACTGCTCAATTACTGACGAGAACTAATTTCCCAATAACGGCTAATACGTGGTTTTTCCATTGACTGTTATTAAATAACACACTGATCACACACTGAACATTATAACCTTGTTTGCTGGGCTGTTCGCCCCCCTAAACTAATAGAAAGGGCCTTTGCATTTTGTAGATTATAAATGCACCAGTAAAACTGACTTAATAACGTTCTGAAAGGTGATATTAAATGGCTTCTCCATTATAACTCGCTAAGCAGCGCTGCTGGGGCTTCAGCATTAACGGTAACAATGAAGGCAGTTTATTTCTGTATATTTGTCCTTCATCTTCCCTACCCATCCCCCAGTCCAGTTCACTTTTACAGTAGCTTTATTGACCTATCATTAGTTATAATGCTGGTGCTGGAGTGCAAGGTCAGAGCAGATTGGCCCAGCTATAAATCAACTCAATACTGGAGAACAGCAGGGAGGGGGGATAGCAAAGGTGACAGAGACAAGGCCAAACTAGCATTGTTAAGATGTTAGCTGCCGGTACATTTATATTCTTTTAAACAAAAGACAAACAGTAAAGCTGTGATAATCCCTTCAAACGGTCTAAAATTGAGGCTGACAGTCGGTGGCAGGTTATTTCCGGAGAGGGAAATTTCCATTTGTACAGATCAGAATGGGTTTTAGAGCTGCCAGCCTGACACATCTCAAACTGGTGACAGCTCGAGCAGTTCTTCCGACTTCTGTTTCATAAGCCGCTCTCCTAAGCAGCAAAAATAAACCCTTCTCCATCAGAAACCAAGAGAGCATTCAAATTAGAACGCGTGAAGCTGTGCACTGCTTGAATACACTCAGCGTTCGGACATAAAATAAATAAATAAATAAAGGAATGTTCTCTGCACAATAGAGAATGAAGAGGGATGAGCAAAAATGACCCACTGGAGTGAAAAGTGTAAATATAGATTGGAAATCAAGACACACAGAGTGCAGCCATTTCCTTCCTCTGTAGCCAGGAACGCACTGCAAATTCATAGAAAGTAAAGCCAATTTATCA
The DNA here is from genome assembly GCA_019447015.1 of Hymenochirus boettgeri. NCBI lineage: Eukaryota > Metazoa > Chordata > Amphibia > Anura > Pipidae > Hymenochirus > Hymenochirus boettgeri. The sequence goes on along the minus strand of CM033475.1, from coordinate 48,224,647 downwards.
ATTTCATAATTAGTCCCCTGGGCCCGGGAAAGGCCTTAATGGATTGAACTGCTGGTGTGTTAGGGATCTGTGGCCTTTATTTGGAAGTTTCGTTAATTCTAAAGCTGGAATATTATCCCCATCCTTGAAAAGTGTTAAAAAAACGAAAAACAAAAAAACACTTCCAAATATAATTTAGGATTCAGAGGATCGAGCTGTTTTTCAGCTCATTGTGTCTTCCAGTCATCCAGAAATGTCTATAAGGTTTATTTAAATACTTTAATCTTTATCATTTTTTAATATGGGATAGATAGATAGATAGATAGATTATTTATTATATTATAATTGTTATTGATTGAATACTAGATTACGGTAACTCGAAAAATGTAAAGAACTGAATTCTTATAAAACTTTCTTTAATATCAGGAGCTTCTTCAAACATTGTTGCAGTTGAGGAAGCGTCTCCTCTTATCCCAAGATTTCCTGTTTTATTATCTTTATATAAAGACCAAACATATTTCAGTGTAATGTTCGGTCGGGCTGAATTATTGTATGGCGGCTCCGAATGATCGCCGTCCGTTCCTTTCGCCCGAATAAGACGAAAGCAAGATCGGACTGGTTGGAAAACCATGACCGATCGTGTGGTCCTCTATGGACAGCATGATCGGTCGTGGTAACTGTCGGACACGGCTGCTTTTACCGCGACCATCAAACGGTTGGTCAGGAAGAAAAATTGAAACGTGTGTATCAGGCTTAAAGGGGAACAAGTTAAGTTTAAATGAAAGGCCAGTTTCCTACCTTTAAAACGAGCCATCAACCACCTTTCTACATGCTCCACAGCCCAAGATATACAGAAATGACTGACCAGAAAGTTAATGGGTGGGAGGCTGACATATGACATTCCTGAGGCTTCCCCTACACAGTGACGCTGGTGAGCACAGCCTCAGACTCCTTCAGTGTGTGAGGGAAACAGGAATCCCTCCTCCTCTCTGCTGTGTGAAGTCCTGCCAGAGAAGGTTGGGGGGGGTCCTGAGTAACCCACAGCACCCGCAAGTGGGTGGGACCTAGGCACCCGCAAGTGGTCAGGGCTTAGGCACCCGCAAGTGGGTGGGGCTTAGGCACCCCCGAGTGGGCGGGGCTTAGGCACCCGTGAGTGTGCGGGGCCACATGGGGCTGTAAGATAATGGGTCATGGGTTGCCTGCAACTGGGGGGACCATGGTATCCATGAGTGAGAGGGACCAGGGGGGCTGCAAAGGGGAGGAGGAGACACAGGACAGATTGGCTGACAGTTTCAGAGCAGGAATTGCAGGGGACCTGGTGATGCTGCTGCCATATCACACACAAAAATGTAAATATCTTCAAAAACTATGCAAAATAAACAATGGAAATAAATTGCAAAAATTCTCAGGGGAGCAATTCCTATCAATTTACCTTAAAGTCATTTTTTGACCACAGTTCCCCTTTAAGACCCACAGACTGAAATAAATTGTGAGACTGAGATTACATAACCATGAGAAACAGGAAAAGAGACAACACAAATAATCAGATTGTTTTTTAAATAATTGTATTTTCTTGGGGTAAATTACAGAACTTTGGGTCTCCATTACAATTATTTTTAGATTTTATTCTCTAAACATACATTAGTTCTCCTTTAAATGTGTATGTAATGTGTATTTTAACCACTTTTAGACCAAAGAGAACAGAAAAGTAGTTCCTAACTCCTTTGGATTTTAAACCATTTTTGTTATGTTATGATGAAGCTTTTCAAACATTGGCCTTGACTTGCAACTTCACATGACATACAGTATATATTCATAATACATCCATTTTCGATTTTCAATCAAATTTTCGATTTTCAAACACTGTCGATTTCCGATTTTTTAAAGACAAGTTCCAAGCAGATCCCCGAATTTTCGAAAACATTGGTTCCAAATCGAAACCAGGATCGTTTCCAAACCATGACTCATCACGAATGGCCACATAAGATCAGCCACCCTGGGAAAAGTTTTAATTTAATATTCACCAAAACCCAAATGTAATGACTTCCTGCTTTGGCGTGTTTTATTTACATCCATGTAAATTTGCTCCCCATAGGAGATCATTTCACATTGTTTTGGGAATATAATCCTAGAATTGTAATACAATATTACAAACATTTTAGCTTGTTGAGCATATTGTTTGCTGATATTTTTGGTTCAAGAAGAACCATAGATGGGTCAAAAAGGAAAAAAAACACAAACCTTTTTTTCTTTAGGATAAGTAGTTACAATCAGTGATGTTGGTAATTAACGTAAGATTAATAAATCTATTTACTGTGTCCAATAATAGTCAAACAAATATCGTTACCGCTATCTTAGCTGGTTAGTTTACAAAGGGGAACTTAAATATTAAGTAGGAAATCCAGTTGCCTGGGTCCAGTGGGGTCACAAATATTAGTTATTGGGAGTGGACCATTGCCAAATTCATAAACATTGGAGCGTTATCAGTCTCAGTGCCATATTCTTATAAGACTATCTAAAAACGTTAAGAATTGTGCTGCTGTAAATGTGTAAATTCCCTAAAGGAATCGTGTGTCGCTCTTTGTGAATAAAACTGTGTTAGCTGTCTCATGATAGTAATTGTTTATTGATTGTAATTTTGGGAACTCTCAGTGGCATTGTGTTAGTTGTTACTGTTTTTAAAAAGTTCTGCTGCTTAATAAATTCTCTGCAATCTCACTAGTTGCCTTCTTGTTAGGCTGAGGCCACACTGCAAAGCGCCAGAATCGCTCACCAAATCAAGTGAGTTATCGCATGCGATTGTGTGTGCGATTCTTGTGCGTTTTGCGTTTGCCGGCGATTTTGCCATTTTCCGTTATGGAAACGTATGCCTTAACGCACAAAAAATGGTGAACGCATGCGTTACCAAAACAGAAACATATTAACGTATGCGCACGGAAATTGTGGGGATTTTTGCGTTCCCGTGATTTTCATTATAACCAAGTCACATGCGCAATCGCGGGCGCAAAAAACGCATAAGTGTGGCCTAGCCCTCACTAATATATGTATCTGTTTTAGTTTATATTTACATTGATCTTTTGAGATATTTGCATTGTAGGTGTAACAACATTGTAAGTGGACGTTTATTACCATCAATTGTTTTTGATTAAAGACAAAAATTTCCTTGTGTGTACCAAGCCTAAGAAGAAACCGGGGATTCCAAACATGTTTGTTATGGGAGATTCCCTGGAGTATGACACATTTATATGCGTAAATTATAAACCAATTAGCTTTGATCAGGTAGAAAACCTTTAACTATGTATTTAAACTGATTCATGTTTGCACAAATGTCTGTAAATGTTGACTAACGGATTTTGTTTTATAGTATTTTATCTCTTTGATTGCAGTTGGTTTCTTAATAAAGGTAGAGATAATCTCACAGGAGAAAATATGGGTTAAATAGTAAAGAACTTAGTTGACCCTTTAATGAAACTGTGGTCTCTGAACAAGTTAGGGTTAAATAAATGTCTGCAGTCTTTCTCTAAAAATGAGCTCTATGTCACATGTCTGGCTGCATCCTGTGAAATTATTGCGGTGATTGTTCAATTACTGCTTCCAGTAGGCTGAGTGGCATCACCGGCCCTCTGTTCCAGGAGAGATTCATGCTCAAAAAAAACAGGAAGTACCTGCACAACATTTAAAAAAAAATATATTGACAAGAAGGGAGCCTATTAAAGAGCATGTCCACCCTTAAAAAAACTTTGGTATGTGGTAGGCTTCTCCCCCCCCCAACCGCTTATTCTTTTGTCCAGAACTCCCCTGATCTTTACTTACCTTTCCTCTATCCTTCACCACACTGCCCGGCCCTCTGCTTGCATGGAACTGGCGGGGCGGGACCAGCAGCCGTGTCTGTGATTGGCTGAGAGGCAGCCAATCACGGAGAGAGGGAAAATAAGTTAAGATCGGGAGAGTTTCTGCAAATAAAATTAATGCGGTTGGGGGAGCAAGCCCTACCACTATCCAAGGGTTTAATGGTAGGGGGAGGGAGACCAAACGGAGGGAGGGGAGGGGGGGGCTGCTCAGAGCATGCCACAAACCTCTCAGAGGACCAGGTCAGAGGCGGAACCATTTCCCCCTCTGCTAGGCTCCTGGGGCCAGTTTTCTGGACTTTGAAGGGGTATTGCAGGGAAACCATTTGGATCTGGGATGTAAGGTAAGGATTTCTACACTACAGAGTGGGGCCGTAGTGAAAACTTAACGCATCTAAGAAGACTGCATTGTGAAAACCATTCGAAACCAGAAAAGCCCTCTGAAAATGATGTCAAGTTCAAAATGGCCACCTCACATTTAGTCAGCCATGTCTTATTTAGTCAATCTTCTTAGAATTTCTCAATTGGAATACAATTTTCTTTTGCACTGCACATTCGCCTTTCTGTAAATGTTGACTAACGGATTTTGTTTTATAGTATTTTATCTCTTTGATTGCAGTTGGTTTCTTAATAAAGGTAGAGATAATTCTACAGGAGAAAATATGGGTTAAATAAGGTAAAGAACTTAGTTGACCCTTTAAGGATAAACTGTGGTCTCTGAACAAGTTAGGGTTAAATAAATGTCTGCAGTCTTTCTTCTAAAATGAGCTCTATGTCACATGTCTGGCTGCATCCTGTGAGAAATTATATTGCGGTGATTGTTCAAATTTACTGCTTCCAGTAGGCTGAGTGGCATCACCGGGCCCTCTGTTCCAGGAGAGAATCATGCTCAAAAAAAACAGGAAGTACCTGCACAGACATTTAAAAAAAAAATATATTGACAAGAAGGGGAGCCTATTAAAGAGCATGTCCACCCTTTAAAAAAACTTTGGATATGTGGTAGGGCTTGCTCCCCCAGCCCCAACCGCATTATTCTTTTTGCCAGAAACTCCCCTGATCTTTACTTACCTTTCCTCTATCCTTCACCACACTGCCCGGCCCTCTGCTTGCATGGAACTGGCGGGGCGGGACCAGCAGCCGTGTCTGTGATTGGCTGAGAGGCAGCCAATCACGGAGAGAGGGAAGATAAGTTAAGATCGGGAGAGTTTCTGCAAATAAAATTAATGCGGTTGGGGGAGCAAGCCCTACCACATATCCAAAGGGTTTAATGGTAGGGGGAGGGAGACCAAAACGGGAGGGAGAGGGAGGGGGGGGCTGCTCAGAGCATGCCACAAACCTCTCAGAGGAAGCCAGGTCAGAGGCGGAAACCATTTCCCCCTCTGCTAGGCTCCTGGTGGCCAGTTTTCTGGACTTTGAAGGGGTATTGCAGGGAAACCATTTGGATCTGGGATGTAAGGTAAGGATTTTCTACACTACAGAGTGGGGCCAGTAGTGAAAACTTAACGCATCTAAGAAGACTGCATTGTGAAAACCATTCGAAACCAGAAAAGCCCTCTAGAAAATGATGTCAAGTTCAAAATGGCCACCTCACATTTAGTCAGCCATGTCTTATTTAGTCAATCTTCTTAGAATTTCTCAATTGGAATACAATTTTCTTTTGCACTGCACACTTCGCTTTCTGTAAATGTTGACTACGGATTTGTTTTATAGTATTTTATCTCTTTGATTGCAGTTGGTTTCTTAATAAAGGTAGAGATAATTCTACAGGAGAAAATATGGGTTAAATAAGGTAGAACTTAGTTGACCCTTTAAGGATAAACTGTGGTCTCTGAACAAGTTAGGGTTAAATAAATGTCTGCAGTCTTTCTTCTAAAAGAGCTCTATGTCACATGTCTGGCTGCATCCTGTGAGAAATTATATTGCGGTGATTGTTCAAATTTACTGCTTCCAGTAGGCTGAGTGGCATCACCGGGCCCTCTGTTCCAGGAGAGAATCATGCTCAAAAAAAACAGGAAGTACCTGCACAGACATTTAAAAAAAAAAAAAATATATTGACAAGAAGGGGAGCCTATTAAAGAGCATGTCCACCCTTTAAAAAAACTTTGGATATGTGGTAGGGCTTGCTCCCCCAGCCCCAACCGCATTATTCTTTTTGCCAGAAACTCCCCTGATCTTTACTTCCCTTCCTCTATCCTTCACCACACTGCCCGGCCCTCTGCTTGCATGGAACTGCGGGGCGGGACCAGCAGCCGTGTCTGTGATTGGCTGAGAGGCAGCCAATCACGGAGAGAGGAAGATAAGTTAAGATCGGAGAGTTTCTGCAAATAAATTAATGGGTGCGGGGAGCAAGCCCTACCACATATCCAAAGGGTTTAATGGTAGGGGGAGGGAGACCAAAACGGGAGGGAGAGGGAGGGGGGGGCTGCTCAGAGCATGCCACAAACCTCTCAGAGGGAAGCCAGGCAGGTCAGAGGCGAACCATTTCCCCCTCTGCTAGGCTCCTGGTGGCCAGTTTTCTGGACTTGAAGGGGTATTGCAGGGAAACCATTTGGATCTGGGATGTAAGGTAAGGATTTTCTACACTACAGTGGGGCCAGTAGTGGGAACATAGTGGAGGTGCACTCTTGTCCAAACGGTGGGTGCAGATACCTCAAATGGTTCTCCCTTAAACCAGAAATATCACAGCAAAATAAAAAAGGCTGAGGATCGCACACTCAAAAGGTTATACGTTTATTGTCAACAATAAACTTATAACCTTTTGGAGTGCGATCCTCAGCCTTTTTTATTTTGCTGGGCCAGTAGTGGGTTAAATTAATATTTTTGGGGTGGACATGCCGTTTAATGCAGAAAAGCTGGTCACATGACTTCAAGCTGGTCAAATGGCTGAAAATAGGAAGAGATCAAGCAGGAAGTAATATTTCTGAACCTTTTCAGCAATAACTTCTCACAAATTAAACCTAGAGATGTTATGTAGGGTTTATTTGAAGGTGCAGTTTTTTATATAACCCTAACTTGTTTTGAAAAATTGTTGATTACAGTTACCCTTTAAACTCTCAGATCAGAACTCAGTCTCACTCTAAAACTGTGATGAAATTTTCCTTAAAAAACTGTTCTAGCACTATGATATAAGAGTTGTAATCTCCTGTAATAATTTGTAGCATTATCCAGGTATAGCAGTCCCCCACAATATACCTATACGTTAATTAGAATATATGGAAGAGCCCCACCAACAATTTTTTTCTCTTCCCCTCTTGCAACATAAATGTTACTAACACCACTAGATATATGAATCTAGAGATCATTAGAACTGCCAAGCCAGGGAAGCCTTCTCCCTGTTAATGTCTACACTGCAATGATGTTCTTTCCTTGAACAATCCCATTTTTCAATACAGCTGTCAGCTGAGCTAATCAGTGAAACATTCTTGCAAAGAGACCTTGCTTAAGGTATGAACAAACCCTACAGAAATACTACTAAACATAGGAGAAGAGTGTGAAATGTGTTGGCCAGTCAGAGGAACATGCAAACATTAATCAAACATACAATTTTTAGTAAAGGGGACATGAAACAATGACTGTGTTCCTGTTAGGTTGTAGAAGGTATCACATTTACTCAAGGGCTGGAAATTACCCAGTAGTCCCTTCTCCTTTCAATTGTCCCTTCAGTTAATATGAGGTCTTTGCATTCACTTTTTACCCCTATAGTCTAAAGTATCCAATGCTAAAACCAAACAGGTAGGCCTGTAAAGAAAAAGACACTATGGGCATATTTATAAAGGATTGTCTTTTTCGCCAAATAATTAGCGCAGCACATCGCACGAAAATAGCGCCATTTGGGGCTTTGATTCGCCTTATTTAAAAACTAAAAAAACACACTTCGCGGCTGAAAAAGGCGAACGGCGCGATAAAGAGCGAAAAGTATCGCAGCGAAAACTTAACGCATCTAAGAAGACTGCATTGTGAAAACCATTCGAAACCAGAAAAGCCCTCTAGAAAATGATGTCAAGTTCAAAATGGCCACCTCACATTTAGTCAGCCATGTCTTATTTAGTCAATCTTCTTAGAATTTCTCAATTGGAATACAATTTTCTTTTGCCTGCACATTCGCCTTTCTAATGCGCGTTCGCTTTTCCAAGGCATATTCCATTATAATGTGCGTTCGCCTTTCTAATGCGCGTTCGCCTTTCTAATGTGCGTTCGCCTTTCTAATGCGCGTTCGCCTTTCTAATGTCACTTTTCCAAGGCATATTACACTCTAATGCGCGATCGCCCTTCTAATGCGCTTTCGCTTTTTCAAGGCATATTACCCATTAAAATGCCTTTTCGCTCAAACAATGACTTTCACCACCTTCAGGGTCGCGCTGATCTTTCGCTCTTTTTAACGCAAAAACCACCTTTCGCTCTTTTATAAATCGCGTTTGCCTTTGCTCCTTTTTCACTAAATTACCATTGCGAAGTAAGGCAAAAAGGGTTTAGCATAGCTCGCGGAAACGGTTTCGCCATTCGTTACGCTACCTTTATAAATAGCGTTAACGTCTTTTTGGCGAAAACCCATGCGAAAACGAATGCGAAAACATTTCGCTACTTTTCGCTCTTTTATAAATATGCCCCTAAGAGGCATATTTATAAAGGAGTGCTATGTTTTGTGTTTGCCGGAATGGCAATTTGGTGTTATAGTTCCATATTTTTAAAACCGACAATTTACCCCTCAAAGATTTTCACAGAGCCATATGCATATTAATATTGCCAGATTTGTTGTGTTAAGTCCCAGATCCAAATGGATCTCCAGTAATCCCCCCCCCAAAGTCCCAAAAACTGCCCACCAGGAGCAGGATTTTGCCATGCGCAGTAGAGCCCTCCCCCCTCCCTCTCCCTCCCGTTTTGGTCACCCTCCCTCTAGTGTAAAATCCCTTTCCCATATGAAAGTTCGAGGTCCCCAGCCCCAACCGCATTAGTATAATTTTAAGAAAGTGCCCCGATAGTTACTTACCTTCTCTGTATCCTCCGGCAATCCGTGCAGCCACAGCCGCGTCCGTGATTGGCTGCCTCTCAGCCAATCAGAGACGCGGCTGCCGGTCCCACCCCCTGCTTGCAATTCTATGCAAGCAGAGGGCCAGGATTGTGCGTCGAAGGAGAGAGGAAGGTAAGTACTATCGGGGGAATTTCTTAAATTTTACTAATGCGGTTGGGGCTGGGGGAGCTAGAACTTTCGTATACAAAAAGTTTTTATAAGGGTGGACATCCCTTTTAATCACGTTTAGCAAAAATTCTGGTTAAAACGAAAAAAAAATGCAGCGAAAGGTGAAAAAATTGGGGGGAAAAAGGGTGAACTTTATAAATAGCAATAAATGAAAGTGAAAAAAAACTACTTCCTGTCACCATAAACACACTGGGAATATACAGCACATTTCTCGGTTTCATACTTGGGAAAGTTGTAGAAATAAATTATTTTAAGTAAATTCTATAGGACATTTCTCATTACAGTGAGTCAAATAATACAGACATATTTTATATTTGTATATTATTTCTAGGGGTCTGTGAGCATTATAATGCACTATGTTACTATATTTCATGTATACATTCACAGTTTTTCTTTAAATAACATTCTGACATTTTGCTACTTGTATCATGTACTTTGGAGGCCTCTGCTGGTAGTTTATAGAAAAACAAACATTCTCTCATCAATGTAGCATGTGGAAATCTACAGCTGGGCAGTAACCTGTTATGGATAGCAAAAACAAGAATAAAATGGTCACACTCACTACTGGGGAGGTTGGGTTAACACACTCACTACTGGGGGGGTTGGGTTACACACTCACTACTGGGGGGTTGGGTTGGTAATTAGATAAAACCACTGGACAGATCTTTATATATCCAATATATCTTATGTTAATAGTAGTTCCTTTTCAGGAATGAAAATCTACAATTCATATAATATAATAAGGAATTCTTTTATGCCTGCATTAATTTCATTAAGTATGTTAGCAGAAGTGTGGACCAGGGCGGTTGTGATGCGTTGCCGATGGCATCATCCCCCATATCATCTGATGCAAAAGTTTGACCATTCATTTGCATCAACCAATCAGATTTTAGATTTTTACTGGTTACAGCAGTTAGATAACATCTGATAGGTTGCTGCATTTTAAATAGCATAGGCAAACTTTTGCACCTATTATGAAACAGTACGGTAATGGCAAAAGGCAAGCACACAACTTGCTACAAATTGCTGTTTATTAGCTAATACAATGCACATCTGCAGAATATATATATATATAAAATTAAGGAGGATAAACGAGCACTTACCGGTCTTGATGAAGAAACAAATAATATATTTATTCACACACACGATATGTGTGAATAATATATTATTTGTTTCTTTCATCAAGACCGCTAAGTGCTCTGTTTATCCTTCCTTACTTGTATGCACACTGACAGTAGCACCGCGGCAGCTGTATAGAAGCGAGGAGTGCGGAAGTTTATAGGCAGATATATATATATATATATATTTTATATTTATTATTTTTTTTGTTGAGTCTGGTTGCTGTGCACGAGGCTCCCTGCTTACTTCTGTCTATTTGTTGCGCGTGAGTACCCAGTGTCAGTCCTAACCTAGTGAAAAAAATATATGTTCCCTGGGGCTACCAGGCCATACCTGCTTCTCTCTTTGTCTAGCATGACCTTTTCCAGGGACTCAAATGAGCTTACAGAGCTTCTATACATTTTTAACCTTCTTTCTGGACTGCCTTAAAGGGGCGGAGAATACATTTACACAGAGAGCAAAGCATACAATAGGGCATATCTGTTGTATTCAATTAGATCAACTGGACTTGAAGTTTAGTTCTTGAAGACGTTTCGCTAGTCATCCGACTGGCTTTCTCAATTCAGAATGACTTGTACAAGAATCTTTGGCAATTATGTACCCTGGAAAATCACAATTAGCTATCACAGCCAGGTGTTAAGGGTGTGATTGGATGTGGCTAAGAGGTGTTATAGGAACACACAGAGTAAGGTGTCAAAACAGCATTGTACATGGCAGACAGTTGGTGTCGAACCCCCCCCACCTCTATTTAGGCTTGGCTTCTTTATTTTCACATAACTGGCCTCCTTGACACCTCTCTTGAACCAGTCACGTTCCTTTGCCATATGTTACATTACAATCTTCAAAGGTATGTCCTTTATCCTTAAGATGCAGGTACACGGCTGAGTCCTGACCCGAGGAATTGGCTCTTCTGTGCTGGGCCATACGTTGATCAGTTGCTGTTGTCTCTCCCACATACAAATCGAGAGCATTTCTCACTGCACTGCACTGCGTATATGATGTCGCTTTCTCTTGTGTTTCGGTATTGGGTTCTTCGGATTACCAATTGCTGCCTCAGTGTGTTGTTCGGTTTTAAGCAGACTATGATGGTGTTTTTTGAAAATTTTCTTAATTTCTCGGAGACCCCTGCTACATATGGGATGACCATGTTCTTTCTCCTTTCTTGCTTTTCTCCTTCACTGTTGGTATTCGTGTTCTTTTCTTCCTTCTACTTCTTTTTACAAAGGCCCAGTCTGGATATCTACAAGTTTTAAGGGCTCCTCTGAATGTTTCATTTCTTAGCCTTCGCCTCTGTGCTAGTGGGGATTTTTTCAGCTCTGTGTTGCAGGTTCTGATGACACCCAGCTTGTGATCTAAGGTGGTGGGGAGTCAAATATCAAATACTGATCTGTGTGTGTTGCTTTTCTGTAAACCTCTACTTCCAGTTTACCATTTTCCTTAACTTCTACCAAGCAGTCCAAGAAAGCAGTTTGTTGTTTTGTACCTCTTCCCTTGTAAATTTGATGTTTTGTCTACCACATGTGTTGTGTTCTGTGAAAGCTTGTACTTCCTTCTGGTGGATTTTAACTCAGGTGTCATCCACATATATGAAAAACAGCAAGGAAATTGGCAGACTACAGAAACCACCTGCGATTTAACCTCCGATGCAGACAACAAGGCTAGTACCACGCAGCATACGTCTGGATTCCACAGTTAAAGGCATCAGAGCCAAACAGATACTGCAAAAGGCTCAAACACAGCTCCTAAACGACAGACACATTGCTTTAATGCACAACATTAGTCAACTAGAACAAACCTGGCCTCACACTGCCTGTGCCATCTGGAAAGAGTGATGGAGTTCACCAAAACACAGCTTTCTCAGCACTGTAAGGGCAAACAAAGGCAACAGAACAAGTTCTCTATTCTGTCATCCCAGAACAACCCCAAAGGAGAACAACTACCTTGGATACAAAAGGAGGGAAGTGTCACTTCATCTAACAAGGAGGAAAGGGTGAGAAACTTGTCTAACAGGACCCTGACCCAGCCAGAAATGGAAGTCCTTGCTAAGGGCTTGAATTTTTCCATCACTCCAAAAGCCATCCCTGTGGTGGATATTATAGCAAGCCACAGAAGCCTCAATTCCAATAAAGGAACCACAAGTGAGGCAGAACACTCTCGCCTTAAGGTATCTGCAGCCTTAGCCAGTGCTAAAACTCCTTCATCTAACCTGACCACACAGGAAAGAAGAGCCTTAACATCCCTCAAGAATTCCAGTATCACCATTCTACCCGCAGACAAGGGAAATGCACAGTGGTACTTAACACCTCAGACTAACCATGATAAGGTGACCATGCTCCTGGCCGATAACAACACATATGAGGCTTTAACAAGGGATCCCACAGCCGTTACAAAAAAGCGTCATAGACTTACTACAACTTCACAAGGGCTTGGCCGAACATATTTTTTTTTCACTAGGTTAGGACTGACACTTGGATACTGCCGTGAAGTGGCGTGTCAGCTAAGCATGTTTGTACAATGTAACTAAAGATATCCATTGAACTTAAGTGCAGGTGATTTGCCTTCATTGCATGCATATTGTCTAACTCTTTTACCCCATTATTTATAATTGTATGTGTAGTTGAGTGCTGGAAACTTTTGTGTAATGTATAAATTGCCGTTCCTCTGTTGCACCGCACCAGAAAGTGTTTTTGAATTAAGGTTTGAGCTGCATATCCTTGTATTTGTGTGTGTGTATATATATATATATATTATATATATATATAATTATACACACTCAACCATTGATTCACAGCACACAGGTCATGTACTACGCTTCGATATGTGGAGAAGCTTGGTAGGCATACTCCCTTTCTACCAGCACCAGGCGGTATCCGACTAAGAGGTGTGGCGGTGAAGTTTGCTGGTTTTTATATATATATATATTATATACAACCAAGAAGGCTTCCATGTTGTCGCCATTACAACTCACAGTCCATCTAGCCTTCAATGAGTTTTCTGAGCGTGTGCACCTGACGTGTGCACATATTTGTATACAGATGTCTCCACACCAATATGGAATCCCCTAATAGACTTTAGCTGCTGTTACCTTGCAGTTTATTTTACAGCCAGCATACATTGTAACAGCCTACCAGGAATAATGTAAAATAGTCAACTTATTTTACTGCCCTTTTTCCCTTTTTGGCTTCAATTCTGTTCCTAGCAAACTATAACATTTTTATATGTGATCTAATGCTCTACTTTTAGAAACACACAGCCCATGAGTTTCAGGTTAGAATCCCTAAACTTGATTTTTAGTTGGAAATAAAACTGCAACCATTTATTTTGCTCTTTGAATAAAAAGCAAAGGAATGTGTGGGAAAAGAGACTGTTTTCAACACGTTAAATCTCCACACAGTGTTTTCCATACTGATACTTTTCTCCATAAGACATTCACAACGAGAAAACCTATTATGTAACAAGATAAAAAACAGTTAGAGCTGTCAGTACCAAAAACATCCCTAATAGAAGGATATTCCTCCTCAGATCCAACTGGCTATCCAAGAAACTGAAAACCACTGACCCTTTAACCATCCCCCAAAACTATTGAGATAACTCTTAGCAGCCATCGGGTGTTACCAGTATACATTATAACAGTATTCCACAACTAAAAATCATTATAATTCTATCTAACGTGTGATTTCTTAGATTTCTGTGACATAATTTCCCTTTTAATACCCTGGGATTACATAAACCAAGACATTTAAATGTATCCAACTTTTTAGGGGAAATCAGAACTGTAGCTGATCGGTATAAGTTGTAATGCCTTAAACTATTCTTTGCTATTGGAATGAAAATAAACATGATAAAGTAGTTTAAATAAATAGCAAAATTCAATTTAGTTCTTTTTGGTGGCACAAACCTGTGATTTGGGAATAAGTGGGATATATATGGTGTCTCAGAGCTGGAGGGGACCTGGTTATCACCTCAGCAAAGTGAAGATAACAGGGCTCTCCTCTGGCTTTCTGCCTTTTGCTAACATACACTGATGAATTTTAGGGCTTAACATCATCTCTAGGAGGCCCTGCTCTAGCTAGTGGCCAGTCCTTGCTGATTATGGCTTTTGTGATTCTTGCTTCTGGTTATGAACCTTTTTGAAAGTGTGATATTGGCCATCAATATACTAAATAATGTAGTAAATTGAGACAAACACATGTATGATAGGCTAAAAAACAAAAAGGAATGTACATAATCTTTAACATGGTATGTATCCAGACAATACACAATGATAGTTGGCTTTCGCATATAGCAAGTAATAACCATCACTGCGTTGTGTCAAGAATGCTACAGCTTTTTTGATTGATGTGATGTGAACCCTACAAATATCAAGATTCATGGCATCGAGGCATTTTATTCTCTTTTTTGGGACATTAACAGGCAGATGCAAGCAGGGGCCGGACCGGCAGCCGCGTCTGTGATTGGCTAAGATGCGGCCAATCACAGACGCGGCTGACATCATTGAAGATTCTGCGGGAGAGAAGGCTCTGTAAGTAAGGATTTTTTTAAAACAAATATAGGTGGTTGGGGGTGGGCAGGGGTCACTTACCTTATGCCAAAAGGGATTGACGCTAAGTGTCACTGCCTTGATGAGGAAGAAACAGGCGCCAGATGAGTTACTGAGAGCTTCTACTCTGTACTTTCCTGAATTTAAAAGGCATAGCAGGAGACCCATAAGGAGCAGACATGTAGGGTAGGTTTTTTTAAACTACAGAGTGGGGCCAGTATGGAGTTAAATTTAGTTTTGGGGGTGGACATGCCCTTTCATTACTTCTTTTAAATTCTATTCATTTTATTAGTCAATTATCTTAGCCTTTTTACTGCTTCAGATATCCACTTAAGAAGTGAGTTAGCTGAATGTTTATACATGGGTGTAGTATGTATAATTTTTTTATACACGCAGTGTACGCAGTGCTGTACACTAGAAAATACAGATTATACAAACAAGGGGATAAGTGCAAGCCATTATACAGATTACAATATTACAGATACAAATTAAATACAATTTCATACAATGGTTAAGAAAGCATATATATAAATTATGTATAAATTGATATAAGTGCAAGAAGCCATGACACACCAGGAATGAGATCCCTGCCCGCGAAAAGCTACAATCTAAGTGGGAGGGACAACAAATACAATACAAGTGGGGGGGATGGGTACAAAGTGCTTAAAAAGGCTAACAATCATTGGATCTGCTGATGCTAGATTTGAAAGCATAAATGGATGTCACCAGGCAAAGTGAGAGAGGGAGAGAGTTCCAAAGGTAGTGAGCAGCAAGAGAGAATGGTTTAAGATGGGAGGAAGCAGTGTTTATTGGGGATTGTGGAAAAGATTTCCTTGAGGCATGGCTAGGACCATAAGAAGGACCGAGAGAGAATAAGTAGGGAGGCTGCAGTAGAGCGAAGTGATTTAAAGGTTAAAAGCAGGGTTTTATAATATGATCTTTGTTGATGTGGAAGTGTAGGGGTTACGGGTTCTCTTTTGAGGTAGAGCAAGGTGATCCGAGCTACCGAGGTTTAAGATAGACTGTAGAGGAGAGATGAGAGCCGGGAGTCCAAGTAGAATGTTACAGTAGTTAAGACGGGAGATTATAAGGGCATGGATGAGCATTTTAGCAGTGAGAAAGAAAGGGCGGATCTTGGCAATATTGGAAAGGAGGAAAACACAGGTCCTAGCGACATTGTAATGTGATGATGGAAGGGAAGAGAGGAGTCCAAGATAACTCCAAGGCAGCGTTAGATTCACTGGTTAATGACCATATTGTCAATGGAGTAGGGTGGACTAGGTCCATCCAGAAAGAGAGGCATATCCAGGAGAGAGAGCAGACATTTAGAGATTTGGGATTGAATTTAGCGGTTAGCGCAGGGGTGAACAAGTTGTTTTCCATACTGTCTGGTTTAAAGGCATCTATACCAAAAAATAGGTTATTTTAAATTGACCATAACTGTAAACTATAATATAAAGTCAGGTCGGGATAGAAGTGGAAGTGGTTAAAAGAGGGAGGGGGATACTGCTCCTTCAGTATAGTGTCCCTTTAAGGGACTGTCTACCCCTCTTTCAAAAAGTGATATAATGTAGATAACCCCCAAAACCTAACTTCATTTTAGTCAAAAGTTAGAAATTGGCTCCCACATTGAGTTATTATACTCACAAGCTCCACCACCAGATTCCGGCCGGGTTCTTCTCCCAGTCTCCACTGTGGCTGCTCTGTTCTTTTGTGTTCTTGAGCAGCCACAGTGGAGACTGGTCCGGGAATAGGCAGTCAGTGATTGGCCGTGACGTCACAGTCACGGCCGACACTGACTGCCTTACCCGAAAGTGCAGAGCCGCAGCGGTGGAGCGAGGAGGAGCATGTAAGTATAATAGCTCTGTGTGGAGCTGATTTCTAACTTTTGAATAAAACGAAGTTAAGGTTTTGGGGGGTTATCTACAATATATCAGTTTTTGAAAAGAGGGTCGGACAGTCCCTTTAAGGTTCCAGTGAATCTTTTGATAAAAGATATTGCAGTGTGTTGACTGCTACAGGGCATTTATGTCAAAAATGTGTGTTCAGCTTGACCAATAAATGTTTTGGGAACATAATTGTGTTTATAGTTTGGATTATAGTGCATATCGAAGAGGAACCCTTCAACTGTTAAGCTGGGTACACACATTGTGATATAGTGCCAACCCCGTTGGTACCAAGGGGACTGACTCGTATCACTAATGTGTTAGCTGAAACAGCCATTTATGATAACGACGAACCTTCCTTGTCGGCATCGGAAACGTTCAAAGAAATTGCCAGCACAGTTTGTCTTTAAAAATTATTTAAATATCAGTGAGGTGTCATTTTGGCCAAAATATGTTAGCTTGAATGCCACTATCATTGAATGTGAGTCCAACTCTGTCTCTAAGTCTACAGTATCATTTAAAGGGAATGACCAACCCCAGCCCCATGGATAAGTACATTAGGGGCACCCCTAAAACCAGAGACCATGATTGTACCTATATACCCCTGGTCCCTAAAGCGTGTTCTTCCTCCTGACCTCTGCCGGTCCTTTTCCTGTGCTGGTGTCCTTCTCATGGTAGCAGCCACCTATTAGTAGTCTAAGTCTCCACCTGCCTTCTTTTCTCTGCCGATTCTCTTAAATGTTGCAAAGTATGCTGTCAGGCAGCCAAAGATCCTAGTCAGGGATGGGAGGTCAGGGATGACACTATTATAATTTCTGTCTTCTGGAGTGACAGGTCTTTCCCTGTAAATGCTGTGATTTCAAATTATGATTTCTCAAAATCTACAGCTCAGATTTAAAATCTGAAGAAGTTTTGGAACAGTGAGATCTGCTGTATCTGAAAGAAATTATTTTTTTTTAAAAGTAAAGATACCCCTTTAAACATCATAGAGTTATAGAGGGATATTCCAGCTAGATACATATAGATATGGAAACTATTCTCCAAACCATAGACTGAGTTGAATCCTTCAACTTCCTAATATGCCAAATCTAAAAATGTTTAGAACAGTTTTTATTTGTAACTGTTTGTTATATTCATGATGTCACTGTTTATATCAAAATCTACTAATTTTAGGCAAGACAAAAATGGTCCCTTGCAAGCAAAGGTAATAAGTGGTGGCTGGTCCCTCTACACACGGAACTAATAAAGATTACAGCCTTAATTGCAATGCTTAGCCATATGCACATTCCTCTCCTCAAAAGCATTCCATTAAAAGTATAGTCAATCATAATAATAATAAATGTTTTACAAAAAAAAACAAAAAATATTCAATATTAAAAAGTAATAAATTGTGAGGTTAAAGGGAATTTTCTTTATTCCTGGTGTGATATTAATAGGAATTTCTGCTACTTACAGGGAAATAAACTCAAGATAATTAGGCTTAGATACCATGAAATTACACAATCTTGCATATACAACTTGTTAAAATGATTCATGACTTACGTTCACTTACTGAGTTATAACTCAACCAGGAGACTCCTGTGGTTCTCTTAGTTCAGAAAAACAATGGAGCACACATTTTGAATTAAATGGTACCTTGCTTCTCTTTCCTGGCATCTTTTTCATCAACATAATAATAAGCTGAATTTTTTAATATACGGAAATAGCAGTCTCCATAATAAAGGGATTGGTAAAAAAATGTGTTACAGTTCTATGTAATAAATATTGAACTTTCCAAATCCATACTACAACAGTAAGTATACCATCAATGTATAATTTATTATCTAAATACATTTGCTTTGGACAATCTGTAATCTATGGCAAGGTAATGTGTTGTCAGGTTATTTTTGTCAAGTATTAAAATGAGGAATATTATGAGATGATTAGTGTGAATGTTAAGGTTGCCTTATATTTTGCTGGCTGGTCTGTACCAGTGCTAGTAAAATACATTTGAAGGGTAGGTCCATTGTTTTTTTAACTTTGGATGTAAGGTAAGGATTTTCTACACTACAGAGTGGGGCCAGTAGTGAAAACTTAACGCATCTAAGAAGACTGCATTGTGAAAACCATTCGAAACCAGAAAAGCCCTCTAGAAAATGATGTCAAGTTCAAAATGGCCACCTCACATTTAGTCAGCCATGTCTTATTTAGTCAATCTTCTTAGAATTTCTCAATTGGAATACAATTTTCTTTTGCACTGCACATTCGCCTTTCTGTAAATGTTGACTAACGGATTTTGTTTTATAGTATTTTATCTCTTTGCATGATTGCAGTTGGTTCTTTAATAAAGGTAGAGATAATTCTACAGGAGAAATATGGGTTAAATAAGGTAAAGAACTTAGTTGACCCTTTAAGGATAAACTGTGGTCTCTGAACAAGTTAGGGTTAAATAAATGTCTGCAGTTTTTCTCTAAAATGAGCTCTATGTCACATGTCTGGCTGCATCCTGTGAGAAATTATATTGCGGTGATTGTTCAAATTTACTGCTTCCAGTAGGCTGAGTGGCATCACCGGGCCTCTGTTCCAGGAGAGAATCATGCTCAAAAAAACAGGAAGTACCTGCACAGACATTTAAAAAAAAAAAATATATGACAAGAAAGGGAGCTATTAAAGAGCATGTCCACCCTTTAAAAAAACTTTGGATATGTGGTAGGGCTTGCCCCCAGCCCCAACCGCATTATTCTTTTTGCCAGAAACTCCCCTGATCTTTACTTACCCTTCCTCTATCCTTCACCACACTGCCGGCCCTCTGCTTGCATGGAACTGGCGGGCGGGACCAGCAGCCGTGTCTGGGATTGGCTGAGAGGCAGCCAATCACGGAGAGAGGGAAGATAAGTTAAGATCGGGAGAGTTTCTGCAAATAAAATTAATGCGGTTGGGGGAGCAAGCCCTACCACATATCCAAAGGGTTTAATGGTAGGGGGAGGGAGACCAAAACGGGAGGGAGAGGGAGGGGGGGGCTGCTCAGAGCATGCCACAAACCTCTCAGAGGAAGCCAGGTCAGAGGCGGAAACCATTTCCCCTCTGCTAGGCTCCTGGGGCCAGTTTTCTGGACTTTGAAGGGGTATGCAGGGAAACCATTTGGATTGGGATGTAAGGTAAGGATTTTCTACACTACAGAGTGGGGCCAGTAGTGGGAAACAATAGTGGAGGTGCACTCTTGTCCAAACGGTGGGTGCAGATACCTCAAATGGTTCTCCCTTAAACCAGAAATATCACAGCAAAATAAAAAAGGCTGAGGATCGCACTCCAAAAGGTTATACGTTTATTGTCAACAATAAACTTATAACCTTTTGGAGTGCGATCCTCAGCCTTTTTTATTTTGCTGGGCCAGTAGTGGGTTAAATTATAATTTTGGGGGTGGACATGCCGTTTAATGCAGAAGAAGCTGGTCACATGACTTCAAGCTGGTCAAATGGCTGAAAATAGGAAGAGATCAAGCAGGAAGTAATATTTCTGAACCTTTTCAGCAATAACTTCTCACAAATTAAACCTAGAGATGTTATGTAGGGTTTATTTTGAAGGTGCAGTTTTTTATATAACCCTAACTTGTTTTGAAAAATTGTTGATTACAGTTACCCTTTAAATCTTCAGATCAGAACTCAGTCTCACTCTAAAACTGTGATGAAAATTTTCCTTAAAAAACTGTTCTAGCACTATGATATAAGAGTTGTAATCTCCTGTAATAATTTGTAGCAATTATCCAGGGTATAGCAGTCCCCACAATATACCTATACGTTAATTAGAATATATGGAAGAGCCCCAACCAACAATTTTTTTCTCTTCCCCTCTGATGCAACATAAATGTTACTAACACCACTAGATATAGGAATCTAGAGATCATTAGAACTGCCAAGCCAGGGAAGCCTTCTCCCTGTTAATGTCTACACTGCAATGATGTTCTTTCCTTGAACAATCCCATTTTTCAATACAGCTGTACAGCTGAGCTAATCAGTGAAACATTCTTGCAAAGAGACCTTGCTTAAGGTATGAACAAACCCTACAGAAATACTACTAAACATAGGAGGAAGAGTGTGAAAATGTGTTGGCCAGTCAGAGGAACATGCAAACATTAATCAAACATACAATTTTATAGTAAAGGAGAGGACATGAAACAATGACTGTGTTCCTGTTAAGGTTGTAGAAGGTATCACATTTACTCAAGGGCTGGAAATTACCCAGTAGTCCCTTCTCCTTTCAATTGTCCCTTCAGTTAATATGAGGTCTTTGCATTCACTTTTTACCCCTATAGTCTAAAGTATCCAATGCTAAAACCAAACAGGTAGGCCTGTAAAGAAAAAGACACTATGGGGCATATTTATAAAGGATTGTCTTTTTCGCCAAATAATTAGCGCAGCACATCGCAGCGAAAATAGCGCCATTTGGGGCTTTGATTCGCCTTATTTATAAAAAAGCTAAAAAAACACACTTCGCGGCTGAAAAAGGCGAACGGGCGCGATAAAGAGCGAAAAGTATCGCAGCGAAAACTTAACGCATCTAAGAAGACTGCATTGTGAAAACCATTCGAAACCAGAAAAGCCCTCTAGAAAATGATGTCAAGTTCAAAATGGCCACCTCACATTTAGTCAGCCATGTCTTATTTAGTCAATCTTCTTAGAATTTCTCAATTGGAATACAATTTTCTTTTGCACTGCACATTCGCCTTTCTAATGCGCGTTCGCTTTTCCAAGGCATATTCCATTATAATGTGCGTTCGCCTTTCTAATGCGCGTTCGCCTTTCTAATGTGCGTTCGCCTTTCTAATGCGCGTTCGCCTTTCTAATGTCACTTTTCCAAGGCATATTACACTCTAATGCGCGATCGCCCTTCTAATGCGCGTTCGCTTTTTCAAGGCATATTACCCATTAAAATGCCTTTTCGCTCAAACAATGACTTTTCACCACCTTCAGGGTCGCGCTGATCTTTCGCTCTTTTTAACGCAAAAACCACCTTTCGCTCTTTTATAAATCGCGTTATGCCTTTTTGCTCCTTTTTCACTAAAATTACCATTGCGAAGTAAGGCAAAAAGGGTTTAGCCATAGCTCGCGGAAACGGTTTCGCCATTCGTTAACGCTACCTTTATAAATAGCGTTAACTGTCTTTTTGGCGAAAACCCATGCGAAAAGCGAATGCGAAAACATTTCGCTACTTTTCGCTCTTTTATAAATATGCCCCTAAGAGGCATATTTATAAAGGAGTGCTATGTTTTGTGTTTGCCGGAATGGCAATTTGTGTTATAAGTTCCATATTTTTAAAACCGACAATTTACCCCTCAAAGATTTTCACAGAGCCATATGCATATTAATATTGCCAGATTTGTTGTGTTAAGTCCCAGATCCAAATGGATCTCCAGTAATCCCCCCCCCAAAGTCCCAAAAACTGCCCACCAGGAGCAGGATTTTGCCATGCGCAGTAGAGCCCTCCCCCCCTCCCTCTCCCTCCCGTTTTGGTCACCCTCCCTCTAGTGTAAAATCCCTTTCCCATATGAAAGTTCGAGGTCCCCCAGCCCCAACCGCATTAGTATAATTTTAAGAAAGTGCCCCGATAGTTACTTACCTTCTCTGTATCCTCCGGCAATCCGTGCAGCCAGCAGCCGCGTCCGTGATTGGCTGCCTCTCAGCCAATCAGAGACGCGGCTGCCGGTCCCACCCCCTGCTTGCAATTCTATGCAAGCAGAGGGCCAGGATTGTGCGTCGAAGGAGAGAGGGAAGGTAAGTAACTATCGGGGGAATTTCTTGAAATTTTACTAATGCGGTTGGGGCTGGGGGAGCTAGAACTTTCGTATACAAAAAGTTTTTATAAAGGGTGGACATACCTTTTAATCACGTTTAGCAAAAATTCTGGTTAAACGAAGAAAAAAAATGCAGCGAAAGGTGAAAAAATTGGGGGGAAAAAGGGTGAACTTTATAAATAGCAATAAATGAAAGTGAAAAAAAACTACTTCCTGTCACCATAAACACACTGGGAATATACAGCACATTTCTCGGTTTCATACTTGGGAAAGTTGTAGAAATAAATTATTTTAAGTAAATTCTATAGGACATTTCTCATTACAGTGAGTCAAATTAATACAGACATATTTTATATTTGTATAATTATTTCTAGGGGTCTGTGAGCATTATAATGCACTATGTTACTATATTTCATGTATACATTCACAGTTTTTCTTTAAATAACATTCTGACATTTTGCTACTTGTATCATGTACTTTGGAGGCCTCTGCTGGTAGTTTATAGAAAAACAAACATTCTCTCATCAATGATAGCAAGTGTGGAAATCTACAGCTGGGCAGTAACCTGTTATGGATAGCAAAAACAAGAATAAAAATGGTCACACTCACTACTGGGGAGGTTGGGTTAACACACTCACTACTGGGGGGGTTGGGTTAACACACTCACTACTGGGGGGTTGGGTTAATTAGAATAAAACCACTGGACAGATCTTTATATATCCAATATATCTTATGTTAATAGTAGTTCCTTTTCAGGAATGAAAATCTACAATTCATATAATATAAATAAGGAATTCTTTTATGCCTGCATTAATTTCATTAAGTATGTTAGCAGAAGTGTGGACCAGGGCGGTTGTGATGCGTTGCCGATGGCATCATCCCCCATATCATCTGATGCAAAAGTTTGACCATTCATTTGCATCAACCAATCAGATTTTAGATTTTTACTGGGTTACAGCAGTTAGATAACATCTGATAGGTTGCTGCATTTTAATAGCATAGGCAAACTTTTGCACCTATTATGAAACAGTACGGTAATGGCAAAAGGCAAGCACACAACTTGCTACAAATATGCTGTTTATTAGCTAATACAATGCACATCTGCAGAAATATATATATATATAAAATTAAGGAAGGATAAACAGAGCACTTACCGGTCTTGATGAAAGAAACAAAAATATATTATTCACACACCGATATGTGTGAATAAATATATTATTTGTTTCTTTCATCAAGACCGCTAAGTGCTCTGTTTATCCTTCCTTACTTGTATGCACTACTGACAGTAGCACCGCGGCAGCTGTAATAGAAGCGAGGAGTGCGGAGTTTATATGCGATATATAATATATATATATATAAATTATATATATAATTATTACAATTATAAATGAATAGGGTAAAGAGTTAGACATGTATGCAAACAATGAAGGCAAATCACCTGCACTTAAGTTCAAATGGATACCTTTAGTACATTGTACAAACATGCTTAGCTGACATGTCACTTCACGGCAGTATCCCAGTGTCAGTCTCATACCTAGTGAAAAAAATATATGTTCCCTGGGGCTACCAGGCCATACCTGCTTCTCTCTTTGTCTAGCATGACCTTTTCCAGGGACTCAAATGAGCTTACAGAGCTTCTATACATTTTTAACCTTCTTTCTGGACTGCCTAAAGGGGCGGAGAATACATTTCACAGAGAGCAAAGCATACATAGGGCATATCTGTTGTATTCATAGATCAACTGGACTTGAAGTTTAGTTTTGAAGACGTTTGCTAGTCATCCGACTGGCTTTTCAATTCAGAATGACTTGTACAAGAATCTTGGCAATTATGTACCCTGGAAATCACAATTAGCATATCACAGCCAGGTGTTAAGGTGTGATTGGATAGTGGCTAAGAGGTGTTATAGGAACACACAGAGTAAGGTGTCAAAACAGCATTGTACATGGCAGACAGTTGGTGTCGAACCCCCCACCTCTATTTAGGTTGGCTTCTTTATTTCACATAACTGGCCTCCTTGACACCTCTCTTGAACCAGTCACGTTCCTTTGCCAATAGTTAACATTACAATCTTCAAAGGTATGTCCTTTATCCTTAAGATGCAGGTACACGGCTGAGTCCTGACCCGAGGAATTGGCTTCTGTGCTGGGCCATACGTTGATGCAGTTGTGTTTGGTCTCTCCCACATACAAATCTGAGATTCTTCACGCACTGCACTGCGTTATTGATGTCGCTTTTCTTGTGTTTCGGTATTGGGTCTTTCGGATGTACCAATTGCTGCCTCAGTGTGTTGTTCGGTTTAAAGCAGACAGGTTATTGTGTTTTTGAAAATTCTTCTTAATTTCTCGGAGACCCCTGCTACATATGGGATGACCATGTTCTTTCTCCTTTCTTGCTTTTCTCCTTCACTGTTGGTATTCGTGTTCTTTTCTTTCCTTCTACTTCTTTTTACAAAGGCCCAGTCTGGATATCTACAAGTTTTAAGGGCTCCTCTGAGATGTTTCATTTCTTTAGCCTTCGCCTCTGTGCTAGTGGGGATTTTTTCAGCTCTGTGTTGCAGGGTTCTGATGACACCCAGCTTGTGATCTAAAGGGTGGTGGGAGTCAAATATCAAATACTGATCTGTGTGTGTTGCTTTTCTGTAAACCTCTACTTCCAGTTTACCATTTTCCTTAACTTCTACCAAGCAGTCCAAGAAAGCCAGTTTGTTGTTTTGTACCTCTTCCCTTGTAAATTTGATGTTTTTGTCTACCACATGTGTTGTGTTCTGTGAAAGCTTGTACTTCCTTCTGGTGGATTTTAACTCAGGTGTCATCCACATATATGAAAAGACAGCAAGGAAATTGGCAGACTACAGAAACCACCTGCGATTTAACCTCCGATGCAGACAACAAAGGCTAGTACCACGCAGCATACGTCTGGATTCCACAGTTAAAGGCATCAGAGCCAAACAGATACTGCAAAAGGCTCAAACACAGCTCCTAAACGACAGACACATTAATGCTTTAATGCACAACATTAGTCAACTAGAACAGAACCTGGCCTCACAACTGCCTGTGGCCATCTGGGAAAGAGTGATGGAGTTCACCAAACAAGCACAGCTTTCTCAGCACTGTAAGGGCAAACAAAGGCAACAGAACAAGTTCTCTATTCTGTCATCCCAGAACAACCCCAAAGGAGAACAACTACCTTGGATACAAAAGGAGGGAAGTGTCACTTCATCTAACAAGGAGGAAAGGGTGAGAAACTTGTCTAACAGGACCCTGACCCAGCCAGAAATGGAAGTCCTTGCTAAGGGCTTGAATTTTTCCATCACTCCAAAAGCCATCCCTGTGGTGGATATTATAGCAGCCACAGAAGCCTCAATTCACAATAATAAGGAACCACAGAGTGAGGCAGAACAACTTCGCCTTAAGGTATCTGCAGCCTTAGCCAGTGCTAAAACTCCTTCATCTAACCTGACCACACAGGAAAGAAGAGCCTTAACATCCCTCAAGAAAGATTCCAGTATCACCATTCTACCGGCAGACAAGGGAAGATGCACAGTGGTACTTAACACCTCAGACTACCATGATAAGGTGACCATGCTCCTGGCCGATAACAACACATATGAGGCTTTAACAAGGGATCCCACCAGCCGTTACAAGAAAAGCGTCATAGACTTACTACAACTTCACAAGGGCTTGGCCGAACATATTTTTTTTTCACTAGGTTAGGACTGACACTTGGATACTGCCGTGAAGTGGCGTGTCAGCTAAGCATGTTTGTACAATGTAACTAAAGATATCCATTTGAACTTAAGTGCAGGTGATTTGCCTTCATTGCATGCATATTGTCTAACTCTTTTACCCCATTAATTTATAATTGTATGTGTAGTTGAGTGCTGGAAACTTTTGTGTAATGTATAAATTGCCGTTCCTCTGTTGCACCGCACCAGAAAGTGTTTTTGAATTAAGGTTTGAGCTGCATATCCTTGTATTTGTGTGTGTGTATATATATATATATATATATATATATATATATATATATACACACTCAACCATTGATTCACAGCACACAGGTCATGTACTACGCTTCGATATGTGGAGAAGCTTGGTAGGCATACTCCCTTTCTACCAGCACCAGGCGGTATCCGACTAAGAGGTGTGCGGTGAAGTTTGCTGGTTTTTATATATATATATATATTTATATACAACCAAGAAGGCTTCCATGTTGTCGCCATTACAACTCACAGTCCATCTAGCCTTCAATGAGTTTTCTGAGCGTGTGCACCTGACGTGTGCACATATTTTGTATACAGATGTCTCCACACCAATATGGAATCCCCTAATAAGACTTTAGCTGCTGTTACCTTGCAGTTTATTTTACAGCCAGCATACATTGTAACAGCCTACCAGGAATAATGTAAAATAGTCAACTTATTTTACTGCCACTTTTTCCCTTTTTTGGCTTCAATTCTGTTCCTAGCAAACTATAACATTTTTATATGTGATCTAATGCTCTACTTTTAGAAACACACAGCCCATGAGTTTACAGGTTAGAATCCCTAAACTTGATTTTTAGTTGGAAATAAACTGCAACCATTTATTTTGCTCTTTGAATAAAAAGCAAAGGAATGTGTGGGAAAAGAGACTGTTTTCAACACTGTTAAATCTCCACACAGTGTTTTCCATACTGATACTTTTCTCCATAAGCACATGTCACAAACGAGAATAAACCTATTATGTAACAAGAATAAAGAAACAGTTAGAGCTGTCAGTACCAAAAACATCCCTAATAGAAGGATATTCCTTCCTCAGATCCAACTGGCTATCCAAGAAACTGAAAACCACTGACCCTTTAACCATCCCCCAAAACTTATTGAGATAACTCTTAGCAGCCATCTGGTGTTACCAGTATACATTATAACAGTATTCCACAATCTAAAAATCATTATAATTCTATCTAACGTGTGATTTCTTAGATTTCTGTGACATAATTTCCCTTTTAATAACCCTGGGATTACATAAACCAAAGACATTTAAATGTATCCAACTTTTTAGGGGAAATCAGAACTGTAGCTGATCGGTATAAGTTGTAATGCCTTAAACTATTCTTTGCTATTGGAATGAAAATAAAACATGATAAAGTAGATTTAAAAATAGCAAAAATTCAATTTAGTTCTTTATTGGTGGCACAAACCTGTGATTTGGGAAGATAAGTGGGATATATATGGTGTCTCAGAGCTGGAGGGGACCTGGTTATCACCTCAGCAAAGTGAAGATAACAGGGCTCTCCTCTGGCTTTCTTGCCTTTTGCTAACATACACTGATGAATTTTAGGGCTTAACATCATCTCTAGGAGGCCCTGCTCTAGCTAGTGGCCAGTCCTTGCTGATTATGGCTTTTGTGATTCTTGCTTCTGGTTATGAACCTTTTTGAAAGTGTGATATTGGCCATCAATATACTAAATAATGTAGTAAATTGAGACAAACACATGTATGATAGGCTAAAAAACAAAAAGGAATGTACATAATCTTTAACATGGTATGTATCCAGACAATACACAATGATAGTTGGCTTTCGCATATAGCAAGGTAATAACCATCACTGCGTTGTGTCAAGAATGCTACAGCTTTTTTGATTGATGTGATGTGAACCCTACAAATATCAAGATTCATGGCATCGAGGCATTTTATTCTCTTTTTTGGACATTAACAGGCAGATGCAAGCAGGGGCCGGACCGGCAGCCGCGTCTGTGATTGGCTAAGATGCGGCCAATCACAGACGCGGCTGACATCATTGAAGATTCTGCGGGAGAGAAGGCTCTGTAAGTAAGGATTTTTTTAAAACAAATATTAGGGTGGTTGGGGGTGGGCAGGGGTCACTTACCTTATGCCAAAAGGGATTGACGCTAAGTGTCACTGCCTTGATGAGGAAGAAACAGGCGCCAGATGAGTTACTGAGAGCTTCTACTCTGTACTTTCCTGAATTTTAAAAAGGCATAGCAGGAGACCCATAAGGAGCAGACATGTAGGGTAAGGTTTATTTTAAACTACAGAGTGGGGCCAGTATGGAGTTAAATTTTAGTTTTGGGGGTGGACATGCCCTTTCAATTCCTTTTTAAATTCTATTCATTTTATTAGTCAATTATCTTAGCCTTTTTACTGCTTCAGATATCCACTTAAGAAGTGAGTTAGCTGAATGTTTATACATTGGGTTGTATGTATGTATAATTTTATTTATACACGCAGTGTACGCAGTGCTGTACACTAGAAAATACAGATTATACAAACAAGGGGATAAGTGCAAGCCATTATACAGATTACAATATTACAGATACAAATTAAATACAATTTCATACAATGGTTAAGAAAGCATATATATAAATTATGTATAAATTGATATAAGTGCAAGAAGCCATGACACACCAGGAATGAGATCCCTGCCCCGAAAAGCTTACAATCTAAGTGGGAGGGACAACATACAGATACAAGTGGGGGGGGATGGGTACAAAGTGCTTAAAAAGGCTAACAATCATTGGATCTGCTGATGCTAGATTTGAAAGCATAAATGGATGTCACCAGGCAAAGTGAGAGAGGGAGAGAGTTCCAAAGGTAGTGAGCAGCAAGAGAGAATGGTTTAAGATGGGAGGAAGCAGTGTTTATTGGGGATCTGTGGAAAAGATTTCCTTGAGGCATGGCTAGGACCATAAAGGACCAAGAGAGAAGATAAGTAGGGAGCTGCAGTAGAGCGAAGTGATTTAAAGGTTAAAAGCAGGGTTTTAAATATGATTCTTTGTTTGATGGGAAGTGTAGGGGTTACGGGTTCTCTTTTGGAGTAGAGCAAGATGATCCGAGCTACCGAGTTTAAGATAGACTGTAGAGGAGAGAGATGAGAGGCCGGGAGTCCAAGTAATAGAATGTTACAGTAGTTAAGACGGGAGATTATAAGGGCATGGATGAGCATTTTAGCAGTGGAGAAAGAAAAGGGCGGATCTTGGCAATATTGCGAAGGAGAAAACGACAGGTCCTAGCGACATTGTTAATGTGATGATGGAAGGGAAGAGAGGAGTCCAAGATAACTCCAAGGCAGCGTGTAGATTCAACTGGGTTAATGACCATATTGTCAATGGAGTAGGGTGGACTAGGTCCATCCAGAAAGAGAGAGCATATCCAGGAGAGAGAGCAGACATTTAGAGATTTGGGATTGAATTTAGCGGTTAGCGCAGGGGTGAACAAGTTGTTTTCCATACTGTCTGGTTTAAAGGGCATCTATACCAAAAAATAGGTTATTTTAAATTGACCATAACTGTAAACTATAATATAAAGTCAGGTCGGATAGAAGTGGAAGTGGTTAAAAGAGGGAGGGGGGATACTGCTCCTTCAGTATAGTGTCCCTTTAAAGGGACTGTCTACCCCTCTTTTCAAAAAGTGATATAATGTAGATAACCCCCCAAAACCTTAACTTCATTTTAGTCAAAAGTTAGAAATTGGCTCCCACATTGAGTTATTATACTCACAAGCTCCACCACCGATTCCGGCCGGGTTCTTCTCCCAGTCTCCACTGTGGCTGCTCTGTTCTTTTTGTGTTCTTGAGCAGCCACAGTGGAGACTGGTCCGGGAATAGCAGTCAGTGATTGGCCGTGACGTCACAGTCACGGCCGACACTGACTGCCTTACCCGAAAGTGCAGAGCCGCAGCGGTGGAGCGAGGAGGAGCATGTAAGTATAATAGCTCTGTGTGGGAGCTGATTTCTAACTTTTGAATAAAACGAAGTTAAGGTTTTGGGGGGTTATCTACAATATATCAGTTTTTGAAAAGAGGGTCGGACAGTCCCTTTAAGGTTCCAGTGAATCTTTTGATAAAAGATATTGCAGTGTGTTGACTGCTACAGGGCATTTATGTCAAAAATGTGTGTTCAGCTTGACCAATAAATGTTTTGGGGAACATAATTGTGTTTATAGTTTGGATTATAGTGCATATCTAGAGAGGAACCCTTCAACTGTTAAGCTGGGTACACACATTAGTGATATAGTGCCAACCCCGTTGGTACCAAGGGGACTGACTCTGTATCACTAATGTGTGTAGCTGAAACAGCCATTTATGATAACGACGAACCTTCCTTGTCGGCATCGGAAACGTTCAAAGAAAATTGCCAGCACAGTTTGTCTTTAAAAATTATTTTAAATATCAGTGAGGTGTCATTTTGGCCAAAATATGTTAGCTTGAATGCCACTCATATTGAATGTGAGTCCAACTCTGTCTCTAAGTCTACAGTACATTTAAAGGGAATGACCAACCCCAGCCCCATGGATAAGTACATTAGGGGCACCCCTAAAACCAGAGACCATGATTTGTACCTATATACCCCTGGTCCCTAAAGCGTGTTCTTCCTCCTGACCTCTGCCGGTCCTTTTCCTGTGCTGGTGTCCTTCTTCATGGTAGCAGCCACCTATTAGTAGTCTAAGTCTCCACCCTGCCTTCTTTTCTCTGCCGATTCTCTTAAATGTTGCAAAGTATGCTGTCAGGCAGCCAAAGATCCTAGTCAGGGATGGGAGGTCAGGGATGACACATATTATAATTTCTGCTTCTGGAGTGACAGGTCTTTCCCTGTAAATGCTGTGATTTCAAATTATGATTTCTCAAAATCTACAGCTCAGATTTAAAATCTGAAGAAGTTTTGGAACAGTGAGATCTTGCTGTATCTGAAAGAAATTATTTTTTTTTTAAAAGTAAAGATACCCCTTTAAACATCATAGAGTTATAGAGGGATATCATTCCAGCCTAGATACATATAGATATGGAAACTATTCTCCAAACCATATGACTGAGTTGAATCCTTCAACTTCCTAATATGCCAAATCTAAAAATGTTTTAGAACAGTTTTATTTGTAACTGTTTGTTATATTCATGATGTCACTGTTTATATCAAAACTACTAATTTTAGGCAAGACACGAAATGGTTCCCTTGCAAGCAAAGGGTAATAAGTGGTGGCTGGTCCCTCTTACACACGGAACTAATAAAGATTACAGACCTTAATTGCAATGCTTAGCCATATGCACATTCCTCTCCATCAAAAGCATTCCATTAAAAGTATAGCAATCATAATAATAATAATAATGTTTTACAAAAAAAAACAAAAACATATTCAATATTAAAAAGTAATAAAATTGTGAGGTTAAAGGGAATTTTCTTTACTTTCCTGGTGTGATATTAATAGGAATTTCTGCTACTTACAGGGAAATAAACTCAAGATAATTAGGCTTTAGATACCATGAAATTACACAATCTTGCATTATACAACTTGTTAAAATGATTCATGACTTACAGTTCACTTACTGAGGTTATAACTCAACCAGGAAGACTCCTGTGGTTCTCTTAGTTCAGAAAAACAATGGGAGCCAACATTTTGAATTAAATGGTACCTGCTTCTCTTTCCTGGCATCTTTTTTCATCAACATAATAAATAAGCTGAATTTTTTTAATATACGGAAATAGCAGTCTCCATAATAAAGGGATTGTAAAGAAAATGTGTTTACAGTTCTATGTAATAAATATTGAACTTTCCAAATCCATACTACAACAGTAAGTATACCATCAATGTATAATTTATCTAAATACATTTGCTTTGGACAATCTGTAATCTATGGCAAGGTAAATGTGTTGTCAGGTTATTTTTTGTCAAGTATTAAAATGAGGAATATTATGAGATGATTAGTGTGAATGTTAAGGTTGCCTTATATTTTGCTGGCCTGGTCTGTACCAGTGCTAGTAAAATACATTTGAAGGGTAGGTCCATTGTTTTTTTTAACTTTACTTCTTACTGTTTTACTCAAGAACAGGAGGTAAAAAGGAGAACAGGAGAACTTACACAGATTGATCCAGCGATGCTCAAACACTTAGTCCTTAGCACTGTGCATGCATGCGCACACAGTACAAAGGAGTGTGGATGCGTTGGACACTGTCAGAGAAGCCTGGGCCAATCAGCGGGGAAGTTCTTCCTCTGCTCTTTCAAGTTTTACTGAAGAATGGGAGGTAAGACATAGCGCATTTACCTCCTGTTCTTCAGTAACAGTAGCTTCACCTATGACCTATGACACACCTACAAGTTGGTATTTTTGCCCACAAGGTGGCAAGCCTAGTTACTTGTAAGAAAGGAGGAAGAGAGACTAAAACTTCAGTCCTGAAGGTTAGTGTATGAAAGTTTATGGTCACACCTCAGGTTTCCGAATCTTTTAAATAATATTTGTTAAGGACAATCACAATGGGTAGCTGTATTAAAAGCAACTATCGAATTTAATTGGCCTGATTGTTTTGTTGGTCCATTGATTGGCACTAGACATACTATGCCCAAATGCTTTGGGAAATGTATCTTGGCTCTAAAGTATAGATATTGAACAACCGATAATGACAAAGCAAAGGATGCCAAGCTTATCTCTCTCACTAATGCAAGAAAAGGAGACCAAGAAAGGCCTGATGGAGTAAAAAATAGAGAGAATCATTGTTACCTTTAAGTTTAAGTGTGTGTGCACACAACTTGCAAAAAGTATACACACAAGTTAAAACAATCCGCACACATCTAAGAGAATATAAGAACAATTGTACAATTGTAGCATGCACAGTTGTATTTTTTATTAGTACAGAAAGTATTTTTTTCCATAATAGATTAAAAGAAATATTGCTGAATTGCTGCCACAACTTCCCCTGAAAATTTGGGATGTATTTATTAAGCATCGTTATTAGTAACCACAAGTAACAACATCATGACACAACTGTAACATTATGATCATTATTTAAAGGGTATCTCCACTGTTACAATCACTTTTTTCAATTAAGTTTTATTGAAGAACGGGAGGTAAAGGAGCTGTGTCTTACCTTCCGTTCAATAAAACATGCAGCAACAAAGATGCAGAACGTACCCAATCTCTTGCTCCTCTGCGCATAGAATACAGAGCCAATCAGGACCTGTCAGAGGACGCGTTGGAGGAGTAACGGACCGGGTAGGTTTTGCAACTTCGTTTACAGCTCCCAGTTTTTTAACTTTGTTCCCGGAAAGACATATTTTATTTTATACTTATTCCCCACCCCCTAGGAATATAGGGATAAGGATAACCCTATCCTAGCAAACATTACTTAACTCGATGGGTGAGTATATTAGTTAAAAAATGCTGGGTAGGTAAATAAGTTTTTCAGGGGTGGGTAAGGTAAGTATACATTTTCATGAGAGAGGTGTACATGTCCTTCAGGGGTGGGTAAGGTAAGTATACATTTTCATGGGAGGGGTGTACATATCCTTTAATTACTACGATACTATATATCTATGGTTACATACAATACAAGGATTGTGAAAGCACTCCAATTAGGCTAATTTACAACTATATTTGGAGGCTAATTGGAGTGCTTCCAGAATCCTTGTATTGTATGTATCTATTGGGAGGCTTGGTCAAGCCTCCATGTGGTAATAGCACCCCCAACATGCCCCTTTTATGGGAGGTCCTTTGCTTTTAATATAAAGCACTGGATGGCCTCTTCCCTCATTTTAAAAAGCCAAAGGGCTGCGGGAATTGAGAAAGCCTGTTATATGGATCCAGTGTGTAAGAATGAGAAATGCAAAGTTTGCTAATTGTAATTGAAGTAAAAGAAATTGAAAAGGTTAGACATTAGGACCTTCCAGACTGGGGTTACCTTGACGTGGTTGGAAGGCTTTTCATTCATGTGATCACAGTAATGTATACTAAAACCCCTTTGTTTATAAAATATGCCAGTGTGCAGATAATATGATATTGTATGGGGCCTAGGAATGTGCATTGATTATCTTTTCTATGTTTATATATCTATGGTGCCTGATAAAGAATAAGTGTAGGAATTAAAATAATAAATCAGTTTAAAGGAACATTAACCTTCATACTACATTTCCCTTTAAGTTCCCATGTTATTTTAAAAAACAGAAGTTGCCTTCCATATGTTCTGTTCATCAATGAGGTCACTGATGACATCCAGGTTAATATCAACATTCACACTTCATCATGAGGTACTGTAGGCTACCAATGCACAATAAGTGGCTCAGTTTTAAGTAATCCAAAGGAATGGAAATTCTATGTATTCCAAAGGTAATGGAAACAAAATAAAATGTCATACGTTTTATTTTCTGGCATTTTAGCTATTGTCCAGGACTTCAACATCTTAGGTATGTAGGAGAAGCCTCCTGTTAGCAGTAACAACCTCAAGTCATTCTTTTAATTGGAGGAAACACTGCATACTGTATCTTTAGTTATATTAAGGGAAGTCTTATCTCCTTTACATTAATGGAAATCTAAGGAAGGAAAGGTTCAATAATTGTCCAATAATGTTTACCATAATTTGTAAATAATACTACTAATTAAAATTCTAATGATTTAATGAATGATTATATTAAGTGAATGATTACATATGCCTGCATTTTCTAAGTAGCAAACAGTAAACAAATTTATATTTGCTTATAAATGTATATATTATATATTTTATATAGACGCTGAATGTGACAGAAATTTCCAGAAGATTTCACTCAGAATTTCTTTACTTCTTTGTCTGCTTCTGGAAAATCCTTTAGAAAACATGGGAAAGAAAAAGGAACTGGACATGTACCCAAGGAACGGGGAAGGCATGAAGCTGTGTTTATCTGGTCTAGCCATCCTGTATCTTCCTCCAGAAACTGCAGTGCTCCTCCAAGCAACAGTTCCCACTCTCCATCCAGATGTTCCTACAAAGAAGAGGACACGTTGTAGGAATATTCATATAGGTGCAGGATTTTCCATTTATGATTTTGTAGAATTGCAGAAAACATGATTAATGCCACTCTTTGGGAATATCTTCACATTTAGGTAAATATACATAAAAATAAGTGTTTAAAGGTGTTTATCTGCTGGTTTTAGAGTTAGATGCACAGTAAATTAGATTCTTCCATTCCAGGAAGAAGCTTTAACATATTTCCTAGGCTGGTCAATGGGGATGATGGATTATGTGTCCTCATGGTTACAAACAAATTTTAGAATTGTTTTTATTTAAAAAAAAAAAAAACACATGAAAAATAGGATGAGAGCAATACTGGATGTCACCTGTGATACCTTTTATTGGCTAACTAGAAAAAAAAAATTAAGCAAGGTTTCAGGAGTCCTAAGCCCCCTTCATCAGGCTGCATGTTACAAAAGTGAGTGGGTTTAGTCTGGGTGGTGATGTGAAATAAGTTTATATTTGGCCATAAAACTCATGTCCCAGACTAAACACACTCACCAGGAACTTGTCTTGTACTGTTTGATACATTTCAAAAGACACTTTCCATTTCAAAGGACACTGTTCTCACATTATTACAGCTGTGCCCATTTATCACCTCCACTACTGTTTTACCGCCCCCCCCCCCTCCTGAGTCTGTATTTGTACCTGGTCATCTGTTTTTGTTTGATGTTTACTGTCCCTATGTGTATATAAGTTTGTGATTTCTCAGTTTCTTTTGTAACATCCAGCCTGATGAAGGGGGCTTAGGACTCCTGAAAGCTTGCTTAATTTCTTTTATCTATTTAGCCAATAAAAGGTATCACAGCTCTACTTCTCTTCTCTTACTTATGGCTAACACGGTACAAACCTCAACAATAGCTTTGGATGTCACCTGTAATAAGAAGGTTACAGAGTATTAGTGCTCATGACTGAATCCATCTAAGTCTAAAACTGGGATTCTTTTAGGTCCATTAAGAATGTTTTATTACAATAAAATGTACAACCGTGTTTCAGTTTCAATGCTTTTTTAAGCATCATTACTAGGCTGCACTACACCACGTCTGTATTCATCTATAAACCTTGTCTCTTACCAAATCAATTATAGAATAACCTTTTATCATGCTCACAATTTAAGGGCATGTCCACCCTTAAAAAAACAACAAAAAACAACAACAACAACAAAAATGGTGGCTTGTTTGTTATCTGCCCCCAACCCCCAACTACTGTTTTTTATCAGCTTAGTACATGCATTTGTAATGGAGATATTTAAGGATAATTGAGTAAGCAGTCTCCTCCCTGTCAATCAAGACTGTGACTGCTGACCTCAAAGCCAATGATCCTCTGCACATTCACAAACTGATAAAAAGCTCATTGAGCAGAGGGAGGAGTCAGAAAGGAAAATATTCTATCATTAAATATCTGGTTATAAATTCATGTTATAAACTGATAACAATAACAGTTGGGGTTGCAGGCAGATAACCATTTTTTAAAGGGTGAAGATAGCCTTTAATGACAACTGCACTGTAAAAATTAACCTTTTAACCTGGGATTGATTATTTCTACCTCCATTTTCCATACCATTCCTCATTACCTAGCTATACAGTATGATATCTTTATGATGTGTTGCATGCATGCTATGTGTTTAATATTCATTTTGCAAAAGGCCCACTGTTCTAGAAGGAAAATTTGTGAGGAAAAGAATTCATTGATTCTAAAATCCCTTTTACATTACTGCAGTCCAGAGTACTTAGGTCTAAAGCTGAGCTCACACAGAAACAATAAAAGGTTGATTCCATTGGTCTGACAGGATCAGCCTTTTATCAGCTGCACATGTACACGAGTGATCCCACAGGTGACAAGGTCTGTCGGTCACAATCATAAAATTCTATTGGCTCCTATATTTTAGTAGCCCACCGAAATGTTTTTCTTATACTAAATATAGGAATAACATTAATACTGTTCTTACATTGGCTAGAATCCTGTACTGTGTGTACTCAGATCTGTGTATTATGTATAATGGGCAATTGAAAATGCAGAAGCTAAGTGTGTAAGAGTTATGCTGTCCTTGGTGTAACTGTAGACTTTGTAGATTACTTCACTGCAAGCACCAAAATGCAATAAATATGCAAAATGAATGCATTACTCTAAGTAGAAATAACCTTATAGATTTATAACGGAGATATCTTGAGTAACAATCAGAAACATATTAAAATAAATGAACATACCTGTTGGTCATTGAGGAAAAAAAGTAATAAAATAGTTTTAATGCTTTTCTTAAAGGCGTAGGAGTCTTCAGTGTTACAGAGGCTGCTGGTATCAAAGTAAACTCCCTTCAAAAATGCAAAAAATGTAACTGAAACGTCCTAATAACTGTACATTTGTCTTAAATTTCATTAGCCTTTTATTGTACAAAAAAAAAGAAGGCAAGGATCCCAAAGGAAGTAAAGCATTGAAAATTCAGGTAAAGCTGAAAGGTATTTATTACATAGCTTTAAAAAAAAACAACAACAACCCATACATAAAGAATTATATGGTTTACTATGACATATGAAAAACAGTTTTTACCCACAATGCAATAATGCAAATGAAAAAAAAGTTTAGCACCCCCAAAGGACTTGTAAAGAAGCTTGGCATGCTTGGAATCTGTCCGCTTTCTAACTATTATATATACCTATATATAATTTTACATTTGAGGGGTGAACATGCCCTATACCATTTGCATGCTACTTTCTGAAATGAAAGCACACAAAGACAAAACAGATTTAAATCTTTACCTGTAAAGTTTTCAGTAGTAGGCTCCAAGTCACCAAACCAGATTCCATTGCATTAGAGCTTTCCAATGCGCTACTCTGTTCTGCTTGTGAAAGCTCTTCATATCTTAAAGGGTATCTCCACCACCCCACCCCCAAAAAAATTCCTTAAAAGGCAGGAAATCCCCCCAAACCTAGACCTTGCAAAATTGGCCCCTAAAGGTACTTACGAGACCTTGTTCCTGGCCTATTCTGCTGCTCCTCCGCACAGAAAAACAAAAGGGGCCAGACCGGCAGCAGTGTCTGTGATTGGCTGAGACTCAGACCTTCATATAAGGTAGGGTATCCTCAGGCGTCCAAACCTCCCTGGCCAACTCACGCCAGTAACATCTATATATGTATATAAAATCCTAACTGCTGCTTCTGGTTCTGTGAGTCCGTGTGTGTATGTGTGTGTGTGTGTATCACTGCAATTCCTCTATCACAGAGGGGGGACTCTGACACAATGGGGGGGGACTCTGACACAGAGGGGGGACTCTGCCACAATGGGGGGGACTCTGACACAGAAGGGGTGACTGTCACAAGGGGGGCTCTTCCACAAGGGGGGGCTGCCACAATGGGGGGACTGCCACAGAGGGGGACTCTTGTCACAGAGGGGAGGGAATTTTCCATGGGGGGCTTTGCCAGAGGGGGTTGACTGCTAAAATGGGGGGACTGTCACAGAGGGGGTGACTGCAACAATGGGAGGGACTCTGTAACAGAGGGGGAGGACTTTGCCACGGGGGGGACTCTGGGACAGAGGGGGGACTGTCTTTTAGGACAGGGTAACTCTGCCGTTTAAGACAGAGAAGGGGTACTCTGCCTTTTGGGACATTGGAAGGGCTCTGCATTTTGGGACATAGGGGGGTACTCTGCTTTTTGGGACAGAGGGGGGGTACTCTGCCTTTTGGGACAGAGGGGGACTCCCTTTTGGGACATAGGGGGGACTGTGCCTTTTGGGACAGAGGGGGGTACTCTGGCCTTGGGACACTGGGGGGGGGTCTCTGGGCTTCTAGCACCCGTTAATGTAACAGGCTTAATGACTATTATATCTATAACACAAAAGAATGAGGCTTGTCCAGTCTTTAAAGTGTAGCTTGGAGTGCTTCCATTTATTGTGCAAACACAGCAAAAACACAACGTTTCAGCATGCAGGCCTTTGTTAACACTTGATCTGCGTGCACTCCAAGTTGCACTTTAAAGACTGGACAAGCCTCATTCTTTTGTGTTATACATACTGGCTGAGACTCAGCTAATCACTGACTTGGTTGTTAGTCTGACCCCTTTTGCTGATCCATGCTGAAGAGTAGCCGAGGGAACAAGGTCTGGTAAGTACCTTTAGGCCATTTGGATTTTTAAAAACTTACAGGGCGATGCACCAATGCACCCACTATATAACACATATAACAGCCCAGCAATGTAATATGCCGATGGAGGCTCTAGGAGCAGCGCTATCTGCCGTTTCTCTATTCCGCCAGCTAATAACTGGCAATAGAATTACACTTTCGGCATGTAACATTGCTTATGGGGGCTGCACAGTTAACTTTCTCGTTAGCCACGCAAGGAAGGAGTTTAAGTCACAGTAACCGATATAACATCGGTTTGTGTCACTTAAACTCCAAAACAGGAGCGGTGCATTGCCCTGTTAGCGTCTAGGATTGGGGGGCTTTCTAACATTTAATGGATATTTGTTTTGGCCTCAGACATGATGCATCCACCAAAGGGAACTCGGAGGGAGGGGGGAGAGCTCCATTGTGCATGCCACAAACATGTCAGAGGAGCAGGAAAAGGCAGCTACTCTCCAGTTTCCTGGACTTTTATCAGACCCTGCAAAACAACCATATGGAGCAAAATAGAAAGGTGGGGGTCATTGAACACTGCACAGTGGCCTCAACAGTGGGGCAAATTTTAGTTGTAGGGGATGGACATGTCCTTTAATATTTTTATGATTTATCACCAACAGTTTCTTGGCTATAGTTCAACAATGTGTCAGTCTTTATGAAGAGTTACCTGATCTGTGAACAATACAGTTTCTTCGATTTTAGGGAAAAATAAGCCATTTTTCTTGCAGTAACTCAGAAAATGTACTCAGAAAACTCAGTAACTCAGAAAAATTAGCTTCCATATCAAAACAGTGTCCTGGTGGAGGTCTCCCTAATGCTGTAAACAAAACAGGAAGTTATACTCTTGTTTCTAATTGATTTATATCTGTACATAAGTGACCAGTGACCAAACCTAAAGCAATAATGATCATCCATATTGCCCAAAGACCAAAATACAGAATAATCAACAATTTGACCATGTAGCCATATAGCTAAATACTATTCAAGTCAATAGGGTGAAAAAATTAAGAAGTTATAAAGAAGTGCAAACAGATAAATGTTGTTCTAGATTTCGAGGATGTAGGACTACAGATGGACAAACAATGTTTAAAGTGTTTAAACCATGGGTGCCCAAACTTCCCAATGCTGGGGGCCGTACTAGTGGCACCCTGTTTACTAACTAGGCAATGGATATAGACCTGCCAGATCCACCCATGCCACACCTTTGGCATGCCACTCCCCCTTTCCTGTTTGGCCTCATTGTGGTACACAAAAAGTTGTGAAGCTTGACAGTATATATCTTTAAACAAAGTAATATTTACAGCTCTGCCAACCTAAAGTTTTATATCAACATTGATTACAGGTTAACCTTTGTATCAATGAGCCACAAACTGCCTCCTAACCCATTAGACATATCTAAGTAAAACTCATTGGAGCACTGAGTTGGTCTTGGAAGAAGAAGGGCACACATTCAAATGAGATTAGATAGATTAAATTGTACATAGCAGTTACACAGAGTAAAAAGCAGAAAGTGCATCGTCTCTATTGGATTTCCAATATATTGGAAATCTCTTGTGCAAGTTATAGATTTGCCATCCATCCTAAAATTTGGGTCCGACAGTTTGTTAGAAGATTTGACAAGAGAAGATTTGACAGAAGATTACCCATAATGCACTGCTTTCATTTTTGTTAAAGGACGGTATTACCCATAATGCACTGCTCTCAATATTATTAAAAATGTCTGTTTGTCTGATGACCATTTCTTTGCCATGTGTATATTGCAAACTCCATGTAGGATGTCCAGCAATTCTTGCTCTCTTTTAAATTCCAATATAAAGGCTGAGACATTAATAGGACAGAGCTTTCTCAGGAGATATGGTTGGGCAATGGGCAGGGAAATTATTTTAGATTAATTGGTTTTGACCAACTTAAATGTGATGGGGTCCCAGTGTCTGAGAAAGGACAAAGGATGGATGACATTTATAAATGTTAATTACAAAAAGCTTACTGACCATGTTCAAACCATACCCAGGGATTATTTTATCATTTATCTCACCTAATACGTGTTTGTATTCCATGAGATAGTAAATGGATCCGTTTCTATCATACAAAACAGCATATGGGACCAGAAGCTTGGGGTGATGTGGGAGGAACAAGAAAATATGAAGTGACTTTACCCAGTTAGAGGTAATGGGAATCTGTAAATGAAAACAATCAGACGGTAACTGTTTATCCTGAAAACAAAGAATTTACTGGAGGGGAAGTAATAATTTATATTAATTTTAAAACATTGTGAGTTGCCCTTTCATATATCCCTGAGGAGGGGTGGATACGTCCCCCGAAACGTTGGATTGCTTTGTGTCTGAATGAACTATAGGTGTTCTCCCCCTTTTATCACCTGTTCATCCAAGTAGCGTTCTGGTTCCTCTTTTTGTTCTGCAGTGATGATTGGCCCTTTGGAATGGTTTGTTCGGAGCAGCACAGGAGATAACTAGCAGGTTTGTGAGTGTGCTTTGAACCCTGTAAAGCCAAGTAT
Source organism: Hymenochirus boettgeri (assembly GCA_019447015.1). Taxonomy (NCBI): domain Eukaryota; kingdom Metazoa; phylum Chordata; class Amphibia; order Anura; family Pipidae; genus Hymenochirus; species Hymenochirus boettgeri. The sequence goes on along the minus strand of CM033475.1, from coordinate 48,182,930 downwards.
CCCGAGGAAACACCAGAACAACCTTAGAGATTCAAATGTCAGTGTCATGAATCCTTCAGTGACCTATCCCAGCAGGTACACACAGCAGAGTTATTATTTATAAACCGCTATACCATGCCAATGGTACCATAGCAATTTGTGATAGCTGGCGTTAAAAGGTATCTCCACCACCAAATCCACAAAATCATATAATGTAGGGGACTAGCTTGAAAACTTTAAAATCAGACCAGAAATGTACTTAACCACCTTCGTTCCCTCGGCAACTACCTCTTCTGCTCCTACTGGGAACAGAAGAGCAGAAGGGGATGGACCGGCAGCTGCGTCTTTGATTGGCTGAGAGTCAGCCAATCACTGATGCGGCTGCCTGTCAGAAGAGGGAGCCGAGGGAACAAGGTTGGAGAAAGTACTGATTTTAAAGTTTATAAGCTGCCGTTTAAGGTTGGGGTTGGGCCCTACATTATACTGTATGTTGTTTGTTTGTTTTTCCAGATGTAACGCTTAATGGAGCAGGAAGTGTCAGGCAAGGATTACACACAGAGAGGCTCGTACTCGGTTTTCTGGACTTAAATCATGCCCTGCAGGACAACTATAAGGAACAAAAGAGAAAGGTAAGTATTTTTTAGCACTACACAGTGGGTACAACAGTGGGCCAAATTTTAGCTGGACATGCCCTTTAAAGTCGTGCTGTGGGTAAATCCCTTTTCTGAGATTTACCCACAGCCACAAATTAATTATTGAATTCCCAAAGGGAGAATTACTTAGAGTGCTTGCATTAAATCTCCCTGAATATCTGTTATGTCACTTTATCATGTGGCTGCACATGTAGAAGATCTCACAGTAATGTGGTGCAGTAACAGAGATTACAATATAATGGCCACTAGGCCCTTCTACAAATAAAACACAGCACAAAAATTCCAAAACAAATAAGAAAACTGTTTATAACTTTTCATTGTATTGTTGCTAAACATTGCCTTCTGCTGATTAAAACCATAATCAGTATTTTACATCCAGTAATCCATATAAAGAGCCATAATGTCTATTTTTAATCAGCATTAAAAAAAAAAGAGAGAGACAACCATAGCCACCAGATAATCTGAGAATCTCAAATTTTAATTACAAATGCTCCCTCCCTCTCAACCTGCCACATTCCCGTTGGGCATGAGAATTTCTAGAAGTGATGGTCTCCATTAGCTTAGAATCTGTCAGCAGGTTTGCTTGTTAATAGCAGCGCTTAATATTCATGAGTAAATATTTTAAAGAAATAATCACGGCAAACAGCCAAATGGTTGCTGAGATGAGCAAGTGAGAAAAGAAACTTCTTCTCTGAGCTACAGTGCCAGGGATGGGGAGAGAATATGAATAGGAATTTATCATGATTAGGCAAATGCATTAGGGACAAGTCGTTCTGGAGGAGGAGGGTAAAAAAAAAGATGAATTTAAGCAATAATTTTAAATAAAGGAAGCCAAATGGAGCTGTTTCTTCCGTACTTTCTCTATCTACTGATTTTTTTTTTCTCTTACAATTTATGTTGCCAATGATTAGATAAAGTTTTGTAAAAGTTCTATTTTGATTTTAGGCCTAATACACATGAGACAATCACAGCCCAAACCTGGCACCAGGTTTTGTAATGTTTTTTTTTATTGATTGGTAAGTTGGTGAGGAGTGCCAGAAAAGAGGCAGATATTTGGCTCTTTCCATTTGTTTGCTCATAGAAATATGCAGAAACTATCAAAATTAACAAGTAAAAATAATTAGTAGGGTGATTAGTTGGGTAGAAATATTGTGTCTTTTGTCTGATGAGCAAGTAAATGGGAGACACATCCACTGTAGGGATGGCCGGTTCGCGGATCCGAACCCGGATCCGCCGCGGATTTATCCCGTTCGCGAACAGTGGATTTTTCCGGATTTTCCGCCTTCCGAACTTCCGATTCGCATTTCGAAATTACGAGTTTTCACGTATTTTCGAAAATTTTCGAAAATACGGGAAAACATGTATTTTCGAAATTTCTCTTAATTCCTTACATACGTATTTTCAAAAATATTCGAAATTACGAGGATTACTTGTATTTTCGAAAATACATATTTTCGAAATACGAAAAATCTCGTTATTTCAAGGGTATTTTTTATTTTAACGGGTCCGCTCGCGGATTTTCGAATTTTCGAATTTTTCCGAAAATTCGCGGATCCAGAAGCGGACCGGATTTTGCGAAGTTCGGACATCTCTAATCCACTGTAATTAAGAAGTAATGGATAGTTAATAATAGATTCCTGTTAAGAATGAATTCTAAGAGCTATAAATAAAAACAAAAAGACAAAAATGTTAATTGTTTGGTGCAATTTGTGACCAAATAATTATAATATAATATATAATGACCTTTCTCCCCCCAAAACCCCAAGAATATAACGCTAATGCTGACCCAGCTGTAGGACATTGCTAAAAGCAGCCATTCACTCCGATGTTTGCCATCCCCATCTGTATTCTTTCAGGTAGCAGCAGGATGATGTGACAGCCAATGACTGACTGCTGCTCCCAAACTGGCTCCTCTTAACATGTGCAAGCTTGTAAAGGAGGCAGAAACATTTGCATAAAGGGGCAGTGAACATCGGAGTGAGGATATTAGTTCAGAAATGTCCTACAGCTGGCTAAGTATTGTGGTGTTTGAGTTTGGAAAGGTAAAAATACATTTCCATCTGGGGGTGGATTTGCCCTTTAAAGTTGCTGTAAATGATGTAAACATGTTACCCATGTTAAATGTTTTTTTTTAAATCAAATGGTTTATAACTTTCATTGATATTCCACCTGGATAAGATAAAGCCTAATCCTAAAAGAATGAGCGCTACAATTTCTCACTCACTTGGATTAATTTATGTATCTTGTCTCACTTCTATTACAGTGTCAGCTTATCTGCCTCTTCCTTTAAATCACTGCTGTGAAATTTAACTATAACAGTAGTAAGGCTGGATACAGTATGCACAGCCACCCTCTGGGTGAGTGATTGATAAGAAACTGCAGTGGTGTTAGGTGTTCCTTTTTTTTATGACATTGATAGACTGAATCTTAGGAATCAGATGGAACATACAGGACATTGTAGTTCAAGTTCTTTAACAACTATTTCTGTTTTCATCAAACTTGCTTATAAGGTTTATGATACTATATACATTATATACCTTTTTCATCAGCATCTGTTCAAGGGTTACTCTGTCTTTTGTACAATACAAGTTCGCACTGAGCTGTTCTGTGATGTAAAAATGAAGTCCCGGGTAATAATAGAAGAACAGATTGGAGATGGGAATTGACATTCCCAATATTGATCCATTCCTCTGTAAGGAAAGAAGATTTCACAGTTATAATTATATTTGCCCCACCCTACTGCCCAGCAGAACCAGCCTTTAATTTACCCAGAATGCTCCTATCCCAAGACCCATCCACATCTTTTCCACTCTTCACTCTTATGTTCCCAAGTCTTCCCACTTTTAGTTATGTCAGAATTTGTAGGATGTTCCCAAGTCCTACCCACTTTTAGTTATGTCAGAATTTGTAGGTCAGTGAACTACAGGTGATCATGATAGAGCTGCTTAGAGCTAATTAAAAGATGTTTGCGATGGGCCTTTACCAGTCCCCCAGTCTGATATCCTGTTGTTTTAATAAAGGTTAACTCCAGCTTCAGAAAAACTTTGTATATTCCACAGTGAGTTATTAGAACTTACAAAAAAAAAAGATCCCTCGCCGGTCCTCTCTCCTCTTCCTGGTTATGAATGTCAGTCATGACAACGGTGACATCATGGCCAATGGCCGACAGCCATTACCAATTGAGCGGTTGCAAGCGTGCTTGTAACCAGCTCAAAAATAGGGGCAGAGAAGGAGCAGATGGGGTGGGGACTTCCTGGCGAGGGAAGCTTGTTCTGTAAGTTCTAATAACTCACCATGGGAGCGTTGGATGAAGGTAAGACTTTTTAAATATACAAAGTTTTTCTGAGGCTGGAGTTAATCTTTTAAAGGCTATGTCCACCCTAAAATAAAAAATTTGTTATGTGATCCCCCCTGGGCTCCCAGCCCCAACCGCATAAATTTTTTTTTTAGAAAGCCCCCCAAACTCTACTTACCTTCCCTTCTTTCCTGCGCCGCGCTCCCGGCCCTCTGCTTGTGAGGAAATGCAAGCAGAGGGGCGGGACCGGCAGCCGCGTCTGTGATTGGCTGAGCGGCAGCCAATCACGGACGCGGCTGCCGGCAGCTCACTTCCGCGTAGGAAAGCGGAGAGGTAAGTAAAACATTGGGGAGCTTTTTAAAAATACAAAGTATGCGGTTGGGGCTGGGGGACATAGGGGAAGGGATAGCAGAAGGGGTTTAACGCTAGGGGGAGGGATAGCAGAACGGGAGGGAGAGGGAGGGAGAGGGAGGGGGAGGGAGGGGGGAGAAGGGCTGCAGCACGCATTGCAGGAATCTCCGGGAGGCCAGGTAGCAGGCAGTGTCCTATATGGACCTGCTAGCCTCCTGGTGGGCAGTTTTTGGAACTTTATTACTGCTATTCAGTTTTATTGAAGAATGGGAGGTAAAGGAGTTATGTCAATAAAACCTTCAGGAGCCAGGAATGAATGTAAGGAACTTCCTTGTCTCTCGCTGCTTTGCCATGTCTTTTGACAGGTCCCTACAGACACTGCATTCTGTGCATTCTGTCGGGACCTGTCAGAGGATGCAGCAGGGGAGCGAAAGACCAGGTAAGTTAAACCTTCATTCCTGGCTCCTGAACATTTTATTGAAGAAAGGGAGGCAAGACAAAGCTCCTTTACCTTCAATAAAACTGAATAGCAAAAAGTGGGTTTAACCACTGGAGATACCCTTTAATCTTATTTGTATTGTTAATTATTTTTAAAGCATAAGAATTATGACCTACCAGTGTCACATAGGCAATATTTTGCTCTTTGTGGGTTTCTGCTGCAGTTAAGACCAGTCCAGAATCTAACAGGGAGAACCCACAACCTTCAACATCGATAAAGATACTCCTTAATTTGTTTAAGAAAATGAATCCTTTCTCCCTGATGACCTTTCCATATGTATCTTGTACTGATGTCTTGTCTGCATTTATTTCATCTGCCTTAGATGTTTCCTGGGCTTCTCCAGAATTCACTATATCCTGGCAAGGATGAATTATGAATTATGAATTATGAATAATGAATTATGGGAATTTTCATGCTTGGAAAGATGACTGCATCTTCAGAGCATTCTCCTGGATCCATTCTACATTCAGTACTTTGAAGGGTATGGAAACCATTAGATTTTGTATCTTCCTCTGTAGACATTCCATTAATAATAAGGATTTGGCTGGCTTGATCGGCAACTGTGTCAGCCATTGTGCATGGTTCGTCTACCTGATTTTCTAATGATGCCATGTAGTCCCCTTTAAGTTGAAAAGTACTTCCATGATTAATACTGGAAGTACAATGTTTGTCTTGCTGTCCAGTGTCACAAAGCCAAAAAATGGGCTTGTCATGAGCAGGCTCTTGTCCATCATGTGCTTGCTTACATGTGTCATATCTGTCGCCATTGTACTTTTCTGTCCATATGATCTTCCCCAGCTTGGGTCTCTTTACATATGTCAGTTTTATTGATAGGACCTTCCTGTGTATTATCATCCTTTCCATCTGGAATACCTTCAAACTGGTCAAATTCACTGCTAAAGGAACTATCAGTATGCAGCATTTCTTTCCTGTCTAGAGTTTGCTTAAAGACATCTCTCTTATTGATGGCATGCTGATATTTACTGTGTGTATTATTTTCTTCTAGTTGAGTCTTTTGAAACATCTCAGTGTTTGTGATAACATAGCTATTTGCACTACAGCAACTGTCAACTTCTCCTTCCTGCAACCACTCAAACAAGTCACGTTTAGTGTCAGTGCAATTGTCATTTCTTTGTATAGTCTCTTCCTTACCAAACTGAGTATCTTCAATCAGACTGTTTCTACTGTTACCATGTTTATCTATTCTATGTGTATTCTTATCTGCTATGGCCACACACTCATCTTTACCATAATTAGATTCTTGGCGTATGTTACCTTCTTCCCCAATTCCAGTCTGTGCGCACAAATAACTTTTATTACCATCAAGTTTATTTCTAACTGCAAGATTGTCTCCTTCAATCTGAGTTTCTCCAAACATGTCTCTTTTACAGAGAGTGCTATTCCTATTGTATACAGCACTGCCACGCCAGCTTTCACTCATTGTGTGTCCTTCTATACAATGTTTACTTGGTTTCAGCTCATTTATTTCAAGTGAACCTTTGCCATGTAAGTCACCGATTACAGCCAAACATGAAATTGGTTTAGTTCCTCGAAACATTGCGGTACATTTCTGTTCTATCACATATGTTATTGTTATTTTCAAAATTTGATCATCTGTGTCATAGATATTTTCCTCTTTGTTTTCAAATGGCTTTTGATGCTTTGTAGTTTGATCCTGTGCATTGACACAGTTTGGAGATTTCCCATTACCCTCTTGCATGTTATAGAATGTTTGAGATACAGGTTCAGCGATACGTATCACAGAACTTTCATCTCTTTGCTCATTGTGATTTCCTTCAGAAATGTCTGTTGCTGTAAAGATTTGACACTCGTTTTTAGGATTTTCAATATCAAAAAGAAAATTGTCCGGTTTGTTTTTCTAAATCCATTTCATATTTTACAACTGGAAGGAATGGACAAGGACTTGTTTCTGTTTCATTGTATAAATCTAAATGTGAACAATAAAGGTCCCAATCTTCTGCTACAGGGTAGTCCTCATTAAGTGGGATCTTTGTATCACTAAACAATGTCACACACTCAGTTTGAAAACAATCATGTCTGGTTTTCTTTCCATCTCTTCAAAGAACTTTTCAAACTGGGGATCTTCATTGAATGTTGGCAATTTTGTCCCAAGACTGAATGGCAATGTTGAACTGGCCATCTTGTTTTTCAAATGAGGCTGTGTTGTCAATAATAAATGAGGCTTGTTTTGATTTGAATGAACAACCAAATGTGGCTGAGTCTCACTGACTGCAGTTCTAATTGCATGATGATGACTTTGAATGCCTCCAGACGGCAATAATACGGCAGTCACATCAATATCTGTTTCAGTAGTGATGGGATACACTGAAGTGTCATCAATGCCATCCGATGTGATCTTAGTTGTAGAATCATCCATAACACATATGAAGTAATTTTCAGATGTAATGTCTCTGTCCCTTAGATCTATCAATGAACCTGTAAAAAAATTACAGAATTTTATATGTGAATATACAAGCTTAGCAATACCACCTTGTTCCACAAACCAGCAATCTAGGATCTACAGTTTTGCAAGGACACCTGGCATATTTTTTCTGTCTTTGAAGGTACAGTGCTAAACTAAAGCAACTGTATTATGTACCACTACATCCAGAATTAAAACATATTTATCTAACATTCTAAAAACATTCTGAAATCCGGACATCTGAGCAAGGGGGGGCTGAACCTCCTGAAATGTTGGGTGAAATATCAGCACTAAAACTAAATGATTCATACTAAAAAAGGAAAGTTCAACTTTCAATTTATCTTGAAATTAATTTCCGAAGGGATTTTGTGTGTGTTGTGCTGCAAGTTTTCAAACTCAATAATATTGCTATAGAAATGTAAGAGGAAATTTACATTTCAAAATTAATTGTTACTAAATACACACATTTTTTTATTGTATTTGGTAGCCATGAAGACCAAAAGGAGTAAGTGTAGGGGTCCACCAGTAAGTGCGTATACCTGTGTCTGTGTGGGGTAGGGCAGTATGTTTTTGCTTTTATCACTGTGATACAATGTGATACATTGGGGGTTTGACCAAGCCTATTGGAACTGTGTACTCCACCCAAGGTATGTCCATGTTAGTAAAGTGCATAAAGGAGAGTTTGTATCAAGGCAACAAGCCACAGAATAGCAGGGACTTTATACTCATAAAAGGCAAGTACTGGTCAGTGGCTTAAAGAGCATGTCCACCCCCCAAAACCAACTTTGGGGGTAAGGTAGGTTACCCCTACCCACCCCCAACTGCCGCATTATTTTTTTTTAAAAAAGTCCCCTGATTTCTACTTACACAGCCTTCAATCCCACGGTGATCCGATCCGGACTCTTGCTTGTAAGCAGGGGCCGGACCTCAGCCGCGTCTGTGATTGGCTGGGAGGCAGCCAATCACAGTTACTGCGCATACCCCAGACCTTGACGAGGACCAGGAATCAGCATGGAACAGATGCCTCACAGACAGCTTAGAGTCTTCAGTTTCCGGGACTATGAAAAGGCATAGCTGGTAAACCATAAGGAGCAAAGATGTAAGGTAAGGTTTACTTTAAACTACAAAATATAGTTTTGGGGGTGAACATGCCACTCAACTATAGGGCCAGGCCACCCTGCAATTTTTGTTTTATACTAAGCCCCCCCTATCAGCAAGCCTCATCTTCCCTTTTGGCAAGCCCATTAGACTCACCACACATGCACAAGCAGAGCCGTGCACACAATCAGCTAACTAAAACAGCTGCTCTGCAATGCTGGTCAGCTGATCATCAGGCCCCTGGGCCCTAACAGGGGCGATTGTTGCCTTCCTGGCAATAAAATATTGAGCAATTATACCCTCATAGTATTCTATACCAAGCAAACCTAAAGTTTTAGCTGACCAGCCTCACATTAAAACACAAAGAGAACACAAAATAAAAACAAGCTGATGAATTTCACTGTCAGCTCTCCTGGGTCTCAGTCTGTGCTGTGCTGAAGTCTTTGTTTGGAGCTCTATCAACCAAATAAACCAATAAAGGGCTAGTTACAAAATATATGAAGAACAATAAAAACAAACAAACAAACAAAGTGACGGCAGCTGAAGCAGGCGAATGTCTATTCTGTGTCAGCAAACTATGCAATACAATTCAGTCCAATGCCAGAACAATATCTTTAGGTAAAGTTGTTGAGAAGACCTCACCGTTTACCAATTGTGCCCGGGAAAAGCCCAGACTGCTTGACATTAATAACACCTGCACATGATATTCCACAAACCTTATGAAATGAACATATGGACAGAAGTGTTGGGTGAAACCGAAGGCCACAGCTTTTATTGACACATTCCATTAGTGTGTTCAAATGCCAGATTTTAAAATTACACATCCTTGCATATTGATTAGCCAAACCCAGCCATAGCCAAGGTTTGAATACCACGCCTCTGGGTCTCCAGTGGGCATGTAACAGCTCTAATAACCATTCCCATAGCAAGGATGTGTCCGCCAGCTGTGACTCCAACTTAACATTCACAATTTTTATAAAACCTATAAAGTAACTGTATAAAATCTTAACCAATAACTTAGGGAGGGAGGGAAGAACTCATGTCTCTCTGGCAATTATAACAAAATGGCGCCTACGTCCACACGGAGCAGACTTATATAGCCAAGGCAGCGTTGCATGCGTGTGTAAATCCCACTACCTCACTATGCTACCAAAATCCTGCGGGTTCAGAGCTTACAGTCTAGAGGATATGGGGGTGAGACAAAAGGTTGCGGGAATCGGTAGGCTGTGAATAGATTGGCAGTGGAGCATGAAAGGCGGGTTGGATGATATTGGGTAGTAAGAGGGGTAATGTCTAGGCCAGGTTATATGCTTGCCTAAAGAGGTGAGTTTTAAGGTTACGTTTGAAGGTATTAAGGGATGGTGAGTGACGGACAGACTGAGGAAGGGAGTTCCAGAGCAAAGGGGCAGCACTATCAAAGTCCTAAATAGAGGAGGCAATAATTTGCGGAGCGAAGGTGGTGCCTGAGACGATATCGGTGGATCAGCTCTGAGAAATATGGAGGGGCTGTGTTGGATAGTACTTTATAGGATAGGGTAAGCAGCTTGAAATGGATCCTTTGCGTGATGGGCAACCAGTGGAGGGACTGACAGAGAGGAGAGGCATTAGAGAAGCGAGAAGAGAAATGAATGAGCTAGAAGATAGATCCAATGAAAAAATAAGCTTACCTATTTTATTATATCTTATAAAAATCCAGTTTAAATATTAGCGTGATTATCTTTTTGAAGGAAAAGTAAAGTGATTTTTTAAATGCATTTAGTCGAAAACAACATTTACCTGTGGCATACATATTTGGCATATTTGGAAGAGGCAGTGCTACGTTTGTACGTAGGAATTGTATGTATGCCAGTTAGTTACAAACATCTGACATACATACAATTCCTACTACTAGCAAATGGAGGGGCATAAGGGCAAATAAAGTACAGCATAGGGGTCTGCAGGAGAGTACAGCCAGGTGGTCAACCGGTGGCTGACTACCCACCACTGTTTAATGGTCCACCATCCCTCCCCTTTACCCACCTTGCACTGTGCCAGAAGCAGCTGTTAAAAACAAAGCCACCTGGTGCTGCAATCCATTTTTAAAAATGCTGCAAATTCAACTTCAGAATAAGTAATTGAATACAACAGATAAACCTATAGAAACTGGTTAGCAACCCGGTCCGACTGCCTCTGTTAATCAATACTAGGTGGAAATACTCACTCCTATCTCCCCAATATTCATAGTTTACATTTCCTTTTACTTGAATTTTAAAATAGTTTACCTTTCCTTTAAACTTCTTACACAGTATTAATTTCAAATGCATTGCCGTGTAGCAACGCAAGTGCAGTGTAAGTTCTCATATTAGCTCAAAAACATGGGAATTTTCTATATTATCTCAGTCCTTAAGTCTCTAACCATCTACAGAATTCTGATGCTACACCCAGTGGGTGCAGGAGAAAGAGCAAGGATAGCAACCCCATGGGACATCCTTAAAAACATGTATCCTCTTGGTCATTTGGCTGCTGTGACTGAGTTGAATACAGCGTGTGGCGCCATTACTTTGTTTTCAGTAGTTTGTTTTCTATACTTCCTCATTTACTGAGCTGTATATTCACATGGCGCTTCTCTAGGCTGCTTTACATACAACATTACATTATAACTGTATAACTGAATTATATACAATATAATGGTTCATGAAGCTTACCTTATTGTGATCAATTGTGATTGTACAACAGCAAGTCCAGGCCCGTAACCAGGATTAAAGTGTCATACATAAGGACATATCCTGCAATCCTTCATACATAAAGACAATACTTCTAGCTGGAGATCTACACAGCCAATACACAGACACCCCTTCTAGCTGGAGAGCTACACAGCCAATACACAGACACCCTTCTAGCTGGAGATCTACACAGCCAATACACAGACACCCCTTCTAGCTGGAGATCTACACAGCCAATACACAGACACCCCTTCTAGCTGGAGAGCTACACAGCCAATACACAGACACCCCTTCTAGCTGGAGATCTACACAGCCAATACACAGACACCCCTTCTAGATGAGATCTACACGCCATCCCAGACACTCTTCTGCTGGAGATCTACACAGCCAATACACAGACACCCCTTCTAGCTGGAGATCTACACAGCCAATACACAGACACCCCTTCTAGCTGGAGAGCTACACAGCCAATACACAGACACAAGCAAACAAGGGTTGATGGAAGCGCACACTGTTTGTCAGAAAAATTCTGTTTTATTGCCTAACGCAAACACACAACGTTTCGGAGAACGCTATGTCTCCTTCATCAGATGAAGGAGACATAGCGTTCTCTGAAACGTTGTGTGTTTGTGTTATGCAATAAAACAGAATTTTTCTGACAACCAGTGTGCGCTTCCATCAACCCTTGTTTGCTTGTGCTATAGCGTGGAGTCCTTGAGGTAGAGGACAGAGGGAAGCAGCACCTGAAATACAATGGCACATTGCCTGATGGAGTGCCTAGGCCCACATCAAAACTATACGGACCAATACACAGACACCCCTTCTAGTTGGAGATCTACACAGCCAATACACAGACACCCCTTCTAGCTGGAGATCTAGAACAAAATGACTGATTTGCATAAAATGTCCCCGGATTTAAGGCACAGGACCCAGGGAGAAAATGAAAGTAGTTTCAATTCAGGGCCAGAGCAAAATCACTGCTCTAACTTTCTTGTTTGTTTGGTTGCTATCCCATTTAGTAATACTGATTAGTTCACATGCCATTGTGAAACACTGAGTGAAACACAACAAAGGGAGGTGATCAGACAGAACTAAATAATAAATATAGAAAGCAATGTAGAGTCCTGCATCGGGTTGGGTACATGCAGGTTACCCGATTTGCGGGTGGGGTTCGGGTAACCCTCATTGAGTTTGAATTGGTTACAGGTCGGGTTTGGGTAAAAAGAACTGTGGGTCGGGTTTGGATCAGGTAGAAGAATTCCAGTCCTCAAAATAAAAAAACTTTTTTTCCAGTCTATGAAGTCTGTAATAACTGAAACTGGGAATACATTGTTATAAATCCAAGACAATGTGCAGTGTGTATAGCACCTTACACTAAGGGCTAGGCCACACTAGCGCGTTTTTCACGCGTTTGCGCACACATTTTGCAATCGCGATTGCGCCCGTGATTTTTGGGGATTTCCGATGCGCATGCGATTGCGCGTACCTTTGCGTTTTGGTAACGCATGCGTTCATCATTTTTGGTGAGTTAACGCATGTGTTTCCATAACGGAAAATGGCCAAATTGCATGCGGAAAACGCAAACGCAAAATGCTCAAGAATCGTGCACACGATCGCGTGCGATAATACTCGCGATTGTGTTAGTGATTTGGTGCGTTGTAGTGTGATCTCGACCTTAATCACACTGGCAGATAAAGGGCAAATGTATCTAGATGCAAAAGCTCCCAGCCTCTTACTGTGTTTTTGGCTGGATAAATACTGAGTTATCAGCAGCTCTAATGTACTTAGAAAAGGTTAGGCATTTTCAATGGGAAGGTGCAGTGGCGAGAATCTATATTACAGTCACTCAGTGAGGTCACTGAGTGACTTCCTGTATTCCACTGCCCCTCCCACTGTCTCCCCCCTCCCTGTATTAGTCATTTATATAGGAATCCCTGTTTATTGTTGACAGACAATGTTCGGTCCTTCTTTCTCTTTCCAATAGGAACAGTAATTAACTATTTATACAATAAATAGGGATTCCTATATAAATGACTGATACAGGGCGGAGGAGAGACAGTGGTAGTGGACAGGTTTTTTTTTTGGTTGACCTTATGTATTATATGAAATAATATGCTACCTACAGTGTAATATATGGATTTACTTCACCTCGGAGTTCCATGCCCTGTATAAAAGCACTCGGCCTGCGGCCTCGTGCTTCTATATGGTCGTGGAGCTCATCGGTGGTGTATTATCCCTTATATAATACATAAGGCTAGGCATTTTCAATGGGAAGGTGTGGTGGCGAGAATCTATATTACAGTCACTCAGTGATGTCACTGAGTGACTTCCTGTATTCGACTGTCCCTCCCACTGTCTCCCCCTCCCTGCATTAGAATCCCTGTTTATTATTGACAGACAATGTTCAGTCCTTCTTTCTCTTTTCAATAGGAATGGTAATTAACTATTTATACATTAAACAGGGATTCCTATATAAATGACTAATACAGGGAGGGGGAGAGACAGTGGTAGTGGACAGGGTTTTTATGGCTGGCCTTATGTATTTTAAGAAATAATACGCTATATATATATATATATATATATATATATCACATAGAAACGAAGCAGCACTCCTCCATATAAAACACGTTTGTCTTTATTAAATCCTGTCACATGTCCAACAACAAGCGACGTTTCGGGCGTCACAGTGCCCTTTCTCAAGTAACATGTGACTATATATCAACATACATTTTTTTCAACATTATATAGTGTGTAGACAGGAAGTGACTCAGAGTTTCTGCTACAATAGAGACAGTTAACCCTAGTGAGGAGTCCCAAGTTCTAAGCGACTTTAAGCATCAACCTCTCCCTATACTCCCCCAACTGGTGAGAATACAGATAACATTCAATCATTGGAAGGCGTACACTATGTATGCATCCATGCTGGTTAAAGAAATAAATATAGATTATAATCTTTATTTAACCCACTAGGGGCCAATGTTTTTAATTCCTTAATCCACCAGGTTTCACAACATTTAATTCTGTGTTCCCTATCACCCTGAAAGTTTAAGGGAACACTCTCCAATACCATAAACTTCATGTCCCTCCCTCCGTGCCCCTTTTCCACAAAATGCCTCGCTAAAGGCAAATTCACAAGTTTTTGGGTCACTGAGGAGTTATGTTGTGAAATACGTGACTTGACTTTCTGTGTGGTCTCCCCTACATAGAGGAGACCACACGGACACACAATCACGTATACTACAAACCTTGAATCACAGGTAAATTTACCTCGTAATTCAATTTTATTTCCATGAACAGGATGTACAAAATGAGTTCCCTTAACAACCATATTGCAATATATGCAATGACAGCATGTATACATTCCCTTCTTCCCTCCATCTAACCAAGTGCCTTGGGATTTTCTATCATGTTGTACCCGAGTGGAAGTGACCAATTTCCCAATGGTGTCATTCCTCCTATATGACATCAGTGGGGGCACATCGAATTCTCTAACTTCAGGATAAGCCTGCTTCAAAATGGGCCAATGACGTTGCAAGACCCGACCAATCTGGGAGCTATGATGGGTAAATTGAGACACAGAGGTAAGTCTGGGGGCCCTATCTTTTTTTGCTTTATTCAAACCCTCTACCACATTTACTTTTTCTCTTGCTCTATCCAATACCGTTTTGGGATATCCCCTCTTTATAAATTTCCTAACCATGTTATCTGTCTGTTGGGTCCTCACTGTCTGTTCACTAACAACCCTCTTGACCCTAGTAAATTGACTGAGGTATCGACGTTTTCACATGCTTTGGATGACAGCTGTTATACTGTAATATCTGGTTTCGATCTGTTGGCTTGGTATATAACTTGGTATGTAACCCTCCATGTTTATACACCATGACATCCAGGAAATGAATTTCCACCTGGCTATACGTCATGGTGAAAGATATAGCAGGGTGAATCCCATTCCACTCCCGGTGGAACCGGGACAGGGACTCAATGTCACCCCGCCATAAGACGAACACGTCATCTATGAACCTCCACCAGGCCAAACAATTGGCCCGGTAGAGGTCCAGACGACTGGCGTGCCCGTCTTCCAGCCATGCCATAAAGGCATTGGCATACGACGGGGCCACATTGGACCCCATCGCGGTCCCCCTGAGCTGTAAATAGAATTCATCCTGAAACTGAAAATAATTTTGGGTAAGTATGATCTCGAGGGTTTTCATGAAAAATTCAATTTGTTCACTGAGATAATCAGATTCAGATTCAAGGAGCCATCTGGTGGCTTTCATACCATCACTATGGGGAATTGACGTGTATAAACTGGTCACATCAAATGTGACCAGCAATACACCATCATCCATCCCTCCTTCCACATTTTTCAATTTTTCCAAAAAATCCATACTGTCCCTCAGGTATGAAGGTTTTTTCCGTGTCAGTGGCCCCAGAACCCTATCCAACAACGTCGCCAAAGGTGTAAACACACAATCTATACCGGATACTATCGGCTGTCCAGGCGGCTCAACAGGATTTTTATGTATCTTAGGCAACGTGTAAAGTAACGGTATCCTGGGACCACTGACACGCAAAACTTTGGACAAGCCCTCCGAGATGATACCCATCTCTAGGTGTCTGTCCAAATGGTCATTAATCAGCTTCTGTATCTTATTAGTGGGGTCACCTTCCAATCTCATATAGACTGCTACATCTGCTAACTGAGACATAATCTCCTGAATGTAATAAGATGTATCCAAAATCACTATCGCCCCACCCTTATCGGATGGTTTGATAGTGATTTCCTTATTTTCTGCCAGCCTCTTAATCGCTTCCCGTTCTTGTTTAGTTATATTTTCCATACATTTATAACCCCCCCTGGATCTTCAATAATACTTTGTATATCTCTCTGTATACTTTTAATATATGTTTCTACCGGGGGATTGGTAGAGGGTGGCACAAATTTACTTTTATTTTTCATGTTAAACATTTCAGGTACCAAACAATTCCTATCATTAGTAACTAGCATTTCTCTCTCTGGTTGTTCTGCAAAAAATACTTTTAATCTAATTGCTCTGAAAAATCTGTATAAATCAACATCTAATTTAAACAAGTCCAAATGAGTAGTCGGGCAATATCCCAGTCCCTTTGATAGAACCTTATTCTCAATGTCCGTCAGTTGTATCTTGGATAAATTGAAGACTATTTGGTGCTCCGAGTCTTCATTCCTTGGGCTTGCACATTTTGTTTCTTTCTCGCTCCGCCGATGGTGTCGGCCCCCTCTCCGTCTCCTCCTCCCATTTCTCCTGGTTGCTGGAATAAAAAAGCATCATTATTCCTCTGTCCTGTTCCCCTATTCCTTCTAGGGGCTTGGGTCAAATCGGGGGCGGATGTAGAGCGCTTAGGTTGGCCTCTATATGATCCACTTGGTTGGTAAGGATCATATTTAGTCCATCTATAGACTCTCCCCAGCTGGTAGTCGGTCTTGTCCCTTTCAAACTTATTCCTTTTGTTTTTCTCCCCCTCCTTTTTATATTCCTCCATCTTAGTTTGTAATTTGGCTTTAAGTTCAGTAAATTCTCCCTCCATCATACATTCTTTAAGTTTATCCTCCACATTTTCAAGGTCCGCCTCAAACACACTTATTTCCTTTTTAACATACTCAATTGTTAATGTCATCAGGTCCATAGAACATTTGTTTAGGATTTGAGCAAAACGTACCTTGTATGCTTCATTATTTGGAAATAAGGTCGGGCGCAGTCCACTCCGTAGACCCCTCGGGATCCACTTGTGGATATAATACTCTGCCAGTGTGATACCATGCAGCTCGAGGTCGATGTGCCTCTTGGATAACACTTCTCGTTGTTTCAACAGTCGGGCACTGGAGGGTTGACTCAAAAAGTCGGTCCGACCCTGGAAGTCACTCACTATCCTTTGGGCCTCACTGTCCGTGTAACTGAACACGCCACCTTCCGCTCCATCCATGGCGTCCTCGTGGCGTGTCTCTCTCCACCAGTTCACTTCCGTTCCACGTGATCTATACGTAGTAACGTAGTCTCGCGTCCTATCGCGAGATCTCGGGTGCTCCGCTCAACCCGGAAATATGCAATATAATACAAAAATGTCGGCTGCACTCCGTAGCAATAGGGATAACAGTGGGTGCAAGCTTCAAAACAGGCTCCGCAGTCCTGCCAAATATTCAATAGCACATAGAAACGAAGCAGCACTCCTCCATATAAAACACGTTTGTCTTTATTAAATCCTGTCACATGTCCAACAACAAGCGACGTTTCGGGCGTCACAGCGCCCTTTCTCAAGTAACATGTGACTATATATCAACATACATTTTTTTCAACATTATATAGTGTGTATATATATATATATATATATATATATATATATATATATATATATATGGTCATGAAATTCCTCGGTGGCGTAATATCCTTATATTACACTGTAGGTAGTGTATTGTCCCTTATATAATACATAAGGCTCTGGCATTTCAATGGGGAGCTGCAGTGGCGAGAATCTATATAATCAGTCACTCAGTGATGTCACTGAGAGACTTCCTGTATCCCACTGCCCCTCCTCATTTTTTCTCTCTCCCTGCCTGTATTAGTAATGTAGATAACAAGCCTGTTTTTGTACACTGACTGACTGACTGACAAAATTACTGTGCTGATGAGGAGTGAGCACATTCCTGTGATTCATAATTGACTCGGCTGCTCGCTCCTTGTTTTTCTTATTCGCAGGCTGAAGTTGGTTTCTTATTGGGATTTGAATAAGAAACTGGTGTTTTGCAATAGGTAAACCGCTTCGGGCCACTGTAAAAACACCGCAGACAGACATCCCTTTCAGTACCAGCAGCTCATCCCGTTTTCCGACCGTTCGTTTGTTATAGAAGAATTTTCAGGATTTTGCCCTCAACTCATTTTAAACTAATTTTACAGTAGGAACCCCCCCAGTAAATCAGGAATATTATACATTGTTTTTTCAGCTCAATGTGTACTTTAACATGGTAACAGAATTTTGTAACTTATCTGGAGATTTGGGTAAATGTTAAAAAAATATAATATTTCCCCCATTTTTATTTTAGTTATCTTAAAGTTACGTACAAAAATCACACTGTTTCTAAAAGCTCTGATACTCCTGAGTACAAAGATACCAGATATATGTGGGTACCCTACTTTTCCTGTACAGGAGACCCCCCCAAACTAAAACTGCACTTTCATAAATATTACACGGAATTGAAATGTATAACCACTTTGAATATCTACCAAATCAACTAAAATATCCCCAAAAGTGAGATATTTTTTAGAAACTACATAGCCGCAGGAGGTAAGTTTTGATCACAATGCAAATACCCGGGCGCAGCTCTTCATCCAATTGTAAGTGATTTTCTCTTATTTTTCTTTTTTCCCCACAACTGTAAAATTAAAGACAAAATTAAATGCAAATTTCAGCTTAAAACTGTACAAAAAGTTCAAAAGCATCTCGAATAAGAAAACCTAATCACTCCCGAATAAAACAGTATGCCACACGTACCTGAAGATATGGCTACCAACAAACCCAAAGGGGACCAATGTCAAATGGCAGTAACAGCAACATTTTTTAGCCAGCTCTGTATTTGAACAGTCTGCAGTTTTTTACACTAAACACCTTTCTATCCTAACTCAGAAATACCCCCCACAAACTATTTATACACTGCTATGTAACGCTGTAGTTTGTTCATTCATACCATCAATGGTGTGACATAGTTCTTCTTTTAGCAGATTTTCAGACTGTAATGTAAAAAAAAAGTTACTAAATATCAATCTCCCAAATGTCCTGAATGCTATATGCGTGGTTACACACGCGGACGTGGAAGCTAAAATCCCTGAAGTAAGACAATGCAGGATGGCTAATAAACAGTGACAATATGAGACTTAACACCCCTCTATATTAGAAATACCCAACAAAACTGTATATTCTTGGAATTTACACACCTTCTGCTACACAATGGTGTCATTCTTTTATGCATACCAATGGTATAGGCGCAGTTCTGCATAGAATTTTGCACTTCTACCAGATTTTCTGGAAAAATGTACAAAATTTAATGTAAAAGTTAAAAATCATGGCGAATTCCCATGTAATGTAAAAAAACTTGTCAATCTCCCAAATGCCCTGAATGGTAACATGCCCAGTATGGTTACATACACGGAAACCACTAGTCACAAGCCAATGCGCAGTGGCCCAATAAAAGCAACTTTCCAGATTTTTCAATTTAAACACCCCTCTAACTCAAAAATACTCCCCAACTCCAACTATTCCTGGAATCTGCACACATTCAGCTACATAACGCTGTAGTTTGTTCATTCATACCATCAATGGTGTGGGCGCAGTTCGTAGACGTTTGCACTTTTAGCAGATTTTCTGAAAAATTAACAAAAAACAAATTTCAAAGTTAAAAATCCTTCCAAAACCCCAAGTAATGTAAAAAATGTTACCAAATATCAATCTCCCAATTGTCCTGAATCAAACAATATGGCATATGCGTGGGTGCACATAGACACGTGGCCACCAACTAACTCAAATGGGACGCATGCACAAGTGCAATTTAAATAAAAATTTGTAATTTGAACAGTCTACACTTTTTTAAAATAAACAGTCCCGAAACTTGGATAAACCCACCACAAACTATATATTTTTGTAATCTACACACTTTCAGTTACATGACAGTGTCATGCTTTCAAACATACATGAAGAATTCCAGACGCAGTAATCCATAGAACTCTGTGCTTTTAGGAGATTTGGGGAAAAATAAAATAAGACGATTCAAAAGTTGAAATCCTACCTAAACCCACTTGAAAAGTAAAAACAAGTCACTCAATGTCAATCTCTCACATCCTGAATCAAACGGTATGTCATATGCATGGGTGCACTAGCTCAAATGGGACGCTTAAGTGCAATTACAAGAAAAAAAAATCAAAAAAAGCCACAACTCACACACACATACTCCTCTTTTTAGTGGTATTTTAGTGAAAACCGGTTGGTACTGAAAGACACACATGTTTTTGCACACTTTACAGATTCTAAAAATTCAATTTGGTCTCTTTTTGGAACCTCTGCAAAAATTCCTAATATAGGCTTAATTTCTCTTGAAATCGGTGGAATAATAAATCTGCATTTACCTTGCCGATACCACCGGGGACATTGGGCAGCTTGGAGAAGACATTCATTTGCATTTCACTTTTTTTTATCACTTTTAAAGATAATCATCAGATCATCTTAGGGAATGGTAACGATCTTGAAATACAGGCATAAATCCCGTTTTCCAAGTCAAAATCCGATCGGAAAAATCACTTCCCGGAAATATTTTTTCTAGGAAGTGATTTTTCATTCATTGGCAAAGATCAATAATTAGGTGATCCGAACTGATCACCTAATATTGATCTCTGCCACCATTTTTTTCTAAGTCTTTGCTAAGTAGTCGTTGCTATACAAATAGTATAGTAAGCTGTCACACAGGGACATTTAAAAAAAAAATTACTGCAGGCTTTCATTTAACCCTAACTTGTTTTGAGACCACAGTTGCCCTTTAAGAAGTTTTATTGTGAATGGATATAGGTCACACTATTTTTAATTCGAAAGGAGAACTAAAATCAAAAACTAAATGACTAAATGACTAACCACATGTAGGCCATATAAAATATAGCCCTTGCCAGGGCGCCAAACAAGATTTTGATAAGAGTTGGACACATTTATAAAACACTGGAAAAGGGAATAAATAAAAGCTGCAGGGATGTCAGGTGCTCCATTTGCAAGCAAGTTTTTTTAAGGTTCATACACACATGTGGCTGCCAGCGACATGTTATGATCGTCTGTTTCGGCAAATGATCGTTCCATGTATGGTTAATCAGGCAACGAGCCTTTGATAAAATCAATTACAAATGGATTTTTCCTTCTGATCCCTTCCCTTCTCAAAGATTTTTATCAGTGAGAAGGTGGTTGGACCATCTACTCATAAGCCATGGCGCATTGTGATACATCAATCAATACCTCCCAATCCATTTTTCACTGAGAACTATTGAAATTGATACCCTGAGAACTATTGAAATTGATACCCTAAAAATGACCATGCACATCTGACTGATGTGATGAATTGCATTGGAATCTGTCTCATCCGACTGGCCACCCATGTTCTTTATAGTAAAGGTCGTCAGGGCATCCATACTCATTGCAACCGCATCGGCTAACTCTTCTTTGGAGACCACTATAAATTAGGGGCATATTTATTAACCCTTGGTATAGGAAACTTCCAATACTGCGGGCTAGAGTAAAGGTATGGCGCGGCCTACATTTACTGGAGATCCTGTTTGCATCTTAGGTTGGGGTTACTACTATTGTTAAATAGAAGACAGTAAATGAAGACATTTTGGGGGGCAGTACCTCAGTGCTCAGAGGATAGGTATCTAGACGAGTGCGTTAGTGCGGTCTCTGTAGTGAAAAGATCTTTTTAAAACCTTGCTCTATAGTTTCAGAAACATGTACAGTGTAGTCGTTTATCATTTCTGTCTATATATATATCTATTGATCTTTGTCTATATATATCATTTAGATTTCTGTAATTTAGGATCAAAATACAAATATTTTACATTGACAAGCTTTCTAGAACAGAGTTGTTCCCTTCACCAGATCAAAGAAAATGCATGATAGTGCATTATGCCTTACAAGACAAGGGAAAGGGCCGAGCTCCGTAGGGCTTATCAATTCACAATATTGTCAGCCAATTAAAAAGTACAACAGAGCAAACAACAACGTGTCAATAGTTCATCATCAGACCCAATGTAAGGGGAACCTAGACTAGACTAAAGTATAATAGCTACCTCTGGGGCGGAATGTTATATTTAAAGTTGGAAATGGTCATTTTTATACACACACATCATAGTATAGTACACCATCTAGTCCAACCTACCAAGCAATACCCAACAACATCCAACAAATCATTTTTCTGTAACAAAAGTAAATATCTTTTAACGTGAAAATAATAGTCCTCATCCCCAAAAATACATTGATATAGCCTGGGCTTCAAATTTTGGTATTGCTTCTATTGGCTTAATGCCTGGGCAGTAGATCCGTGGCCTACACACCTTTGCTATGGCAACAATTTAAATAAACTTATACATACATTTAGGGGCTGATGCAATTAAAGATGCAAAAGTTTGCCATTGCAACTAATCTCCCCCCAATGTTACAGCGTCCAAATGGGAAGCACTCTAAAAAGGGACTTCACATAAATGCTCTTTATTCCAAAAAAGTCCCATTATATATATATATATATATATATATATATATATATATATATATTTGATTGAAGTCAGTGCACACAAAAGGGCTTCTTAAAATCCAAAATACAATTTTTATTCACATATAATTTGTGTAGTTAGCGACGTTTCGGTCCTGTATTCTGACCTTTTTCAAGCTAAATAATCATACATACACTGTGTCTATTTAAATCATTCTGTGGTGACTCAATTACATTTACATAATTGGTGGTGAACAATATAGTGATTAACTCTTAGTGAGCTGAACTATCCAAGTCAGCATGTATCAATAATTAAAGGGCCCTATTTATAAAAGATCAGTATCGTTATCGTAAAATACCGATCGTTATCGTAAAATAACGACCGTGTTTTTACCGATAACGACCGTTATTTACCGATAACGACCGTTATTTACCAATATCGGTAAATAACGACCGGTATCGTTAAATAACGTCCGGTATCGGTAAATAACGACCGTTATTGGTAAATAACGGTCGTTATAGGTAAATAACGGTCGTTATCGGTAAAAACCCGGTCGTTATTTTACGATAACGATACCGATCTTTTATAAATAGGGCCCAAAGTGCCCTATTTGCTTTATATTAAAGTGCTATATGGTTACCATTAAAGTGTTACCTTGCCTTATAAAGTGCTTAAATATGTTAATCATAATAGAGATGTCCAACTTCGCAAAATCCGGCCCGCTCGAGGATCCGCGAATTTTTGAAAAAATTCGAAAATCCGCGACGGACCCGTTAAAATTAAAATACCCTTGAAATAAAGATATTTTTCGTATTTTCGAAAATTTTCGAAATTACGAGTTTTCACGTATTTCGGAATTTTCGAAATTACGAGTTTTCATGTATTTTCAAAAATATGTATTTCGAAAATACAGTAATCCTCGTAATTTCGAAAATTTTCGAAAATACATATGTATGGAATAAGAGAAATCCTTGTATTTCGAAAATACAAGTAATCCCGGTATTTTTCGAAATACGTGAAAACTCGTAATTTCAAAAATTTTCGAAAATACAAAAAATCCGCGAATCAGAAGTTCGGAAGGCGTAAATCCGGAAAAATCCGCCGTTCGCAAACGGATAAATCCGTGGCGGACCGGGTTCGGATCCGCGAACCGGCCATCCCTAATCATAAACTTATTACAATTGTTAAAAAGCTTAAAAACTTAAAGTGATTGTGTCCATCTATTCGTAAAATAGCTGTGCTAGTTAAAATATAAAGATATAAAGATTACCTAGAGGACCGTATCCCTTATAAAAGAACATAAATATATGACAATGAAATTATCTTAAATATTAGTTCTAAATATCCCCACGAAATATAGTTAGGAGCCCTTATACGTAATGATCCCAAGTAGTTATCTATTCTTAAAAAATAGTTATCTATCCTTTAAAAAGCAGCGGTAGGAGCAGTTCCCATTGAGTCCCCATGGACTAATGGTATTTAATCTGTTAATCCAATAGTCTCTTTTTGTAACAATAATTTCGATCTATCTCCTCCTCTTTTGGGTAGGGGGATATGGTCAATCCCAATGAATTTGAGAATGATTCTCTTGTAAATAGTGTTTTGCCACTGGTTTATTACTTTGGTTATCTCGAAAGGCCGTTTTTATTGCCGATCGGTGTCCATCTATACGTAATCTAAGACTTAAATCGGTTTTACCGATATAGGATAATCCACATGGGCATGTAGTCATATATATCACATGTGTGGTGGTGCAGGTAATCGGATATTTAAAGGGTATGTCCACCCCTAAAATAGATTTTTAATATTCTGCTCCCCCATGTCCCCCAGCCCCAACCGCATGTTTTTTTTTCTTCAAAAAGCTCCCCAAACACTTACTTACTCCTCCCCTCGATCCTCCGCCGCACTGCCGGCCCTCTGCTTGCGAGAATGCAAGCAGAGGGGCGGGACCGGCAGTCGCGTCTGTGATGTGCTGAGCGGCAGCCAATCACGGACGCGGCTGCCGGTCATTCAGTGGCAGCGGAGGAAAGCGGAGAGGTAAGTAAGAGTTTGGGAGCTTTTTGAAAAAAAAAAACATGCGGTTGGGGCTGGGGGACATGGGGGAGCAGCATATAAGGGGGATTAATGCTAGGGGGTGGATAGTAGAACGGGAGGGAGAGGGAGGGAGAGGGAGGGGAGGGAGGGGGAGAAGGGCTGCTATCCTCCTGGTGGTTAGTTTTGTGGGACTTTGGGGGGGGGTTTACAGGAGAACCCTATGGAGCTGGGATGTGAGGTAAGGATTAAACTACACTACATGGTGGGGCCAGTAGTTGGGGGGATTATAGTTTTGGGGGTGGACATGCCCTTTAATATTAATGGTTTCCTTCGTATGAGGGTGTATAAAGGTTTTACTTTGTATCATTTGTTTGCAGGACATGCATTTACCACAAGATGTACATCCATTTTTCTTCTTTGGAAGCCAGGATTCCTCATTAGTGTAACTAATAATGGGGTCGGTTTTCACTAACATGTCTCTCAAGTTTTTTCCTTTGCGGAAACTAATGGTGGGTTGTTTTGGTAATAGTTTTTGCAGAGTGTCATCTGATGTTAATACTTTCCAACTGGTTTTTAAACGATTTTTCACATTATGTCCCATATCATTGTATTGTATACTACAGAAAAAGTTATTTGATTTTTCCTCTTTTCGTGTTGATGATGTTTCCCTTTTGTTAAGTATCCTATGATGAGCCTTTACTAGAGCTATATCCAATATTCTTCTAGGGTATCCTCTAGTTAGGAATTTGTCATTTCATTTAATTGTTGTTTACACATATCTTCATTGGAGTTGTTTCGTAAAACCCTGCAGTATTGAGAGATGGGGAGAGAGTCTTTGAGTGGGGTTGGATGGCAACTAGAATATTGTAACAGTGTATTTCTATCTGTTGTTTTGGTATACA
The DNA here is from genome assembly GCA_019447015.1 of Hymenochirus boettgeri. Lineage (NCBI taxonomy): Eukaryota > Metazoa > Chordata > Amphibia > Anura > Pipidae > Hymenochirus > Hymenochirus boettgeri. The sequence goes on along the minus strand of CM033475.1, from coordinate 48,157,707 downwards.
AAGAATAACACAATTCGTTACCTTGTATGCCAATGCGTAAATCCAGAAATTCAATTGCAGTTCTACTTCTGTTGCAAGTGACTCTGATAGGTGTATCCAATCCATTGAGATAGCTCACCATCCCCTCCAGTTGTTCCTGGGTCCCCTGCCACACAACAAAGAGATCGTCAATAAATCTGTAGTAGGTTAATAAGTGGTCTCCATATTTAGACAGAATGTGTTTCAATTTATATGCATGCATGTATAAATTAGCATAGGCCGGAGCCATGGCCGCACTCATGGCAGTGCCTGCCCTTTGTATATAGTAACGATTTTCAAATTTGAAATAGTTATATTTCAAGGTTGCCTCTAATAATTCCAACAGGAAGTTCCGAAAAGATGGTGTTCCACTCTTATAACACTCTAAGTATTCCTTGACTGTTTCCAGTCCAGCTTTGCACACCAGGATCTTGGTTTGTTGGTGGAATAAAACACCTTAAGAAAATCCTGGTGTGCACTGATCCTTTCCTATTTATGTGTCTATAATCTATCAGTGGCACCCAGGTTATTATCCAAAAAACAGTGTGAGCACACCTATACACCATATTGTATATATTGTATGTATGTCTTGTACTCTTGGATGAGTCCACTGCACTCCCCCTAAAGTTCCAACTACCCCGGTGCCACCGAAAGGATACGATAAACAGATTTGAATACCGGTGCACACGTGGGATTTTCTCAAAGGTACAAACTTTTTATTCAACACGAAGCGTTACAGGAATCAACGCGTTTCAGCCATCTTAGGTCAGGCCGTCATATCCTTGTATTGTACGTATTTATTTGGAAGCCAGGTCAAGCTTCCATGTGGTAATAGCACCCCCAACATGCCCCTTTTATGGGAGGTCCTGTGTTGCAAGAGCAACAGAGGAGGCTGAACTTGCTGGCGAGGGATTGTAGTCTGTAAGTAACAGGATGAACCAGTTGGTATAATAAAAAGAACTTAGGTTTGGGGGGTGCTGCAAAAATCACTATGTTGTGCAAAAAACCCCAAAACCTGGACTGAGGGCACGGCCACACTGCAACACAAACACAATCACAAACACAATCGCATGCGATTTCATTTGCGACTTCGTTGCGTTTGTGCATGCGTTTTTTCATTAACTATTGAAAAACGCATGCGATTGCGATTTAAAATGCAGAACGCAATCGCAACGCACCCGAAAATGCATGTTTTCAGTGCGTTGCCGCGTTTTCAATGATATGAAAAAAATGGAATAACAAAAAAGCGCAGCAGTGTGGCCTAGCCCTTAGTTTTGTTTGTAATCATTAAATCTGCTTCCAGCAAGAGATTTTATACTAACAAGCTCAGCAATCCACTGCCGCAGCTCTGCAATCTGCTTTCCACTTCCAGGTAAGGCAGTCAGTGAGTAGTTGAGTAGTCTCAACACTGGACATATAATGGAAGGGTAAAAGATTTTCTTTTCTTTTTCTTCCTGTGGTTGGGTGCAAATTATCTAGTTATATATCACACATCCCTATTAACTTGAATAGAGAATGATGTCACCATGCAAAAAGGACCATGGGAAACAAAATCAGTGGGATTTGCGGGTAAGTAATAGCGTTTCAAATTTGCAAATCTAGTGGCTCAGATCTCCATAAATAAAGCTTTACTTTTGACTTTAGTTCTCCTTTAGGAGCTATACGTTTCTCTTTCTAATGAATCCATTGGACTGAAACAGTAACAATCTGGGAAAGTAATTTGTAAGAACAGGGGATGATGATTAGCCAGCATGTTTTAGGATGAAGAGATCGTACTCACCCGACAAACTCAGAAGGAAACGAACTAGTGCCTTGCTAGGATATTGCCGTACTGTACTCATTAATCAATAGCCTTGGTTACAGCACATTAATCACTGTTAATGTTCTGCTTGGCTACTCCTTTCTGGGCTTTTTTTTTACATCTAAGCAGTGTCATTAGGAAAAGCAGAAACAGGATTTCTGTATAATTCCCTAAGCAGTATAATATGCTACACTTCGATTGCTGTCATTGATAGATACTTACCCTTTGGTGCCATATTGAGCATTTCATTGGTTGAATGATGGTAACATAGGTCAAGAAAACAATGATGTCATACTTTACTGGAACAACAAGTGACATAGTGTGTTCCAGGAAAACATCTTAAAATATAGTTAATTAGCAAAAACTCTCAGTAAGACACAGAGCATCAGGTAACAGATGGCTTACCCTGGGTGGGGCTGTAATTAAGGGTGCATTGTAGGGTCTAATTCTTTATATGGGAACATAAAATTATATTTTGTTACCACCAGAACTCAAACCAGCTATGCCTTTATATAAGTAACCTCACTGAAATACAATATATAGGACATGTTCCAGCCCTATGGGAATTAATGGACAAAATTTAAGATAAGTATTGCAAAATAACAATCAATACCAATTGTTATTAATTTGGCTTGAAAAGGCCACATTACTGTTCTTTCTATTCTTCTTCTTTTTCTTCTTCCATATTATTCTTCCGCGTTTTTGGACTGTATCTTCTCCCACAGTTTTTGAGCTAGAGACATGAAATTCGGTACAGACGTGCGGGGCATATAGGTGTGCTATCTTCTAGCTAAGGAATCCGCGAAGCGAATGTCTATGGGACATTATTTCCCATAGACTATAATGGTAACAATCCTCAAATGTGGATATTTCAAAAGTGTTTGTTTCATGGTCATAAATACAAACGGTGATACCCCCAGCCCCCCACACAGACACAGGTCACCCACCTACTGACCTACCTTTCCATTCCCATGGAAGCCATATTTAAAGGGTAACTAAAGTCAAAAAAACGAATTTAGATTTATCCTCAATAAAAGATCGTTTTATGGTTGTAAACACAAAAAACACATACCCCCTCAACCAGACCCAGGTACACACACCTACTGATCTACTTATCCATTACTGTGGCAACCATACTTAAAGGGTAATTAAAGTAAAAAAAAAATAATTTATATTTCCTCAATAAAAGATAGTTTTATGGTTGTAAACACAAAAAAGACATACCCCCTCAATTAGACCCAAGTACACACAACTACTGATCTACTTATCCATTACTGTGGCAGCCATACTTAAAGGGTAATTAAAGTAAAAAAAATAAATTTTTATATTTCCTCAATAAAAGATAGTTTTATGGTTGTAAACACAAAAAAGACATACCCCCTCAACCAGACCCAAGTACACACAACTACTGATCTACTTATCCATTACAGTGGAAGCCATACTTAAAGAGTAACTGAAGTAAAAAAACTAATTTAGATTTATCCTCAATAAAAGATAGTTTTATGGTTGTAAACACAAAAAAGACATACATCCTCAACCAGACCCAGGTACACACACCTACTGATCTACTAATTTTGCTCAATAATCAAAAAAGTTTGTTTTTTTAACCCCCAATGTGATACAGGTATACACACCTTCTGACCTACCCCTCCATTACTGTTGCAGCTAATTTTGACCAATCATCAAAAAAGTTTGTTTTTTTTAACCCCCAACCCGACACAGTTACACTCACCTACTGATCTACTTATCCATTACTATGGCAGCCATATGTAAAGGGTAACTAAAGTAAAAAAAAAAAATTTTGATCAATAATCAAAAGTTTGTTTTTTTAACTTCCAACCTGATCCAGATACACACATCTACTGACCCACCCTTCCATTTCCATGGCAGCCATATTTAAAGGGTAACTATAGTCAAAAAACACATTTTGACCAATCATCAAAAAAGTAAGTATTTTATCCCCCAACCTGATATGAATAAACACACACCAACAGACCTACTTTTAATGCATGTGACATATTTAAAGGGTAAGTAAAAAACAACAGTGTCCTCTTCATTGGCATTATTGAGTTTTAAAATCTGCAGCACAAACACATACATTCCCTTCCAAAATGCGGTCTTTCAAGCCAAATTCAAAGTTTATACTTAAACTTTCCCTTTCTAGTTTTATTCTAATGTTGGTTTGCTGTACTTGAAACTACCCATGGCTCTGTTTCCCATGATATCCAGCTGATTATGTCTGGTTATCATTGGTAATCAGAAACAGTGGGTAATTTTATATACAGCAAACTGCAGTTATGTGGGCATTATCAAAAAATAACAACCAATATCAGCCTTTATTTTATGATATATCACCGGCAGGTAAATTCTTTATAAATTCCAACCTCTGTGATCTGTAAGCACATTTGCTTTTTCATAGAAAGCTCTGTAAGTGATTAGACTAATGTGTCTTCCTGTGGTTCATTTTCCAATGGCACTCCGTGTTCTCCCAGAATTTTTTTCCAGCCGAATGGCATGAAAAAGTAGCCGGATGGGACAGGGAAATTTGGTGCTGGGAACGAAAACTAAATGTGCTCTATATTTACTAGTTAATTATTATTTATTATTTTCTAATACTTTTAATGCTTGAAATGCCATTTAAACACATGCAGTATAACTACCGGTACATTGAAACCAATACAGCCTCTTCTTATTCTAATGGGAATATGATCAGCCTTGCATCATGTGCATTTTATAGATCAGGGATAGAGATGTCCGAACTTCGCAAAATCCGGTCCGCTCGAGGATCCGCGAATTTTCGAAAAAATCCGAAAATTCGAAAATCCGCGAGCGGACCTATTAAAATGAAAAATTCCCTTGAAATTACTACATTTTTCGTATAAATTACGGGTTTTCGTGTATTTTCGAAAATTTTCGAAAATTTTCGAAAATACGAGAAAACTAGTATTTTCGAAAATATGTATTCCCGAAAATACGAGTAATCCTCGTAATTTCGAAAATTTTCGAAAATACGTATTTATGAAAATAAGAGAAATCCTTACATTTTCGAAAATTTTCGGAATTACATGTTTACATGTAATTTTCAATTACAATTTTCTAAAATACGCGAAAACCCGTAATTTAGAAAATTTTCGAAAATATGAAAAATACGCGAATCGGAAGTTCGGAAGGCGGAAAATCCAGAAAAATCCGCCGTTCACGAACGGGATAAATCCGCGGCGGATCCGGGTTCGGATCCGCGAACCGGCCATCCCTAGTCAGGGATGTCTAACTTTTGTCCCACTAGATGATTGAAAACTAAAACTCCCAGCATTTCTTGATTGCAGAATGCAGTGAATTGGAGTTTTAAAACATCTGAAGGTAATGCAGAGGTAACATGGCAGCACAAGCACATGTGACCCTCATAGGTTGCAGGTTTTCTGTACCACCCTATTTGCGGCCTTGGGGATCTTGCAAAAACTAGTTAACGCATGCTTGTGAAGGTTCTCATTCATCCAGGTCATGGTATATCTTGTGTATTCAATAAGATCAAATGGACTTGAAGTTCAGTTCTTGAGACGTTTCGCTAGTCATCCGGCTTTCTCAATTCAGAATGACTTGTACAAGAATCTGTGGCAATTAGTACCCTGGAAAATCCCAATTAGCAATAGCAGATCAACAGTCAGGTGTTAAGGGCGTGATTGGATAGTGGCTAAGAGAGGTCTCTGAGAAATTAAGAAGAATTTTCAAAAAACACTGTATCCCTGTCTGCTTTAAAGGAGAACTAAACCCAATTTTTTATACTCCAGAATCTGAAAACAAACCCTCTAAAAACCCCAATAAGCTATAAAATCCCACTCCAGTAAATTGTATTAAAGTATATGCAAGCCTGTTAAAAACTGGATGAAGTGTCTGTGTGTATGTGGAGTGTCAGACCACACCTCCTGACCTCAGTCACATGCTTCCTTGCTTTATCTGTGTATGTGTAAAGAACATAATGGTCGTTGACCAAACTGTGTGAGATTAGAATGCTATGAAGTAAAGCACAAACCATATGTTATTTAGGTAAATTTTCCAGCGCCCGTATCAAAATGAGAGGTAAGACACAGATTACTGGTTTTATATCAAGGTGTTCTGCCTTCTGGTTCAGTGTTGTTCTGTGGCTTTAGTTGTCCTTTAAAGCCACACTGAGGCAGCAATTGGTACATCCGAAAGACCCAATACCGAAACACAATGCGCAGTGCAGTACATTGAAGAATGCTCTGATTTGTATGTGGGGGAGACCAAACAGCAACTGCATCAACGTATGGCCCAGCACCGAAGAGCCAATTCTTTGGGTCAGGACTCAGCCGTGTACCTGCATCTTAAGGTGAAAGGACATACCTTTGAAGATTGTAATGTTAACATATTGGCAAAGGAATGTGACTGGTTCAAGAGAGGTGTTAAGGAGGCCATTTATGTGAAAATAAAGAAACCAAGCCTAAATAGAGGTGGGAGGGTTCGACACCAATTGTCTGCCATGTACAATGCTGTTTTGACACCTTACTCTGGGCGTTCCTATAACACCTCTTAGCCACTATCCAATCACGCCCTTAACACTTGACTGTGATATGCTAATTGGGATTTTCCAGGTGCGGTACATAATTGCCACAGATTCTTGTACAAGTCATTCTGAATTGAGAAAGCCAGTCGGATGACTAGGGAAACGTCTTCAAGAACTAAACTTCAAGTCCAGTTGATCTAATTGAATACAACAGATATAGTTAACGCATGCTAAAATAATCTCGCTGTTAAAAAGGAGTCTTGACTGGGCAGTTTTGGCTAGAGTTTTAACTGACCTATTGGCACACCTATTAAAGGGGAATTTCAGTGCAAATACATGTACTTTTCAGAAAAAAGAGCAGAATTTTTTCATCCTAATGAACTTAATCTGCCAATTGAACATTTTGTCTATGTATAAATAAATGAAACCGAAATACTGACTTCCTGTTTGAAGGACCCCCAGTAGAGACCGTTATGGTCTTGCCCTTAACCCAGCGCCTGGGTTGATTCAGTTGCTCAATAGAGATCTGAGCATCTTTGACCCATCCAACAGCCAATCAGTAGAAATAGCTGTTAGGAACATTCCAAGGAAGTGGTGCATCCTGGGAATAAAAAGGACCTTTAGAACCTGAAATTTCAGCTCACTAATGTCAACAGCAGGGAATAGCAAAGGGTATGAAATCAACTGATTTTTCAAAATGGGAGAGAATATGTAGAATAACTAAGAAGGCATTACACAAACTAACAATTTAACAAATATTGATAATTTCCACTGAACTGTCCCTTTAAACCTACATCTAAATTCTTTATTTAATCACAACAGTGTTCTCTTAAGAAACTTTTTTCCAGCCGGGTGGCATGAAAAAGTATCTGCGTGGGTCTGCCCAGCTAAAAGTCCCCAGGGAGAACACTGACACTCTGTAATGCAGTTCTGTTAAATTTAAGTTGCCATTAATGTCAAGTGGATGTTATTGTGTTTTACAGTAGGAACGAAGCATGGTTGCCATATTTCTGCGTCCTGAGCAGGGAGGGGCGTGGTGGTGACATGGCGGGCGAAGACTGGGCAACAGCAGAGATGTGGTAAGGTTTGGGGCATAATGGGGCATTCTGGGTTCCCTCAGTTGGATGGGATTTCAGCCCTGACTGCGGGACTCAGGATTTTGTCCCTGCCATCCCATCCAAATAGGGACGTATGGCAACCCTGAGACAAAGACTTACTTCCTTCTGGACACATCACAGGTGAATGATTATAATCTGCCCATCCGGTGATTTCTCTGTATATAAGTTAACTATTTGCAGGACCCCTAATAGTGTCCATTATGGTCTCCGTCCCGATTCAGTTGCTCAGTAGAGATCTGAGCATGTTTGACCCAACCAACAGCCAATCAGTAGAAATGACTGTTAGGGCTAGGCCACACTATCACGTTTTTGCTGCGTTTACAAATGCGATCGCGCATTAGTTTTTTCCGATCATTATAATCGCGGCAACGCACCAAAAACTCAACAAATTGGATGCGATTTGTGGTCCGTGTTTTTTTTGTGCAATCGCATGTGGTTTCTATTGAAAACCGCATGCGCAAACACAACAAAATCGCATGCGATTCCGTGTGCGATTGCGTTTGCTGTACTGTGGCTGTGCCCTCAGGAACCTCCAAGGAAGTGGTGAATCCTGGGGAAGTAGGACCACAGCAAAGCACAGCAAAGGGTATGAAATCAATGATTTTTTTTTTTTTTAAAGAAGACAATACGTAGAATACTTAGGTATGTGTAATACAGATAAATAATTGAAAAAATTAATTAAACAATGAGAATCTTTGGGTCGGACAGGCAGTTTTTATTTTTTATATACAAAAAATTAAAAATAACGAGAAACCTTTATATAAGTTTCAATGTTTTTGTTTTCAGAGAGCTCTATCGCCATCTGGTGTCCTTTATTTTAAAATGTAATTCTGAAGTTGATAAACAGATTTAAGTTATATGAATAGAACTTGTTAAACATACCTGTCTTGTTAGTTGCTGCTTGGGCTAAGATTGGCATCTAAAAATAAGAGTCGAAAGACAACTCAAGTGTCCCTTCTGAGCACTCGTGGAATCACTCACTTATAAAGCAAGTTACATTTGTAACATGTGTTTGGAGAATGGTTTTAAATCTGCCACATTGTGATAATTAAGAATATATTAGATTTACAATGTTTTTATTCACTGTTTTTATATGAGCTTTTCGGGTTAAGGGAATTGTGCAATAATAAACATACCGTACACGTGTGTAGTAAATGTGCATATGGCTGTGTGTATTTGTTACTTCCATTAAGTAACTTGCTTTATAAGTGAGTGATTCCACGAGTGCTCAGAAGGGACACTTGAGTTGTCTTTTGACTCTTATTTTTAGATGCAAGTAGTGTAATTGTCCCGAGCACCACCTTAATGAGGTAGTTGGAGCCTCAGGCAATGAATATGTGCCCAAAATGATTAAATAGCCCAGATCTGGTTCGTATGTTAGTCATATATTGGGCTAAGATTGGGCATTGGTTTTAGTGCTAAGTTTAAATAATAAAATGCTGGATTGGAATTTTACATTTTCAGTTTCCCTACTGTCCCAATATTATCGGAACTGACCCCTTTGTAGGAGAGGGGCATGGGTGGAGTTGGGTGAGAAAGTAAGTAGATTAATGCACCAGTAATATTTTGCTTCGACATCCTTGTGCTCACGGTATCTACCAAATCTTCCACCTAAAATCTGCTTGATCATTATCAACAAAGAGACACAGGATGCAATTGTTTCAGTGAAACAACTTTTATTGAGGCTTATACTGTACAAACACCTGTAAACCGCTCAATAAATGTTTGAACTGCCCTATTCAGTGTCCCACCTGCCTCCTTGACCAAGTTGGGAAGTATGCAGGCACAAGTCGGAACTACAAATACATCCGTATTTACCCCCCCTCCCAACGGGGTTCTGGTCACAGATTTGGCTCTGGACTATCACTGACAGCATTACAGTATCCTGGTAGCTCCGACCCGAGTTAGGGGGCCGGAGCGTCTGACCTGGGGCGCCGCCCCAGGCGAGGATGCTGGGAGTTGTAGTGCGGCGTCCCGGTTCCGCCCCCTTCCTCCTGGGTAGTGGGCTGGTATCAGCCACGGCCGAGCGCGTGACGTCATGACGTCGCGACGCGCTCCCGGATTGGCCGCGGCCGATCTCGCGAGAGCCGCGAGGGATGCTGGGAGCGCCGACGTCATCAAATCTATAAAAGGGGCGGGACACGAGGCAGCAGTCACCATTTTGTAGAATTGCTAACAGGAGGAGAATCTCCCCACCCTCCCTCCCTATTATTTTGTATAGTTAGGTCTAAGGTTGGTTACAACAAAAATTTTGTTGGAGTCACAGCGGCGGGGGCATCCTTGCAGAGTTTATGTTGAGCCGTTACATGCCCTCTGGGGATCCAGAGGCTTGGCATTCAGCAATGGCTACGGCTAGTTGGGGTTTTATATCTAATTAATATGCAAGGATGCAAATTTATAATTTGGCTAATTTAATTGATCACATGATTTGTTACAATGTGTCAATAAAGCTGTGGTCATTTATTTCACCCAAAAAAGGATTGTGTGTCTGCCTGTTCATTTGTACATTTAATTTATGGGTTAAAGAAAGGGGGTTCTAAGTTAATTTTAGTCATCCGAGGTATCAGCAACAGGTCTATTAGGAGGCCAAACCTGGTCCTTGAGGCTGTTTATGTTTTTAATTAGCACTGTGCACTTTATTGTGATTTGATTATGTGTAACTGGAATACGTTTGTGTCACATTTATGTATTAAGCATTACGCTTTGTTACATTTATATTTATACCATTTGGTGTTAGTTGTGTTATTCAGCAGAAATTACCTATTTAGATTCTATTGATTTACTATATCCGGATCGGGTGTAAACATTAAATTAGATCCATCTCCATATAAGTCTGCTTTTGGCTGCGAGTGTTTATTGGGGTGTCTTTGTTGTAGGTCTTTTCCACCATACGGGTGTAGCACCATCAATCATTTTTGATAGTCAGCTGGCAGATTATTTTATTATGAGTTGGTGATCCCCTGTCCAAATATTATATAACAAGTAAGAACTATGACTGGTATTTAAAGGATTTACATAATACCATAGTTCTACTGGCTTGTATTGTACGTCTGTGCGGTCTTAAATGTACGACACTGCATGTTTATCAATTCTGCCCCATAGTCCTAGAGCACAGAGTCAGAACATCTTTCAATCTGAAAATGATCAGTGGATAGTTACAATGCCTTGCAGTGCTGAGACCTAAGTTTAAATGGTAAGCTTTAAAGCACATACAGAGGATGACACCTAGCGTGTTTATACCTGAGGTTGGTGTTGATGCTGTGAATGTATTTGAGAATTGTTGTGGTTTCAAAAATAAAAAAATGTTTTCTTGCACTTAAGTCTTGTGGAACATCTAACCTTACTAGGGTAACTTAAAGTGTAACTGTGGTCTCCACACAAGGGTACATTCCTACCTTTAAAGTTACTCCAGGATCATGCTTCTAGCTGCAGTCTATCCAAAGTAACAACAGTATAAAGGGTGGTGTTTCCAGCTAGCACACCTCTGGCACCATTGCTCCGCCCCCCATGCCTAAGGCACTAAGCATGCCCAGTATCCTACTACTGTAACATTGTCTGCTCCATCCTAACCCCCTGTCCCCAAACTTCTTAATCATTTTTAAAAATAGCCATAAGCCTGAAAAGTTAACTAGGTACAGGAATGGACAGAGAATGGTTGCAGGTCTTTAAATACTAAAGCAAGATGTGTTCAAACAAACAAATGCACAGGCATGTAAGAAAGTCAGTGATCCAGCTGCTAATGCCCCGGACCCTTCATAACCTCCAGTCCTCTCCAGTAGAACATCATAGAAACATGATGTGCAGATCGTTCAGATTGGCCCAGATGCAACCAGAGAGAGAGAGAGAGAGAGAGAGAGAGAGATTTGTGTGTCGGTGTGAGATTTTATTTTCAGGAAAGAAATAAAACATCAGGAAAGGTTAGTGAAGAAAGAAGACTATATCCATCTATATCCATGGAGAGGAAGATGCCCAAGAAGAGGAAGAGGATGAGGGAAGATGGCGACAATGAAGAAATGAGACAGAGGAAGAACAATGCAGTGGCAGAAGGTAAGAGAAAGTATTTGTAATAACGTTATAATAACTTTAGATAGAGCTATAAAGTGTGTATCAGTGGTCTATATAGACATTGTCAGGTTTCAGGAAAAGCCATTAACTAAGACTGTCCCCTGCATTGGGGCCCTGCAGGTAATTACATTTGCCCAGAAATCTTCCAACACCGCTCAGTGAATTGTCATTGGTACAGTTTGTTTCTGAAGACACTTGACTTTTTCTTCCGTTAATGAAAGAGGCTCTAGGACTTTATTCAGTAAATATTTAGTGATAGAATTTTACAAAGCAAGGCTGGTGACCTATTAACCTAAAAAGAGGGAAAATCTGTTTGGGGGATGAACGTGTCTGACATGTCCCGTTAAAGAACAATAACATAAAAAAAATAAAAAATGCCCCCATTACATGTCCACACAGCCAGCAGTTGAAATCACTTACTTACATTTGCTGCCCTCACTTAGATATCACACAGCAAAGATGAGTGCTAAAAGCCCACCTCCTAGAGGGCCCAGCACTTGTCATTGGCTGGTGGGAATGTCTGTTATAACCTCTCTTATTATCCACTTCAAGTCAAACAAAGTTGAAATGTGCTGTTGCTAGGATACAGCCTACATAATATAGCTGATTTAGGCTGAGGCCACACTACAGCGCACACAAAACTGCGAGCGCTATCGCACGCAACTGTGTGTTTGTGCGTGTTGTTTTGCGTTTGCGCATGCGTTTTTGCTATTTACAAAGAAAAAACGAATGCGGTTGTGTGAAAAAATGGTTGAACGCAAAATGCGAACGGACGCACAATCGCATGTGCAACAAAAATTGCTGGAAATTTCACGTTCCTGCGATTTCCGTTTTAGTGAAAATCGCAGATGCAAACACGCGAAAAACGCACTAGTGTGGCCCAGACCTAAGGGTGGGTGGAGGAGTGTTTTATCAGATGCTAGCTTTGAGTGACAGTTAGAGGCAGACAGAATTGTTACGCCCCCTTCACAGCATGGCTAATTGAAGGAACGAAATCTGGAAAGAAATGAGACCCACAACTATTTCTAATAGGTGAGGATTAAGTAGGATTTCAGGCTAGGAGTGTTTGTCTAAAGAGCCAGGCCTTTGTAATCAATTTATAACATGAAATATAAAAATAATTTTCTTTGTCCTAATAGGAGGAAATGCACCAATCACGCCCAGCGGTTCATCTGTAAAGCCCCTCCCACTTGACATCAGAGACTATAAATTCCACAGTATCTTGGGAGAAGGAGGATTCGGCAAGGTGAGTGATGTGCTCCATGTAAATGTTAATTTTAGATAAGATATGAAAGGTGTTTCCCTCACGCTGCCCAAACATACTCAATGTTCTATGGAAATATAGCAGGAGATTTAAGGATAGAGATGACCCAACCTGTGCACCTAATTTATTTCCTTTATACTACAAGTCAGACAGTCCCCAATGTGAGTCAGAGCAAATGTTAAAAATAGCAATGTAAGGCCACTGAATGTAAGGGAAAGTTAATAGGTTTATTCTGTTATAATTATGTTGATACCAGGTCATAATTATAATTTATATCCATAGCTTTTCTTTTTAAAGAAACACACCCATTTTACTTGTTCTAAAGAGGAGTTGAAGTTATATTTTGCCTAGTTACTGTGACATTGCTAATCCTTCTCCTCAATTGTTATTATAAGGTGCTGCTGGCATCAACATGGAGATCCGAGTTAGTCGCCATCAAGATCGTCAGGAAGAGAAAACAGATGAAGAATTCAATCACCACCCAGAGGGAGGCCAGAGCAATACAGGTTGCTGGAGGATGCCCATTCCTGTGTCATGTCCATGCAATATTCCAAGTACAGGTAGGAGATAATGTCCACATTGCCCAACAGTGTAACTAATGGTCTGTCTTTCATAGGGGAAATGGCAACCTGTAAAATAAATACCTCTCTCACATGTTATATACAGTCACATTAGTTATAGTCTGCCTTCTACTATAGACATACCACTAACCTAAAAATCTTATTAGATAGCTCTGTCTGAGCATTTATTTATGTAAATGTATTCTTTCTGTATAATGGCTTGCACTTATCCCCATTGAATGTACAGCGCTGCATACCCAAGTGGTGCTATATAAAAACATTATACATGCATAAATACATACAGATAAAAATGAAATAAGTGGCTGATATATTCAAATATTTTATCACCTTATATATAATACATTAGCGGCACAATCGGGTACACATTGGGCCATGTTTAGTAACCCGCGGTATTGGAACCTTCCGATAATGCAGGTTATCGTTAATGTATGTCCGTACGTTTACGGCCACAGTCGTTCAATTACCATCAATCAGCCGTACAATTCCAATGCAGTAGTAGACTACCACAATAATATTGTATGGGCCAGCATACAATTATGATCGTAACCGTAATTTTACAATCATGATAATAAATGTTAAAGGCAAAATAGCGATACCGCACCATTATAAATATAGCCCATTATCTCAATACTTAAAATAGATAGATGGGCGCAAACTACTGCCTCCAAACATTGGCGTCTACATTGTAAATCTATAGTGTCAGTAGTCTATCAATTACAGTCAATGGAATGTGAATTGTTATTTTTTCTCACTGAGTTGTGATTAGCCTAAAGCTGGTCATACACTACAACATTCCATCGATTCAACATTCCATCAGAGATAAATGTCCAATTGATTGTAATATTGAGTGAAGCAGCAGTTTTACCTGGAACATTTCTCAGCTGGTCATGTTTGTATTATCGTAATAATGTTCACATAATGATCGGGCCAGATGGTTGTCAGAACATCGCAGGAATGTCGAGAGGAAGGTTTATGGCCAGATTAATACTGTGCTATGTCCTTTATTGTATTCAGTCATTTCACTACCTTTCTTTTTTCATTCATTACTAGAACAACGCCTTATTTGTCATGGAGCTAGCGAATGGGAGTCTACAGCATCTGCTACAGAAGAACCTGCTAGAGAACAAACACCTGGATATGAACAGCCTAATGTAAGTGAGGCCTAGTTATATGTAATAATAAAGAACTTGTAATCTTTACATTCTTTATCTCAGTATCCAGCTTTCCTAGTCAGTGTAGAGATTAAATCTTTATCCTTCACAGTGGGACCAATGGAAAACCAAGCTGTTATTGGTAAGATAGCTCTATACCATGTATAGCCCCCAGACCCACAGGAGATGCCCTAGTTCTCTGTGACTCTTTGTACCTACTGTGGGTTATGGAAATCAGGAGACTGGATCCTCTGCTCCGACACTGTTCAGTAGAATGGAGGGATTCTTAAACCCCTTCACCCCATTCTGTGTCTTTATGTGTAGGTAGTAATCACTGTAGTAAATAATGACGTGATCTGCAGTTACTTTCTATGGTAATAATTTATTTTTCTATTTTAAAAGCTTCTATTCAGCTGAGATCATCGTCGGCCTGCAATATCTTCACTCCCACAACATCGTCCATCGGTAAGTAAAATATGGTTAAAGGACAACTAAAGCCACATAACAACACTGAACTAGAAGGCAGAACAGCTTGATATAAAACCAGTAATCTGTGTCTTACCTCTCATTTTGATACGGGTGCTGGGAAATTTACCTAATTAACATATGGTTTGTGCTTTACTTCACAGCATTCTAGTATCACACAGTTTGGTCAACGACCATTATGTTCTGCACATGCTCAGTCCTTAGCTATGGCAGAGACTTGTTACAGTTGGTCACGCCCATTAATAATCTCTAGCCAATCCTTTTGCAGGACAGATAAAGCAAGGAAGCATGTGACTGAGGTCAGGAGGTGTGGTCTGACACTGCACATACACACAGATACTTCATCCAGTTCTTAACAGGCTTATATTTACTTTAATACAATTTACTGAAGTGGGATTTTATAGCTTATTGGTGTTTTAAGGGGGGTTGTTTTCTGATTCTGGAGTATAAAAAATTGGGTTTAGTTCTCCTTTAATGTATCGTCCTTATGGATCTGTTTGTCCCTAATAATTCAGTCTTTAAGCTTTCTTTATTCCCTGCTAATATTCATTCAGATGTAACATATTCCTAGTTTATTTCTTATAACTGAATACTACAGGCAGTTATTATAAATCCTTTATCACATATTCCATCCCTAGTAATAAAATTCACCTGTATTTTATTAATAATTCCCCCACTTCTCATTTCCATCACTACATTATAGTAACTTCTTTACGTTTCAGGGACATCAAGCCGGCAAACATCCTACTGACCGACAGAGGCCATACCAAGATTTGGAGACTTCGGATTATCTGCAAAGAACACGCCAGGCACTAAGATGCTCAGAGGACGTGTAGGAACCTTCATCTACATGGCGCCAGAGGTGAGGAACTAAACCCTAATGTTATAGCCACAGGATAGGAAAGCATCCAATTAATCATCTCAGTATTGTCATGATTTAGAAGGTAAAATCGAAATCAAGCACACTCACCCACTTGTAGAGATCTCCGGTGCAGTATAACTCAAACCACAGGTTCCAAAGTGCGAATTGAAGCAGTAATATAATAGAATAATGTGAAAACGCTAGTCAGATGAACAGGTGAAACCACCTCTTTATCAAATGTATATGTCAATCTAATAAAGGGGGGTTCACTTATGCACCTGTTCATCCAAGTAGTGTATCTCTCTATTTTATATTAAAGGGTATCTCCACCCTCTATATCATTTTTTAATATAATGTAGGGCATCCCTTCCCACCCCCAACAGCTATATTAGATTTCTTAAAAAAAGAATCTGAACAGTACTTACAGCCCCTTGCTCCAGCAGCGCTCTGGTCCAGCTCCCTGCTTGCTGGAACTACAAGCAAACAGGGTCTGGAGCAGGACCAGGCTGAGAAGCAGCTGCGGCTGTCGGCAATAGAGAATGCTTAGGGGGTGAAGGGCTGTAAGTAGAGTTCAGATTCTATTTTTAGAAATCTAATATAGCGGTTGGGGATGGGGAAAGAATGACATACATTTTATATAAACATTTTACTCTAGGTGAAGGGCAGCCAGGTAGATATGGAGGGGGGAAGGGCTCCCCTGCACTTGCCACTGTCCGCTTAGAGGACAAGGAGGAGGCAGAAACCTTTAATACAGGAAGACACATCCTAAGTTTCAGTTTCCTGGACCAAGCACTGCAGGAGAACCATAAGGAGCAGATATGTAACTACACAGGGGGGTCAGTAGCGCGTTCAATTTTAGTTTTGGGGGGTGGACATGCCCTTAAATGATTTAGGTTACCACATTTTTATAATGAACTGTAAATTGTGGACATGTTGTAGATAAAATGAGAAACCTTCTTTATCTAACAAATTGTATTTTGTTTCCTTTAGCTGCGATCAGGTCAGCACTATGATGCAGGAGTGGACTGGTGGTCATTCGGGATTATGCTATGTAAATTGGCTGCAGGAAGATCGCCTTTCAGCGAGGGACAGATGAGGACACTGGGTGTCAACGCGAAACCCAACTATCCATCAGGAATCAGCACAGAACTGCAACATCTCTTGAAAGGAGTAAGTGCAAACATATATACAATTCACACTGCTTGTACTATTGCCTTTAAAGGGCATGTCCACCCCCACAAGGTTCACCGCCAGGTACAAATCTCACTATACTTACCTTTACCAAAGCTGTCTCCATTTTCTACCTCTCCGTCTCTAGACACAGCTCTGCTTTCTCTGAAGTTTCTGGGTCTGGAAATCGGTCTTAAGCATCTTGGTCAATAACTGACTTCCTTTCCCAGAGCTGCAGAGGTAGATAACATGTTAGAGCAGCAGAGGAGGCATCTACCGGCCATCAAGGTATTCGGGTTTGTAAGGAAAGAGGTAGTTTTGCTAAAGGTAATTATAGCAAGATTTTTGCCTAGGGGTCTGAACCTTGTCAGTGAACATGCCCTTTACCATTTATGATTAAAAAAAATATTTATATGAAATGGATATTTTATAACAAAGATAAATATAGTGAGATTTATGCCCGGGAGGCTGAACATGCCCTTTAACATTTATAGATAAATTAAAGGGAATGTTCAGTGGAAATGATCAATATTTTAAAAAGTATTAGTTTATATTATACATACCTAGTTATTCTAGATATTCTCTTCCATTTTGAAAAATCAGTTGCATTTCTACCCCTTGCTATTCCCTGCTGTTGATATCAGTGAGCTGACATTTCAGGTTGTAACGCTCCTTCTTCTTCCCAGGATGCACCACATCCCTGGAATGTTCCTAACAGTAATATCTACTGATTGGCTGTTGGATGGGTCAAAGATGCTCAGATCTCTACTGAGCAACTGAATCAACCCAGACTCTGGGTCAAGGGCAAGACCATAACGGTCTCTACTACTGCTCTTTTTTCTTAAAAGTATATGTATTTACACTGAACTTCCCCTTTACATTTTATAATAAGCTGCACAACCTGCAAACTCACTGTTCATTTATAGTTTTCTAGGTAATTAGGCTATATTGTATATAATTCCTTGGTGACTGATGATTACCTCTTAGTGACCTAAGTATATGAGAGACAATTACATTTTCTACAATATTTAAATGATGATATTTTGCTTTGTTACAGCTGCTACAGAAGAACCCGGACAAGCGCCTCGGAGTGACAGGGGATATAAGGACAGAGCAGCTGTACGCATCTATCGACTGGACACAGCTTGAAGACCAGAAGATCCCACCCCCTTTCCCACCACCATCAGTGAGTACAAGACAGACTGTATAGAGAAATAATTGTTTTATCTTTATACACAGCCATTCGGTTTCCATTATCCAATAATCAAATTCTTAACCAATAACTGATTTGTTTTAAGGTTCGTACACACGATAATCGGCTCGTGTATGGGCACTTTATCGGACGAAATGGTCGTTAGATCAGAGATCGTTGACCGATCTGCCGGGCAGATCTCAGAGCGAGCGTACACATCATGCATCACGGGTCAGCACCCACGATTGCATAAGTTTACGAACCTCAAAACCAAAAACACCATTTGGGTTAAATACGCAGAATTGCAAAAAAGTGAAAATGAACGTCAATTTATACTTTAAAGCAGGGATGTCAAACTTGCGGTCTCCCAGATGTTTAAAGGGCATGTCCACCCCCAAAACTAAAATTTAACCCCATACTGGCCCCACTGTGTAGTGTTAAAAAATCCTTACCTTACATCTCTGCTCCAAATGGTTCTCTTACAGTACCTGTTCAAAGTTCCAAAAAGTGAAGAGTAGGAGCTGTCAGTCAGTCATTCGTTCCCTGCTGCTTCCTTGTCCCCTGAGAGGTTTCTGGCAAGTGCAGGGGAGCCCTACTTCCTCCCTCTCTCTGGATCTAGCTGCCTGGTGCCCTACCTATAAAAGCTGTTTCTGTAGTGTAGGGCACTGTAGCCCACCCCCACTGCTAAGTTCGTTTGTTAAAAAACAACAGTCCTTGGTTCCCCTGACGATCTGTATTGCCGGCAACCACGTCTGTGAATGGTTGCCTCTCAGCCAATCACAGATGCATCTGCTGGTCTGTCCCCATTTGCAATTTCCTGCAAGCAGAGGGCTGGAAACAGAGCACCGGTGGATCGAAGGATGTAAGGTATACAGTATATGAGCAGGGTGGAGGTACCCTTTAAAACTACAACTCTCAGCATTTCCTGTCTGCACACTGGAATGCTGTGAGTTGTAGTTTTCAAACCATATGAAGAGATACCTGTTTGACATCCCTGCTTTAAAGCAATTCCCCCAGTAACACAGGGTCTTATCCCATCATCCTCTGCAGTTAGTGATTTCTATGGGGCCGGTTCCTAATGGTGAAGATGACAGCTGCAGTAATGGGACCTGTAATTGTATTGTTTGTGGTTTTATAAATACAGCAGTAGGTTATCCATAACAGCAATGATGGCTTGGATTTATTCTTCCCTTTATGTATCAGTTTTGTTAATTATAAAGATGTGACTGAAAGGAAAATGTACAATAAGTGTTTGTCTTTCAGTTATCATCTAGTGACGTCTACGATAAGTCGAGAACTTTCTTCGAGGCCATGGAGTGCACCACCCCATCAGATGAGACCAAACCCATCCAAGGACTCTCCTTTCTGTGTCCCAGCTGGCAGGACCAAACCACCCAGGACAGGTAAATATTAAACAGCTCCACCAACAGCTCAACATCCAGCCCTGTCAACAGCCCTGTCTCTTGGACTACCATTCACTCCCGATCAATAAAACATCTTGGATTCCTTCCCAGTGTAAGTATTTCTCAGTTCTATTGTACATAGTTATATGTTATATTTGGCTAAAA
The DNA here is from genome assembly GCA_019447015.1 of Hymenochirus boettgeri. NCBI lineage: Eukaryota > Metazoa > Chordata > Amphibia > Anura > Pipidae > Hymenochirus > Hymenochirus boettgeri. Next base: position 48,137,909 of record CM033475.1, on the reverse strand, counting down.
GATAAAACTAAAGGACTCTCATTAAAATCCTAAAATTAAAAATAGGTAATAGGTTAAATAATAGGTCAGGATACATAGATAAAAATAAGATAGTAATATATAACATGGTGATAGTAATATATAACGGTGAATATTAAGGGAAATATAGGGTAGATAGAGTAAGATGAAGATAAGGGTAATGTAATTATAATAAGGTGATAGGATATAAAAGAGGGATAATACAATGCAGTAGAATAGCATGATATTGGCTTTGGGTTAAGTTAAATAATATTAAACTTGTTACTCTTATTAGATTACTTCCCGTATGAGTTTATTATACACTAAATAGGTGACAGGATATAGGATATAATAAGAAAGATAGAGTAGAGTAGGGCCCTGCTCAGAGAGTCTACCTTGACGTGGTGGCAGGCTTGTTATCTTTTAGCCAATCATATTTCATTTACAGTCTAATGCTGCATCATTACAAGCACTTTACATGGCAAAGTTAGACAATAAATGGTGGAAAGTAAGTTTGAGTGATTGGGTAATGGGTGTATACAGGGGTGTTTTGGAGGATATTTCTTTGTGGTAGCATAACCCAAAAAAGGGTTAGTTCTGGAGCATTTCCTATCCCTGCCCAGTCCAGGACATTCTATGGAGAACTGTGTCCGAAAATCTGCATGTATGTTTGAAAGAATAACGCCGTTATGTAGCTCAAGGTGTGTAGATTCTAAAAATATATAATTTGTGGGGGCTATTTCCAAGCTTGAGGAGTGTTTAGTTTGAAAAAGTGGAATATATACAGATCACACAGAGTTAGTTGGTGGCCACGTCTCTGTGTACACCCACGCATAAGGCATATGGTTTTATTCAGGGACGTTAAGCTTTCACATTTGGTTTGGTTTTCAAACTTTTTGCTACAGTTTTTGTATGAAATTCACCTTTGATTTTGTCTCTCATTTTTTAATTTAAATGATCTGGGCATCTACGTTTTGATCAAAACTTACCCCACTTACATCAACATGGGGGTATGTAGTTTTTAAAAATGTTTCACATGTGAGTAAATTTTATCAAATGTTGAGATTATCTTACATTAACCATCGGAAGGGTTAATACATCTCAATTTGGCATCAAATTCTAGAAAGTGCTGTTACGGTTGCAAGAGATTGTACCAGAGATTTTAGAAACAACAACATTTTGGTGCGTAAACTTACATTTTCTACAACCCCCCCCCCCCCAAAAAAAAAACCCAATAATATTTTGTATTATTTTTTTTTTACATATTTTACCCACAAATCGTTTAAATTCTCCAGAAAAGTTCCAAAATTCGGTCATCCTGTTAAAGGCTACCTATACTAGTACTATACTACTATACTACTTTTTTTAAATGGAAAGTACCTGGGACAGGGAAGTCGGATTAATTATTCCTACCTCACAATATTGTTTCGTTGAGGAGCTACAGCACCAACAGTTTTCATTTGCCAGGTTAGTCCTGGATTAATCCTGTATTAAAGATGGTGCTGTACAAGGTATAATACAAGAATAAATCACCAACAAACCTTTATACTCATGATCAAGACTGAACCATATGTATAACAGATTATATATTGAGTGCTAGATTCTCATTGTAATTATGAAGCTGTTATTTTATAAATAATGTAAATATCAAGATGTATTTATAATGCTGGTGAATACAAATAAAACGAATAAAAAAATTAAAAAAAAGATAGTGCTGAAGCCATGAGGAAGACTGGCAGAATCAGTTTCTTTGGGCTGGAGCTCCTCACAGAAACAATATTGGGAGTTAGGAATTACCAGTCCTATATCCCTGTCCCAAGTACTTTTCAGTTTAACTGTATTTAAAAAAAAACTTTATACACACGATAGTGCTGAAAACCCCCGACAAAGTGCCCAATACGCGGAATGATTATTGGCCGAAACAGCCGTGCATACACATTGTGTGTCGCGGGTCAGTCCCCGCAATGGCACGTGTGTATGAGGCTTTACAATTCAAGCAGTATGAAAAATGTGTGTAGTGGGCCCTCAACATTCAGCTTGAAATGTGTTTAAAGTAACGAAGCCACTGATGGGATAGTCATAAACTTCTCCAACCGGTCGGTAAATCATTTGTTCAATAGACTGCCCCAGACATGGATCGTTTTGGCAGATAGATTCTCTCATATCGATTTAATGGATGAGCAAACTGTCTCATGTCTGCCAACCTTTACAGGACATACACAGCACATCCCGAAATAAGCCAAACTTTGATGCCAAGTTGTCATGAAATTTAGGCCACAGCCATAATGATCAGTGTAGTCATTGAAGGCCCCAGTGGACATCTATAAGCAATATAGCACAGTAGCTGTAAGATCGATATTTTATAGGTGTAGAAAATAATTACAAACCTTATAGAATAGCACAGTATTTTACACAATTACAATTAAAGGAGCAGTACCGCAATTTTGTGATACTGCCCCTTCTGAAATAAAAAAATAACAAAAGTGGTATAAAGGTGATACATTTATTGGCTAACTAAGATAATCCTAGCAAGCTTTTAGAACAATCAGCTTGGAAAAGGAACTAGAATGTTCTGAAAGCTTGCTATGGTTATCTTAGTTAGCCAATAAAGGTATCACCTTTATACCACTTTTGTTATTTTTTATTTCAAAAGGGTTACCCTGTAAATATGCCCCCTAATAACATGGAAAAACATCATGTGCGAAGTAGCAAATAATTTTTAAACAAACTTACAGGAAGTCACAGCTAGTCTTTATGGTGTATGTATGTATGTATGTATGTATGTATAATTATATTTACTATAATATATATATTATTTAGTTAAGATGTCTGTATGCTGTGCTATTCTGTCTGTGCATTTAGTACGTTACTTGTTACATAATGACAGGGCCGGCCTTTGATATGGGCGACCTGTGCACAGGTTGCATTACCAGTAGGGGGCACCAGGAGGGAGTCTTAAGTCACAGACCTATAGGTCAAAGTTTTACATCAGTGCCACAGCCCCCCGTTATTGTCCTGCAGATCAAATGTATGTATCAGCACCACCCCACAGACAAAGCCCCAACACATGTAAGCCTTCTGTATGCTGTGCTGTTCTGTCTGTGCATTTAGTGTGTTTCGTGTAATGTTGTACCCACGATATATACAAGCACGCACTGAAGATTCTGAAAGACAGTAAGCGCAGGTGGGGTACTCGATTTGAAGGCAAGCAGCATTCAACGGAGTATTGTGTGTGCCCAGGGGGGTGTTTTTTTCTAGGGGGGGGGTTGGGTGCTAGGCGTCAGTAACAAATCCTGCACAGGGTGCTATTTATCCTAAGGCCAGCCCTGGCAGTTGCAGTTGGAGCTAAGTAAGATTTAAACGGAGATTCACCCAGAGGCACAAGCGCTCTGGGCGAATCTCCCGTTGAGGATTTACCAGGGGCTGTGCGACTCTGGGTGAATCTCACCAGCACGTAAGTAATAGCTAACGTTAAATACTTACGCGCAACAGCCTCTGGTAAATTGGTGCCTCTTCCAGTACTCGTGCATCTGCTACAAAGTGTGTCTTAATGTCATGCTAACCGATTGTAAATCTGTTAGCGACGTTAAGAGCTGAGAGGAGCGCTGCATACCCACAGTGCTCCTTGGTAAATGGGCCTAAAAGTGTTATTTAACAAAGTCCATTTACACTGCACTGAAATGGGAAATGTTGTACATGCAAAAATTCAGCAGAGGGCGCTAGATAACAAGATATCGCTTTTGAAATGCTCATTAAAGAATGTTCTTTGTAAAGATTGCATTGCTTGCAGGGTTATTCAATAAAAGTTCATATTGTTAACATAATTTATTAATGTCCGAAAACGGCCATGAAAAGTTAACGAGGCGTCAACTCTTCGTGCCGATACTTACCTGTTACCGCCACTTCTATTTATAAAGCGGCGGTAACTGTTTCGCACTGCCAGTATCGGCTGTTTTGCTTCGCCACCTTGAAGGTGGCGAAAGCAGCCAATAGTAGCCTCCCTGCAGCGGGGATGGGCAGGCAACCCGCGGCGGGAGGCACGCCCATCCTGCCCTCAACCCCCCCGTCGCCGCTTCCCAGCAGCCCCTCCCAACCCCTTCCCCGCTCGCAGCAATCTCGGAACAGGAGGCTAGGGGGGGGCTGCCGGGAAGGGGCTGCAGTGGGTGGTCGCGACCACCTGCCGCGCACCCCTTCCCCAGCAGCCACTCCAAGCCCCCTGCCCCGCCGCTGGCAGGGAGGGGAAGGGCCCGCTGGGAGGGGTGGAGGCACCCTCCAGCGGGGCCCTGAGAAGGGTCTTTTGGGGCTTAAGGGGTCCCGCAGCTCAAACCAGGACCCCCCTCCCCGGCCCTTATAAGGGCCCTTGCGGCACTTACAATTGCCCTTTGGGGCTTAGGGGTCACGCAGCTCGTACCGGGACCCCCTCCCCGGGCCTTGTAAGGGCCCTTGCGGCACTGACAAGTGCCTTTGGTGGGGGTCCCGCTGCTCGAACCGGGACCCCCAGTGTGTGGCTATTAAAAGAGCCCTTGGGCGACGTCTTCGGGCTGGCGACACCAACCCCACTCAGGTCGCCGATGCCAGGCAGACTCGCTGCGGCCGCCAGTGAGCCCGCTTGCACCGCCGGCCTCAGCGGAGCCGATGTTGCCAGCCGCTTCTTTCTTCTATCTTCAGCCATCTACTGCGATGGCATCTGAGTTCCACAGCAGAGTGCACCTCTTTATATAGGTTTGCAGAAAACCCTAATCCATTTCTGATTGGTCAATTTTTTAATGCTTGATTTACATGTTTTACATTAAGCAATCAGATTTCTGGAAAGTTCTGAAATCTGATTGGTTAATGTAAAGCATGTAAACCAAGCATTAAAAAATTGACGGCCCCTTCCCGGCAGCCCCTCCTAGCCTCCTGTTCCGAGATTGCCGCGAGCGGGAAAGGGGTTGAGAGGGGCTGCTGGGAAGCGGCGGAAGGTGGTCGCCGCCGCCGCGGGGGGGTCGAGGGTGGGCGTATGCCCTGCCCCCTTAGCACCGGGAAGGGATTTTAAGTCCCTTTGCGGTGAAGGGGCTTAAAATTACCGCAGGACATCGCGGCCGTGATACATATCGCGGCAATAGCGCTCGCTGTTTTAAATACGGCGATAGCACTATTTTCGCGGCCGCGATGTGCGGCGGTAAATTTTTAGCAGTAATAACGTTTTTTTATAAATATGCCCCTAAGTGTTGAATTTCAGACTATTTCAGATTGTGGCATACTTGGCAACACAAATTTCTGTTGCAGCAAACCTGTGTTCATAAATAAGGAGTTCTGGAATATTGGAGTCGCACACCTTTGATGAATTCATTACAACGTTTTGGTGGGAACGTGCCCCCTTCTTCAGGTGATCACCTGAAGAAGGGGGCACGTTCCCCCGAAACGTTGAAATTTTGATGTGTGGTTTTCAATAAACACTTTGAATTCATCAAAGGTGTGCGACTCCAATATTCCAGAACTGCTTGATATTCACCTCCCTTGGAAGTGGGGAGTAGTTTGGAGGTCTGCACCCACCCTGGTTTTGTGTGCATAAGGAACCTGTGTACCATTGGTTCATAAATAAGGTTATGAATCCATTGTGATTGTATGATAAGAACAGTAGACTGTTGCACTACTATTTATCAGATATGAATGAAACTGGCAGGTTTCACAGTGTCAGTCGTTCTGCAGAATTAAAATCCGGTTCAAACCCAATTGAAACTGAATTTTTCTATTTTTCTGTTATTTTGATGCCATTTCTAATTATTCATGTGATTTCACAATCTTTGATCATTTCCGACTTTCAGAATATCCAAACACTCCACTGGATCTGCAGGTTTTCTAATCCGCCATTTCAGAAACAAAACCACCGGGACTCTTTACTATTCAATAGATTTTAGTTCAAAAGAGTTTTCTGGGCTCTCTACACCTGTAATTTAGTAATGTTTCCAACAACATTGCAATGAAGGAATTATAGTAGAAATCTCTAACCATTAAATAGTATAAATAGTTCAAATGCATTTCACTTGGCACCACTAACCAATATGTAATCTGACGGATTACTGTGTAAGAACAGGTGACTATTACCACTGTAGAACTATATCTGTATTACATCTGTATATCACCCATAATGCAATACTACAGGAAAAGCATGGTTTATAAATATACCCCTCATCCTGGAATGCTCGTTGCCTTTAATACCTTCGCTTATGACTGAAACTAATTAGGGTGGAGGATAATTTACCACAATTACTTATATCAAGTGTGTGTGTGGGGGGGGGGCTGTTTTTTTCATCAGAAGGTAATGGAATGGAAAAAGACTTTAAGGTGAGCTGGAAAAGCAATTATGAACAGTTTGGGAGAATGTCCCATAAGTAAAACCTTGATTTAATTTTGTTTCTATTTTTCCAAATGTGAACTTATTAATCAGCAAAGAACTTTCTCTGGACAACCTCCAATATTATTTAACTTAGTTCATCCAAAACACAAACCTGCTGGACAGTCCTGCAAGATGAGGATGATAAAACGGAACCAACAATGGTGAATTTTCGGTCTCAGTAGTGTAATTACCGGGGAGGTTGCTGGGAATTCGTACAAAACAATGTTGGGTCTAAATGTTAAAACATGGGAATATTCTGCCAGATGATTGTGAGATTTATATACTTTCCTTTCTGCCACAAGCAGGTCTGTCATACGGCAAAATGATTAAAAGGGACACAGCTTTATTACTATTGCGTAGTCTTTCATCAATATAGCAGTTTTCACTAGTTTATAGTATTTCTATCTCTTTTAAAAGAGACAATTTTGATCTGTTAAATTGCCTGTACCATGGAAGTTCCCCCAAAAGGTTCCAAGGGAATTTTCCAGATATCTGTATCTGTATGCTTACTGCTTACCCCCTTCCAGTCTCAGGAACGGTCATTGCAGATCCTGCTAAAGTAACAGGGAACAGATATTAGAATTTTAAGGCACCTGAATGCCCAATCCTAAGCATTGATTAACTGATGAGTATTTCAACAGTATCTCCAACATTACATAAACATAAGTAAAAGGAGGGCTCAATGCTGTCAGGGTTGTTATGTAAAAATACATTAAGAGATATTGGGGAAATCTCTTTGGACAATTAGCATCTCTTTTTAATGTTTGGTTATCTTACGGTACCAATTAAAGGGCAGTTGGAATATGCAGAAGATTCCTGCTTCTCACAAAGCAGAAGCAAAGAAGAGCATTTCCCTTTATAATATAGACCCCACAAGAAGCTATCAGGAGATATTTTTTCCAATATCCCATTACATACCCAGACTGTAAAGTCAATGCTACTGACCCCTGCCAAGTCTAAAATTGTTTGTTGCTCTGGGTTTGGTGATTCCACATTCATCTATAAATTAGGTGAAATTTGTACTTGTCACAGTGTGCCATCAAACCAAGAACTTCTTAAGGCAAAGGTAGCTTAAAGGACAATTATACTCACCTTCCCTCCGCTCCTCTTCTTGGTCAGTACCTTTTACCCAGGGTGAGGACCTGAACCGCTAGGTCCTCACCCCTGGGTTTGCGTAACTTGAAGCACAGCCTTACTGAAACGCTGCTCTTGTAGGCTCCGCCCCTCCTCCCCGTCGGCGACTATGACAGGCACGAGTGTGCCTTCCTATTGGCCTTGTCGCCGACGGGAAGGAGGGGGCGGAGCCTACAAGAGCAGCGTTTCAGTAAGGCTGTGCTTCAAGTTACGCGAACCCAGGGGTAAAAGGTACTGACCAAAGAAGAGGAGCGGAGGGAAGGTGAGTATAATTGTCCTTTAAGCTTGATGGTTCAAATGGAATGTTTTAAGCTTTAGTTAAAAAAAAAAAGAGGAGAAATAATGTTAGCCAATCAACATGAAGCATTGGTCTTGTCTATCTACATAATCATTGGCTACTGGGCAGCTTTAGTTATCAGATTATAGGGTGCAATGAAAACAGAAAAGGTTTACTGTAGGGAAATTGTACAACACAAACAGTTACCATAGTTTACCAGCACTATGTGTAGGAATCATATATTGATTTTAAATCAATATTAATCTGGAGGTAAAATGACATTTTAAAAATCAGCAATATCTACAGCAATTGCTGCCATAACGAAGATAAAGCAAAGCTTTTTCTGTTTTTGGGACTGTCAGTGTTACTTCATTTCTACATGAGCTATCTCTATCTTTAAAGGACTATGTTGTGATCAGGGCCATCATATTATATACTACTAGCAAACCCACGGCGTGCGCACCACCTCAATGACACAGCACTCGTGCAAATGCGTCCAGCTTCCGTGCATAATTACAGCCTTAGGTTAGTATATAAGATATGGTAATGTTTGCTTTAAAATTTCTATAACATGCTCTAAATCAGTGCAAATTTACATGATTATTATTATGGATTTATATAGCGCCAACATCTTCCGTAACGCTTTACAATTACATGTATACATTCACATCAGGCCCTGCCCCGAAGAGCTTACAATCTAAGCACATTTATTTAACACATACAACCTATCAGTATGTCTTTATGATTGTTGGGGAAACCGGAGTGCCCGGAGGAAACCCACACAAGCACGGGGAGAACATACAAACTCCTTGCAGATGTATACAAGGGTGGAATCCAACACAGGACCTCAGTGCTACAAGGCATCAGTGCTAACCACCAAGCCCAACATTTTAGATGCAGGAGATTTTGCAAACATTACAGAAGTCACAGATGAGTTTCAAGATCATACAATAATCTGGAGATGAGTGACTGACTGTTGTAAGGATTTCAACCACTGAAGCTATTCAATGTTAAAGTTCACACATACCATATATTATGTAGTAGACTGCACTGGAGAGCAGTTTATATGAACATTATCTATATTAACATGTCATAATAAGTCATTTAGGACAGTAGTTGCCAGTTTTTTAGGGAGGACATCTCAACGAGAATCTTATGAATTAACAACAATGTGCAATTTTAGTTAAGCTTGAAACTATCCTTAGCTTGTTTGTATGTGGATGACAATCCTTCATATTCTGCTGGAAAGGAATTTATTAATGCTAATCAGACACCCAGGTTAAACAGCAGCCTTTTATAGAGGATCCATCACAAAAGAGAGGAATAGGGAAAGGTTTCTTTGGAAGGCAGCTCCATAAAATATTCACTTTTTATTGGCCTATCATTTGAAAGGACAGAGTGAAAATCTTAACCTCTGTCTTGACACTCTGAAAAGTGCAAAAGACTTGCCACCTAGTTGCCAATTTATGCACCTGGATTTGGGACTTTATTGTTAGAGACTCATAAAAGATTTAATTACATTCCCTTGGTCTTTGATGAGCCATTGTTTACCTAGCTAACACAGCCTTGCAAATTGCATTTTTAATGACCTGGACAATAGGAACTAAGAAGACCTCTTAGCTGGTGAAGTTCATATTCCCACCAATGCAATTTGTATGGCTTACTGAAATTCTTCTACTTGCTTTTTAATGAGCTAATAGATTTGGCCTTAAATAAACAATTCTGCACAGCCAATAGTCAAGGCTGCATCTAAAGAGGTCCCTACAGGGGGAAAGAATGCTGATGGATCCAGTTGAATTTTTTGTAAACAGTGGATTTTACCAATAGCATTGGCTGGATTATCAGTTAACATGCAGAGGTATCGAGAGCAGAGAGGTTTATGTTCTTAAAACCAATGACTCACTAACCCATTACCAGCAGCACGTAAGCCAGTTTTGCTAGCCAGCTGAATCTGAACCAGCTGTCTTAAGGTTCGTACACATGTCCGATGTGCTCACCGAGCCATGACCTCCGGCGACGATATATTTGCACAACGTATGCCAAGAATCATGTGTGTATTCATTTGATTGGGGGTCATTCAATGATCCTCCCCTCCAGGCGGAATACACATGCGCAAATCTCGTCTGAAATGGCCATTCGTAGCACAAATGCATCGTGTCGGGGGTCGTGGCTCAATGCACACATCGGACATGTGTAGGAACCTTTACCTCCCATTCTTCAATTAAAAGATCAGCAGAAACCAGCATACTTGCCCATGACCGTGCTTTTCCGCCATTTCCTCTGACAAGTCCTGACGCTTCTTTACAATGTATGTGCAAGCACATAAGTTGTAAAGGTCTGTAGGGACCTGTCAGAGGAAGCAGAGAAGGTAAGTATGCTGATGTCTCTCCTATCTCCTAATAGTTTAATTCAAGAACAGGAGGTAAGACGTAGCTCCTTTACCTCCCGTTCTTAAATTAAACTGAATTAAGGTAAATCAATGCTTTGAGGGGACATTCCCTTTAATACATTTCACAGGCTTATTGAGATAGAGGTGCAAAAACTTGCCCAAACCAATCAAATGATACCTTTTTACTGATCTACTACAGTTAGAAAACCATTTAATAACATCTGATTGGTTGCTACAGATAAAAGCCTCGTACACACGTGCGATTGCAGGTCCCCACCTGCGACACACAATGTGTCCGAACGTTCGTTTCGGCCAATAATCGGCCCATGTATGGGCCCTTTATCGCTCGTAGATCTGACCGGTCCATCGGGCAACAATCCCCATCCGAATGGCCGATTGTATAAAGTGCCCATACACGGGCCGATTATTGCCCGAAACGAATGTTTGGACACATTGTGCGTTGTGGGTCGGGACCCACGATCACACATGTGTACGAACTTAAGAACATCCAAACTAATGTAGGTGTTGAATGTGGAGGTTGGTCTGGTATGTATCCCATAATCGCAACAAATTACCACACACAACTTGACAGGTTTGGTGAGAAAATTCCTCAATATTTATTGCATTTTGTTTAGTATTCTTTTTAAAGAATATGAAGAAAAATGTTTGTGGCCACATGCTTCCTGTATTGGCTAGTAAGTAGAATTATTTTTAGATTGTTTTCATGCAGTGATTACAAAGGTGTGCTTTCAGTTTTTCTACCACAATTACCCATATGGTCTCTCTCCAGTTGTTTATGGGTTCATTAAAAACTAAAGTGACCTCACTGAATATAACTGTGGGTCGTGTATGGAACATCCAATAATTTTCTTATCGGGCCAGTTGAATTTTTTTTTTATCCAACTGCCAACCTGATCGTACGATTGTAGCGTCTATGGCCACCATGTATCAATGTCTTTAATGTAAACATTTCAGCTGAAAAAGTAAAAAATTAAAGGGCAAACCAATTAATGTATACATGGTGATGGGCATATGCATCAGAGATCATTGGCAAAGTGCTAGTGGTTGAGGGTTTCACTCAATGCTCTTAATAGCAAAATCCCTGTTAAGACACTGTTCCATGTGTACAGTATATTAGCACTCAAAAGGCTTGCTACATTCAATTACAAATTGTCTCTGTATGTTTACTAAAGAAACTGTTGGGTCATTCCTGAGGCAAAACTACAGATACATATTGTGAAGATATTACTGGTCTTGTCAAAAGATTAATATGTACATTCCAAGGCCATAAACAACATCATCAATGTAAGTGGATATAGTAAAAATGTAGTTTTAGTTCATTTGAATTTTGAATGTAAGTATTTATGCTGGACTAATGCTGAGCATCTCTTTTCTTTACATGTCTCTCTAGCTTAACCGATGTGGTTTAACATGGGCTGTTCTAAGTAAGGTGCAAGGCAGCTTTAAAATACACTGGGGGAGATCCAATAACAGTACAAGGTGCCCCTTACCAGTCTGAAATCCTGTGATGCAGATTACATTGGGTAGAGTGGGTTTTACATTTATTTGTATTTAATATTCCTCCTAAGATATTCGCTATCCTTTTCACTTCTTGTATTTGAAGGTTTATTCTTGTTTTAGGCCACTGTACTCTTTGATACATCTGTGGCTTTGAGATATAAGTGGCTGGAATGTGAACATTTGCTTCCACACAGACATGACTGCATATTCCTCCACATGCAACAATATACACATGGTGAGGACTCTCGAAATATGCCACATGGGGGAGGGGTAGCATCCAAACACTTGTCTATAAAGGGGAGTCTATAAAGGGGAGAACCATAATACATAGAACTTGAACTCTATTAGGAAATTGTAGTTATTTTTTTTTTTTAAATAAGCATTGAATGCATATTGTTCGCCTGATAAACTAACATTTGAATTATCCATAATGTGCAATGCGCACAAATACAATCTGGTCACGTGGCCATGGTAAAACATTATGCCTATCATCAGAGAAGAAACACATACACATGGGTTTAGGTATGTGAGACAAGGAGACCAGTAAGGTTAGGAAAACCATGGTAACCCTTTCATATTCTTTTATAAGGGAACGTTCTAGCTGCACAAATGCAAATAATACTATGTTGCTGGCAGTGTTACCACTTGAAATCTTAAGACCACATGTGTCAGTGTTATCAGTTTAAAGGTTCGTGCACACGTGTGATCGCTTGTGCCGACCCGCTACGCACGATGTGTACGAACAGCAGTTTCGGATGATAATCTCCCTATGTATGGGCACTTTATCCGCCAAAATGGCCGCTTGTTTGGGGGTCATTGCCTTTTTAGGGCCGATTATCATCCGTTCGTACACATTGTGCGTGTGTGCGAACCTTTAGGCATAATTCTTATCAATAGGTCAATGATATTATTGTACCGTACAATCTACTAATTTTGCTAATCATTTTCAGCCAAATAAATTTTTTCTGGCATGTTTAATAACAAAAAAGGACAGAAATGTGTATAGCCACATTTATAGCAGTAATGTTCGATTCACAGCTGCCCAGGGTATGCATGTCTCCCAGACTTCCCTAAAAGTTTATAACTGTCAGAAGTCCCTCCACATTGTAGTTTTATAGCAGCTGAAGGAACAATCTCTTTAATTATCAATTTCTGTCATATTATGTTGCAACAAAAAACAAATGCAGTAAAATTATTGAATTATTTTTTATTGCCTTAAAAACAAAATTCTACATTTTCATTCCATCAAAGAACAAATGACATTCATTCTCATCTCAACCTTCAGTTTGATTACCCTGTGGCATTCTGCATATTTATAAGGTTTTTTTTAAGTAAAAGACTTCCCATTCAGCGGATAGTGATGAGAAAAGGTGCATTTCATCTACTTAAAAAAAGGTCACAGGTTGTATATTCACTGAGAGATCTTATAACAAGTCCTGCTTGACATTCATTTAAAGAAATGTGTTAAACCCTGCCATATGTTTGTAGTATAATTGCCTAACCCTTTTAAGCTGGGTACACACCTATCGATTTTTCCTCCTGACCGACCGTTCGATACTTTCGAACGGTCGGCCAGGAGGAAGGACTGTCGGTCGCGGCAAAAGCAGCCGCGTCCGATAGAAACCGCGACCGATCGTGCGGTCCATAGAGGACCGCACGATCGGACGAGGTTTTCCACCATGTCCGATCGTCCTTTCGTCCGATTCGGACGAACGGTCGATCGGACATGGGCACTTTCGGATGCGATAATTTCGGTCCGATCGACCGATACACTGAACTATCGGTCGATCGGACCGAAATATCTCATTGTGTGTACCCAGCTTTAGTGTCTATAATAAAAGCAGCAGAGGAACACAAGGTATATACATCCACTGTTCACTGTGCATTTAAAAGTGGAAAGGATCAATAATTAGTGGAGTTTTCTTTTACATGCACAGGTCTTAATGGAGAAGGAAAGGTAAAATGACCCTGCATGATTTCTAATTAAAGGTTTATACACACGTATGATGTGCTGTTTCGGGCGAGAAACGGCTGTTCATCGCACAAATGAATCGGGGGTGGTGGCTCGGTTCCAAATCGTACGTGTGTACGAACCTTAACACACAGCTGTATAACATTCAGCATTTTGGAGAAATCTGTTTAATTCTGCAGGCACACACCTTTTGCAGAGTGGGTCACAGACCCAGATACATAGAACATGCTCAGTGATGTCTCTAGCCCTCACTCTCACCCTTCCACACACACCATGGATTTTCTTTTTTTTGACCGACCATTTGCCACTAGCGATCGGTCAGCCTGAACGAAGCACCGTTGTTCGTGGCAAAAGTAGCCGCAGCCGACAGTTCTCCGTGACAAGCGCGTAGTCCATAGTGGACCGTACAATCTTGCATGGTTTACCAGCACATCCGATTATCACACACATTTTAAAACCAACCCCTCTCAGATGTTGATGTATGCTTGTTAAAATTCATATAACAATATTCATTGAATCCATTTTTTCTTTAAAAGTGATGACACAGAATAATGTGCCTTAAACATGACATTCCCATGATTAAAATATTTACTGTACTGTTAAAGTAAAAAAATTAATGTTTTACACATAATATGAAAAATGTGCCCTTAAAGGAACTACTTTCACCCCAAACATTATTATCATAATATTATTATATTACAAATATAATACAGAGCTATGATCAACTTAAACTGAGTCCTGAAAACTTTATGGGCCTCTCCATAAGCCTAAATTAGAGGAACCAATAAATGGAAGCATCCCCCATGCTTAATGCTGTCTGATTAACTCAACAGGAGAGGGGTAATGTCTTATAAAGGTGGGTAGCTGTACAGGAAGAAGAAATAAAAGCAGCCTAGATATGATAGGACCATGGGATTCACCTCCAAGATTTGTTTAATTATAATAAAACTACTAAATATACAAAAATAAAATACACATTGTAAGCAAAACCTTGAGAATAGACCATACAATAGAAAGACTATTATATATAAAGAATAATGTATATTATACCACAGATTATTGTATGCTTTATTCTTGAGGTCCCATTACTAGATATATTTGTTTTACATCTTCAGCAGTATTTTGATGATATAGCTAAGCACTGTTTATAATTATATTATTTGCTTTTGTTTTATATTATAATCAGTGACATGCATCCTTTTCTACTCATTCACTTAAAAGGCCATTATCTGCAAAACCCATAAAGCTTCTGAAATCCATATTGTAGCCTTATATAATCTCTATAAAACATACAGGGTTATTCAATAAAAGTTCTTATCATTAAAAATAGCGCTAATTTTGCCCCAACCAATCAGATGTTAGCTTTCAAATGTTAAATAAGATCTGATTGGTTGGGGCAAAATTAGCACCATTTTAAACAATAAGAACTTTTATTAAATAACCCTGAAGGACTTTTATTGAATCTCCCTGATAGTGTATTGTATATTAGCAGACACCGGGAAGATTATAAGTACTTCCTATACCCCACTGAGTGTAAAGACAGATTACATGAATTCTAATACCTTCTACAAGTCTTTTGGCCAACAGTAGAACTTTATATACTAGTACTTGACATTTCCTATGGACATTCATTCAGTAATCCATGGTCACGAGTCTCTCTCATGTGGTTCTCAGGGTCACCAGTCTCTCTCATTTGGTTGTCTATATGGAAGCCCAAGTATCTCAAAAATGTCCTTTTCAGTTGGCGTAGTCAGAGGAATACCTGCACTGACCTTTATGCTCCCATTTCGTACTACACTCTTGTTAAGGGAGTGTTCTGATAGGCTCATGCCCTTAGTTTTGGCTAGAGCACGCATTGAACGGTTAAAATGTGCCGATCCGGTGAAATACATAAGAGAGCAGGCAAATTCTGCATATGGCACTACAATAATGTCCAGCCTCCTGTGTCTTTGACATTCACCTTGGAGTTGACAAACCCCCATATATTTTTTCTGGTTTCCGTTCTCTTCGTGACTTACCAAATCATCAGTTAGAAACCCTACAAAGGTCACATAAAAAAACAGTAAGAATCAGAGAACAGATCAAAGTTATTCAATAACTCATATCGCTATTTGACCAACAGATGAATTTGTAGACCGTAAGAGAGAGCTTTTTAATTATAATCTCCTAATGTTCATCTAAGTACAGTCATTGATTATTCCTGCTAAGCAACAAAATACAATTTATAACACGGTGAAGTAACCATACTTTATCATTAAACGTAGCTAAATTACAGATGTACAAGGGCAGCTGATGCAATGACAAACATGGTTTGTAGTCTGTGATTAATAGTTAAGAAGGAAGCTTTACTCATCAAATATTCTATCATAGTGTTTGTTAAGATTTGTGGGCACTTCCAGCCTTTTGAAATGCTAAAAGTCCTTTCATGAACATCTTCATTTACCTAATTACAAGTTTTACTCCGTGTGATGACTAAGTACATTTATTCTTACCTTGCATCTTAAGGCTATCAATAAGTTTGCTAAAAATTCCTTTATGAGATTTTCCATCAGGGTGAGTTACTAACACATCGACATCCCCACAGGTTGGTTTCCCACGGCGATAAGAGCCACATGCCATGGCAATCAGACCAGGAACAAGACTTTGGGCCACATCTCTTACCTTAGAGAAACATAATATTTTAGTGTGTTTTCACTCCTATAAAAAAAAGAACATATATCTACTGGGGGCTCGGAATGTGATGAAGAACTAACTGCACAGTCAAACATGTTAATACACACAGAAGAACACTCAAATCCATGGTTGGCTTAATGGGGAGAAGGTAATAGTGTCTACTGAAAGACCCTGTAACATAATTTATAAAACAAAAATAGACATTATGAGGTTCTATGCCAACATTGCTTCTATTGGATTGTTAAATGCAGCTTCTAATATGCAATATGATAGAAAAAGCGAGGACACAGCAGGTACAGGTATTGGCCATGTTGAGTATAATGATGAGCATTATATGACCAAACGTTAAAATAAGTATTATGCAGTGTCTGTGATTGTGTGAAATCATACAGTGGGTGCTATTCTTCCTTGTGCTGTTTAAAGGGAACTACAGGGCTTTCTTCCCAAATTTCATTTATACACATCACGTGTATGAGAAATATTTTTATTGTTTAATGCATGCAAGGAAATCTAAGCCCATCTGTAACCCCCCCTTGCTATGTATGAAGTGATTATTTCCTAAATGCCTCTACACAAGTAACAGCAAGGACAAGTAACAGTTACGTAGCCAAGTGATGTGCTAAAACCTAACATTTAAATGAAGTTGTAGCTTCTTAGTATTACTTTTCCTTATCTTACGTTATCTGATTAGAACCAAGGATCATCTTTCATTAGGGGAATAAACCTATTAATTCCATCTTGTATTCCCATGACTTGCTTAAAGAGGTCACGACTCTTTTTCTAATGCATATTTTGTTTCTTTTTAATGAAGATTTCTGAAGACCTGTTACACTGCAATTGAGTGCAAAAAGCCTTAGATCTTGATGTGACATACAGCAAGGACAGTGGCTAATCCCTTAATCCCCTTCTTTCTCCTTGAGTCCCAGGACGAGTAATCCAATCAACAACAATAAGCAAGGACTCCTCCTCCTGCAGCAGCTACAACAACCTGGTTGACTTTTGAAAGGATGGGGAGGGTAAGTAAAAAAAAAAAAAAGGGGGTGAAATAGGAAAGTCATTCTCGAAAATCTTCAACATGACAACCGTATTTAAACAAAAAGGGAGGTGGAAGGGGGGAGGAATAAGTCTTTCCCCTTTAATCACACGCATGGGAACAAGCTTCTCAGTAGGGTCCAGCGTGATAGCATTCTTTAAGATCAGGCTCTGTGGCTGAGTGACAGCGTCGCAATGACCGATGCTTCCACGGTGATGGGGTATGCAGGTGTAACATAAAGCAACTTCTTCCAACCCACTCCAAGGGATCCTGTCACTCAACAGCAACATTCTAACTTCGCTGCTTTTCATTTTCTCCCACAGATTGTCTTTGAAATATTGTTTCCTGATGATCATTACAAAGAGCTCTGTTCTTATACAACCTTGTG